>JARBWK010000009.1:86088831-87288831 GCA_030556195.1 Anolis apletophallus
GAGGGGAGGCAAGTCCCATCCTCCTTCCACGTCCCCCCCGCCGCTCTTCCTGACCGGGACGGCGGCGGGGGTGCGGAATGAGGTGGGAGGGGCTGGGGGGAGGGAGGCGGGTCCCCTCCTCTTTCCACGCCCCCCGCCGCTCTTCCTAACCGGGACAGCGGCGGGGGGGGGGGGTGCGGAAGGAGGTGGGAGGGGCTGGGGGGGGGGGAGGCGGGTTCCCTCCTCCTTCCAGGCCCCCCCGCCGCTCTTCCTGACCGGGACGGAGGCGGGGGCGTGGAAGGAGGTGGGAGGGGCTGGGGGTAGGGGATGCGGGTCCCCTCCTCCTTCTAGGCCCCCCCGCTTTTCCTTACCGGGCGGCGGCAGGGGGCGCGGAAGGAGGTGGGAGGGGCTGGGGAGGAGGGGAGGGGTGTCCCCTCCTCCTTCCACGCCCCCCCCACCGCTCTTCCTGATCAAAGGAGGAGGCGGAGGAGGCGCTCTGGCTTCCATGTGCGAACGTTCTAAACGTTTGCGCTGGCAGCGAAGTGGCCGGGGTGGGAGTTCGTTGCCAGTTTTTTGGGGAGGGTTTTTTTGGGGTGTTGAGAGGTACGTAGTGCCGTTTTTTTGGCGCTGTATGTACCTAGGGTTCTGGTTCAGTCGGTTGTTGAGTTTGGTGGTTCTGCGAGCCATAGTTTCTTTGTCTATATACGACATTAAACGGACTGAACAATTTTATATATATAGATGACTTGCCTAAAGATACCAATGGATATTCAAAACTGAGCAGGGATTTAAACCTTGCTCTCCAGAGTCATTGTATAATGTTCGACCACTAAAACTGCTGGGCCTATCCTGTATCTGCAGATTACAGGATGCAGGGTGTTAAAGTCATTCATACTTCCGAAACAGAGCTAGCTGAATGACCCCTTCTCTGAACTGGGCTTTCACTTGTTAAAGCCCATCTATCCTGAATGGCTGTCTTGCTCAACTAAGGAAAAGATCCTCTCAGCAACTGTGCCTAGCTGTTGGAGAAGACTTGCCTGACACGCTCTTCAATGGCAAAGAGTTCATTCTTTTAGATAGCAGGAGACCATGTTTTAATTTGTTAACTAATTTAATATCTTAATTCATTAGGGCTGTTATGGTATTTTTAATTGCTCTTTCACAGATTTTAATTGAATACTTTTTTCTAATTCTTATGCTAATTTAAAACAGAGTTTTTAGTATTAATCTGAAATGTTATTATATGATAAAAGTTAATTGAACTATTTCTTTTAAGGAAAGATGAGACAGAAAGACAGACATTCCCAGATAGCACATCAACTCTACAAGTGAATAGTAGAGTCCAAATACTGAGGGGAAAACACACACTGTCTTTCCTCAAACTAAAACGTCAACAGGACACACTGTAGCAACCCAGTTCCCTTTCGTGCCTGGGGGGCAGGGGGCGGCACCAGGGGTCCCACTTGCGTTAGGGCCAGATGCAGATGATGAGGAAATGGAGGAAGGGGCTGGTGAGTTAGCTGGGCTTTCCTCTCCCGCAGAGAGCCTGGCCTGGGATGATGAATGGCCTGACGGCTATGAAAATTGGGAATGTCAGACTGACCCTGAGAGCGATGATTCTGATCAGTATGAGAACCCAGGTGGTTTCGGGTCGCAGGAACGGATCAGGGAAACAGTGGAGGATGAGGCGATGGAAGCCGAAAGGGGGTTCAGCTCTCACGAAGATAGCGAGCCAGGTGCTGGGAGGCAAGGGCGCAGCTTTGATAGGAGACGGAGCATTGAGTCCAGCAGGAGGGATTGGCACCGTAGCCTAGAGCGCCAGAGAAGCGCTAGGTCCCGTAGCACAGATTGGCAGAGAAGCCTAGAGCGTCGGGGGCCTCGCCAAGGGGATTAAGTATAGGATCCGTGGGAACGGATCCTCAGTAGCTCGGCCACTTCTATTCTAAGCGGAGTGAAGCGAGCAGAGTCCACGGAGCTAAGTTACCAGCTCAAGCCTTGCCAAGAAGTTTCTTGGGTTTGTTCATGAACTTTGCCTTGTTCTTTGCCACGGACCAAGTCTTTGATCCGCATTGTTTTGCGGAGCCTTTGCCACGTTTGCCTTTGGATTTTACTACGGACTCTTTACCTTTTGGAATTACTTTTTGATACTTTTTATGGTCAATTCACCTTTTCACCTGTTTCTTATTACTCAATAAATAGTTAGCTGATTGCCGTCTGTGTGTGTGTGATTAAGGGGTTGGGCCAAGACCCTGCATCGTGACAGTTGGCCGAGCTACTCCACGAACCCCTTTTCACACCACGGGACGCTCCAGGCGACGCGGACGACGGGCCGGCGGAATGGTCCAATTGACTGATGCTCAAGTTGCAGCGTTGCAGCAGTAACTGGGAGAACTACGGGCCAGGGCTGGCCGGCACCCTTCTGTGTCTACCCCGGCCCGGTTTGGTGGCAACCCAGCTCAAGTCAACGTGTTCATTGGACAATGTGAAATGTATCTGGAACTCCGGCCCACGGAGTTCGCCACCGAACGAGCCAAGGTGGGCTTTGTCTACACGCGCCTGGAAGGGGCGGCGGCGGCATGGGCGACCACGCAGTTGCAGTCCGCATCTCCACAAGTGGCTACGTTGGCGGCGTTCCTGGAGGCCATCAAGACTACTTGGGGAGACCCAGTGAATGCAGAGCTGGCGGAGAGGGAGCTGGATCGTTTGTCTATGCGGGACATGCCTTTGTCCCAGTACATCTCCCGGTTCCGCGTGTTGGCAGCTCAAGTGGCCTGGAATCCCGCTGCCTTGCGTTACCAGTATATGAAAGGCCTGTCGCCGGAGATGCAACAGGAGATCCTGAGAGGGGCTACTCGGCCTGCCAATCTGGAGGAGGCGATCATTTTGAGCATACGGGTGGAGGCTGGACTACAGACCCTGAGACGATGGGACAAAGGGTTCGGGGAGAAACCGGTGGTGCGCAAGGAGACGGGGGCCAGACGCTTTCCGTTTCGGCCGTTCGCACCGCCCCCCCCCCCCAGCCGTTAGATGAACCGGAGCCCATGCAGTTGGGGCACGTGAGGCCCAAGGTGGACTCCGCTAAGAAAGCCCGGCGCCAGCGGCTGAACCTGTGCTGGTACTGTGGAGGATCCGGTCATTTTTCTAGAGTGCCCCCAGAAACCACGCAGCAAGACCCCTCGGGCCTCGGCCGCGTTCGAAGAGCCCCAAGAGGCTGAAGAGGCCATCCAGACAGCGGGGGAAGGGGCCGGCCGAGTTTAAGTGGGTTCACTAACTCGGCCACGGTCGCTAACCTTCCCCCAGAACCCCAGACTGGACAGTTGTTTTTGGTGATGGTGGCCCTGTGGTCAAAAGAGAAGGGCCCCATGATGGTACATGCCATGATTGACTCAGGGGCCACCAACAACTTCATTGATGCAGACTATGCCCAGTCTGCCGGATTACAGTTTCATGATCTCAAGGAGCCTCAGGGCGTACAAACCATCGACGGAAGGCAACTGAAAGCCGGGGCCGTGACCCAATACACGGCCCCTACCAAGATGTGGACAAGCTCACACAAAGAGGACATTTCCTTCCTTATAACCAAGTTGTCAGATTTTCCGGTGATTCTGGAATCGTTTGGCTGACTCTCCATGATCCACAGATCTCCTGGGCCAGAAGGCAGTTGCAGTTTTCTTCTGAACATTGCCAGGGACATTGTATGACGGCCCGGGCCTGCCAGGCTCAAGAGGTAGAACAAGCAGCGACCTTGCCCAAAAAAGTATGCAGGATTTTGGGATGTGTTCAGCGAGAAGGAGGCGGAACGCTTGCCTCCCCACCGACCCTACGATTGTGCCATTGAGCTGGAGCCCGGAGCCCCCATCCCGCGTGGAAGACTCTACTACCCTCTCGGAACCTGAGCAAAAAGCTCTCTGGGAGTTTTTGGATGAGAACCTGCGAAAGGGATTCATTCGGCCCTCACAGTCTCCGGCCGGGCTCCAATCTTGTTTGTCAAGAAGAAGTCGGGGGGAGCTGCGGCTTTGTAATGACTATCGAGAGCTCAACAAGATCACGATTCGGAACCGCTACCCCCTGCCATTGATCCCCGAGCTGTTGGAGCGGATGCAGGGAGCCAAGGTCTTCACCAAATTAGACCTGAGAGGTGCTTATAATCTGGTGCGTATTCGTCAGGGCGACGAATGGAAGACCGCTTTGCAGACTAAGTGGGGAAGTTTTGAATACAGAGTTATGGGATTCGGGTTGTGCAATGCTCCCGCCTGCTTCCAACACTTCATGAATGACATCTTTCGAGACCTGTTAGATCGATATCTGGCAGTATACTTGGACGATCTGTTGATCTTTTCGCCTGACCAGGCGACCCACAACCACCATGTGAAGGAGGTGCTGCAGAGGCTGAGAGACCACGGTCTCTATGCCAAGCTAGAGAAATGCGCATTTGATCTACGCGAGGTGGATTTCCTGGGCTATCACATCTCTCCTACAGGCATCGCCATGGACGACACCAAGGTCCAAGCCATGGCAGATTGGGCAGCCCCTGCCAGCAAGAAAGACATTCAAAGATTCCTGGGCTTTGCCAACTACTACAGAAAGTTCATCCCGGACTTTGCCAACTGGGCCGACCCCATCACCCAGTGTCTGCGGGGAAAGGTGCCGTTCCGGTGGACACCGGAGGTAGACGCGGGGCTCCGGAAGTTGAAACAGCTGTTCACCACGCAGCCGCTTCTGCAGCATCCTAACCTCCGCACTCCTTTCATCGTACAAGCAGATGCTTCGGATGTAGCAGTGGGAGCGATCCTGCTACAGCCGCAGGGGACAGACTTATTGCCCTGTGCTTACTACTCCCGGCAGCTGACGGCGCCGGAAAGGAACTATACCATCTGGGAGAAGGAGCTCCTGGCCATTAAGGTAGCTTTTGAAGTTTGGCGACACCTGCTTGAAGGGGCCCAATTTCCAGTGGAAGTTCACACCGACCACCGGAACTTGGAGCACTTAAAGACTCAGCGCAAATTGAACCAGAGGCAACAGAGATGGTCCCTGTTCTTTGAGAGATTCAATTTCCGCATCCACTATGTGACCCCCAAGCAGACCAAACAAGCCGATGCATTGTCTCGGAAGCCAGAGTATGTCAGAGGTGAAGAAGGGCTTTCTCAGGCGCGGCTGTTGAAAGCGGAGAACTTTGCCGCCACTGGCGCAACCCCTGCACCACCCCTGGTGGTCAACCCAGACCCGGGGGGCAAGAGAACTTTGAGTGACCGGATTCAAGCTCAACAAAAGGGAGACCCTTGGGTGCAAGAGCAGCTAGCCAAGGGGGTGCAATCCCCTTTCCAAGTCAAAAATGGGTTGCTGTACCGCCGTGAGTGTGTTTACGTGTCCCCCGGCCCTGAGAGAGAGGACATTCTCAAACTTTGCCATGATAGCCGGGCCGCGGGACACTGTGGACTGTTCAAAACCTTACAGTTGGTGTTACGAGACTTCTGGTGGCCCAAGGTGCGGAGGGATGTGGAGGCCTACGTCAGCACTTGCCCAGTCTGCCAGCAGGCTAAGAAGCAAGGGGGCAAGCCGGCGGGTTTGCTCCAACCGCTCCCGACCCCTTCCGCGCCCTGGAAGATGATCTCAGCCGATTTCATCACTGATTTGCCAAAGTCCAAGGGGTTCACCACGATCCTGGTCGTGGTGGACTGCTTCACCAAGATGAGTCACTTCATTCCATGTGTAGGGGTGCTTACTGCTAAAGAGACTGCTGATATGTTTGTGCAACATGTGTTTCGCTTGCATGGGCTTCCACAGAGTTTGGTGACGGATCGAGGCACCCAATTCACTTCCCAGTTCTGGTGAGCAGTTCAGAAGTTGCTGGGGATTGAGGCACGGATGTCTACGGCTCATCACCCCCAGACCGACGGGCAGACCGAAAGGGTTAACGCCACGTTGGAACAGTATCTACGGTGCTATGTGAACTATCAGCAAAACAACTGGGCGTCATTGTTGTCTTTGGCAGAGTTTGCTTACAACAATGCTACGCAAGAATCCATCAAAGAGACTCCTTTCTTTGCTAACTATGGACATCACCCTCGGTTCTACCCTCCTGTAGACCAATCCGGAGATATGCCAGCAGCAGAGGATTGGCTACAGGAGCTTACTGCGATGCAAGAGATGCTGCGTACTCAATTGGACCAGGCTAAAGCGGATTACAAGCGGATGGCTGATCGGCGACGCCAAAAGGGTCCAGAGATCCAGGTGGGAGACAAAGTTTGGCTGTCTACAAAGAATTTGCCTACGCAGAGACCTAGCCGCAAACTGGATGCGAAATTGTTGGGTCCCTACAAGGTGTTGGAGAGTGTGGGGCCTGTTGCTTTCAAACTACAGCTGCCGGCGGACATGAAGATCCACCCAGTATTTCATCGTTCCCTGTTGAGACCAGCGAAGGGGGTGCGGCCTGATGTGACGCAGCCAGCCCTCCCCCGGTGATGCGAGACGGAGAGGAGGAGTTTGAGGTTCAGGACATCCTGGATGCCCGCATCAGATACCGGAAGCTGGAGTATTTGATTGACTGGAAGGGTTTTGGACCAGAAGAGCGTTCTTGGACACAGGCTCGGGATGTTCACGCCCCGGACATTGTTGCCCGTTTTCTCCGCAAGTATCCCGACAAGCCCAAGCCTCGAGGGAGGCCTCGGAGGGGCCCTGAGGGGGGGGGGATAGTGTAGCAACCCAGTTCCCTTTCGTGCCTGGGGAGCAGGGGGCGGCACCGGGGGTCCCACTTGCATTAGGGCCAGATGCAGCTGATGAGGAAATGGAGGAAGGGGCTGGTGAGTTAGCTGGGCCTTCCTCTCCCACAGAGAGCCTGGCCTGGGATGATGAATGGCCTGACGGCTATGAAAATTGGGAATGTCAGACTGACCCTGAGAGCGATGATTCCGATCAGTATGAGAACCCAGGTGGTTTCGGGTCGCAGGAACGGATCAGGGAAACAGTGGAGGATGAGGCCATGGAAGCCGAAAGGGGGTTCGGCTCTCACGAAGATAGCGAGCCAGGTGCTGGGAGGCAAGGGCGCAGCTTTGATAGGAGACGGAGCATTGAGTCCAGCAGGAGGGATTGGCACCGTAGCCTAGAGCGCCAGAGAAGCGCTAGGTCCCGTAGCACAGATTGGCGGAGAAGCCTAGAGCGTCGGGGGCCTCGCCAAGGGGATTAAGTATAGGATCCGTGGGAACGGATCCTCAGTAGCTCAGCCAATTCTATTCTAAGTGGAGTGAAGCGAGCAGAGTCCACGGAGCTAAGTTACCAGCTCAAGCCTTGCCAAGAAGTTTCTTGGGTTTGTTCATAAACTTTGCCTTGTTCTTTGCCACGGACCAAGTCTTTGATCCGCATTGTTTTGCGGAGCCTTTGCCACGTTTGCCTTTGGATTTTACTACGGACTCTTTACCTTTTGGAATTACTTTTTGGTACTTTTTATGGTCAATTCACCTTTTCACCTGTTTCTTATTACTCAATAAATAGTTAGCTGATTACCGTCTCTGTGTGTGTGATTAAGGGGTTGGGCCAAGACCCTGCATCATGACACACACTTATAAGTAAGATTCTTAAAAAGTCTTCTTTTCATCCTATATATCCCCTTAAAATCAAAAGATCCGTAGAAACAATACTTTTACCTTTGATATTCTTTATACAGCAAACCTTGTTGATGGCGGATAACTGCAAACTTTCTTTTGTATTCTTCAACTGCTTCTTCTAATTTCTTGAGTAGCTGTTCTTTATTTTCCAGATCCTAACGATAAATGTCAAATTGAATATAGAAGATACTTTGGTATGAAATTTAATTGTACAAAACGAAGTGTGCCTTCTTAAAATTCCAGGCTTTCTCATTTCTTTTTTTTAAAAAAATAAGATTTTTATTGTTTTAACCAAATAGGTAAAATCTTTCTCATTTATTTAAATATGTAAATCAGTGGTTTCCAACCTTTTTTTGACCAGGGACCACTCCAACATTAGTACCAAAAGGGTTAGGAATCAGTTTTTGGTCAACTTTAGATTCAGTTTGGTTATTTGGGGTTCTGATTCAGAAAATTGCATTGGCCAGACAACATCAGCTCTACTTCCTGATACAGAACATTTGCCATCCAGTAGTCACCATCTGCTTGCCAACAGAAAATCATATTTAATAATCTAAAGCTGATGTGGTCTATCCAATGCAATTTTCTGAATGAATACCACAAATAACCCCAGGAGCAGGCCTAAAAACAAACACACACCAAGACGCCCCTACTTCCAGGCGTCACGTGGAACAGCTCTGCTCAGGGGGAGGGAGGAGGAGAAGCAGCAGTCAGGCTTGTTGTCATGCCTTTTGTGGGTAGTCAGCCTCTCCCCTCCCAACATCCCCATTTGCTTCAGCACTATAAGAGGGTTTTGAGAGACCAGTCACTCTTGTAGTAACGGTGAGGTTGCAGACCATATTTTAGTTATTGGGCACCACTGGTGGTCTACGGACCACAGGTTGGGAATCACTGATGTAAATGGACGAATATACTCCTCAAACTTATAAAGTGTATTGACATTTTTTTCTTTAAATTCTGAATTTATCTTAAAACATTTGTTATTTGCGGTTAGGTTTTAGAAATTATATTATTCAACAGGCACTGAACTGCTATGAATAAGGAATAATATACATAAAATCTTTTGCTTCCAATTAAAAATATAGCATAGTTTTTAACAGTCATGCTTTTTCCAGGGATAGTGTTGTCAGAGCCAGTTATATCTAAATACTTTACTGCCCGGATTAAAATCAAGTACCTGCAAAAGGTGTATTAAATATTCACTTTGTGAATTAATTATGTTCATACTAGAAGGAGCCATTCCCTCAGGAAGATTTACTGCTTTGAACGATATATTGGCACCATCTGATTGTCGCAGCAACTCAATCTCTTTTTCTTGATTGGCAATCTGAAAAATAAAAACATAAGCAAAAGGAACAGAAAAACATTTTGCCACTGATACTTTTTCCAAATGTTACTGAACTCATATCATTTACTGTACTGAAAAACCTTATGATCATAATACAGAAAGGTTTCAGATCATTCAGTAACCAAAGCTGGCTACTTTGGAAGCTTCACAATGTTAAAAGAGGCTTTCAGATAACAGGAATAGCTGTTTGGGGTTGTGTTTACAACATCATTATTATTGGTGTACAAGTGGAATCCAATGATGTTGTCCTCACATAATGAGAAATACTTTCAAATAGTTTAGCTTTGAATTTAGAACTGAATTGATCATAGCTTGCAGTTCAAGTATTGCATGCACAAAGAGTCACAAACAGATGCCTGTGAGAGATTTGAAAAATCAAATTAGCCCACAAACCTTTGTATTTGCTTTGGCCAACTGGTTAGAAAAATTCACAGCTTCTTTCCGAGCTTCTTGCATTTCTTTCCTTAATTCTTCATTTCGTCCAGTAAGTTGATCAACTTGAGTCTTCAAATGAAAATTGGGATCAAAAGTTCCTTCTACATTCTTCAATTCAATCGCCTGTCATTTATTAGGAAGGGAGAAGGAAAAAAGAACATTTCACAAAGCCTGAAAACCAAACAAATATGCAATTTTCCTCAGATTTATGTATTGCTCTCATCATGGAATATTCTGCAAATTCAATTGACATAGAATAGATTTGTATAGATTTTTTGGGGGGGAAAGTAGCATCCACGAGAGTAAAATGAATAATTTGTATGCTTAGTAGAACTGGCTTAAATACTGCAGAAGTATAACTGTTATAGGCTGTTTATTGTGGTCAGTGCACAGATTCCTTTAAAAAAATTGCATGTACACACACACACATATATACACACACACATACAGACAAACACATACTTGGGAGGAAAGTATAGTGCAGTATATGAATCTGCACTAACCAATCAAGAATGTGTTAGACTCTCAACTTTTGCATCACAAAAGAACCTTTCATCAGTTCAGTGATAAGACACACTGAATACATTATCTCTACCAGGAAATTTATATACTAAGAGCTTAATTGATTTCCTAATGTCATGGTAAGAATTATATGATGATACAATAATTTCAGCCACAAGCTTATCATATCCATATTATTTCCTAAGGCAGACAAAAGGCTGGCTCTGGACGAGAAAAGGGGAGATGTTTCCCACTTTAACTCAATTTCAAATATACTTGCCTCCTAGTTGGAGAGAAGAACTATAGTATTTCGGTAGGAAGTATGCTTGTGACAAAGAGTTGCACTAGTAGTTGGCTTGGTATTAAAATCAACTCTTTCAAAATATTCACTATAGCTATACCTGCAAGAAACATTTACTTCCTATGCTTTTTTATAGAATACTACAAACTCTTCAATATGAAATACATTAGCTAAAAAGAAGGTTCTTTTAGTAAAATCAAACTTACGTTTACCAATCGTTCCAGACTGGGAATCATTAGAGCTGTTGCTCCTCCCTTTGTACCTGGCTCTTTCTGCATATCTTTGATAGCTTGAAGAATTTCTTTCATGCCTTGCTCAAGGTGCTTGTTTTCTTGTACTAATTCCTTTACTGAAATTGTACATATTTTTATTAGATAATACACACACACCACATACTAGCAACTGTTGATGAGGTTTAAAAGCAAAAAAGAGACAATAAACAACCACCAAAACAGGCATGTGTGTTAATTCCAGTATTAAAATGTGACAGTAGTAGAGCCAGAAAAATAATAACTGGTTTGTGTTTTAATTTCTGGAACAGAGAAAACAAGCTCATTCCTATATCATTCCTATAAAACATCCTTTCAACTATTCAAAGTTGGCTATCATGTCACCTCTCAGTTTTCTCTTCTCTAGGTTAAACATAACCTGTCCCCTAAACTGTTCATCATAAGGCTTAGTTTCCACACCTTCTAACATTTTGGTCAGCCCTTTCCAGCTTTCTCTAGAGATATTACAGTTTGTCAATATCCTTTTTTAATTGTGGTACCCAGAAATGGAGATAATATTATAGGTAAGGTCTAACCAAATCAGAATAGAGTGGCACTAAAATGGTCCTTGATCTAGACACTAAGATTCTGTTGATGTAACCTAGAAATGCATTTTTTCATTCTACATCATATTGTTGAGTCATGCCTAGCTTGTGAGCTACCAAGACCCCCTAGATCAGGGTATCAAACTTCACATGTTTGGGCCTCAAACTCTTAGAAGCCGAAGCCAATTTGTCCAATGGCCAGGAATCCTGGGAGCTAACATCTAAAACACTTGGAGGGCCACAAATTTGATATTGCTGTCCTAGATGCTTATCACATGTACTGCTTTTAAGCCAGGTCACCTATCCTATAATGCATTTCCTTTTTTCTGCCTAGACAGAGCACCTTTCAAGGCCTTCTAGTATTCTGATGCTGTCTTCTGCAGCATTCACTACCCTTCTCCCAACGTGAGGTCATCCGCAGATTATATAGGTATGCCTTCTATGCCATCATTTTACTCATCTCCCTATTAGGGACACTCCCCAAACAGGGCAATGCAACCCCAAAGAGGCTATTTTCCTATATTATCATGCACCTCTCATCAAAAAGAGGTCACTTGTGATATGGAGTAGTTTTCACATAACTGAGTCAACAGAGGATCTCTTCAAGAGAGGGCTTGCTACAGCCACCTTCAAGGCACCAACATTTCACTCATCCAAACAATCTACCTGTGCTAGTCTTATCAACTAAGATAGACAACAATACGGTGGGATGGTTTGTTCAAACATCTTTTTCATATCATTCTGTGACAACAACTGAAGCTGATCCCAAGGAATATGACTAGACAGAAAATGAGACACATTATCAAATTCTGGAATACCTATGTTGTCAACTATGAACAACTTTGGCCTACTAAGTTAACTTTTCTGAACATGATCACGATAGATTTCTGAACACTTGAAATAATTCCATTGGATGACAGGATGGAGACAAGATAGTAAAGGAAAGTAAGACTTTGTTTTGTTAACCACACTGCAGCATAACGGACACAATGAAGATTCCCTGTTAATCCTCACTCATATTTGTTCCATAAATCTTTCTATCTGCACTGTAGCCACTGTCTAGACTTTTTCTGATACAGTTTTTTTGTAAATCAAGATCTATTTTGGGTGCCACCACACTAAATTGCCATTTGGGAGCTATCCTAACTGCTAGTCCTTTCCATCTCACCTTTTTATATTGCACAGAAGTCCTGATTCACTAGCCTTGTTAACCAGACAACCCCTAGAGCATTCAGGAAGATATCAGATTTGATAAGGCAGAGCATCTTAAACAAATATATATGCACACAATAACAAAATCCATGTCAAGGGTCTGTTCCACCACATTAGCCCACATGCATTAGGCTTTATGCTTGCCTCGATATAATAATAATAACAACAACTTTATTTATATCCCACCCTATGTCCCCTAGGGGACTCTGGGCGGTTTATAGCCATGAAGCCAATCCCATGAAGACAACAGCTTTAATATGTTGTTTCCGAAAAAAACATTCCTGGGGTTCTCTGTTTCTTCTGAGACAATCTTGCAGTTCTGAGATCATCTGAGTCAGTGAGAGTACTGTACTATGGCACTATAACATTGCAATATTCTTGTATTGTTCCTTTGGCCCAGCAGAAGATAGAAAGCTTCAGGGCCTGCACTAAACCATATGGGTTTCCATATGAGGGAGCAATGAGGCTCTGATGAACTATGAAACAAGACCAGGCCAGTAGTCAAAAGTATGCAAAGGAGCTGAATCACTGGCCCAAGTAAGTGTTCCTCAATCCCATTTTAAGAGGTTATTAAAACTGATATCATTACCAAGCTAAGTACTGTCCATTCCATTGTATGGAGCAATGTCTACATATAATCTACTGATCATCATCTATATATATAAAAATCGAGTCGTCATGGGATGTCCTTTATACACGGCCAAACTATACCCCCCAGAAACACAAATCCCACGACACACATTCCCCCAGACCACGAGGTACAACCATAGCACAAAAAAACACCCCTACCTATCTTGCAACCTCCCCAAAAACAGCCCCCAAAAACCGCCCATTACCTCCCGTTCTGCGCTGGCCGCGAGCGCTAGACAGAGCCAGAGCAATCGCGCAGGCGCACTCCGCCCCCCCCTCCCTCTTCAAACCCTGCCAGCCGCTCCCGGGAGAGGGACTGGAAGAGGGGGCTTTGCGACGAGGAGGGCGCCACCGTCCCCCCCCCCTCTTCCGCCGCCTCCTCCGCCACCTCACAGCCGCATCTCGCCCGATCACAGTGGAGGTGGGAGGGAAGCTGACCTTTTCCCAGCCAGCTCTTTCTCCTTCTCACCCCGCACTCCTCCCTTCATTGGTGGAAGGAGGGCAGGGAGAGGAGGAGAAAGAGGTGCCCGGGGAAAGGGCAGCTTGGCTGCCGCCTGTACCGGGATCGGGAGGACATTGCTGGAGCCAGGATGGTCCTGGCGGCAAGGGAGCCGGCGAGGAGGCGGGGGCGGAGGAGGAGGAAAGAGCAGCGAGGGGGAAAGGATCGCAGCCATGCACAGAGACTGCGATCCTTTCCCCCTCGCTGCTCTTTCCTCCTCCTCCTCCCCCCTCCTCTTCTCCGGCCCCTTGCCGCCAGGGCCGTCCTGGCTCCGGCGATGTCCTCCTGATCCCGGTACTTTCACCTGCTGCCCTTTCCCCGGGCACCACTTTCTCCTCCTCTCCCTGCCCTCCTTTCACCAATGAAGGGAGGAGTAAACGGGGCAGAAGGAGAAAGATATGGCACACACATACACACATATATATATACACCTCCCACCTCCACTGGGAGGGAAGACACACATACACACACATATATATATAAACACATATATATACACACATACATACACATATACACAGACATACACATATATACACACACATACACATATATATACACACCTACATATATATATACACACACATATATATACACACATACATACACACAAACACATATATACATACACATACACACACATCCACACATACAAACACATATACACAGACATACACATATACACATACACACACATACACATATATATACACACATACATATATATACACACATATATATATACATACATACACACATACACATATATACATACACATACACACACACAAAACACACACATATACACACACATACACATATACACATACACACACATACACATATACATATACACACACACAAACATACACATATATATACACACACATACACACACACATATATACACACATACATATATATACACACATACACATATACACATATACACAGACATATACACAGACATCTACACACATACACACATATATACACACAAACACACATATACACACACATCCACACATACAAACACATATACACAAACATACACATATACACATACACACATATATAAACACACATACATATATATATACACACACATATATATACACACACATATACACACATATATACACACACATACACACACATACATACACATAAACATACACACATATATATATACACACACACAAAACACATGCCCACATCATTTCCAACCCTTACCCAAGTCTGCCTCGCATCTCCTAAATAGGGCACAGCAACGCGTGCCGGGTTCAGCTAGTATGTTTAAAAATTAATAGAATTTCCATAAGTAAGTTCTAATTCAAAGACCTTATTTCAAATCTTGACTCTTAGAAGATGGAGAAGGAGATTCAGTGGTAGATTCAGGATTACCAAAATTTAAAAGCTAAGATAATAGAAATTTTGCTTACATTTGGATTGAAATTTTGCTATCACAGTCCTGTTTTGTTCCATGTCTCTCTCTCGTTCACTTAATTCTTTGGTAAGATAGTCATTCTGCCAAAACAAAACAAAAACATAAATATTTACAATTTTAAAAATGCAAAACCCTTGAATAAAACATGACTTGTGAAGAAATTAATAAAATGTTGAATTATATGAAAAAATGTATTTCCAACTATTCATATGAAATACATGTTGCATCTCATATACTATAAATGAAACATACATATTATACATAACAAGAAAAGTGACAGGTATTGAAAGTTCAAATCAATCTAGTTGAATATTAAATTCTTAAGAAAGTACTTATCAGGGCACTTAATGAGGACCTCCAAAATATTATCTTTCCAACACCCTTCCACTACCTCCAATTTCTGGCTTCTGAACTTGTCAAGCTCTACTTCTGCATTTTTATTCAGTACATTCAGTGTATTCTTGGTGAATAAGTCTCTCAATATATGTTCATTCTGAAGAATGAAGAGTGATAATTAGCTTACCATTCATATTTTCAATATCTAAAGTCTTAACTTTTATACCTTCCTTATCCTAGATCTAATTAATTAACGCTATATATAAAATTCATTGTAATATATACAAAATAGTATCAGTGCAACTCTGCTGTAACTACCTAACTCATAAAGATGCTCTGATATAACTGCTAGCACAGTAGTTTCTAAATAGTTATGAGGCAGCACAACTACATTTTTTAAAACACACACACACACACATATATATATATATAACATTTCTTGTAGTTTCTAAAGTTTCCATATGTAAGTGGTCTCAATTTTTATATTTTCATCCATAAAACTATAAGTATTTGCTCATAAATGTGGCATTCATATACTTTTAAAGTGAAAATCTAAGGACATGTGTGATAATGTACAAGTTTTGATCTTCAATATGATTAATGGAATTTTCATGATTATTCTCAGGCACGTTTTGTGCTGTTTTCTAGTGTAAAGTTCAATGTAATGTAATAAAAACAAATGAACAGTATGATGAAGATACCTCACCTCTGATCTAAGGAAAATTAATTCACTCTTCAGCTGTCTTATGAGACTCTCAACTCGATCTATCTGATGTGATTTCAGTGGCTGACCACAATCAATTTCTCCTTCTAAGTGTTCTACAGGCCATGATTCTGGAAAATACATTTGATCTTTGCCTGTACCTTGCAAATCAGTTCTCAAATCCAACAGTTTTATCTCAGAATTGTCCTCCTCATCTTTCAACAGAACTTCCTGTACTACATAGGATGATACTGGCTTTCCAAGCAGAGTAAGGGGCAATCCCTCTTGAAAATCCAGGGAAAGTGTCCGTGCTGGGAATCCTGAGATATGAACTTGAGAATGCGTTTCGGTTCTCTTCATCTGCCTTTCCTGCCCTTTTTCTGCACTAGCTCTTTGTTTTCTTTGCACAGCAGAACTGGACACTGGAAAGTCTATTCCCAGTTTGCTCAATTCGTTATCGTAGACTGGACATAAAGCGGTCCCTAGCATTTCAGTTGATTCTTGCCCTACGGAACTGTAAAGCTCATCTATTGTTAAAACCTTGGAGCCATCACTATTATCCTGTGAAACAAACTGACAACACCGCTGAAAAAAAAGGGAAAAAGTGAAGAATGATTTAACTTTTTCAGACAAATAAACTTTGAAAGATGTTGGCAATATAAGTGTTCAGGGTTTTTTTTACTATTGCCCCTACAACATGGAAGAAAAAATGGATGATCATACCACATGAGATGTCTTTTTCCATTGGCATTACAGAAATTACTGTTTTGAAATCTGAAAACATATAGCAGTTATCTTTCCATTTCTCCAAAACTAGCACTAAACAAGACAACCAGATGCTAAAGGGTATTTGTTAGTATCATGTTCTTATATATGCATGTTTTTGTATATAAAATATTTTATGCAAATAATTCAATAATATTCTAATTATAGAATATTATTATTAGATAAAGGTACCACATTAAAGTGGGGAGGCGAATTTTGACTGATTTATGAGGCCATAAAGAATTGCTGAGGAATGCGGAAGAAACAAGGGATGCTGGAAGGAAACGCTGAGAGATGAGGAGTGCGTCAGCTCCCCCTGGTGGCCAGAAAGTTTGCCTCTGTTTGTCAATGTATGTATAATATGTCAAAATGTACGGTATGTACTGTATTGTGATATATGTCACATATGTTGAATTGCAGGGATTGTCTGCAAGTATGTGTACTGTAATCCGCTCTGAGTCCCCTTTGGGGTGAGAAGAGCGGAATACAAATAAAGTAAGTAAATAAATAAATAATTGAATAAATACATTTGTAACAGTACCCTCCATCTGTGTCTTTACCTTGGCTTTAATCTCTTCAGTGTTCTCAATACTTATGAATTCAGACTTCACCCTTCTCATTTTCAGATCTTCAGTAAAAGTATCAATCAGATGTAGGTCATCCGTATCCACTCCTACTCAAAACAAAATTAAGAAGAAGGGTATTATTATTTTGACCTGGCCCGAGAAATCATGATGACAAAAAGTCGAGAAGGCAACTGCAATGAAAAATGCTGTGCTTAATTCACAAAGGAGGCCTCTCATTAACAACTAGGAGGTGCTTATTTATTTTATTTATTTATTTATTTTATTTCAGGATTTTACCCCGCTCTTCTCAACCCCCGAGGGGGGACTCAGAGCGGCTTACAGTACGGCATCTTGCTTGATCAAGATGAGATAACAAGTTTCTGTGTCTTTGCTGGAGCACAACTGAATAGAGAGAATGAAAACTATATGGGAAATGAAGATGAACAATACATGACGGTGGATATTTATTTACTTCATTTATACCCCTCCTTTCTCACCCTGTAGGGGACTCAAGGTGGCTTAGACTCTGGCAAAAATTAAATGCCACATGTAAACATAGCAATTAAAACATACCCATCAAACTATAAAACAAAACACATAAGCAGGTAAAACTCATAGAACAATAAAACATTACAAACATAAAGTGCTAAGTCTTGATTCCATACTTATTGATTGATACATAGTCCTTATTCAGACTGTGTCAAAATCCGTAATATCTTATTCTCCAAAGACCTGTGTACAGAGCCAGGTCTTTAGCTTTTTTTCTGAAGACCAGAAGGGATGGGGCCTGCCTGATGTTGCTGGCGAGGGAGTTCCACAGCCAGGGGCCACCACTGAGAAGGCCCTGTCTCTCGTTCCCACCAATTGCACTTGCAAAAGGAGTAGGACCGAGAGCAGGGCCTCCTGAGCAGGAAGGCAGCAGAAAAGGTCACCTAATTAAGTGCAACTTTCTTTGATTTTATTTCAAAAGGAAAATCTGCATGAATATCTCCAGAAACATTATTGAAAACAGAACTCCACAATCAGTTCACAACAAAGGTTCAATTGCTTAGAAAACTGTTCTTCTCAACCTGATGTCCAAATATTATCAAGAACCTTTGAAGTAGTCTAAAAGGATTAACAAGAACCTTCTACAAGACATGAAGAAACATCAAAAGAAACACAGCCTACCTAGAGTGGCAGCCCTTCTTCCCTTCTCCTGAGCCAGTTTGCGAATGTGCTGCTTCAGAGAAACTCTTTCTTCTTCCAGTCTTTCAATCTAGAATGCATGTGAACATTCAACATTGAACATTACACCTCAACAAAATTAATTGTCCTTAAATACCTGAAATAAAGTTTATCACTTACCTCTTTCAGTAGGACCTGGTTTTCAGCCTTGTACTGCTGCTGTTTTAATGCTTTGCTGTTTTTAAATTCTGTTAAATCAATCATTGTCTTTGGTTCAAGGCCTGAAACATGATAAGTGTTCTATATTAGAGTATACAGATAAATTAGGGGAAATGATGCTGAAGAAAAGGATGGTGAACCTTTTCCCTCACCTTTCCTCCTAAGCAAGCTTTTTTCTATACTCATGGCTGAGATATCATAATTGAAATATCCTTCAGCCAGCTTGTATTCCACTTGCTTCCTTATGCAATATCACAGTAAGTGATTATTTATTTATTTATTATTCACTTTTATATACCGCTCCTCCCTGCAGACTCGGAGTGGTTTACATAAAACTATAAAACATACATAAAACCATTTAAACTAGATTAATGAAATCTATCTGTGCATACCTTTACTTTTCTCAGCACTGGCAAGTTCATTGGTTGCAAGAACCTTGTGAAATATCTTGTGACGTCCCTGCACTGGCTGTAAGCAACTAGGACATTTCTACTAAAATACTTCTTATAACCTCTTTCTTATGCAGGACAGAAACAAAATCTCTCTCTTGATCTCATATGAATCTAAATGCTTCACACACTAGGATTCAAGTTTTATTTCAGAGACAAAATAATATAGATGGACTAGATTGATTTATACAGCGTGAAGTAAAGCCTTGTTAATAAACCAGAGATGCAGGTCATAGTCCAAGACAAGCCTCTTTGATTGCACTCAAGGAATATGAATTCAAGAATTAATCAGAAGTACCCTGTGCTGTTTTGGTCACAATATGTTTCCTTATCGGATTTTCTTATGAACATAGTTCCAGATGATGCCTGTGCATTAAAATATTTTACTATTTGGTTTGAAGTCAAATACAATTTGATGACCTCACCAATTTAGGAAGAAATGATTACATCTATATTTCAAGTCAACATTTGTGAAAAAAGCAAGAGTCCATTACTGCAGGGTAAGAAAGTTAATTCAATACCAATGTACAATTAAATATGTACAAATGCTGATGTGGCCCATACCTAGTCGTTCCCGAAGATCTTCATTTTCATCGAGGAAATCATTGATTTTAAGTTCAAGTTTGTTAATTTCTTTAATTAGTGTTTCAATCTCATGATCCCTTATTTTAAGTTGGTTCTTTAAATCGTTTATTTCCGCAACAGCATCTTCCAGACCATATACTCCCTTAGAAAATAGAGAAGTTCTGTACAGATAATGTATTATTAGAAATACATATAACTGAAATTATTTAAGCTCTTGGGGGGGGGGGGGTCTGCATGTATGGTCGTAAGCATAACAGTTAAAATTTGGACATTGTTCCTTTAATATATACTTTAACAGACAAAAATGGAAAAAATATTACAATCATAAAAGCGACCATTGTTCTGTGAAACTGAGTTACATACTGTTTCATAATTTTTCATTCGCTTCAGAGTAACAATAAGTTCTTTGTCCTTTTCCTTTGCATCAGCTTCTGCAGCTTCTGCCATCTTTTCAGCTTCTTTTGTTTTATGTTCTAGCAGATCCAACTTGACTTTTATTTCTTCAACACAATCCTGTTGTGTAAAAGATGGCACACCTGGAAAAAGCACAACAAGTGCCCATAAGGGATTTATTATTGCATCAGCCTAATTTATCATTAAATAATATAAAATGAGAAATGGATATTCAACTTTAATAGATTTTTGAATGAACATCAAATTGCAAAACAATAATGACTGCACAAATCATGGAAAGGACTGGGCTCCTTTCCCTCCACAATTAAACACACTTCTGCCTAAAAAGCAAAGCAGGAAATCCCAAATACCTGCTCAACCATGCAATCCTGGGCCATTCCCAGGCAGTCTCTGGATAATCAAAAAGATAGGTTATGTAGGTTGGTTTTTATACTGAATTTGCATGGAACAGGTACATGAACACCCGTGTTATGTTTCTTTTTCTGTCTGTGCCCCTGTTCAGAGGATTTCACCTCACTCTCAGTCTTTGTGAGAATTGGATTTTGAAAAAAAAAAGGCTTGTTGTGGAAACAAGGATTGGCAATAAAAGTTCAATGCAGATACTTTTTTCTCCATGATAACTACTTCACGCGAATTTCCCTTCCCAGGGATAGATTTCCTTGCACTTCTTGTTGTCTCACCCCATTTGCAACTATTTTATTATTTATTTATTTCATTTAGTTATATCCCACTCTTCTCACAGAAGGGCGGCACAATTTGATGCCTTGAACACATATCAACATAAAAACAACATATACATTAAAATCACATAACTAAAACATATCAATGAAAACAATTAGTTAAAATCACAGCATCTGAAAACTAGGAATCATATGTGAGTTGGATGTTTGTAACTTGGGGACTGCCTGTATTTAAAAATAACAGAAAAGTAACTGATGTGGCTCCTGATTTGCACTTGGATGTTCAATTTCATGAACTGTTGTTATTGTTAACTTTATTTGTATCTTGTCCTTTTCCCAAAACAACTTACACATTAAAAAGATAACAATTAAAAACATACAATAAGGCAACTTTAAAACTAATGAACACATTGAAGATTATACAATTCAATTAAAAATAATACTGCACTTGCATCCTTTAGCTGAAAGTCTGTCTGAAAAATGAAGTCTTTGGTTGCCAGCAGGAGGATGGCATTTCAGCCTTCCTAAAGATAATTCCAAAGTATAGGAGCAGTTACCAAGAAAGGTACTCTTTTGTATTGTCGAAGGCTTTCATGGCTGGAATCACTGGGTTGTTGTAGTTTTGGGGTTATATAGTCATGTTCTAGCAGCATTCTCTCCTGATGTTTCACCTGCATCTATAGCAGGTCACAACCTCTCAGGATGCCTGCCATTGATGCAGGTGAAACATCAGGAGAGAATGCTTCTAGAACATGGCCATGTAGCCCAAAAAACCTACAACAACCAACCTCTGAAGGTGATGGGACTAAGATTCACAGGTTGCTCCTGTGGATCTCAAGGGCTAGGCAGGCTCATACTGGGAAATAAGACCTGTCAGCCTGGACCTAAGCCATAGAATGCCTTGGGGAGAAGAAATGTTGAAGTAACTGCAGAGTAATAATATTTCATAAAGTATAACACAGACTTACCTTTTTCTTTCTGGAGTTCTCGTTTGAGGTCCTCAATAAGCAATGCATTCTTTTCCATCTCTTTTGTATACTGTTCAACTTGTTCAGTAAGAAGTTTGATCTGACTGTCTCTCTCTTGTACACCCTGAAAAAGTTTAATTTTGTTCTCAGTAATCAACATGGCTAGTATACCGGAAAAGTATCAAAGTAACAAAAAAGTGTACAATGTAACAGAAAAAGCCGAAGTACTTACAATATAGAGTTCAGATATTATCTAGAAGGATAAGCAAAGAATATGCAGCAAAAAAAAGGAAAAGGAAAAATAAAATACGCCACTTACAACATCAAGAGAATAACAGTTCTTTCAAAATTGCATTGTGTAGTTTAGCTTCACTTGAATTTTTTTGTTAACAGACCTTAACCATGATATATGCTTGATGTATTCTTAAAACTAATTTTAAATTGAACTGATTATAATTATTTACTTATGTATGTAGCCTTCAATATGTGAAGTGGCAAAAATAGTGAGGAATAGTGCTAGGAAACCTATGTCCTTCCAGATGTTCTAACTTGGGTATAAAGAATAAATATCTTCAGTACCTGGATTGTGCCTTACAGGTATTAGCGGATATCTAATGTTCACGTGACAAATATGCTGTGTACTGTTGATTCGTTTCTTCCTACTGTAGAGGAAATGATACCTGCTGGAGTGCCATAACACTGCTCTTGTCAGCATCAAGCTGAGCCATTTTTAATTTCTCTCTCAAGTTCAACAACATCTGCTGATATTCAACAATTTCTTCATCTTTGGAAGCCAAAATTCCCTGTAAAGTAGAATAAAGTTAAGGATTAAATAGGGTGATTGCAAATTTTTAAATGTTAACTATGATTAGATACAAGATACCTTCCATTCTTCCACTTTTTCATTTACTGCTACCATGACGGGATCATCCTCTTCATTTTTTGCTCTAAGTTGCTCTGTTAATTCATGCACCTGTAATATCCATGAAATACTTGATCAAATACTGTACACAGATAGCAATTATTAGGTCAAATATATTTATGATACAGATCTAGTGCTGCAGTTAACATTATTAAATGCTCCCTCTGAAAAATCCCCTTTCTTTTTAAAATAATTTTTATTCAAACATTTAAACAAAGAAAAAACATGCTTATAAAATACCACAACACAAAACGAAATTAAAACTACCATTAAAAACATCTCTCTAACTTAGTCCTTGGTAAGTTCTGAAGTTTTTTATATTTGCATAATAGTGTTACTGGACTGATGCTGAAAACAGGGTAAACTACCAGTTACTTTGTACCTGTAACCTGTATTGCTCCTTTTCCTTTCTGAGTTGGTCCATAACAATATCAGATTGCTGAACAATAAGTTTCATTTTATTGTATTCATCCGTCATTTTTTCCATCTCTTGCACAGATTCTTCTAAGTTCTTCCTCATTTCCTGGTTCTGTGCATCTAATTTTTCATTAGCATCAGTTAAACCCTAGAAATTTAAACACAAAAAATATGAGATTATTTTGGTGTAACTAAACTATTAAAAATAGAGCAAACCTAACTGTACTAAAACTTTGCAAATTACCTCTATTATTGCTGTGATTACAATTGGTGTCTAAGATGTTTGTGACTATACCATGTGACAAGAGTTTATTTATTTATTTATTTATTTTATATTCCACCCTTCTCACCCCAAAGGGGACACCCAGGATGGATCACAGAATACATACATGGCAAACATTAAATGCTGTTAAACACACAGGACAGACAGATAGACAGAGGTATGTGTCTCAGCATTTTTCCAACGTCGGCGTCCTGGAGGTTATGCTCAATTCCGGCCACAGGGGGGTGCTGTCGCTCCATCCTCTATGACGATGAGCTTTGTAAAAATAATCACAGACTTTCCTCCTGTTATTTGATTGCCAACTTTTTATGGTACTATAAAATACCTCCCTGTTTAAGCGATGCCTAATTTCTTTATTCACAGCTACAGCTGTTTTCGAACTGCTTAGGTGGACAGTAAGCTGGGTTGAATGCCGGGTGCTCACCCAGATCCGGGCTCGAACTCCCAGCCTTTCAATTGGGAAAGATCTATTGCTACTGGTGATAACCAGCTGTGATTATAGATAATGCCTGATCATCGTGCTGGTTCTTAACATGACTCTTGTTACATCAGCAGAGAAATATGGTACTTTTTCTCACCTCTAAGAATCAAACAAAATCACTATAACCATGCCTTGAAAAGTACAGTGGTGCAAAATACACAGCAATATGAACAAGCAAATGACATAAGATTAAGGACGTTGCAAACGTATATATGCTTAATGAGGAGTAAGTCCCACTAAATTCAAGGGAACTTAATTATAAGTTGACATGCAAAGGAGTGCACTGTGCAAAGTAGTAAACTAAGCATCCTTGGGACATGTATTCCAAGATGTGTATCCTCAGAATCTATGTTTAAATAAAAACAATCACTGACCAAAGTATACCAGGCAGCCCCACACTTCTTCAAACTAAGTTCTATCGGATCCTGATCTGAAAATAAAGGCAAAGGTATTATTTTCCTCTTCTGAAGAGTCTTTGGGGTTTACCTGAATTTCATCTAGATACTGGACAAGTTCAAAGTTCTTTTTTGATAACTGTGACCTGTAATCCGATTCTTCTCCTCTTCGTGAAAGAAGTGTTTCTTTTTGGTTATCTATTTGTCTTTGATAGTCAATTACATCCTGACGCAGCTGTTCATTCTGCACCAAAAGAGAAGGAATTAGAGTCGGAGAAGTGTTCAAGTTAACATATTGACTCAAAAGAATTTACAGAACAATGACTCTAACTACACCAGTATTTCACCTAGATTCTTCAAAACAACCTATCACATAATACAAAGCTATTATAAATACTAAACAACGTACTGAGTACTTACCTTTTTCTTCATTCGTTTTTTCTTACAAGAAAATAGAGCAAAATAGAGAGAAAATCAGGCAATTGTTTTTTTTAAAAAACGTAACTTATTGGACAAAAGACAAAGAAATACTAGAAGCATTTTATCTATGGGGAAAGTAATAAAATTATGGTACTTAACAAAGCATGTAAATGCCTCAATAAGAAGAGGTTTTAATACTTATAGCCAGTCAGAAACTAGAGTGAATTATGACTCAATAATAGCAACTACCCTTTGTATCATTCTCTATCATCAGTCAGGTAAATAAATGAAGCCCAATTAATGTGACATGAAAGACAAAGGCTATTGTTGTATTAAGGATTTCTTTTCTATTACATAAATGGGCAACTGGTTCCAATTGGTAGGATAATATAAAAAGTGGGAAATAAAAATTGGATAAAAGTATTAGGCCTATATAGCAAACTTAAATGGGAAATATGGGGAATGTCTAGGAAAAGAAAGCAAGTTGGAAAGTATATTTACGAAAGGACAGAAAATAGAGAAAGGATTAGTAGAATTATATAAAAGGATTATAAAAGATGAATATATAGTAAGAACACTAGAAAAATGGCCACTCACAAAACAAACTACAGAGGAAATAAAGAAGGGGGTTAAGAAATTTAAATTGGAACAATAAAAAGAATTAGAAAGAAAATTTATCTGGAAATGGTGTAGGACACCAGCCCAAATAGCAAATATGGGAATAGGACTAAGTCCGATGTGTTGGCATTGTAAAGTATAGAAAGGCTGATAAGCACATATGTGGTGGGATTGTTTGAATGCAACATTTTTTGGGATAAGATTTTTTTTTAAAATGGGGAAACTATTTCAAATAATAATTCAGGTTAATATGAACCTTATGTTAATGGCAATTATAGGAAACAAAAAGATTGCTGCAAAGGACCAAGATCTATTTCAAGCAATGATTCTAGCAAGAAAGGCAGTCATAGCCTGGGATAGAGAGATGAAAAAAAATGAAATTTGGAAAATTGGCATAACTATTTATTTGTGCTAGTCCAATCAGACATTATTACACGTATAACCCAAAAAGGTTCACAGAAGGACAAAACAGAAGTAATTAAAGAGAAATGGGCAATTTATATGAAATGGGTAGAAGAAGGCGAAGCTAGCATAAATACTGCACAAAGATCAAGAAGATCGTGTTCATGGCTAAAGAAAAAGATATAGAGGAAAATGTGGTGGGTGGTGTAGGGAAGGGAGGTGGGAGAAGGTGGGAGAAAAAATAAAAAGGTAATGAGAAATAACTTGTAAAGAAGGTGAATAGATAATATAGAAATACATACTTTACCCCAATATAATCTCACCCCAATAGACATTTATTACCTACTCAAAGATTATGTTATCTAGTATTCAATAAAAATATTTATTTTAAAAATGAAGGCAAATTAACGGAATGTTTTAGAAATGTTTCTCAAGGTAAAAAGTATGTGAAAAGTTGGAAACATGGCACTTATAAAAGCAGTCATACTTAGCAATAATAGGCAAAAGAGAAGGTTAGGTTGCTTACCTGTAACCGTGTTTCTTCGAAAGTGTAAGGTCTGTGAAATTCACACAAGTGGGTTTACTCCCGCGCATGCGTAGAATCTCGGACATACTAGCTAAAAAATTAAAGATTTACATATGCCCCTCCCACTACCCGTCCTCCCCTCACCCCTGATCGAGCTACCCAGGCAGTTCCTTGCCGCCAGACAGCAGCAGAAACCTAGGCATGACATCAGAGGGGAGGGACGGGTGGGTTCTTTGTCAATTTCACAGACCTTACACTCGAAGAAACACGGTTACAGGTAAGCAACCTAACCTTCTTCGTCGTGTGGTCTGTGAAATGCACACAAGTGGGTGACTTAACAAGCTTATGTACCTTGGAGGTGGGTCATGCCACACAGGAAAATAGTATGGCTCTATCAAATGATGTATCCTTCTTGCGAGAACGTCGAGCTTGTAACGGGCTGCAAACGTAGAGGGGTTCACCCATACAGCAGCCTTAAAAGTTTGTTCGACAGGAACACCCCGAAAAACACTTGGGATGTTGAAACTGCCCTTCTGGAAGGGCTTTAACACCAACAGGCAATTCCTATGGGCTAATTGATAAGCCAATCAGTTTGCCAGGGCTATTCAAGAAGCCAAACGTTGAGAGGTAAGGGGAGCCCTACGGAATCTTCTCTATATTTAAAAGACAACTAGGGGATTTTGTATAGGAGGCTATCCTATGTAAACAGAAGGACAACGCCCCTTAACATCGAGAGAGTGGAGGGCAATCTCCAGGGGAGATGAGGGGTAGAAAGAAGGCTGAAAGGACAAAGACCCGGGACATATGGAAATGGGAAACAAATTTAGGAAGGAGAGTGACATCAGTCCGAAGGGCCACTTTGTCTTCATGGAAGCGGACGAACGGGAGATTAGAACGAAGTGCTGTGATTTTATTAACCCTTCTGGCTGAAGTAATGGCCACCAGGAAGGCCGTTTTCCAGGACAGGTGGGTAGATGGCCTGGCCTCTTCCAAGGGGCTCATCTAGTACGTGAGGTGTTAGTGTCACGTGGAGTCTCCCCGCATTGTGTGGGAAGGAGATTGCCGCTCCCTGAGAGAGGGGAAGGCATCGGAAAGAGTTGTGGCACAGAGGGAGGTCTCAGGGGCAGTTGTCAAAGAGTTGCCATCCCTTCAATTTGTATCTTTCTAGCTCTACTCCCGCGAGTAGGCTGTTTAGATGGCTTTAGCCTTCTGCGAGGCAGCTCATCTGGCAAGAGCCGTGCAGGCACCACATGAAGTCTTAGCATTGTGCCGGGGGATTGCCGCCCTCCTGAGATAGGGGAGGCATCGGAAGGAGTTGTGGCACAGAGGGAGGTCTCAGGGGCAGATGCCAAAGAGTAGCCATCCCTTTGTATTTGTAACTCTCTAGCTCTACTCCCCCGAGTAGGCTGTCTAGATGGCTTTAGCCTTCTGCGAGACAGCTCATCTGGCAAGAGCCGTGCAGGCACCACAGGGAGTCTTAGCATTGTGCCGGAAGATTGTTGCCCTCCTGAGATAGGGAAGGCATCAGAAGGAGTTGTGGCACAGAGGGAGGTCTCAGGGGCAGTTGCCAAAGAGTTGCCATCCCTTATCATTCGTATCTCCCT
The DNA here is from genome assembly GCA_030556195.1 of Anolis apletophallus. Lineage (NCBI taxonomy): Eukaryota > Metazoa > Chordata > Lepidosauria > Squamata > Anolidae > Anolis > Anolis apletophallus. Next base: position 86,116,519 of record JARBWK010000009.1, read on the forward strand.
AGCTCTACTCCCGCGAGTAGGCTGTTTAGATGGCTTTAGCCTTCTGCGAGGCCGCTCATGTGGCAAGAGCCGTATAGGCACCACAGCGAGTCTTAGCAATGTACAGATATAGAGATATAGATTGTCTGCCCGTTTGGACGTGTTGGGAACGGAGGCCAGGACAATCCCAGTGACCTTTAATAGCTTGACCAGATAGGGAATGGTAGGCAGCATGGTAGATGCTGAGCCTACTGCTCAGCAGAGGTAAGCAAGGGTCTTGGACCACATCTTCAGATTAAGGGGGCTGGGCACCCAAGGATCTGGCCAGTCTGATCAAATACGCAGAAAAAATTCTTATATTCCTCTGCCCGCTGAGGAACAGCCTCAGGCTCAGGTAAAAGGGGAATGGGAGTAGCATCAGAGGCAGTTTGTATATCTACCTTATTATCATCATCTGGGAGGTGGGGGGGGGGATGTGACATGTTGACATGGGTTTAACGGATGGTTAGAGAGTTTGGCGAGGACCAACTCCAAACTCCAAGAAGGAGGAGGAGAAACGGGGAAAGGACTTTGTATCCCTATAAAAACATACCCACTAAGGGATCTAGAAAGAGGGATGGGACGCCAAGCTTTTCCCTGTAGCAGAAGAGGAATGCTAAGTAGTACTTGATGGAAGAAAAGGGGGGAACCCTTTAGTGGAAAGGTCAATCAAGAATTTAAAACCACAGAAGTAGGAGCCGACTGTGGCAGGTGGCCAAGCGCTTGAGCAAACTTACGGAATTTATCCCACTAGTAGGTGTAAGCCCTTCTGGTAGATACCTTTTGGGCTGCCTGAATTATGAGGCGAACAGGGTCGAAGAGGTGGGACAGGGCCTGGTCCTCCACGCTGTAAGGTGGAGAGATGGTAGGGTTGGGTGTTAGATGAGTCCCTGTTGAAGGGAGGGGAGGTCGGGATCTACGGGGAGACGAAGGAAATCTCCCTAGGAGGCCTGGAGAAGGGGTGTGAACCAGGGTTGACAGGGCCAGTTCGGGGCCAGCAGAATGAAGTCCGAGTTGTGGGACAACTCCAACCACTTCTGGGTAGGAGTGGAAGAGGGGGAAGGCGTAGAGGAGACCCGGGGACCATTGGTATAGGAATGCGTCTCCTAGACAATCTGCGTGATTTAGGATGGAGCCTCGTGCAATACATGAGCCAGTGAGTGTAAAGGTGTGAAGTAGATAGATCTATTTGCAGAGTGTCCCAGCGCCTGATCAAGGAGAAAAAGTGGCGGGGGCTGAGCTGCCACTCGTGAATGACGGGCGAAGTCCTGCTCAGTGAGTCGGCTAGAGAGTTTTGTAAACCTGGAAGGTGAATCGCCAGGAGGAATATGATGCGGTGAATGCACCATCCTCATATCCGAAGGGATATCGAGAGGAGAATAGGGGAGCGGGTGTCCCCCTGTCTGTTGATGTAGTATTTTAATTTAAATGGACGTGGACGTGGGTGTAGCCTGGTTGTCCAGTCCTGGCTGGGACACAGAGAGGAACCCCGCTTGGAGGGGGGCGGAGGCGGAGGCGGGCGAACGCGGTAGCGTTCGTGGTGGAGGTCTGAAGTATGATGGGGATGATTGAGGCATTGTTTGCCTATGGTCTGTTTTATCAGACAGAACCTTGCAGACAATGTAATAAAATTTGATAGTGATAACATTGCCTATGTAAAGTTGAGGGGTGAACCCTCTCGCTGGGATTAGAGGTATCTGTAGTAGACAAAGAAGGCTGTCAATCCCTAGGGAGATTAATGTGCGGGCTGAGGGGGCAAGTGGGTGCCCAAGACAGGGCTGTCATTGTAAGGGTAGTGGCTGAAAAGAGTTTGTCAAGAGTGTTAGCGATTTAGTCAAAGGCAACAATCAAGGAATTATCTTATTCAGCGAAAATATGGTAAGCACCCCTATTTCATAGTATGCCCTGCGGGCAACCAGGCAGGCTGAGGAATAGAATTTCCTAGCCATGGTATCATGGTTTTTCCCCTCGTTGTGAGATGGGGAGGACTGGTTATTTTGTATGAAGCAGTAAAATCAACCTGGATGGCCATTGTTCACAGGAAGTGAATGAATGAATAAGTTTAACGTTGTAAGCATAGGCCATGATAAATTAGTATACACACCAGTGGTATTTAAAGTATATAGCACAGTATAAAAACCAGTAGGAAGGCAGCAAAGGTTTAGCGATTTGGAGAGCCAAAGGAGCAGGACCTTTAAGTTGGTTGAATGGAGAGAGGAGTTGTTTTAGTCAGCCACAGACCCCAGTAGAGGAGTATATGGGCTGGGGAATGGCGCCATCTGGTGGAGAAGAGTAGAGAGGATATTAAAGCTTAAAAATATTGCCTGGAGAGGAGAAGGGCTGCGGTAACCGGAGGGCGCCTTCGATTACCGGGGAAGGGAGTTGCTGCAATGACAGAGATTGGGCTGGCTGTAAGAAGGGAGAATAGGTAGGTTGAGGCTGAGTAGCTCAATGGAGTTGTAGAGGCTTCTGGAGCTCTAGGAAGGAGGCTATGGAATCAAGTTCCATTGCAGTTTTTCCAAAGCTGGGGAGGCGGCAACCGAGGGGAAGAACTCCGCAGCGTATGTAAAAGAGTTTATATCCCTTTGTTTTGTTTGTCTTATATTGAGAGTAGACTGAGGAGGAGCAACTGGGAGAACAGGGGCTTGAGTGGGAGGGGCTGGAGGGACTGAAGGAGGAGGAGGAGGAAAGGAGGCCACGGATATCGATGGAAGTCTTGAGGGATAAGGCTCAGGGAATAAAGAGTGTCCATAAAGAGGGAAAAGTGGGGGGGGGGGGGTATCCATAAGGATACCCATAGGGGGTATCCCAGAGGTGAGCTCGGTCACCGGAGCCCTCTTTCAGAGGGCTCCGTGACCGAGAGCGATGTAAATCTTCCATTGGAAAAGCAGCAGCAAAAGGAGAGCAGCAAGAGGTGAGCTCGGTCACCGGAGCCCTCTTTCAGCTGATCGTAGGAAAGGAGAGGGAGGCCGCTTGGTGCTGGCCTCCACGTGGTGCTGAAGCTCGGTCTCCGGTGAGTGGGAAGGGGGGGGGGAGTTTGAGCGAGCGGAGGAGAGGGAGGTGAAGGCAGCTCAGGCTCGGGAACCGAGGAAAAGGCTTGGAAGGAGTTGAGGGGGAATTTCTACCCCCGAAAATGAGTGCTTTCTTTTTCAAATAGCTGTAACGTCTCAGCTGTATACAAAGCCATAGGAGGACTGGGGGCGCAGAGCCAGCCAGGAACCTCACAGTATTCTGTGCCATAACACAAGGACTGGAGGGCCCAGGACCAACCAGGAGCCTTGGAATTTCTTTGAGCCAAAGGCTCCTTAGATTTTCTTGTTATTTTGCCAGTCTTGGCAGTTTTTTTGCTCTTTTTCTTCCGGAGTGGCTCAATGCAGAGTCAGAGGCCAACTCACGGATGGCACCATCATTCACAGATTTCTCTTTAGGGGGCTGGGATTTTGAGTCCCAGAAGACAGAGAGGGCTGGCTCAAGGAGCGAGAGAGCCCAGTCTCTGAAGAGAGCAAAGCCTGCTCAAAAAGGGTGGCTTTGAGCTTAGAATCCCTGTTCTTCAGGGTTCTATTGGAAAAAGACCTGCATATCTTGCAGGACTGGGGAATGTGGGATTGTCCCAAACAGAGGAGACATTTAGGATGTCTATCCTCTTGGGGCAAAGTTGCTCCACAATCAGAGCACCTTGAAAGGAAAAGAAGACAACTTATCTGAAAGTTGAGGCAATCCGTGGGCTTCTAACAGGAGCTAGCAGTCGGAGATCCTTCGCTGGCTAGGCGGAAAAAGGAACTGCCTGGGTAGCTCGATCAGGGGGTGAGGAGGGAGGCGGGGAGTGGGAGGGGCATATGTAAATCTTTAATTTTTAGCTTTAATTTTAATCGGGTACGGATACCGTACCCGATTGCTTCCATCTGTGCCTCGAAGCCGTGACTGGTTGGCTGCGGGCCAGCCGGCTGAAGGTGAATCCGTCGAAGACGGAGATCCTATGGCCTGGTCGGCCTGGCCGGGATGAGTGCCGGGGTTGCCTACTCTGGACGGCGAGCAATTAACACGTCGTCAATTGTTAAGAGCTTGGGTGTTCAGTTCGACTCCTGCTGACCATGGAGACCCAGGTCTCCGCGGTCAGCAGGGTGTGGCGTTCTACCACCTACGTCAGGCTAGGCGACTGGCCCCCTACCTGTCCAGGAATGACCTGGCTACGGTGATCCAAGCGACGGTCATCTCGAGACTAGACTACTGTAACGCCCTCTACGTTGGCCTTCCCTTGGCGACGATTCGGAAACTCAAGCTAGTGCAGAATGCCGCTGCTCGCCTCTGCTGGCAGGAGTGCCGGTGAGGCAGCACATTACGCCCATCCTCCAGCAACTGCACTGGCTGCCAATTGAGTACCGAATCACCTTCAAGGTGCTGGTGTTGACCTTTAAGGCCTTGTACGGTCTAGGGCCTGCGTACCTCTTGGACCGCCTTGCCCCCATACGATCCCCGAGATCACTCCGCTCAGCAGAGCAAAACCTGCTGAGATTCCACCGATCCGCCTCTGCCGCCTATCATCAACTAGGCAGCGCTCCTTCTCAGTAGCAGCTCCAACGGCCTGGAATGCCCTGCCGGGAGGGAGGCTAGAGCCATACGGGAGCTCGCCCCTTCCGCAGGGCCTGTAAGACCTTCCTTTTCAAGCAGGCCTTCGGTTGACATATAACGCCTCTTGCTTTCAATCGACTTAGGACTCTGTGTTACCGTTTTCGAAACAGACCAAGTATGCTATGAATACATAAAAGAGCTCAAACTTGTAGTAACACTGAAAAAGAAGCAATTAACAGCAGTTGTCTAGGCATATAAATAAGACGCCTGAACTATTTAATGCCCAGGTTTTTTTCCCAGTCCTCCACTACGGTCTTACACACAAAGGACGCAACAGCATTAAATTGGTACTAACCTCTCTTCTCAATTTGCTGTTCTCATTTTCTGCATCCTCATTTCGAAGAGCAAGCTGAAATGACAGCTTTTGTTATTAAGGAAAATGAAGTCAGTTGACAATTTTCCTTTCTCTTCAAAAGGAACTAGAAAACACTGTGCAGTTATTCCATCTATTTTTCATTAATATATTTTTTTACAGCAAACAAGTGATGGAAGAAGTTATAAAAAACAGGGAGGAAGGGGAGATTATGACTTGTGGAGGAAAATGCCTAAACTAAGTTTGGTGAATAAGAAGGTTGATGGTTTGTCAAAAACTTGTGTGAACACTTTGTTCTGTCGTATACAAAAACATACCATAAAACATTTATAAATTTAAATATTTTCCTAGTGAGAGCAGAGGAGAGATGCAACCAAACAATTTAGTGTTGTCATCTACAATGAATGAGAGACAAAAGTAACAAGTAAAAAACAATTAAGCCATAGCAAAACACACTTGAGAACTTAGGCTGCAATTCTGTACACACTTAGTTTGGAAACAATTTAAATTAGGCTTATTATTGAGTTGACAGACATAGGATTACATGGCAAATGTACTATAAAATGAAATCACCACATTGCTATAGAAAGTCAGAAAAATAAAGAACATTACGTTGTATTAAACTCAGAGCACATACACACCAAATCCTAGTTTTAATTTGCTTTTCATATAACTTTAAAATATTTGACAAAACCTCATTTTCACAGGGACTTATATACACTAGTGTAATTGCCTAACAATTAGAGAGGGAATTCCCTCTGTAGTTTGTCAACAAATGAACAAAAAGCTATGGTAATTTCAATGTCACTTTTAAGAAAATGTATTTTTTTAAACACAGTATGGTCCATGGTACATACACAGTATGTATGACTAGTTCATGTTCATATCCAATGTACTCCTTCTCTATCCCCCCCCCCCCGCACACACACATTTAAAAATCATATTTGGTATTTAAAAAATTTAAAATCAAAACAAAGCTAAGAATGTCAGGTTGAAATTTCATAATCACTTATAGCAGTGTTTCTCAACCTGGGGGTCGGGACCCCTATGGGGGTCGCGAGGGGGTGTCAGAGGGGTCACCAAAGACACATTTCGATTTCGATTGGTCATGGGGCTCTGTATGGGAAGTTTGGCCCAATTCTATCGTCAGTGGGGTTCAGAATGCTCCTTGATTGTAGGAGAACTATAAATCCCAGCAACTACAACTCCCAAATGTCAAGGTCTATTTTCCCCAAACTCCACCAGTGTTCACGTTTGGACATATTGAGTATTTGTGCCAAATTTGATCCAGATCTATCATTGTTTGAGTCCGCAGTGCTCTCTGGATGTAGGTGTACTACAACTCCCAAACACAAGGTCAATGTCCACCAAACCCTTCCAGTATTTTTCACTTGGTCATGGGAGTTCTGTGTGCCAAGCTTGGTTCAACTCCACCATTGTTGGAGTTATGAATGCTCTTTGAGTGTCGTTGAACTATACATCCCAGCAACTACAACTCCCAAATGGCAAAATCACCCCCCACAATACCCACCAGTATTCAAACTTGGGTGTATCGGGTATTTGTGCCAAATGTGGTCCCGCGAATGAAAATCCATCCGACCTTTTACATGATGATTCATAACAGTAGCAAAATTACAGTTATGAAGTAGCAACGAACATGATTTTATGGTTGGGGGTCACCACAATACGAGGAACTGGATTAAGGGGTCGTGGCACTGGGAAGGTTGAGAAACGCTGACTTATAGAATCATAAAATAGTCCAACTCTCTGCCATGCAGGAAAAGTACAATCAAAGCCATCCAGCCTGTTGAAAAGCCTCCAAGGAAGAAGCTTCCACCACACTCCGAGGCAGAGAGTTCCACAGCTGAACAGGTCTTATGGTCAGGAATTTCTTCCCAATGTTCAGGCGGAAGCTCCTTTCCTGTAATTTGAACCCATTGCTCTGAGTCCTAATCTCCAGGGCGGCAGAAAACAAGCCTGCTCCCTCATCCTTATGGCAGCTCTTGCATATGCTATGAAAAATATTTCTGAGAAGACATATACTACATGGCACTCTAGAAGAACCTTAGCTGCCCTTACATTTCATTAAAAATAAGCATAAAGTGGTTAATTAACCCCCTTTTGGTTATCTTCAAAATTATAATAATAATGTGCAGATTTGTATTAAAATAATACTTGCCTGTTCATTGACCTTTTTCTCTTTCTCTAACTCCTTTTCCATATCTGTCAGTTCTCTGTCTTTTTGTTCCAGCTGTCTTTCCAACTGTCGGATCTCATCACGCAGAAAGCGAGTATCCCGGCCACCAGTAGATCGCTGCGCTGCCTTATTGAAACATAACAAGCCATTAACATGATTGTATGTTAAACAAGCAGGACGCACAGTCAGCTGCTCCAGTCAGAACTTCAATAAACACAAAACACAAAGACCTCAGATGAGGAACAAGCATGTCCCACTCTCTCTCCAACTATTAAATATTTTAAACTTCTGGAATATCAACTGCTGTTGAAAATTGTAGGGATTAAAGGACCTAACCACTGCTGGGTACACAAAAACCTGCTTTTATATTTAAGCAGTTTTCTTAAAAAATCATTAAAAGTTTGACAAAGCTGCCACAAATTTACTAATATCCAAAAAGTACTTTTAACTTAGATATTTTAATTAATAAATAGGTAAATAATAGTGTCCGTTTGAACTTCAACATACCTCTAACTCTTTTTCCAGTTTCATCACCCTAGTTTTTAACTGATTTTCTGTTAGAAAAAATACAAGATAATTAAAATATAATTCATAAAATCCTCAGCTAAAAGCTAGAATAAAAATAAACAATATTAGAATAATATGTTTGCTGATAGCTTCACAAGACTGTCATTCTCAAACATAGCAGTAAACCATTACAAAAACAATGTACAGGCAGTCCCGAGTTACGAACAAGATAGACTCTGTAGGTTTGTTATTCAACTGAATTTGTAGAAAAGTCCGAACAGGTACATTTTAAAGTGTAATTCCAGCCAAATACATATTAGCTTTGGATAGCATAGAAAAGGGTTAATGTTCCTGTCTGTGCCCCTGTTCAGATAATTTCAGTTCACTTTCTGTCCCAGTGCTAATTGGTTTATTAAAAATTGGGCTTGTTGTGGAAACAAGGACTAGTCATAAAGCTCCAGTGGAAATGCCTTTTCCCCATGATAATAACTTTTCTAGGAGTGAATTTCCCTTCTGGGGGACAGATTTTCTCTGACTTCCAGTTGTCTCACCTTAGGATTATCCAAGGTAATGCACTTGTTTGTTCTAATTATTTTAATGGAAAAGTCCAGGATTTGATTAATTCTTATTATTATTATTCAATAGTAACTGAAATTTAAAAATTGCTGAATTTTAATCGGCAGTTAATGCCAGACATCCTCTACACCAGTGATTCTCAACCTGTGGGTCCCCACATGTTTTGGCCTACAACTCCCAGAAATCCAACCCAGTTTACCAGCTGTTAGGGTTTCTGGGAGTTGAAGGCCAAAACATCTGGGAACCCACAGGTTGAGAACCACTGCTCTATACCAAGGTTTGGAAAGGCTAATGAGCTGCATTAGCACTGTATAGAACCATATCTACAAAAAAAGCGCATTGTTTTACCCCCGATTGCCTCAACGGGATCTGTAGGCATTTTCACAATGTTAGGGGTTTCAAAAAGGCCAGCTTTAAACTGTTTCAGGTGGCCTGCAAAATGTGGTAGTAAAGCACCCCTGGTGGGCTTTAGAACAACTGTAGCAACCCCCTTTTTTTTTCTTTTACATTTCAACATAACTCAAGGGGCTTCGAAATGTTATGAAAATACCTTTCACATTCCCTAGAGCAGTGGTTCCCAACCTGTGGGCCACAACCCACAGATGAGCTGTGAGACCTAAAATAAGATCCACGGCTCTAGATGATTAAATATGGTGTTCACGAGGGGGGGGGGGGGGGAGATGGTAGCTACTGGATGCCATATGTCAGAAACTAGAGCTGATGTGGTCTATCCAATGCAATTTTCTGAATTAGCACCCCAAATAACCAAACCAAATCTAAAGTTTATTTAGTTGTAATTCAAGCTTAATAGACCGCCTCTCCCGAAGCTCGAAGTGGTTTCCAAGTAAAATCACACAAATCACACAAAACATCCTAAAAACATTCCTAGCAATAAACTTGTCATGAGGCATCCCAGTTGGGGTCAAGACAGTCTGCGGCACAGGCGGTGCGGTGCCATGGCGGGCTTGTTGTTACAGTCCCAGTCAGTCGCCAAACGCCTGCCGGAACAGCCAAGTCTTGCAGGCCCTGCAAGAGGCCATCTGGTCATGCAGGGCCCGCGTCTTGGCTGGCAGAGAGTTCCACATAAAGTTGACCAAAACTGATTCATAATCATTTTGGTACTATTGTTGGAGTGGTGCCTGGTCAAAGTGGTTCCTGGTCAAAAAAAAGGTTGGGACCGCTGCCCTAGAATGTATATGAAGGCACTGTAGTGGGGTTAGGGAAATGAAAACAGGCACAACTTATTTCTGACCCTGGATGTCCCAAGATGTATGAAAAATGGCTCTATACAGATCTTTATCCTCATTTATTATTTTGAAACTGAGGTTTAGATGTTTACTGAAAATATGAAGTCAGTAATTCGAAGTTTCTCTATGGAACAAATGTTCTAATTTTCAAGGGAGCATGTCACAAAATATTATCTTGCAGGTAATATTTCCCTGAGTGTTTTCCACATGAGAGTGTTACTTATGAACAGAAATGATGATACCAAATTTGGCTTGCTCCTCTCCAGCTTTCTCAACTTCTTCCAATGCCAGCTCGACTTCTTGATTTTTCATCTAAAAAATACAATAAGATTAACTACTCGATGGACCAAAAACATTTTGCATTTACAAGGTGATACATTCTGAAGTAAGGTGTTAGAAGCTATGTTCAAATAAATTCCTAACATGTCATACAACTAAGGAGAGATTGGTAATGTGCGAATAAATGTTTCACAAGGCATTCATCTACAAATCATAATAAATATTAACAACCTAATGGGTTGTCCAGAACACCACAAAGCAAACTAAACAACAGTCCTATGAGTTAAATTGAAGTTATTAAACTTCTCACAAGACAATTAGTTTCTGCTGAGCCCTTGACAGCAGTTTTGATATTATGGTAGCCACTTGGCATTTTTTGGTACGAGATACTACAGCTATGGGGTAGTGTGATAAATAGCAGGGGGAAAACGAAGCCAGCAAATCTTCCCTGAATAAGGGGGAAATGCTCTGGATGGTAAATTCACTGCCACACTTAGCTGGTTTGCCAGAATATACTTCTTTCATTATCTGTGAACATGTCTTGTCTTAGGACTATGCCCACCTCTCCTCAAGTCAGCCCAGCACTTATGCCCTCTGCTGCACAACAAACCTTTCCAATCATTTCAATATCTGCCTTCCAAATAACTGGTTCACTATTTTGTAAAGTGCTTTACTGATCTGTATTCAAGACAACCAACTATCACGTTTCCAGTGCTCATGTGTGGGCTAGATATTTCCATCAGAACTTCCATATGGAAACATGCAGCTCCTCTTTCAAAATAAGTGTAGACTACCTTACAAAATAATAATTCAAACATATCAACACAGACCTTCATTAGCGACTGAGAAATTTTAAAAAGCTGAATTAAACGTTCAGGTTTCTCATCCTTCAGGTCATTTCCATCAACCTAAACATACAGAAAAAATTATTTAGCATTAAGTCAACTGTACAATGTAGATATATTTCAGTTTAATACAATTGGTCTTCAATATTCAGGGGTTTGGTATTTATGGATTCAACCAACGACACCTTAACACTCTCTCTCTCTCTCTCTCTCTCTCTCTCTCTCTCTCTCTCTCAATCTCTCTCTCTCTCTATATATATACAGTATAAATTCAAAAAAGCAAATCCTGATATTGCTGTGGTGTTAGTACTGTGTTGATGTGTAGGCATATCCTGCTTAACCTCCCACCTTTTTTACAAATCCTCAGGCTCCCTTCAGCATTTATTTGAGTTGTTCACTCTTTTATATAAGGGATACTATTTACTAGACCATTCTCTACGTATTTTAAAAAACGATTTTCACTTTTTATTAAAAAGGTTTATATACTAATATACTTATTTATATACTAATTTCAAAGCATTTCACATAATACAGTTGCCTTGTTACATCATCTATTACCAAATCTATACTCCCTCCCATTCCTAACCCATCATCCACACAGTGTGATATACAATCCTGCTCTGTCATACCGCAGTCCCCAAGTTATGAACAAGATAGATTCTGTAGATTTGTTCTTGAATATATGTGCAAGTTGGAACAGGTACATTTTTAAAGTGTAACACCAGCCATATATATATATAGAAGCTTCGCAAAGTGAAGAGTTTATTTATTTATTTATGGCATTTTACCCCGCTCTTCTCAACCCCCGAGGGGGGACTCAAGAGAGTTAACACCCCTATGGTGTTTGTTTTGTCTGTATCCCTGTTCAGAAGATTTCACCTCACTTTGTTCCTGTGATAATTGGATTTTGAAAATTTGGAAGCAAGGATTGATGATAAAGCTTCTGTAGTGACAACTTTTTCCCATGACTCAATTTCCCTTCTGAGGGGCAGATTTCTCTCACTTTTTGTGGTCTCATCCCCATTCTTAACTATGAGTTGTTTGTAAGTCAGGTGTTTGTAACTCAAGGACAGCCTGGATTATCAAAAAGATCTCCTATTTCTCCTTTCGCTAATCTTTGCTTATAAGTTAGCTTTTCTGATAGCTAATGAGACTCAAGCATTCCCAGATTTTGGCATCCCTACAGATTTCTGGAACCAAACCCCAACATATACCAAGGGTTCACTGCATATTTATACAAGATATTGAATCCATTCTGAGAATACCTTGGCTACTGCCTCCAGCAAATTATCTGCAAGTTCCTCTTGAGTAGGCAAAGCATCAGGATCTACTCTCATAAGCTTTCTCCATTCTAAAATAGGCGCCATCTTGAGTGTTCATTTATCTCTATAGATTAGAAGAAAAAAAGCTATATGAACAAAAACATATGCACAGTTTAGTGATCTACTTTTAAAGCGGAAATGTTCCAGAAGCATTCTCTCCTAACATTTCACCCACATATATGGACTCCTTCCTACCAGGGGAATCTTTTGTTGGGAAGTGATTACCTGGCCCTGGTTGTTTCTAGTCTGGAATTCCCATTTTTGAGTGTTGTGTGGACCAATCAACAATTGGGCCACATAGTTTACAGAAAACCTACACACATGGATAAATAAAAACTCCAACCATCACCCAAGTGGAAAAAAATACAATTAAAGCTCTGCCAGACTGTGCAAAAAGAATCTGCAAACCTGACCTTCTCAAAGGTGAATTGAACAATCTAAACTGAGCTCTACAGGCCAATGGATACTCCACCACAGACATCAGAAGAGCTGCAAGACCAAGAACAAGCCACAAGAGTAAAGACAAAGGATCAACCCAGAGAAAAGTGTTCTTGCCATACATCAAGGGAACCACTGACCGCATAAGGAAGCTGATGAAGAAACGCATTCTACAAATTATCTACAGGCCCATTCAGAAAATCCAACAAATGCTATGTTCATCAAAGGACAAGAGGGATCCTCTCGCATATGCAGGAGTCTACCATATACAATGCAGCTGTGGACAAGTCTACATAGGGACCACCAAACGCAGCATTGCCTAGACACGAATCCAGGAACATGAAAGGCACTGCAAAGTAATTCAGCCAGAGAAGTCAGCCACAGCAGAGCACCTGATAAACCAACCTGGACACAGCATATTATTTGGGAACACAGAAATGCTGGACCACTCTAACAACTACCATGTCAGGCTATAAAGAGAAGCCATTGAAATCCATAGGCATGTGGACAATTTCAACAGAAAGGAAGAAACCATGAAAATGAACAAAATTTGGCTACCAGTATTTAAAAACTCTAAAATCAGGACAGCAAATAGAGAGCAACACTCAAAAAATGAATCTCATACAAGAAACAATCAGGGCCAGCTAACACCTCCCAACAAAGGATCCTCCCAGGCAAGAAGAGACCAGGCTTTGAAGCTGCAAGGCTACTCAATTACATTGGCCTACCCTTGTCTGTGAGTCGGAAACTTAAGGTCGTCCAGAATGCCACTACGCGACTTATCGCTGGGGTTCCAGTGAGATGTCACATAACTCCTTTTCTCCAGCAGCTCCACTGGCTTCCGGTTGAGCACCGGATCAATTTCAAGGTGATAGTGTTAACTTTCAAGGCCTTGTATGGTCTAGGGCCGATGTATCTGAAGGACCTTCTCACCCCCTACTAACCCCAGATATCACTTCGTTCTGAAGATCTGAACCTACTCGAAGTGCCCAGTTTTAAAGCCATCCGTTTAACATTTACACGGCGCAGAGCCTTCTCTGTCGTGGCGCCATCCATTTGGAATGCCTTGCCAACTGAAGTGCGTGCCCTGCGAGACCTGTCATCTTTCCGCAGAGCGTGCAAAATCTATTTCGCCTGGCATTCAATTGCTGAAATTCGAATTTTTTGATCTAGCCTTAACTGATGTTTTATTTGTTTTTAATGTTGTTTTATGTGGATTGTGAGCCGCTCTGAGCCCTCGGGGAGTGGCGGCATACAAGACCGAATAATAAATAAATGGTTCTGGCCCAACTTACATGGCCGAACACACCTCCCCTTATGAACCATCTACTTTAGGATCATCTGGGGAGGCCCTGCTCTCGTTACAGCCTTAGTCACAAGTATGTTTGGCGGAGACGAGAGACAGGGCCTTCTCGGTGGTGGCCCCTCAGCTATGTAACGCCCTCATTATAGATATTAGATCGGCCACCTCCCTTCCAACATTCCGGGGAAAAATAAAGATGTGGCTTTTTGAATGCAGAGTAACTGACATAGGAAAATGGAACAACTAGGCAATGAGACCGGACAACGTTTTTAAACAAGGAGATGCTATGAATTTGTAATGTATTGATTTGTTTAGTTTTTATTATATGCAGTTTAGATGTGGGTGAAACGTCAGGAGAGAAATGCTTCTGGAACATGGCCATACAGCCCGGAAAACTCAAAGCAACCCAATAATAATGATGATAATACCTCATTAATAATGGCTACCTATTTTATAACAAATATGATCAGGATAAGAACTTCAAAAATCATATCATAAGAGCACCTCTGCTGAAAGTCTGGGAAAAGTACAAGATTAAAATCTCCCAAAAAAACCCTTTATGGCTCTCCCCAGTAGAGGCGATGCAGATAACCAAGACAGAGAAAGAGGGATGGTTAACATATAAACACATACTAAAGAAGGAGCATAATAACTGGATTTTAAAAAACAGGGAAGAAATATGTGAAGGGAAGCTAAATTGGTTTCAATACACCCAATTGAGGAAGACATATCAGATAGATAATAAAGTGGGGTGGACAGAAGTCTTATCGTTAGGGGAAAAGATTCTGCTACTCTCAGAGAAAAAAAAAGTAAGCAAGCTATATAAATATATCTTAGCCGACAGATTCGAAAAGGCCCCCATAAGGGAATATATGGAAAAATGGCATGAAAATATTGGACACAATATACCCCTTGAAAATTGGAAAAAGACGTGGAAAACAATACCAAAATACATGTATGCCTATACAATGAGGGATAACCAGCTGAAACTCATGTACAGGTGGTATATATAACCCCAGCACAACTATCGAAAATTTATAAAAACACCAATGATAGATGCTGGAAATGCCAAAAGAACAGGGGTACTTTTTACCACCAATGGTGGACATGTGATATGGTAAAGCAATATTGGGATAAAATACATAAACTGGTGAAAGAAATACTGAGAGAGGACATTGAACAGCTACCTGAGCTATTTCTTTTAAATATTATAGAACACCAAAAAATGGACAGACGCATGGAAAAACTACTCTGTTACATCCTCACGGCGGCCAGAATCGTCTTAGCGCGATATTGGAAGAAGACCGAAATACCAGATGAAAAAGAACTTTTATTTATTTACACTGGTTGAGAAACACTGCTCTAAACTATCTAGTTTGTGAGCTGCTTTCTGCTGACGATGCTGCCCTTGTCGCCCATTCAGAAGCAGCTCTGCAGCGCCTAACTTCCTGCTTTGCAACAGCTGCAGAGCTGTTTGGGCTGGAAGTCAGCCTGAAGAAAACGGAAGTCCTCTACCAGCCCGCACCACAGGAAGAACACCATCATCCCCACGTCAGCATGGGCACATCTGTGCTTAAGTCCGTTCAGCAGTTCACCCACCTGGGAAGCATAAGAACATAAGAAGAGCCATGCTGAATCGGACCTCAGCCCATCTAGTCCAGCATTCTGTATCACACAGTGGCCCACCAGTTGTACACGGGGATCTCGAGCAGAAGGGAGGGCAAAACCCTAACCTGCTCCCGACCCCCCACAACCAGTACCCAGGGAAATCGTGCCTACCTCAACCAACTCCGAGGTGGTACTTGAATGTCCTTTTCAGTAACTTCCGATACACTTGGTATCCATGAATCTGTCTAATCCTGCCTTGAAGTTGTTCAGGCTGACAGCTGTCACAACCTCTTCTGGAAGTGAGTTCCATAACCCAATGACCCTCTGGGTGAAGAAATATTTCCCTTTATTAGTCCTAATTTTCCTACCTTGGAGCTTCAGGGAGTGCCCTCTAGTCCTAGTGTTTTGTGACAAAGAAAATATTTTTTCTTTATTCACCTTTTCTATCCCATGCATGATTTTATACACTTCGATCAAGTCACCTCTTAAACGCCGTCTTTCAAGGCTGAAAAGACCAAGGCGTTGCAACCTGATTTCATAAGGGAGCCGCTCCATCCCTTGGATCATTCTTGTTGCCCTTTTCTGTACCTTTTCCAGTTCCGTTATATCCTTCTTAAGGTGTGGAGACCAGAATTGTACACAGTACTCCAAATGTGGCCTTACCATCGATTTGTAGAGAGGTAATACAACATTTGCTGACCTATTTTCGATTCCCTTTCTGATCATGCCTAGCATAGAATTTGCTTTTTTCACTGCTGCTGCGCACTGGGTTGACATCTTCATTGAGCTGTCCACCAAAACCCCAAGATCCCTTTCCTGGTTTGTCTCGGAAAGCTTTGACCCCATCAGTTGGTAAGTGTAGTTGGGGTTCTTTGCCCCGATGTGCATGACTTTACACTTGTTTAGGTTAAAATGCATTTGCCACTTTGTTGCCCATTCACTCAATTTCGAGAGATCTTTCTGGAGCTCTTTACAATCAGTTTCATTTTTAACTACCCTGAACAATTTAGTGTCGTCTGCAAACTTTGCTACCTCAGAATTCACTCCTACAGCCAGATCATTAATGAATAAATTAAAAAGTAACGGACCCAAAACTGAACCTTGGGGTACGCCACTTCCCACCTCTTTCCACCCAGAGAAGTGTCCATTTATTACCACCCTTTGTTTCCTACAGTTTAGCCAGGTTCCAATCCAGGACAAGACCTGTCCTCTGATTCCATGGCTGAAGAGCTTATTTAGGAGCCTTTGGTGAGGGACTTTGTCAAAAGCCTTTTGAAAGTCAAGGTAAACAATATCAATTGGGTCCCCTTTATCTATGTGTTTATTTACACCCTCAAAGAATTATAACAAGTTAGTAAGACATGATTTGCCTTTGCAGAAACCATGTTGATTTTCTTTCAGCAATGCCTGTTCTTCTATGTGCCTAGTAATATTTTCTTTAATAATGGTTTCCATCACTTTGCCTGGAACTGAGGTTAAACTGACTGGTCTATAATTTCCTGGATCACCTCTGGATCCTTTCTTGAAGATCGGTGTTACATTTGCCTCCCTCTGCATCATCTCTGCAGATGCCAAGATGAATAAAGAGATAGATCACAGATTAGCAAAGGCATATAGTGCATTCGAAAGGCTTCACAAAAGAGTCTGGAGCAACAAGCACCTGAGGCAAAGCACAAAAATCAGTGTGTACAGAGCTGTCATACTGTCTATTCTCCTCTATGGGTCTGAAACATGGGTCACCTATCGCCAACACCCACGACTCCTCGGGGATCACCACCATTGAGGCCATGCTATTGAGTACACAGCTGCGCTGGGCAGGGCATGTCTCTAGGATGGAGGACCACCACCTCCCAAAAATACTACTCTACGGTGAACTCGCCACGGGTCAGCGCAAGAGAGGCGCCCCCAAAAAGAGATATAAGGACTCCCTGAAACATCTCAGGCTCGGCCAGATGGATCACCAACAATGGTCCACCCTGGCCTCACATCGAGAGGCATGGAGACGCACTATCCAAAATGCTGCGGCCTCTTTCGAGAAGACACGTCGAACGGGTCTCGACAACGCAGAAAGGACCGCAACTTGGAAACAACATCACCCAAGGAGACTTTCTGCTGTGCTTTCTGCAACCAAGTCCGCCTATCTCAGATTGGCCTTTTTAGTCATCAACGCGCTTGTAAAGAATCTTCGTTCGCCATGTGAAATACCTCGTTAGTTAGAACGCGCAGGGCTAAAAACGGCTCTCGCGAATTGACTCCACAGAGAGGGAGGGATTGCAGGGCGGCAAGGCCTCCTCCCTCAGCCTCCTTCCTCGGGCGCCCACGAGGCCTCGCAGCTGGGAAAGCGGCACCTTCTTCAAAGACAGCGTTGGGCCTCCTCCGCAAGCGTCTCCCGCCTTTCCCCGGGCTTCCGTTGGCAAAGAGGAAGAAGCAGGGGGAGAGCTGGCCGTTGCTAGGCGACGCCATCAAACACTTCTCTTCCGGGACCAAAAAGAACCCGGATATTCCTAACCCTTCCGAAGGTAAACCCCACAAAGACTACACTTCCCACAGTGCTCCACGCGCTGCCGAGAGGCGGACTTTCCCCAGCATCGGCCGCTTAGCATGCTGGGACATGGAGGTTTTTTCCCCCCCGAGCGTGCTCTGTCGTCACGCCGTAGGGGAGACAGAGTCGGCGCCTGCGCAGTGCGGGAGGGGAGTCTCCAGTGTCTCTCTCTCTCTCCATGTTCAGTTGCTGGAGAGAGACATGGCGGAAGAGATGCTCAGGCAGAGCCTCCGAGTCAATGTGGGAACTTAGCATGGCGGCTTCTTTCCAAGGATGGTGAGGTACTGAAAGGTGAGAGGAGAGGGTTCCTGGCAGCTCTAGAGGGAGGGAGGGAGGGAGGCAGACTCAGGGCGGTGCTCTGCATTAGCCTGCACGTTCATTGAGAGCAATGCTTCCATCTGTTGCTAGAGGTAGCCATTTAAAGAAAGGTGAGTGGTTGCCCATGAAAGCATTCACACGTGACAATGGGGAAGACCCGTGTCCAGGCAAAAGCTTCACAGGCTGAGCATCCTTAATCTCAAAAAGGCCAGGTGTTTTTGGATTTTGGAATATTTTCATATTCATAATGAGAGATCTTGGAGGTGGGGCTTAAGTCTAGATCAGGCCTGGGCAAACTGGGGCCCTCCAGGTGTTTTGGACTTCAACTCCCACCATTCCTAACAGCCAACACCTGGAGGGCTTGGGAACCCAGCGGTGCCCGGGTTATTTGAAATAGGCATTGTTTGCCAGTGCTGCCGTTTTAGTCTAGATCAGTGTTTCTCAACCAGTGTGCCGTGGCACACTAGTGTGCCGTGAGCGATCATCAGGTGTGCCGCGGGAAAAGCTCTCTGCCCCCCTTCCTTCCCCCCTCCTCCTGCCAAACTCCTGCTGCTTGGGAGAGGAGGAGGAAGGGCCGGGCGGCGAAGAAGAAAAAGAAGAATGGACCAGGGCGCTGCCTCCTTTGGCTGTTTCCCCAAGCAGCCTCCAATCCGCCATGACTCTCGCCCCTTGCTTGTTGAAGCCGCGCGGAGGAGGAGCCCTGCCTACTGAAGCTCGTCCACTGCTCATGCTCCTCCTCTGTGGGAGAGCTGAAGCCAGGGGGGGAGGCGGGGGCATGACGCAGACTGGCTTCCCCCCTTCCCCCGGCTTCAGCACTCCCACAGCTTCGCCGGCCTTGAGGGGGCAGTGCCAAGCCAGCGGTGGCAGAGCCAGCACAATGCTGACTTGGCACTGTCCTCTCAAGGCTGGAGAAGCTGGTGCGGCCTGGAGAACCCACAGCTTCACGCCGCCAGCCTTGAGGGGGCAGTGGGGGGGCAGGGCATGGCTGGCTTGGCACTGTCCCTGGCTCCACCCTCGGGGGAGGGGCCCGGCGGCCTGGCTCCACCCCTTCAGCGCTCCCACAGCTTTGCCAGCCTTGAGGGGCAGTGCCAAGCCAGCGGTGGCAGAGCCAGCACAATGCTGGCTTGGCACTGTCCCCTCAAGGCTGGAGAAGCTGTGGGAGAACTGAAGCTGAGGGGAGGGGGCAGGGCATGGTCCGGCCTGGCTCCACCCCCTCCCCCGGCTTCAGTGCTCCCACAGCTTTGCCAGTCTTGAGGGGGCAGTGCCAAGCCAGCGGTGGCAGAGCCAGCACAATGCTGGCTTGACACTGCCCCCTCAAGGCTGGCGAAGTTATGGGAGAACTGAATCCGGGGGAGAGGGAGGGGCATGGCTTGGCCTGGCTCCTCCCCCTCCCCGGCTTTGGTACTCCCAGCAGGTCACCATCCCCCAGCCATTCTTTACTGTGTTACAGTGTCATTTTGGTTAGTGGCGTGCCCTCGGATTTTTTTAATGTTGGGAAACACTGGTCTAGATCAGTGGTTCCCAAACTTTATTTATTTATTATTTATTTGTCACGTTTCTATACCGCCCCTCTCACCCCGAAGGCGACTCGGGACGGTTTACACAGGCAGTCTCTGCCCTCAATACAGCACAAGCAACAAGGCAACCACCCCAAAACCATATAATAACAAATTAACAATTAAAAAGATACAATTGCAGTCTCAGCGTCATGTTGAAATCAGTTTCCATCGCATCGTTGTCATTCCATATATCTCATTAAGCCTTATATTTCATCAGCA
This sequence comes from Anolis apletophallus, assembly GCA_030556195.1. NCBI lineage: Eukaryota > Metazoa > Chordata > Lepidosauria > Squamata > Anolidae > Anolis > Anolis apletophallus. Next base: position 86,136,439 of record JARBWK010000009.1, read on the forward strand.
AATGCCTGCTCAAATAGCCAGGTCTTGACTTTCTTGCGAAATGTCAGGAGGGAGGGGGCCGATCTGATGTCTTTAGGGAGGGCGTTCCAAAGCCGAGGAGCCACCACTGAAAAGGCCCTGTCTCGTCCCCGCCAGTCGCGCCTGCGAAGAAGGCGGGACCAAGAGCAGGGCCTCTCCAGATGATCTTAAACATCTCGATGGTTCATAGGGAGAGATGCGTTCGGACAGGTAAGTAGGACCCGAACCGTTTAGGGCTTTAAAGGCTAAAGCCAGCACTTTGAATTGTGCCCGGTAGCAAACTGGCAGCCAGTGGAGCTGGCACAACAGGGGAGTTGTACACTCTCTGAATGGTGCTCCTGTTATCAACCTGGCTGCTGTCCGTTGGACTAGTTGCAGCTTCCGAACAGTCTTCAAAGGCAACCCCTTTTTTTGGCCTACCGCCCCCTTTCCAGAAAAAAATTTACTCAGCGCCCCCCCTAGAAATGAGGTTTTTCAAAAAAAATTAATAGCAATTAAACAGAAAGATACATGCATTAATGCAGTGTTTCCCAACCAGTGTGCCGGGGCACACTAGTGTGCCGTGAACGATCATCAGGTGTGCCGTGGGAAATTGGAACCTCTAATACCCTTTCTTCCCCCTCCTGCCGAACACTTTTTCTTCTCCACTCGGGCTCCCTTCTTCCCAGCCTCGCTCTGCTCGCTTTGCCTTGCTTTGCTCAGGAGGGGAGGGAGGAAGACGTGACCCGTGCGGGCGCTACTGCGCTGACTCACTCCACGTCTTCCTCCCTCCCCTCCTGAACACGCTCACGCTGCCCCCTCGGATCAAAATGGTGGCAGAACCGGCTGTGTGAGCAAAGCGAGGCAAAGCGAGCAGAGCAAGGCTGGGAAGAAGGGAGCCCGAGTAGAGAAGAAAAAGTAAGTGTTCGGCAGGAGGGGGAAGAAAGGGCGTGAAAGGGAAGGGGGAGGAAGAGGTCTCTGTCGAAAGCTGGCATGGGCAAACTTGGACCTTCAAGGTGTTTTGGACTCCAACTCCCACCATTCCTAGCAGCCTCAGGCCATTTTCCTCCCCCCCCCCCCTCAGCCATTTAAGCAGGAAATGGCCTCAGGCTCTTAGGAATGGTGGGAGTTGAAGTCCAAAGCACCCAGAGGGCCGAAGTTTTCCAATGCCTGTTTTAAGGACCTTGAAGTGGTGAGCCTCCTTCCAACATTGTAATTCTGGATAGAAAACAAACAACAACGTAACATAACATTGTTTGAGTCCACAGTGCTCTCTGGGTGTAGGTGAACTACAACTTCCAAACTCAAGGTCAATTCCCAAGCAAACCCTTTTAGTACTTTCTGTTGGTAATGAGAGTTCAATATGCCAAGTTTGGTTCAATTTCATTGCGACTGTGTCCCTGCGAGTTGGAGTCCCCGGGCAGGCATTGCTGTGGAAACCGCAGCATGCACCTCCTTCCTCTCATCAACCCCGCCCATGGCGCAGTCCTGTGTATCGGCCTCTTTCTTCCAACGGGGACGTCCTCGCAAGCGTGTGACCCGGCAAGTGGCAAGTCTGGCTCATGTCACCGCCCCCTTACAAGGGTTCCGCGCCCCCATAATTCTCCTGAGCCTCCCACCGCCCTCTTGGATTGCCCCACCGCCCACCAGGGGGTGGTACCGCCCACTTTGGGAACCACTGGTCTAGATCCAATATCAGGTGGGTTCAGTGGGTGAAGGTGAACTACAACTTCCATATGCAAGTTTCATTGTCCATGGCCCATCCTCCTCCAAACTGCACCAGGATGTAGTGTGGTTCATGGGGACTCTGTGTGCCAAGTTTGGTCTTGATCTGTCATTGGTGTGGGTCGCGGTGGTCTCAGGAAGTGAGTGAAGGTACTGCAAGTCCCATCACCCCACAGTTGTCCCACAAACCACACCAGGATGTTGAGTGAGTCACGAGGGCTCTGTATGCCAAGTTAGATTTTGGTCAGTCATTGGTGTGGGTCAGAACGATCTCAAGAATTTATTTATTTATTTACATCATTTGTACCCCGCTCTTCTCAACCCCCGAGGGGGGACTCAGAGTGGCTTGACAAAAGGCAACAATTCGATGCCGATATACAATATAAAACCATACACATTTAGCATTAAAATACAGTTAACATTAAACACGTAATACACATTCACTTGAGTTAAAACAATGATCCGTCCACAACATAAGCATTGAGCAATATCTATCAACTTGCCAGTACAATTCCAATCCAAAGTGCTGCATTGTGCTAATGTGCAAAAGCCTGGTCCCATAGCCAAGATTTTACTTTTTTCCTAAATGCTAGGATGGATGGGGTCGATCGTATTTCGCTTGGAAGTGCATCCCACTGGCGGGGAGCACCGAGAAGGTCCTATCTCTCGTCTCCACCAACCGCATTTGAGAAGTTGGTGGGAGTGAGAGCAGGGCCTCCCCGGATGATCTTAAATTACGAGGTGGGACGTAGAGGCAGATGCGTTCAGACGAGTAAGCTGAGCCAGGATCATATAGAGCTTTAAAGGTCAAAACCAGCACTTTGAATTGAGCTCGGAAGTGGATCGGCAGCCAGTGGAGCTGACACAACAGGGGGGGGGGTGGCATGCTCCCTGTACGTAGCTCCAGTTAGTAATCTGGCTGCCGCCTGTTGGACTAGTTCAATTTCCAAACTGTCTTCAAAGGCAGCCTCACGTAGAGTGCATTGCAATAATCTATATGGGATGTGACCAGAGCGTGGACGTGAGTGAATATACTGCAATTCCCATCATCCATGGTTCAAAGTCTTCCATACTGCACCAGGATTTAGAATGGGTTATAGGGGTTCTGTGTGCTAAGTTCGATCTTGATCTGTCATTGGTGAGGGTCACAATGATCTGGATAATTTATGGTTATTATTAAAATGTAATTACACACAGAGAGAGAAACTTCTTACCACTAATAAAACATCCCAAAGAAGTTAAAACTGCAGGTATGGAGCGAATGGAGTAGTGCAGTAACTGACTGTTAGGGATCCATAACTAATTCCTGTCCACAAAGATTCATGATTGTGGATCTATGGTCACAATTGCAAATGTTCCCCAATCCTACTTTGGGTCTCACTTACACAGCCATTCAAACAACACTACATGGTCAGTGTAGACCAGGCCTGGACAAACTTGGGCCCTCCAGGTGTTTTGGATTTCAACTCCCACAATTCCTAATAGCCTACTAGAGTTTAAGTCCAAAACACCTGGAGGGCCCAAGTTTGTCCAGGCCTGGTCTAGACATAAAAACGAGTATGTTTTATATACGTCTTTGGCACATAACTTTGAAGTATATGATGTGAAGCATTATTTAATAATTTTGTTCGTTAAACAAAGTTTGTGCACATTGAGCCACTAGAAAGCAAAGGTTTCATCCAAGTAGATAGTTTGAGATTGTGGAGCATTCAGGACCAGGATCCTCAACCTGTATCACTAATTATCCGGTTATCTATTGCTTTGAGAGCTCCCATCCAAAGGGATATATTCTGATGAGTGCTCTCTCGGAAATGATCGCCAGTGTGCACAGTGGGATTCCTTGGAAATCTCCACTGCTGCCTACTGTTCAACTGAGGCTAAAGGGGCCTGAATTACCTAATTGTTTGTACCTAGAGTAACCTTCAGAAGAAAAGTAAAAGAATGGCTGTGGGATCAGGCTTTCGGAGAATAGTGCAGTACAACAACAGATTTGGAATATTTGCAATGACCATGGAACAGCTTTGGACTATGATTTCTGGATGGCATGATTTTAATATTGAATGTAATGCTTTTAAATGCTTAATATGTATTAATTTTAATTTATTTTATTTTAAGCCTAATGTTTATATGAATAAGTGCCTGAATGTAGGCCACCTTGAGTCCCTCTCGGGATAGAGAAAGGCGAGGTAGAAATAGAGCATAGACATAAGATTAAAACATATTAAAATCATTCATAAATGGTACTTTAAAATTCATAGTTTAAAATTGATTAGATAGGCCTGTTTTGAATTCTAACAGCTTTACCTGTCTTCTAGCAGGTCATTCAACACTACTATATAAGGAAGAACACAATTCCTTGTATGTGGTTGTATGTAGATTCATGAAGAAGACTTGGTGATTGTTAGTCATTCAGTTTGACTCTATCTTTATGAGTATTTGAAGAGATATGTTTCATATATTTATGCAAAAGTTGCTTTGATCGATGGCTGTCCCTCTCACACAAGTGTCATTGAGATGAAGTGTCTCAGCTTGACAGTCAAAGATACTCTGTTATTTTACTTGATCTGTTATCATAAGCAGCCTTGAGTAATTTGCCTGAGAAGCGGTATGGTAATTGAGCTTCTCAATAATGCTGAACTGGCAGGCTCTTTCCAACGGTCTGCTTTCATTATTTATGGGATTGTTAGCAGTGTGCAATCGTTGGCCTGGAAAATAACAATCTGCTACATATAAATATTTGTGATTTCATCCTGTCACTTCTCAGATAGTTTTTAAGTACTTTTGAATTGTTTTCCCTTTTGTATCACAGACTCTTGTACCATATCACTAATGTGTTTTGAAGCCCATCTGAATTCAAAACATAAAAGCACCTCTATAGGAACAGTTTTATGTATGGTCCACTGGATGTGGTCAGGGCATGCATTATTGAGAATACAGCATACTGCAAATGTACGTTTTATCTTCCCATATGTCATTTGTACTACTCCAGCATTTGAGGATTTTTTGTTTCCTTAATTAGTAGCCTGTAGTCTTCCAGGCGTTATGACTAGTAGTCTGGGATGAAGGAAACTGGTCCAATAACAGCTGGTCACAGATTCCCCAGTTCAGTTCTATATTCTGTGCTAGTTTTTTCTTTTTCTTTTACCTTTGTAAAAGGTAAAAGTATTTTGTAATACTCCTGAGGTATTCCCTGGAGGTTTTTAAGCAGGCTGAATGGTCATCTGTCAGGAGTGTTTTGATTGTGTATTCCTGCATAGCAGGGAGTTGAACTGGGTGGCCCTTGTGGTCTCTTTCAGCTCTTTGATTCTAAGATGGTGTGTTGTTTTATCACTTTGTCATGGGAATTTAAGAAATCACCATAAACGTATTTCGAAACAGATGCTGTCTCCTAAAGTTTTGATGTATTTTTGATCGTTTTCACCCCTTTCCTTTTTGTAAATTCCCAGAGTAGCAAAACTGAAAGGGGCCATATAACTAAAAAGCTGTTTAGGAATAGAAGTTACACAACAACAGTCAAATAAGCAAAAGTTTGTTTTTTTTTAAAACACCATAGGTGGGATCACCCCAGTGAGGGTACTACTGAGCCATAGCACTACTATTAAAATGGCTGCCCTGTCCTCACTTGCATAATGGTTTGACACTGTGACATAAATAGAATCAGACAGCCTTCACTGAATGTACAGCCTAGAAACATACACTCCTTGAGATAATCAGAATCAAGGGTATGTCTTAAAGATGTGTTGTTGCTGCTGGAAGTCTTGCTGTTGTGTGCCTTCAAGTTGTTTCTGACTTTTGGTGACCCTAAACTGAATATCAGAGATTTTCTTAGCAAAATTTGGCCAGAGTGTGTTCACCTTCTTTTGAGACGGAGAGCGTGATTTATCCAAAGTCACCCAATGGGTTTCCATAATTGAAGAGGGATTCAGACCCTTGTCTCCAGGGCTGTTGTCCAACACTCGATCTCCTGTGCCATACTGGAAACCTTTAGCATGTTGGGGCCATTTCAAGGTTGTTCTTTTTCAAAGTTTGATGTGAATTTTTAGTCACTTCCATATTTTTAATGAAGTGTTGAAAACACATTTTTCTTGAAGGTATGTGTCCTCCTTGTCCATCAGTGTTAACTTATCCAGTCTTTTCCATTAGGCTTTTAACCATGTCGGAGTAGAGAGAAGGAAGCAGGGAGCCTATGCTAACTTATCTAACTCAGATGATATCTTTGTGAGACCCTAGTACTAATAGACATCTGCTCCAATCTTAATGTATACTTTGACTTGCAAGTTTTTTAAAAATTAATCAAGTAGTTAGATCATAGTGTCTGGCAAGTAATGTGAGAAATGGCATCAAGTATAACTATTTCAAGTAAACAATTTCCAGGGAAGAAGCTTACATGTGTTGTATTAATATAAAGAGCTTTTCCTTTGTGCATTTTTAAGCATTTCGGTTTTAGATAGCTTGGGTAATGGTATAGAAAATCACAGTGTGACTGATGACAATAAAAACGATCTCTTTACAACTAGTCTTTCCTCTTTTTTTCTAGTAAAGATCCATAAGCATTCAACAGAAGTCACAGTTGTTGACAACAGTACAGACACAAGCAAGATTAAAATGATTTCTCCTGAAGGGAATGCATAAATGAAGAAATATTGTGCTTGAGTGGTAAGTTTTATTTTTAAAATATCTTCGAAATGCGGATACGAAGTTTGAACTGCTTTTAAATTGCTTGCCCCACCTTAATTTTGTTTTGTTTTATATTTGTTTCATTTAGACAAGAAGAACGTTACTAAATACTTTTATTAAGGAACAAAATCTCCATATACATCTGATCAGAACATAAAACCATAGTTTTTGATAGAAAGTTACTGTGTGCAGGTTTTCTGCAGTACATTTTAACAATGCTAGTTGATCTCATAAATAGGAAACAAATTACCTGATAAACTATTCAAGCAACAGTTAGTGATATATTTCTGTAACCTTAGAATTGCCTCATGAGTCCAAAATAGGTGTGTTCAACATTCATGCTACATATCTTTCCTAAAATACAAAAACTACATTAGCTTTCAGTCCTGAATAAGTGCTAACTGCTTCTAGTTTAGCGATAGGAAGTTAAGGTGTTTACAAAGAGATGATTTTATGTCCTCCTGTATAGTAATGTAAAAATTACACTATCATGACAAGTTAGATCATGGGATTAATGTTTCTAAAAACATATTTTAAAATAATTGGTCTTCCTAAGGTAAGAGGTGTATCCTTGGTCCTATTGCTTATATTTCTTCTGATCTCTCATTAAAATAATTTCAATTTAAATCTTAAAATATTTTGTAGCTTTTAACTGTTAATTTTATATGTTTTTATATGACTGTTTTTATCTTGTGATGTATTGTATATGGGCACTTGTTGCCGCTTGTTCACCGCCTCAAGTCGCCTTCGGGCTGAGAGAGGCTGTATAGAAGCATGGCAAATAAATAAATAAATAAATAAATAAATAAATAAATAAAATATGTCTTTCCGGGACTTCCCATATTGCTTGTACGTGTTTTAAGACCTACCCATTTTTAGCTATTTGAGTGATTTTCAATATTTTTAGTGACTGGAGTGAATATCAATATCCAGGATTGAAACTGAAATAACAACAATAATAAATTTTATTTGTTAGTCACTTCTGCAACAAGGGCAGGGTTTTTTGTTTGTTTGTTTTTTGCCAGTTCCTAATCTATACCCATTGTGTCTTTTTCCCTGGGCTTTAGTGACCCAATAAAGGAAAGAAGATATTAACCTTACAAGAAAAAAGAGTGAGGTTTTAATTATCAATTACTTCCACAACTGCATTTTTCTAGTTATCACTTGAGGCTTTTCTAAATGTGAAACCAGTGATCCTTCATTCTCCTTGAAGAATTGATTGCTCGTTTTCTTGTTTTACAGAATCAGCCTAACAGTGCAAACCTAAGCTTACCTACCCAGAAATAATAATCATTTGCACAGAATTGTAGCTTGAGGATAGTTCTTTCCAGATCCCATTATCCAGAGTAATGGCAAAAATGGTTTTTGTATAAATGTTCAATAATATCCAGGTTCTATTCAATAGTCCTATATCCTTGTATTACCCCACAACACTGGTATAAGGCCAAGACATTGGGCACGTTCACCAGCTGATATTTCTTTGTTTTAAATATTCTTCCTATTTTAATTTATTTGGAAGAAGAATGTTCCTCATCTCTCTAAGTCTTATCAGTTGCTGTTGTGTGCCAGGGCTCTTCTGATATCGAGAGCTGAGGTTTATTAAATATACCAAGGTGAGCCAAGACCTTATCTGTATATCTGTATCTGTATACCTTTATAAAACGGAATGTTTGTATGTGTGTATGCGGAGGGCGGGAGGGCAGAAGGGCGGAAGCAGTCACTTTCACAGGCCAGGGCGGATATGTGGCAGCCACTTTCACAGGCCAGGGTGGATATCTGGCAGCCACTTTCACAGGCCAGGGCGGATATGTGGCAGCCACTTTCACAGGCCAGGGCGGATATGTGGCAGCCACTTTCACAGGCCACAGCGACCAGCGCCGGGTGATGGACCTGCACCAAACTTGGTACACATAACCCCCTAACCCCCTTTAGTCCTGGCGTGGGTCGGGGACATGACCCACGGATTATGGGATTTGTAGTACTTTTCCAACACTTTGGTTCCCACAGACCACTGAGGCCACCAAAAAGGACCAAAACAGACCAAACTCAGCACACAAGCCCCCATGACCCACTCTACGTCCTGGTGCAGTTCCGGAGGAGGGTGGACCATGGATGATGGGACTTGAAGTGCCTCTACTCACTTCCCAAGTCCGCTGCAACCCTCATCCAATCACTGATCGAGACCAAACTTGGCACACATAACCCCCATGACTGCCTTCACGTCCTGGTGAGGTTTGGGGGAGGACTGACAATGGATGATGGGATTTGTAGTACTTTTACACCCCTCTGTTCCCACAGACCACTGTGGCCCCCAACAAACACTGATAAAGACCACACTTGGCACACAGAGCCCCAGTGACCCAGTCCACATCCTACCGAAGTTTGGAGGGGGACAGAACATGGATGATGGGTCTTGCAGTACCTTCCCTCACTTTCCAAGACTGCTACAAACCTAATCCTATGATTGATCAACACCAAACTTGCCACACAGAGCCCTCATGACCCACTCTACATTCTGGTGCAGTTTGGAGGAGGGTGGACCATGGATGATGGGACTTGAAGTACCTCTACTCATTTCCCCAAGTCTGCTGCGACCCTCATCCAATTACCGATTGAGACCAAACTTGGCACACATAACCCCCATGACTACCTTCACGTCCTGGTGAGGTTCGGGGGAGGACTGACAATGGATGATGGAATTTGTAGTATTTTCACACCCCTCTGTTCCCACAGACCACTGTGGCCCCCAAAAACACCGAGAAAGTCCACACTTGGCACACAGAGCCCCAGTGACCCACTCTACATCCTACTGAAGTTTGGAGGGGGAGAGAACATGGATGATGGGACTTGCAGTACCTTCCTTCACTTCTCAATCCTGCTACAAACCTAATCCAATGACTGATCAACACCAAATCTGGCACACACAGCCCTCGTGACCCACTCTACAGCCTGGTGCAGGTCACTGTGAGACGGACCACGGATGATGGGACTTGAAGTACCTTCACTCACTTCCGAAAAAGAATGCATCCCTCATCCATTCACCAATACAGACCAAACTTAGCACACAGAGCCCCCATGACCCAATCTACATCCTACTACACTTGGGGGGGGGGGGGGGAGAGATGATGGGACTTGCACTACCTTCAGTAATTTCATGATACCACTGCAACTCCCAATAATGATGGATCAAGACCAAACTTGGCACACAGAGCCCCCATGACCCACTCTACATCCTGCTGCGCTTCACAAATAACCCGGGCAGGGCCGGGTCCCCAAGCTAGTTTGCTTATAAAGAAAGCTAAAACCTTGAGTATTTCAAAGGTATGATCAAAATAACAGAATTGCAGCACACATCTGGAGTACTGATGAACACAACCAAGGTCAACAGTCCAGTTAATGCAGACAAGCCAAGTACTAACTAGCCAGTTCAGGAGCAAGAATAAGGAATAAATAAAAATAAATAAACTTTATTTTTACCCCGCCACCATCTCCAAGAGGAACTCAGGGTGGCTCACAAAGCACCATACAAAATACAGAAAGTGTAAAAACAATAACATAAAACAATAGCCAACATAAACATCACAACTTCACAATGCCCCCTGGTTAAAATCAATAAAATACAGCGATGGCTGCAGGTAAAAACAGCAGTAATCAGTCTCAGTCTTGTAAAGTGCTTGAGAAAAAAATCTATAGGTCCTCACATATATTCATTAAAAGGAGTCTAAATGTGGTCAAAGAATAGCCAAAGTTACAGTCCATTAGTCAGATACTAGTCCACTTATCAGAGTTCTTGGAATAACGTTCAAGAACTCAGTACTACAAACCAAAGTCAGAGTTTTGAAGTCAAGCCAGATAGTTAGGGGTCAAATTGAAATCAGAGTCCATAAATCAAAACTTGAAAGTTAGTCCAGAATTCAGAATCAAGGTTTCAGGATACAGCAGGATCCATAACAGGATTCCAGGAACAAGCTCATTGTCCAGAATTCTAACACAAAGGCAGCAGAGCTAGGATCCATGACAAGAGTACCAAGGTATGACATTATCTGCTACCAAAAAGCTATCTCTTCCCAATCTCCTTTTAACAATAGATCTTAGTTGCTGCTCATTTCAACAAGCCTTCACAGATAATCCGAGAAGTCTATAATGCTTTCCTTAAGGATAAGGTCAGATTAACCTCTTCTAATCTTGCTGCATCACTGGGCCCTTCCAGACAGGCTCTATATCCCAGGATGTGATCCCAGGTTTTCTGCTTTAAACTGGATCACCTGAGTCCGCACTGCTAGACTCAAAAAAACAGAAAACCTCAGATCTGATCCTGGGATATAGGACGCACTGAGAAGAGCCCTCCAGTGCTGGAGACCTGCCTCCAGCAGCAACCCAGCTAGGCCAGACAAATTGCTGATCATGACAGTTATGTTGTTCTGAATTAATGTTGACTTTAGATACTTACTTTAGGATCTTTTTTTTACAGGTACAATTCATTAAAAAGATGGCTTATGTTAGTTCAAAGGAAATTGCACTAATTGTTGGAGTAGTTGCGGCATGTTATTGGAACAGTCTCTTTTGTGGCTTTGTCTTTGACGATGTATCGGCCATTTTGGACAACAAAGACTTGCATCCTTCTACTCCTTTAAAAAATCTTTTTCTGAACGATTTCTGGGGCACTCCTATGTCTGAGGTAACGAATTTATCTCTTATGTATAAAATGTTTTAATTACTAAGTCACTACATAAGGTGAGCATGCTTCTTTGAAACTTATATACAAACAAATCATATTATCTTCTTTAAAAACCCTAATGCATGAGTATTGCGCTTTGCATCAATTTGATTTGATAGTATTTCTTTTTTCCTGTTACAAACCTCAAACTAGAGTACAGGAATATATGATGTCATTCAAGCAAGAGTAAATAACAAATATATAATATATATATATATGTAATTCGATGAATTGGTACATCGTGCACATCTACCTGATCCCTTGAACTATCTATCCTACTCTCCCATCTATGGATTTACAATCGGTGCCTGCCTAGGAGTACGGACCTTGTTGCACTACAGGAACTTTATGGCCCATGTGCCTTGAACTTTGGGACTCTCACATTGCGAGGCATATCGCCTTTATTTGTATTGGTCCTGGGGAATTCCCCATTTTTCCTGAGTGCCCGGGATTTGCCTACCCTATTTGGTCCACTTCCTAGGTGCACGTATGTACCAATTCATTGAATTACATATATATATATTATTTAGCCTTGTGCCTTTTGTCTGTTCTCTTTGCTATTTGATATAGCCTCTAGCCTTTGCTTACCCATTCAAGCAAGAGTACCAGGAATTGGGAAACATAGGCTGTGTTTCGGGTTTCTGTGCACCATGGCCAAATTTTGCAAATCTGGCAGTGAAGAGATAGTCAGATTACAGAGTTTAAAATATTCTCATAACATAGATGGGAGGTTTTATAGATTTTAATGAACTTTTTGGGAAAAATAATTATAGTGAATACATCTAAGCCTCTGAAAACTCAAAGGAACAATTGTGTCAGAAACATGAGGAACGTCTCATTGTGTTCAACTTGAAGGTAAACCAGGTATTTTTAACATAAGCCTCTGCAACACCTAGTGGGCTCCAGTGCCTGTCATAGCTTTCTGAATAGGGCTCAGTCCAACATCCAAAGCAGTGGTGGTGAATCTATGGCTCGCCACAATAAAACAGTCTTTATCCACGGTACCCATTGAATTGATGGAGTAATCACCATCCTGTCCCCCGCTTACCCATCTTGCTTGCCCGCCCCGGTTCGCTCCCCCACGGTCATCTCCTGAATAGTGTACCCTCTCCAGTTTGGGCACTCGGTCTTTAAAAGGTTCACCATCACTGATGTAGAGAGTTTCAAGTATTTTGTAGTGAATGTAGATTTTAGGACAGGAGGTTTATGTTTCCCAGGGGAGGAGCTTAGCAAAGGATGAAGTGATTGGCAAATCTGTGGAGTTGTTGGATCTCCTGGCTGCCTAAGGTTTGGACCTTGTCACTGGTGATTTGATGAAGAGGTCAAATCTTCCAGATGTCTGAAGTATCAGTTTTCATATGAAGAAGAAAATAAAATGTTGAGAATCGGTTATCCATAATTCCAAAATACTCCAGAAGCCAAAATTGTACATATGGGTAACTGAGATAGTGATATATTTGTTTACTGATGATTCAGTGTAAATAAACTGTATAAAATATTTTATATAAAATGTCCTTCCAGTATGGGTATGGGTATATGAAATATAAATAAAACTTGTGTTTATACTTGGGTCCCAAGCATTCCATATAGGATGGTCAACCTGTATTTGTAAACGAATGGCAATTACTTTCTGTTTTTTATGGTTTTTGAATGAGTTATTTTTTTAAAAGTAGTGATACATTTATTCAGTGTCTGCATTCAGGTCTCTGTGTTCTGTCTTTTAGGAGAGAAGTCATAAGTCCTATCGGCCACTCACAGTCCTCACATTCCGTTTGAATTACTTGTTCAGTGAACTGAATGCTGTTTCTTACCACTTCTTGAACATTATATTCCATGCCATTGTTTGTATAGTTTTCCTCAAAGTCTGTAAGCTGTTCTTGGACAATAGGAGCAGTTTGGTTGCATCTTTATTATTTGCTGTACATCCAATACATACAGAAGCGGTAAGTAAACTTGAAATAATTGTGAACTTTTGCTAAGAAAAAAATTAGCCTTCAGCGAAACAAAACAATCTGGATTTTTGGAAGGCTAGAAGTAGAATAAAATGTATGTTTTATTCTGTTTGAGGAGGCACTGAAGAAATTGCGAAAATAAAAGAGTATGCATTATCATTTTTGAACCATATCTCGAGTATAAATCCAACTTTTAGCCATCAGTACGTCACAGTTGTAGTATACAACTTCATGGAATGTGTAACTGTTCAGATGTGAGACTGCATTCCCTATCATTCTTAACTAGAGCAGCCACTGGATATAAGTGATAGTCGTTGCACTCCAATAACAGTTGCGGAGCCATGTGTTCCTTTCTGAATTACATAAAATTTTATTTACAGTTTTTGCTTTTTTGATCTTAGAGAATTCAAAGCAGTAAAAATGAATGTGGAAACATCAAAACAACAAATATAACAGCAAAACACTGAACAGGATAATAAAAACTGTTACTGTACTTCCTCCTCTGCCCCTCAGATCTCGCTCCTGAAGACTGCAGTGAAGCGGTGCAGGTGCGCATGTGTGAGATCTGAGAGGCAGAGAAGGAGGTACAGAAATAGGAAAATAGCCATATTGAAATCAAATCTGATGCTTTTCAAATTGTTATTTGGTGTGTGTTGGAAGAGGGATAGCCATATACGGCGAGTATATCCCAAACTCTATATTTTAACTGGAAAAGTTGGGGGTCATCTTATATGCCGGAAAATACGATATATGCTTCACCTTCAGAGGTTCTGGGTTTGACTGGGAGAGATTTCTGACTGACTCCAGAAAGCTTCCACTTATAATACTTTAATAATAATACTTTAATATTTGTGAGTCGCCCTCCACCAGTGGTGCTCCGGGCGACTTAATTTAAAAAACCCGATCAGGCCCCAAACGCTAGGCGGAAGAGCCAGGTCTTTAGGTCTGACCGGAATCTAGTTAGGGTCAGATTTAAATGAGAGGAAAAAATTATATATGCCATATATATCTCCATACATGCTTGCTTTTGCAACTGTATCAGTTTGGTATACCTTGTTTTAAATAAAGCAGAAACTCCTTTATTATTATTTGAATTCATGGTACTGATTTTCAGCATTTAGCATTTAACATCAGAAGTTTTCTGGAATTTTCAGAAGCCCATTTGCTTCTTGAGCTTTTCAAAGATGTGTTCATTGCCTATGTATTTCAGTATCTTGCAGGTTCTAGATTTTGTGTTATGCATTCTGTCATATGTAAAATTGGTAGATTACAACAAAAATTTAATTCATACCTCTCTCTTGAGTGGAATTTCACATTCACAATATGAGATCATGCCTTCAGATTACATAAATGTGTGTATCATTGAGCCATAATAAAACAGTCTTTGTCCATAATAACTTCGCTGTACCCAAAGTTTGTGCAGTTTCATCAACTTTTCCCATGTTTTTATGATAGAACCAAGTAGGAAATAATATTTGTAACCCAGGGACGAAAATGGGTGTTGCATAATGTTAAAGAAGAAACTCATTAGAAGGATTTGCTCTCTGCCCCGGAAGCCTCCATAAAAGCCATTTGCCTCCCCAAAGGGTCCCAAAGTTTAAATCTTTGGGTTCGAATACAGCAGTTCGAATCCAGGGAGTGCAGTGAGCTCCCACGGATAGCCCCAGCTTCTGCCAACCTAGCAGTTTGAAGACACACAAGTGTGAGTAGCTCAATAGGTACCGCTTCGGCAAAAGGTAATAGCACTCCATGCAGTCATGATGGCCACATGACCTAGGAGGGTTTTCCTAGGTCATGTGGCCATCAAAGGTTTATCTATGAATTTAAATCAAAAGGTTGAGATATAGTTACTTGGTGACAGAAATGAATAAAAATAAAGTTTTCTACTGTCTGTCTCCAGGCACTTAACTGTTTCCACACAAGCCAGTTGAGTGATAATGTCCTAGAAAAGAATGAAGTTGCCCTCCAAGGGTTATCAGACAGTCTCAGAAACCTTTTTATGATTCCGCAATAGCTGTTGTGTCATGATTTGCATCTTTGTTCTAGTTTATTCTCTGACATATACATGTGTATTGGAAGAACTATGGCTTGTTAAGAGAGCACTTATTTTGCATTTGGAAGGTTCCATTCAGGGCTTTAAAAGGATTCAGCCTGAAATCCTGGAGATCCGCTGCAGCATACTGACATTACTGCTGGACTAGTATGCTTGTTTTCCCTTTGGTTTTCATAAATACAAGGATGTAACAACAAATTCATAATCAGCATATGGGTACTTCTTGGTATTAGCCACATGAGGGCAGTGGAACACAGTCTTTGGCATATTTATCAAATCAGTGGAAAGATTCCATTCACTTTGACTTTACTTTTGGTTGTTGATTGTTTATAGGGAGTGTTTTTTCATATGTGCAATCGTGGTTTTCAAAGCTAGCCTCCTTGCCTAGTGGTTTGAGCATTGGATTTTCACCCAGGAGACCAGGGTCTGAATTCCCACTTGGGTGTAGAAACCCAACTTGAGCAAGTCTCACACTATCATAGGCAAGAAAACCAAGAAAACTTCACAATAGCTTCTCCTTAGGGTGTTATAGGTCAGAAATTACTTGGAAGGCACACAAAAACAACCATTCATTAGTATACATATCCAGAAAGAATGCACTGGTTTGTGTTATTCTCATGCCTCGTTATCTCTTATTGAATTAATTAACTCATTTTCTCCCATTCTTTGTAGGTAACGGGTGTGGTGGGCAGAGCTGAGCTTCTGTCTTCCATTTTCTTTCTTGCTGCATTTTTGTCATATACCAGATCTCGTGGGCCAGAAAACACTATAGGTAAATGGTTACTAATAGTTTTGAGAGTGTGTTCTACCATACTTGGTTTAAAGATCGTAATTATGGTTTACAATGTATGTATTTAAGAAACCAAGGGCAGTTAGTTTGTAAAAAGTATTACATCAATACATTATGTTTTACATTATGTTCAGTATGTTGACATATACTGAACTTTCCCTCTCATTACATATGTTGGTGCTGGTTTGCCTGTTGTGGTAGGCATTCCTATTTATATTTATTATTTCATGCTTGTGGTGAGGAAAGGTCATACCCCAAAGTGGTTTGGATTTTCAATCTCAATTTCCTTTTACCAACCTTGTTTCTCTCCTTCCCTTTCTTTTCTTCTTTCCCATGCATTGGATTGCCAAAGAATGGATAGCATACTCTTGCCAGAGATCTGATAATCCACCTACAGAGAAACTTTGAAATTAGCAATTAGGTTGAGGGCTACCTGAGTTCTACAGCTGCAGGTTTCCTCCCTTTGCAGATTCCTTTAAAATTCAATCTTCCACTTCTGTTCATTTATTTATTGAACACCTAAACTCCATTAGCAAAAGTTAAAAGTATTAAATATACAACAACAAAGTACATCACCTTGGAAACATGTAGTAATATATTGGAATTTTATAGACTTCTTAAACTAATAGGTTCACTTTAGGTTCCATAGACCAGAGACAACTTGAAGGCGCAACAAGAAGAAATGCTTGTCAAGAAATGTAAATAAGAAGTGATTGATTCTGTGCTAGAGCAAAATTTTGCTCTGTCTCATGATAAACACTAGTGCTTGGCATGTGAGCTATCCACAGAAAGTTATTCTCTGTTTCCACAGGTACAATATTGTGTCTGAATAAACCAAAGTGTATGACCAGTATTAGTTTTTAACAAAGACTTTAAACCACAGAGGAGCCTACTGATAAATGCCTGCTGTTCATTAAACATTGTCTTACCCAAGAGTAGCTCATGGATGGAGTTAAAGTTGTAATGGAAATTCTGCTATGCATTTGGGGTGGGGGAGGTGGGAGGGAGGGGAAAAAACAAAAGAGTGAATGAAGATAACAAAGATATATTAGATAAGCGAGTAGACAATATAGAATGGAGGAAGTGGGGGACAATGGAAGATGGTGGAGAAATATGCTTATAGAATGACATGTATGTATTATATCTACAAATCTACTCACAAAACAAAATATATCAATAAAATATTTTTAAACTTCCAATTTGTATTAATGTCATCCCAACCCAATAAACTGTGTTTCATCCTAATTGCAGCAAGTTTGAAATGTGTTAACATCAAATCTCTGTAGTATGACTACACTTGTTTCAGCTAATAGTTAACACTAACCATAAATTTAGGCTACAGATGCCTTAGTAGACTGTCAGTCAAAAAAAGGAGCCAGAAAAATTTGTAGGCCTTTAGGAGAAGGAAAAGGGAAAATGTGGATCTCAATATTGGCAAAGGTCATTCCCATCACGATACTCAGATTCATTGTGATGTACAAATGTAGTCACCCAAAAGTTATGTTATTCTGAAAGCATACTTTTGACTATAAATAGAATTGACCTAACTGGCAAGACAGGGCTATCCTCCATGTACTGTTTATGGAGATACTAGGATAAACTCATCAACTATTTTAATCTGGCCTTTGGCATTTAAATTATGTTTCTGTTGTTATGCAAACTAACCCTCTGTCTCTCTTTTTTATTGTAGTGTGGGCTCCAATTGCACTGACTGTGTTTTTAGTTGCCGTTGCTACATTATGTAAGGAGCAAGGAATAACAGTGGTGGGAATATGTTGTGTCTATGAAGTATTTATAGCACAAGGGGTAAGGAACTTGTTTGACTCCGTTCTAAGTTTAAGATTATACCATGAATTGCAAGGCATATTTTGTTGTGTGATTCAATCATTGTTTTCCCCTTGGGAACATTTGATTATGTTGGTGATAGCACACTAGATTCATGTATGCTCTTTTCTGTTGATCTAGAAGTGCAGCTAACCAACCATTCATTCCACGTTCATAGCAGTATAGGACTGAAAATGACCTCTCAGTCAATTTGTCTACTTCTCTATGCCAAAACAGACCAACTAGACAAACATTCTTCACTGTTTGAATCTCATTGTGCAATGCCACAAATGCTGGGGCATATACCAGATACAACATGCCAATGGTGCCCATAGGACAGTGATTTCCTGGCCAGGAACCACAGTAATACACTGCCAGATGGCCATTGAAATCACACCAAGGATAATAAAAGAGAAACTGAAGGTCTTTTCTAGGTCAAAGACCAGCCTGTGTGGCAACCTAAAATTCAGTTCCTATTTCTGTCTTAACTAACAAATGTTTTGATGGCATAGAGCACTCCCATTTCTGAATTGCAAACCCTATTTCCCTTTCTGCCATGCAACTTCTTGTGTGACTACGTACATTTGAGTGCAGAAGGAATTTGTATGTGTCTTGCCCAATAGCTAAGCTTGTTAAGTTGATGAAGCAGTTAACAATGAACAAGCAAATTGCAATAATGTTCCACAGTACATTTTATGGATCACTTGGTTGCCAAAGATTATTTTTATAAGGTTTTAGCCCAGATGGACATTTTTGAGGCTTTTGCTCTTTCAAGACTTTGCATATTTTATGCTGTTTCTTGTTTGTTTCATGTGATGTTACCTTTTACTGTAAATTAGTAAACGGCACTTCTGTTTTGGACACTGCAAAACTAAAAAGTGGTCAATAAGTTTGAATTAGAGAGGGAGAGAAAGTCTTTTAGTGCCTAGTCTGTAGTTGTTGGTATGTGCGGCAGACGATATACTTTGTTTGAAAACTATAAACTTGTTTCTTTTTTCAGTATACTTTGCCCATTCTTTGGGACACAGTGTTACAAATCCTACGAGGCAAAGGCAGCATTCCCTATTGTATGCTCCAGATGCTCTTGAAACTAATCGTTCTAATGTTCAGTACACTACTGCTTGTTGTGATCAGAGTCCAGGTCATTCAGTCACAACTGCCAGTGTTTACCAGGTAAAATCCAGTATTTGTCATATTCTTCTCAAGTAGTAGTCTTTTGTTATAAGTTATGATTTTTAAAAAAATAACTGGCTATTTGTATTTAAAAAATAATTCTCTAAAAGTAAATATATATTAAAAGAATTTAACTTTCTTTTTAAAAATGCAAAAATGCCATAATATCTGTTTAGGTAGCACAAAACAGAGCTACCAAGAACTATGGCATATTTAAGCAGCAATTTATGGCAAATGTGATGCTGAAAAATAAAATGTGTTTCATTAAGGGAGTGTTTCATATCCTAGCTTTTTTTTCTTCAAAAAACACAATACCATATGATTTTGATGTTCTTGATGGCAGATTAATACAATTAAAATATCATTCTTGACACATACTTAAAATAAGATTTTCTGATTCATTCATATTGTTGACACAGTTGACTGTTCCAGACTTGCCCTTGTATGAAAGAACTCCTGCTGTTCATGAAAGGGAGAAAAATCATACAGAAGATACTGCTGGAGAAATGGGAGGAAGTGATTTTCCCAATTCCCTCATCCCCTTAATGACCTACATAATTTCTGACATTGTTATAGATTGTCTCATGACTTTCTGGAACAGCTTTTCCATGAGGAGGAGATGGACTTTTTGCTCAAGACGATAAAAAAAGAAAGCAGAAGGCAAATTCTGCTTTGATCTCCTTGTATAAATGCATTCATTTAACATGATAGATAAGCCCCTGTTCAGTCTTTTCTATTTATTCTAATTTTTATGTGGCAAAGTCCTGTTCAATAAAAGTTAGTCCTCCATGAAAGAAAGAAATATTTCCATTGACAGGGGAACATTTTGTTGGACAAAGGGGAAAAACTGGCAGTTCCTTATAAATTTGTGTGTAAGAGTGATGCGAATATTATCTCCCCTTCTTTCTATCTGTGGAGTCATCTCTCTTTTTTGAGCTAGTCCACATAGCTCTGAATGTAACACAAAGAGTTAGGAAATATATTTTTGTTGTCCAAAGTTTTCATAGCTGGAATCACTGAGTTGCTGTGAGTTTTCCAGGCTGTATGGCCATGTTCCAGAAGCATTCTGTCCTGATGTTTCGCCCACATCTATTGGCAGGCATCCTCAGAAGTTGAGGGGTCTTTTGGAAACTAGGCAAGTGAGGTTTATATATCTGTGGAACGTCCAGGGTAGAAGAAATAACTCTTGGTCAGCTTGAGGCAAGTGTGAATGTAGCAAATGGCCACCTTGATTAGCATTTAATTAGTATATGTTTGTCTGTACATCAGTGTAGAAATGTCTATTAGCCATGTATGTTTAACATTAAAATTGTCCTTTTTTCAATTAAGGTTTGATAATCCAGCTGCTGTGAGTTCATTTCCTACAAGGCAGCTCACTTTCAACTACCTCCTCCCTGTAAATGCATGGTTGCTTCTAAATCCCTCTGAACTGTGTTGCGATTGGACAATGGGCACAATTCCATTAGTGGAGTCCCTTCTAGATATGAGAAATCTTGCCACCATGACTTTCTTCTGCTTTTTGGGAACTTTGGTTGTCTTCAGTCTTCGATATCCTGGGGATTCTTCAAAGACTGTTTTGATGGTAAGTGATACTGTTAGTGCTGAACTATTAGAACAAAATCCATAAGAACATTTCAGAAAATCATCTTGATCACTCCTTGTAAACAAATATTTCTGGTGCCATCATCTTTCACTGAATCTGTCCTTCTCTCACTCATCTTCATGCTGCCACTTTAGCAAGGGGACGGGGGGGACGGGACACCATTCCATTTATAACAGAATTCATTTTGCAAGCCCTTTCTCATTTGTAAGAATCTGATTTAAAAATGCTCTTTAGATATATTACCAGACATATCAAAGTGCCTTGGGTGCCAGAAAATGGAGATGAATATATTGAAAAAAGATTTTTCGAAGTGCTGCTTAAACTGATTAAAAGAGGGAAATGCAATTCTCTCCTTTTTATATCATTTGCGAATGGGCTCCATACATGTATGCCTTCACTCACTGCTTCCACTTTTTTAAATCGTAATTGATCCAAGCTACGCATATGCCCTTGCACCTTTGCTTCCTTGAAAACGTTTGCTAGGAAACAGAAAATATTCCCTTCTGCCAAATAGGTTCTTTCTAAGTGATGTTTCTTCCCACAAACAATGTTCTCTGAAGTCTCAGCTAGAAGTGCCATTCATATCACTTGCTTCCTGGGTCTTAAACTAACAGAAGATGGTGGGAATTGCTTCTGGAGTGTTCTGTAACAAAACATTGACGGTCTCTCAGCTGATTGTAATTAGAAGAGAAGTCATTGATTGACTTTGATATATGTAAGACTTGGGTCCCCATTTATTACCTGCTTTGACTTCATTAGTTCTGAGCAGAGCTTTGAAAACATTTATTTTTGAACTACTACTCCCATAATTCAGTCAAAAGGCCCCCAGTTCAGAGGCTGAAGGATTCTGGAAGTTGTCGTCCAAAAAAGAGTAATCTTTCCAAACGCTGACTCTGATAACTTAT
Source organism: Anolis apletophallus (assembly GCA_030556195.1). Classification (NCBI taxonomy): domain Eukaryota; kingdom Metazoa; phylum Chordata; class Lepidosauria; order Squamata; family Anolidae; genus Anolis; species Anolis apletophallus. The sequence continues at coordinate 86,157,855 of JARBWK010000009.1, forward strand.
AGTTGTCCAGTATTATCTCTGTGTAGGGAAGCATGTAACTTTCTTCAGGGTTTTTAAAATCACCACTTCCATTGTAGTCTTCAAGGACACAACTTTGCTTTGTGTCCTTGAACACTGCAACATGCTGAGCACTCAAAAATGTTGTGGGTAGCCATGAAGTGGTAACATTGTACCTCTGTCATTAAGAATGTGTGCGGTAGATTGCATTTATCAAGAAGAAATCCTATTTGCCATTGCCCAGTTTTACAGCATGTCTCTAACTTCATGGTGTCTGCTTTTCAGTGTAATTTTCACTAGACAGGTTTTTCCTTAACACTTATCGGTTGCACAGTGTGGGCTTTATTGGCAGCAAGGATTTTCTTCCTATCATTAAAAAAAACCATGCTTATCCCAGAGAGTAAATAAAAATTTGCAAACTGAGAATGCTATAAGACACTTCATTTTCTAGCAGTTATACAAAAATAGTATGAGAATGTAAGCAGCATTCTATATAAACCGAGTCCTTGGTGTGAACTGGATCTCTGGGTAGGCATGTCTAGCAGTCTTGTCCATTAAAAAATTGCCCGCCCACCCCCTCTTTTTTTTTTGTTCACTTGTTTTACGCCAATCACAGTTTCAGTATAATTTAAGCAGTGTGGTTTGCTGCACCAAATTGATTCATTATCTGAAGGGATCTCTTGGGACACTAACCACTTCATCACCCAGTCTTTGGGAAGCATCCTAGGATGCTTCCAGGATGCCTCCTCAATGGAGCCCACCAGATGCCTACTTCCGGCAGGACTCCGTAGAGAAAGCATCCTGGCAGCATGCTAGGACGCTTCCCAGAGAACATGAGAGGCTTCCCGTGCTCTCATTCAGAAGAACGGGAGAAAGGTAAGGGCCAATGTGGGGCATGGGACAATGCTTTCCCCCCATTGTCCGTCGGATTTGCCACACCACCACCACTGCAAACAGCATTCCTCGCTGCCACTAGGCTTATTGATAGGGATGGGGAAATTCTATCAAACTTTGATATCAAAACTAAAGCTGAAACTATTAAGATCTGAATGTGGTCACTGCTTGGGTCATGTACTATGAACATTACAGAAACTTGGTGGGGTACAAGTGTTAGTATAAAACATTCTCTTGACCATACACCCACACAGACATAGATACAGAGGATCTTTTGAAATTATTGTATACGCATTTTCTTCTTTGGGTTACTAGTTAGTGTTCGTGTGTCTTTTTCTTTTTGTATTGTTTTTAGGCTCTTTGCTTAATAGTGTTGCCATTCATCCCAGCATCAAATCTTTTTTTTCCTGTTGGCTTCGTAGTAGCAGAACGAGTGTTATATGTTCCCAGCATGGGATTCTGCATGCTAGTAGCCCATGGGTGGAAAAAACTCTCAAACAACAGGTAGGTTAAAAATTACTGGTTAAGGGGTGACATAGAGAATTGGGGTTCAGATAGCAATTAAATGTTGTATGAGTTGTGTGCATGGCGCAGTTTAATCACAGCTAAATCTCTTAACTTGCTGCCATCTTTTTCATGAATAAGGTATAATTTTTCCACATGTAATTCCATTTGCAATAAGAAAGCAAAATGCATTCTGAAACCTGTTGTCTTTTTATAAACATAGTCATTGGTAACACAACAGACAGACCTAGATATGTCTACTCAGGAAAAAGTCCTATTTTAGTAGAAATGTCAGATTTGAACACATTTAACCACCCTTTTAAAGGTAAACATTTCTCATAGCTTGAATTTACACACTGCTCCAAAATGTTTGAAGTCCTTCATATCTATTATATTATCTCCCAGTATCCATTAATGAGATTAATTCCATAATTTATAGTAAGCATTACTATATCTAGGCATACCTGCTTAAGAAGGATCTTCTCAGTTTACGCGGATTATTATTTGTTCTCAGTGTTTATTGCTATTACATGCAGATGTTGCTTATTTGAAAAAATGATTCTTTAAGAGGGAAATTTTTGGGTTTTGTATGACTACTTGCAATTTACAATAGCTGAAAAATTGCATAGTCTGTGGTGAATTGGTTTGATTTTGTTTTGTTTTGAAATTGGAACCCTTTTCTTTCCTGAATTGATAAATAATTTGAAGCATATGTCAGAATCAGAAAGCAAAAGCAGATTGGGAGCTGTCACAATAATCAGTTTAGCTTATAACTTTATAAGGCAGTATTGTGCTTTTCTGAAAAGAGTAGTTGATTATAAATAGTTGGGATAACTAAATCTCAGTGTTCGCATATGTTTTAATTGACTGATTTTAAACAATGCTCCTCTTATATTTTTTCCAGTTTAATGACATTCATACAGGGTACAGTGTTCATAACCTCAAACGCTCCGTTAAAATTAACCTGTAAACCAGTGGTGGCGAACCTATGGCACATATGCAAGAAGGCCATACAGCACCCTCTCTCCTGACACGTGTGCTGTCATCCTCCCTCCCTGCCTACCACCACACCACCTGCTCACTCTCCCATCCCACCACTCACCCCTTGCCCAGTACCTGTCCATCGCCCCCCCCCCCCCAACTTACCGCTTTCCTGTCCCCTGCTCTTCATCCAGCCCTGGCTCACCATCCCCCTCCCCCTGCTCCACTTACTTGCTTTGCCTGAACTCCCCACCCACCTGCTCCCTCCCTCACCCCCCTGCTCACCAGCCACCCTTTCACCCTCCTCCCGGGGCTCCCAACCCCTGCTCATTGCAGACATCTTATTTATTTATTTATTTAGGCACTTTACTTAATAGTGTTGCCGTTCATCCCAGCATCAAATCTTCTTTTCCTGTTGGCTTCATAGTAACAAAAGGAGAAGAACTCAGGAGCTTGACATGAGCTCAGAATTATTAATCCTGAAAAGTATCAATCTAACAGGCACAAGATAGAAGGAGAGAAGAGTGATAGGCAGACAAGTAGGACAGTGATTGAAGGATTTTTCCTGCCAGCTAACACATCTGCCTATCTAAGTCCTTGTCAAGAACTATAAACATGGGTAGGATGAGGTTGAATTCCAACACAAACGATGTAAAAATTGTGGGGCTTTCAACTATTTTGTTACATGTCTCAGAATTCCATTGGCATTCCATGACAATTTTTTTCTTCTGCACCCGATTTTGTGCCTATTCTCTTATGTATTTTTCCAATAAGTAGCTGATATTAAATTATATTATGTAGTTTTTTCCAGTTAGCTAAAAAATTACATTTTTCGAGTTTATTCTACTTTGGTCATGCGTACTTAGTGAATGGAGTTCTGGTTTTGTGTACTTATCTTCTTTGCTGAAGTACACATGGTATGTCTTAGAAACACTCAGATTTCTGAGGCAGAATGCTTTTCAAAATGAACTCCTAATAAAGTTGTTTTCCTCCCATCTGTTCTGCCTACTTTTCTGGAAGTTTTTCCATCCTTATGTGTACCAGTGGAAAGGCTTAGTCATCATATCCAAACTACTGCATGTGGAGACAAAGAGTTTCTGCATTGACACACATGGAAAAGTATGAATAGAAGATATGTATCTGAATCAGGGTGTGTGTCTGTTTTCTGAAACAAAGAGTCAGATTTGTTTTCAACACCTGCCTTTGAAACAGTCGCAATTATTTTCCAACAGTGTATTTGGTGTGAAGATACTTGTTAGAGCATACTAATTACACTTTTAGCTGCACTAATCTTCATAATTATTCACATCTCCTTTTATATCAAAGGATCAAATGACTATTTTTTTCATTTTGTATTTGTTGTTTTGTAAGAAAGAGCAAAGAAATGTAAAGTATATACTGGTGTGTGTGTGTGTGTGTGTGTGTGTGTGTATCTCGAAAGCAGTGGTTCCCAACCTTTAGGCCTCCAGGTGTTTTGGACTTCAGCTCCCACAGCTGGTAAGCTGGCTGGGATTTCTGAAAGCTGAAATCCAAAACACTTGGAAGCACAAAGGTTGGGAATCACTGCTCTAAAGAGAATCTATTCCAATACGATTATGGTTTTCCAGAGACGGTAATACTTGCAATTGCTACTTCTTTTCAACAAATGTACTTTTTGGTAAATATACAGTAATTTACAGGTTCTTTAAACAAAATAGTTCTTATGATTTCAGGAATGCTAAAAGAAAAATCTACCAAATACCCTCCACTTCAATGTTCTCATGATCCCGAATAAGCTATAAATGAGATATAAACTGACTCATTATTTTTGATAGGGTGTTCATTAGCAAGTGCACCGCACACTATGTGTGCATGCACATAGATCAGGGGTCCTCAAACTAAGGCCCGGAAGCCAGATATGACCCCCCAAGGTCATTTACACAGCCCTCGCTCAGGGCCAAGCTAAGTCTGAAACTACTTGAACGCACACAAGAACAACAACAATCCTATCTCATCAGCCAAAAGCAGGCCCACACTTCCCATTGAAATACTAATACGTCTCTATTTATTAAAATTGTTCTTCATTTTACTTATTGTTTTAGGTGTTTTTGCACTACAAATAAGATATGTGTAGTGTGCATAGGAATTCATTCATGTTTATTTCATATTATAATCCAGCCCTCCCAACAGTTTGAGGGACTGTGACCTGGCCCTCTGTTTAAAAAGTTTGAGGACCCCTGACATATATATTCTAACTCATTCTGACACAAATACTTGCCAGAATATAATATCCAATATCTGTGGTGACTTTTTGCAAAGTGTATACTATTCCTTCCACAAGTTGATAGATAACAAATATGATGCTTAACTACAAACATAAACTCTCTCATGGATGGAAGATGTGGATTTGGTCTATGGAATGAAAACAAAACTTTCATCTGTACATCCATTATATGTTGTTAAAGAATAAGTATGCTGTCTAAACTCGACTCAGGCTGTCCTTTTGACATTTAAAGCAAATAGAATGCTAGAGTATCTCCTTTAAAATGATGACAATGTGTAAGAGTTCAAATAATGCTTTCATAAGTAGGGAAATTTGCTAGAGGAGCATGTCAGAAGATCAAAACTTTGATTAGATTTCATAATGGTTATTGTGTAACCTGGAATTGTGGGCTTGATTTATCTACCAAATATTATCCAGCTTACATGTTGCTTGTTTTGAGACAGAAAGCTACCTAAACTTTTTTTAAACCCATAAATCACTCAAATAAAAAGCTAATATAAAGGGAGGTATTCAACATTAGGAATAGAACAGCAATGACCTTTAAAAATCTTGAACTGGCATCATATTGTCAATTTAAAAAAATGCAAGCAGTAAGATGTTACAACTCCATTAAAATCAAGATGTACTTACTGTCTGCAGAGACTCTGTGTCATGAGGTCACTACTGAAAAGATGCTGTCTCCTGTCATCAGCAGAAAAATTGATCTTACTAGCAGGCCACAAGGTCTGTTTCATATGTGAGCTGTACTTTCCCGTTTTCATGTTCTCCAATTCAGTTCAGTCTATTTCCATTTATTGCTTCCCTACTCTGCTTGTCCCACAAAGAAGGAAAACCTGTGGCCCACCAGCTTTTATTTGACTACAAACCCTTTCCAGTCCCAGCCACTATTACCAGTGACCAGGATGATGGGAGCTGTTTACTGACAAAATCTAGAAGACAATAGGTGCCCGTTCCTCAGCCTGAAATATCCCTTTTTTTACTTTTCAGGTTTAGAGCTATTTCTCTAATCCCATTTTTTCTCCTAGTTTATTTATTTATTTACGTCATTTCTATCCCACCCATATCTTCATGTTGTTTCCCTAATTCATCATATTTCAGTAGCAGTGAAAATGTCTTATAGGTATTAATGTCAAACTATGATGACTATTAATGTAAGCAATAAATAGGGCAGAGTATTTCACTTTTCTGTCACATAGTTGGGTATATTGTAGCATTTTGGTAATTAAGATTACATCTGAAAACCTTTCTTTGGCAGTTGACAGATTCAGGTCATACTGTTTAGTGTCAGTTTAAATTATAACTACAGTTGATAAATTTCAGTATTTTGCAATGCCTTTGACAGAGCCTTTTAACAAAATATACAGAAATTAAATTAAACAGTCATAGCTCTGACTGTGGAAAACAGTTTTTACCCAGTGAGGATAAAATTGAGTTTGGATTGTGATCACAGCATGGGTAAATAAAAATTTTGGATTGCAGCTCCCAAAGTCTCCCAGATAGCATACCTTTGTCCATGTTGGCTGGAGGAGTTAGGGTTTTACACTTTAAAAATGGAAAGTAAATTTTCCAATCACATGAATATGAAGCAGAAACAGGTGTTAGTAATGTCTAGTTCCCAAAATAAAATAATTTTGGATAAAAATTATGTATGAAGATTTGGATAATAAATATGAACTACAGGTGTTTCAAAAATTTGAAATCGCTGTATCTTTGCAACCACAAACCACCCTTGAATGACACTCTTACCACTTGAAAGGGTGTGGCATGGAGTTTCAAACGATTGATGCTAGATACTTCTTCCAGCGCACAAAAAGCCCCTAGCCTCAGTCATTCGACTCTGCAACAAAAGTCCTGCAACATATTGTTTCAGGCTCAAGATGTTTAGTAAGCTTCATAATTTAGATAACTCATTTAGCCATTTATAACTTTTTGTATAATTGTAGCATATTGCTTTGAAATTGTGTCTATCATTTTGAAACACCCTGTACTTCTTCAAAATATGATAGCAACAGCAACAAATTTGTTTGATCAAACTTGGAAAAGGCATGAGACACCAGTGTTGAGAGAATGGATTGTTAAAGTTACTAAATTAGCCCAAATTTCTTTTAGGTTACTACACAAAGTGAATTTTGTATCTTTGGTCCACATTTTTCCCCATCCATTATGTAATCTTTTTTTAGGTTCATGTTTTGTTTCTAGTTTTAACAGATATTAGTATACATTTTAATTATATTGTTGTCTTCTTTACTTAATTCTAAACAGAACTCATTTTCTCCAATCACTATAGCTAAATCCCTTATCTTAATTACATCTATCCTTTAAATCGCATATAAGCCAATCAGTTAAGATCTTTGCCTCCAGTACTTCTTTTAATGAGGAGCACTATTTATCTCATCTGTTATCCTCTTGACAGCAAGCCTTGTTGAATTATGTTGTGTAAAGGTATTATAGCAGTATTGTATGGACTGGAGTCTCATAACATTAAGATTTTCCAGAGAACTGTCCTCCATTGGGAGTCCCAACTAGGTAATTTCTGTTATAAGAAGGCCTACTATCTAAAGATAGCATCCATAAGCATCCAGCTGAAATGCCATATGCATCCAGCCACAGTGCTATGTACCCAACTCTTAATTCAAACAAAGACTTTGGATCCTTTAGCTATAGGAGCATAGAGAAGCAATGTGTAAACAGCTTATCAGACACACGCACATAGATCACAGTGATTTAAATTAAAAAGCAAAATTAGTGTTAACATTAATCTTATTTGACTCTATGGTAATGTCATAGCATGAAAACCAAAAGATTTAACCTTTTTAACAGAAAACATTTTTAAAACATTTATTCACTATTACGGTCTTTTATATTTCATAGTATATTTTAATGGGACTTTTGAGTCTAAATGCTGTCATACCTTCAAACATCTTTCATTAGTCTGTCTGCAAATGACTTACTCATCCTTCAATGGTTGTTTTTCAATCCTGTGTTCCAAATTTCATCTTCGAGGACACACTGACATAACTACAGTAGTTTCATGTTGCTGTAAAATACCATCATGTTGCCTGTAAACTAAAGTTTTCCTGAACCAGAGTCTTTGCTCACTAGAGCGAGTCAGCGTTTACATCTCAGACAACTTCTGTTTGTTCCAAGAATTCCAAAACAAGCAATGGGCATAATTCATATTCATATTCTTCTAACAAACTTCCCATAGGCAACAGACAGGTCACAATATAGGCAGAAAATTTAACTAAAGATTATTTCAGTCAGATCCAGTATTGCTTTTTATATGCTGTTTGTTTGTTATTCTTTTTTTAAAAAGCAATCCAACTCAACATGTTTTAGCATGTTTCTTCCACTCATTAAAACTATGTAATTGGTAAATATTCAATTTGAAAGGTTCTTTGTGCTAACATTCGAATTATGGAACTTTATATAGATAAAGCAGGGACTGAAAAGTAAATCGTGTTCATATTAAAAGTGGTATGTGCTGTGGGGTAATCCTGTCTTTCTCTTTTGTAACAGTGTGCTAAGAAAGCTCTCCTGGATTTGTCTGTCTCTGGTGTTGTTAATTCATGCCTTAAAGACATTGCACAGGAATTGGGACTGGGAGTCAGAATACACATTGTTTATGTCTGCTTTGAAGGTACAGCATTATGATTCAAACTTTCTATATACGTCTACCATGCTGCATTCTTTAGAAAATATGATGTGTTGCAAAGTGGCAGACAGGAGCACAATCCACTAATACTTTTCTGTCAAAATTGAACATTTTTAGTTTCAATATTTTAAAGCAAGACTTGTAGGAAAATACGGCTGCTTGGTAGCTTTTCATACACACTTCATTTAGCACCTCTATATATAATATTGAATTGAAACTGCACTTTTAAATGGACTTGTGTTGGCTGCAGCTCATCAAAAAGGAAGGAATAAAATTTTCATCTTGTACCCGAGTATATTTTTAGAAGGAAAGTAAACAAAGAATACAACTTTTCAGGCATACTCTGCAAAATAGCTTTCCTGGTAATGTTCTACCTTTATGGTTTTAACAGTTTAGTATGGGATTATATGCTCACATAAAGCATTTTCATAGGTCATTTGTGATTTTGCCACAACCTTTTACCTTTGGCCATCCTTGGTGGGGCTATTGAGAGTTGTAGACCAAAAGATCTAATTCTAGGGAATAAACACTGCCCCATGTAAGATAAATAAGTGATTCTGGAACAAGTTGCTGAATTAATAAATTTAGTTTTAAAAGAATGTGAGTATTTGCATGAGCTACGTATGTGTCCCCCAAATCCCCAATTCCTCCCTTCTTCCAAATTCAAGAGATTATAATGTAGGGTTTAGTTTATACTTCAATACAAAGTTAACAAATTTGTGTTTGAAGTATTTTATCATTTTATGTTTGTTTACTTTGCCCAGGTGAATAAAAACAATGCAAAATTGTGGAATAATGTGGGTCATGCTTTAGAAAATGAAAAAAACTTTGAAAGAGCATTGCATTTCTTCATACAAGCTACCCAGGTACAGCCAGGTGAGTTTTAAAAAATGGTCTGCAATTATTGAAGATTGTGTCTTAACCTGTGCTAGATACCTGTTCTTGTATAACCATCTTGTATAATATTGTGAAATCATAGGGGACGTGTGTGTGTGGTTAGTTTGCATTTTTTGCATCCTTAATCCAATATTAGAAACACGTTGATGAAAGGGTTTTCATGATTCATCAAGCTATTACTAAGGTTTTTTAATTTTTGTACGTAACTCTTCAGAGGAGAAAGCAGCTCGGACACATGCCTTTTTGAGACCACAGCCCTTCAGGACCTCCAAGATAGCATTTTGTAGCTGGTGTTGAATGCTTAAGAACGTTTTTGTCATCATAGTTGTCCTCAATATAATCTTTTTCTCTCTCTTAACTTTTGCCCAGAACTGAGACTTAGAGCAACTTACAAAATTAAAACAGATGTGTGTGATATATAGAGGAAAAATGTAGAAAATTATTCCTAAAAAGTAACAAACACTCTATAAACTACAAAATTGGTAATAATAAATTTACAGTTGAAATTTGGTTAATTATCCTGAAGAATGTATGTGGTTGTATTATGAGCAACAAACTTTTCTGAACTAATTTAATACATTTGCATAATACCATTACATTTGTTTTCGCTTGTACTGTGGGTTTATATGGTTAACTGGATATAAATCATGTCTTTTTAGTCTTATTTTGAATACTAAAGATAGTTACTATTTAGTATGAGGCAAATATTTCTGGAGTGAAAATGTTTCATTTATCTGTCCATTCAAAGATGACATTGGTGCTCACATGAATGTAGGAAGAACATACAAAAATTTAAACAAAACCAAGGAAGCAGAAGAATCTTATTTGTTGGCAAAGTCATTGATGCCACAGGTGAGTAGAAAGACAGTTCTTTGAAAGCCATTTATTAAAGAACTTGCAGTAGAATTTTCAACTTAAAGCAACAGGACTTGAGATTTGTATTCCTTATAAATGAGATGTTTTTTTATATAGCAGGCCTGCACAACCTGTGCCCCTCCAGGTGTTTGGGCCTCCAACTCCCATAATCCTTAGCCAGCAGTTCCAATGACGGGGAATTATGGGAGCTGAAGTCCAAAACACCCGGAGAGCCACAAGTTGTTCAGGCCTGGTAAATAAGATTGAAATTGTGATGACTTAAGAAGTGTAGTGATGTATACACTTCAGCCATGGAATCAGAGGACAGGTCTTGTCCTGGATTGGAACCTGGCTAAACTGTAGGAAACAAAGGGTGGTAATAAACGGACATTTCTCTGGGTGGAAAGAGGTGAGAAGTGGCGTACCCCAAGGTTCAGTTTTGGGTCCGTTACTTTTTAATTTATTCATTAATGATCTGGATGTAGGAGTGAATTCTGAGGTAGCAAAGTTTGCAGACGACACTAAATTGTTCAAAGTAGTTAAAAATGAAACTGATTGTAAAGAGCTCCAGAAAGATCTCTCGAAATTGAGTGAATGGGCAACAAAGTGGCAAATGCATTTTAACCTAAACAAGTGTAAAGTCATGCACATCGGGGCAAAGAACCCCAACTACACCTACCAATTGATGGGGTCAACGCTTTCCGAGACAGACCAGGAAAGGGATCTTGGGGTTTTGGTGGACAGCTCAATGAAGATGTCAACCCAGTGCGCTGCAGCAGTGAAAAAAGCAAATTCTATGCTAGGCATGATCAGAAAGGGAATCGAAAATAGGTCAGCAAATGTTGTATTACCTCTCTACAAATCGATGGTAAGGCCACATTTGGAGTACTGTGTACAATTCTGGTCTCCGCACCTTAAGAAGGATATAACGGAACTGGAAAAGGTACAGAAAAGGGCAACAAGAATGATCCAGGGGATGGAGCGGCTCCCTTATGAAATCAGGTTGCAACGCCTTGGTCTTTTCAGCCTTGAAAGACGGCGTCTAAGAGGTGACTTGATCGAAGTGTATAAAATCATGCATGGGATAGAAAAGGTGAATAAAGAAAAAATTTGTCACAAAACACTAGGACTAGAGGGCACTCCCTGAAGCTCCAAGGTAGGAAAATTAGGACTAATAAAGGGAAATATTTCTTCACCCAGAGGGTCATTGGGTTATGGAATTTACTTCCAGAAGAGGTTGTGACAGCTGTCAGCCTGAACAACTTCAAGGCAGGATTAGACAGATTCATGGATACCAAGTGTATCGGTAGTTACTGATAAGGACATTCAAGTGCCACCTCGGAGTTGGTTGAGGTAGGCAGGATTTCCCTGGGTACTGGTTGTGGGGGGTCGGGAGCAGGTTAGGGTTTTGCCCTCCCTTCTGCTCGAGATCCCCGTGTACAACTGGGGGCCACTGTGTGATACAGAATGCTGGACTAGATGGGCTGAGGTCCGATTCAGCATGGCTCTTCTTATGTTCTTATGTTCTTATAAAACCATGGGCCATCTAGTTGAACCTTCTGTTCCCACAGTGGCCAGTTGAATGCCTCTGAAAAACCCTTCAGTCCCTAAGTTACAAACAAGATAGCTTCTGTAGGTTTGCTCTTAAGCTGAATTTGTATGTGAGTCACAACAGGCACATTTTTAAAGTGTAGCTCCAGCCAAAAATACATCTTTTTAGGTTTAGATAGCATGAGAAAGGATTAACATCCCTGTGGTGTTTCTGTTGGTGCCCGTGTTCAGAAGATTTCACCTCACTTTCTGTTCCTGTGATAATTGTGTTTTGAAAAAGGTGGTGAAAACAAGGTTGGTGGGAAATCTTCATTTGAAACACCCTTTACCCATGATATCTCTTCTAGGAGTGAATTTTCCTTTCTAGGGGTAGATTTCTCTCATTTCCTGTTGTCCCACCCCTGTTCTTAACTATGAGTGGTTTGTAAGTCAGATGTTTGTAACTTGGGGACCGCCTGTATAAAGATATACAAAACTATCTTCCTGTTTGGATTCTCTTGAAATTAAATACTGTATTTTTAAGTATATTACCTGTAATAGAAGTCTTTCAGTTCTTTTGGAAGGATATACAAAATTATAAACATAGTCTGAGAGATGTGAATTTCATTTATGTCTATGTTTTAATCTATATGATATATTTTATATTTTTAATCATTGTATATTAATTATGTTATAACCTGCCTCATATCTTGGGAAGAGGCAGGTAATATCATTATTATGATTATGATAAAACTTCACCATTTTACCATCACCCTCTTTTTCTGGTTAAATTTTTTATAAGACTGGGATCAATATGAAATCCAGAACCCACTAATATTGGCAGACTTCTTATTTCCCATTATATGTCTCTGTAAAAGCATGTACTGTTTCTATTCCAAAAACTTATGTGTACTATAAAACAACTTCATATTATGAATGTGTATGTTTTTTAAAAAAAACAAAAACCTACTACTCAGGGAAAAAATGCTATATCTTTTTATTTCACTATGTTGCTTGTTTGATAAGTAAGATTTAGTGGATGTCTTCTGCATCTGATAAAATGTATTATGCTGTCAGATTATCCCAGGTAAAAAGTATGCTGCACGAGTTGCTCCTAACCATCTGAATGTTTATATAAACCTTGCAAACTTGATTCGGGCAAATGACTCTCGCCTTGAAGAAGCAGACCAGTTGTATCGTCAAGCCATCAGCATGAGACCAGATTTCAAACAGGCATACATTAGCAGGTATTCCTTTTCAAATCTTTCAGTACATTCATTACTGTTACTTTTGTTGTGTGCCTTCAAGTCATTTCCAACCCTAAAGCGAACCTGTTCTTGGCCACCTTTTTTCAAAGTGTAATGTGACATAGCCAAGGGTGACCAAGTGGGTTTCCATGGCCAAATGTGAATTCAAACCCTGGTCTCTAGAGTCATAGTCCAGTGCTCAAACCCATACACCATGCTGGCTCTCATTCATAAATATAACTGCAGGTAAAAGTGGGATGTAAAGGATATTTCTTAAGACAGGAAATGGGTTTCCTATCCTTATATTAGATCTTGACTAATTATTTTAGATATTCATAGGACACATTTATAAATTCAGCTTTTTTAGTGCAGTTGGCATAGCACAAAGCAATAGAATATACACTGGAAACAATTACTTGTCTTAACTTGTATCAAGGAAGTTTTTCAATCTTGTTTCTCCTAAAACAAGGGACAGTCATAGGCATGAAAGTCGCCAGCATGTCAGTGCTCAAACATGTTCTGCATTAGAAAGAAAAGGGGTAGATCAGAGTTTTTACAGAAGTATATAAAAACAGAAGGTTTACTGTGTGATCTTGTGACTGCAAAAATGTGCATACATTCCCAGCTTCCATTTCACTTTCTCTTCAGGAAATGCAATTGCACACATTTGGAACAGTATACCATGATTTATTCGTAACTAAAGGTAGACGTTTGACAGAGAAGTATTATGCTCCAGGCAACAACATACCTTAACACCACAAGTTCACAGATACATTTAAAGAATAGATGGGTTTGGAGTAAACTGTTATAAAAGCTAGACATTTGTTCTTCTTATAAGGAACTGTAAGAAATAAAAACAAGAATCCTGTGTCTCTTAAACTTCAAATGCCATGAATAAAAAAATTATCCTCTCGTGCAGTGATTTTCAACCTGTAGGTCCCCAGGTGTTTTGGCCGACAACTCTGACAACTTTGGTTGTGCAATTAAATCCTACCTCATCCCCTGGATCTCCTCCCTGATACTTTGCATTGCCCTATCTCCCAGTGTTTTTAATCTTTGATTTTGGCCCTGCCCACGGTGATCGTCTTTAGTGTCTTAATGTTTTGATTTAATGTTGTTGTGTTATTTTATTTACATTGGTTTTGTATTTTAAGTTATTCTATTTTTTGATTTTCTGTTGTGCTCTTGTGTTATATTGTGTTTACTGTATTGATGGGTGTGGCCTCATGTGAGGTGCCCCGAGTCCCCTTAGAGAGATGGTGGCAGGGTACAAATAAAGTTTATTATTATTATCTGGGGACCCACAGGTTGAGAACCACTGCTCTAGTGGGCTTGATCATCAGTAATGGTTAAGTTCATAGATCAGGATGGGGACATATGACCCTGCAGAGGCTTTTGGAAAAGGTTAGAATTAGGTTGCACACCCCCTTGCCTTCAAATTAATATCTCAAAGTCTAAGGCAAAATCTTCAATTCCACACTGTTTCTAGTTGAGTGGTATATTGCAGAAAAGCCTGGTTTATTGATTCAGTAAGTCAGCGCTTCTCATATCTGATGAGAGTGTTGTTTGTTCGGTTTGCCTTGTTTTTTGTCTGATCTGTCGATCATAATAAATTATTCAATTCATATCTGATATTTTTAACCAATATTTCATGTACTAGTGGTGCATTTATAGCATTTATTATCGTACATAGTTTCCTGGAAACCTGCAAAGGGTAGCAATCATTGGCTCACTATCTGTCTATCCCTTAAGATGCATCCTGCTTTTTTCTCAAACTAGGACTTAGAGTGGCTCACAGAACAACAATGATCCATGGACTCCCACTTCAAGTAGCAATACCATGAACTGCAGGCACATTTTTACAATACTAAAAACATTGCACTTTTCTTTTGTGTTCATCTTTTGTTTCATTCACATAAACGGTTGTGACAAAGCTGGAGTTCTTAGTGAAGAGGTCCAATGCAGCTGTTTGCACACATTCAGAACTTTTTTAAATGTATTGATTCCTTGGTGTTTTTGTTACTGCTAAAATACCTCTGTAAATTTTTTAAGTATTATTCAGGAAATGCAAAATCATGACAGTTTTAAAATAGTGCTAATGGAATATCAGTTAAAAATAAGAAGGGTGATAAAATGGTGCTCAAGTTACAGTGAATTGTGCAGTTAGGGTGCCCATGTCAAAAACTTCAACCTAAAAACAAAGTTCAGTACTAACTGCAGTTAGACCTATGAATATTCCCCTATCTTTACATTTTAAAGGAAGGGGATGATATTGGACTTTATGCAATCTGAGAAAATCCAGAGTGATTGAGTTAGGCAGAGCATGGCCTATGGGTCACATCTGACCTTCAAGACGGTTTTTGACAACTCCAAATGGCCAATTGGCCATAACGCCCACATAAAAGCATGGGGACACAATTCTATAACACAGATCCAGCCAACAGCTGCTGCATTTCCTCAAGTTTGCATCAATGAAGCTACACTTTGCAGCTAATAGTTCAGCAGCACCACCATAGCTATATAGTTTCCATCATGAGAAATTTTGGGATTTGCAGCTTGGAATTATCCACTAGAGCCGTGGTTCTCAACCTGTGGGTCCCCAGGTGTTTTGGCCTATAATCCCAGAAACTCCTGCCAGTTAGCAGCTGTTATGATTTCTGGTGGTTGAAGGCCAAAACATCTGGGGACCCACAGGTTGAGAACCACTGCACTAGAGATTTGTAGCTCATGAAAGTGAACTATAACTAACAGAGGCTTCACCAAGCTACAAATCCCAGGATTCCACTTAAAGTGGTATCAAAGCTGATACATTTGTATACTATATAATATCATGCTAAGATTAATATGTTAAGAGCAATCAGTAATAAAAGAAGTTAAATATGACTGGAACCAATTTGGAGGGTCTCCACTCCTAGGCAGCTTTATGCAACCCATAGAAGACAGGGTTGATATTTCTATATACCCTTGACCCCAAATGATCAGTTCATTGCCAAAAAAAACCCCTAACTTTATTTTTTCCACAGGGGGGAATTACTTTTAAAAATGAATAAACCTCTTCAAGCAAAGGAAGCTTACCTTAGAGCACTTGAACTGGATAGGAATAATGCAGACCTGTGGTATAACTTGGCAATTGTTTATATTGAACTGAAAGATCCCACCGAAGCTCTGAAGAATTTCAACAGGGCATTGGAACTCAATCCCAATCATAAATTAGCTCTGTTCAATTCTGCACTCCTAATGCAAGAATCTGGTATGTATGTTTATTTTTACAACACCCCCAACATTGTCAAATCAAGCTGGTGCTTATATTCTTTGTATATTTCAAATGCACACAAAAGGTATTAGTCCTAATGAACACATCTTATACAAATTAACACTAAGGCCCTTCCTAAAATATATACTAACAGGAAATGTATTCATGTTTTAGTTACAAATGATGCATTTCATCCAGTGATATAATTGCATAGCAAATTAAATCTCAGTTTTTCCAGTCTGAGTTAATGGTAAAACTATGTAATGATGACTTGAAATGTATTAATGCATGGTGTATTGTCATATGTGTACAATTGAGGAAATAGCCCCATGGGATGAATCAATGGATGCCTGGAGGAGATAATGGACTGGATGAAGAAAAACAAATTGAAACTGATTCCAGATAAGACAGAAGTGCTTGCCATCAAGGGTCCTAACCTGGGTTCGAAGGTGTATCAACCAGTTCTGGATAGAGTTGCTGTCTTCTGTTCACAGCTTGGGAGTGTTCCTGTATCCATGTCTTCAAATAACCATCCAGATAGATGGGATAGTCAAGAGTGCTTATCACCAGCTTTTTGCTGATACACCAGTTGCACCCCTTTCTCGAATCAGAAGACCTAAAGATGGTAGTGCATGTGCTGGTAACTTCAAAGTTGGGCTTTGCAATGTATTGTACATTGGGCTATCTCTGTAATAAGTTTGAAAACTCCTGTTTAAGCCAGATGGGTCACGGAAACATCTAGGAGCTGGCATATTACAGCTATGCTACAAATCATACCACTGGCTGCCAATTTGTTTCCAGGCAAAATGCAAGGTGCTGATTATGACCTTTAAAGCTCTACATGTTTTGGGTCCAGATTACCTACAGGATCACTTTCTCCCATATAATCAGCCCCAAACACTTAAGCCCTCCGGGGAAAGTTTACTTCAGCCAGCCAGAGCACACCTGGCAACTGTCATCCAGAGGACCTTTTCATCTGCCACTCCAGACAGTGGAATGACTTGCCAGAAGAGCTAAATGAGCTATCAGAATTGAAGATATAGTTAAAGACTTATTTCTTCCAGCAGGCCTACCCAGTCAATTTTAAACATACATTCTATTGAGATTGTATTTTAATTTTGTACTATATATCTATTATATAAATGGGTTCACGTCATGTGATGTATACCTCAAACAAAGAAACCATACAACGCAGAAACACAATACTTGCCAGCAGAAATAGGCCTCAAGCAAGGTACGTTTGTAGCAAAGAAACTTCCCCCCCAAAACCTAAAAGGCCCCCAAAACAACGAGTAAAAATAAAACTACATTTACCAGCATCCTCCGGGGCAGCCAAAGACTCACCCAGCCTCTACATTCTGAACAACATGATTGGCTGCCAATAAGGGCGGATTTGCATAACTGCTGCACTGGCCAGCCAACATGAAAATTCCGATCCATAATAAACTGCCAAAACAGAATAAGGAAAAGGCCTGAGCCAATCCCCAACACAAACACCCAAATCACTTCCAACCGAAAATTTACACCCCAAAAAATCACAGACCACGCCCAAAATTGACAGTAAGGCTTCATTAACTTGATTTCCCTAACTAGCCCTCACTTACTGGGAAGCTGTTTATGCTCTAAATTGACAGTAAGACTTCATTAACTTGATTTCCCTAACTAGCCCTCACTTACTGGGAAGCTGTTTACGCTCTGAATTGACAGTAAGACTTCATTAACTTGATTCTCCCGACTAGGCCTCAGCTCATTGGACATTGTGTATGGCCTGAATTGACAGTAAGGCTTCATTAACTTGCTGTTCATAACTAGGCCTCAGCTCATGGGACATTGTGTATGGCCCGAATTTACAGTAACCTACCTTGGCACACAGAGCTCCGACCATGCAGGATGGGACATGAAGTACCACCATGGAAAATGGGATTTGTAGTACTTCAAAACCCATCATTCCCCACAGACCACTGTGGCCCAGAACCAAGACCAATAAAGACCCAACTTGGCACACCATGCCCCCCATGACCCACACTCCATCCAACTGCAGTTTAAAGGAGGGCACACCGTGGATGATTGCACTTTCTCGCATCTCCTAAAAAGGGCACAGCAATGCGTGCCGGGTACAGCTAGTTTTAATATATGTTTATATACCTCAAAGCGTGAGGAGAGGTGGCGAACAAATTGTTGTGGTTGTTGGGTTGCTATGAGTTTTCTGAGCTCTATGGCCAAGTTCCAGAAACATTTTCTCCTGTCATTTCGCCCAAATTTATGGCAGGCATCCTCAGAAGTTGTAAGGTCTGTTGGAAACTAGGCAAGTGAGCTTTATATATCTATGTAATGTAATGTCCAGAGTGGGAGAAATAACTCTTGTCTGCTTGAGGCAAGTGTGAATATTGCAAATGGCCACCCTGATTATCATTTTAACAACCCCTTAACCTCTGAGGAAGCCTGCCATAGATGTGGGTGAAACGTCAGGAGAGAATGCTTCTGGAACATGGCCATAGAGTCCGGAAAACTCACAGCAGCCCAGTGATTCCAACCATAAAAGCCTTCAACGAAACGTTGTTATTGTTATTAATACATATTTTTCCATTGCTTTAGGAGATGCTAGACTTAGGCCTGAAGCTAGGAAGAGGCTTCTAGATTATGTAAAAGAAGAACCGCAGGATGCAAATGGCTATTTTAACTTGGGTATGCTTGCCATGGATGACAAAAAAGATGCTGAGGCAGAAACCTGGATGAAAAAAGCCATAAAACTACAGGCAGGCTTTCGAAGTGCTTTGTTCAATTTGGCACTGCTTTATTCACAGACTGCAAAGGAGTTGAAGGCTCTGCCAGTTCTAGAAGAATTACTGAGATATTACCCTGATCATGCCAAAGGTTTGATTCTGAAGGGGGACATTTTGATGAACCAAAAGAAAGATATACAGGGAGCTAAACAATGTTTTGAGAAAATCTTGAAAATGGATCCCAACAACGTACAAGGAAAACACAACCTTTGTGTCGTTTATTTTGAAGAAAAAGACTTACTAAAAGCTGAGAAATGTTTAGTGGAGACATTGGCACTAGCCCCACATGAGGAATACATCCAGCGACATTTAAGCATCGTCCGAAATAAAATTGTTTCACTTGGCCCAGGAGAGGTTCCTGTAATTCCCACAGAAAAGGCTGGAGCTGTGGAAGGGAAAAAAATCCCATTGGAAAACTCGAAAGGGGGAAAAAATGAACAGAAAAGCACTCGGACTACAAATAGTAATCATAACAATAAAGGGCAGACAAAGCCCAAGAAAAACGTGGAGAAAAACACCACAGACAAAGAGACAAAAAAGAAATCAACAAAAGAAATTAAAGATATTGAGAAAAAACGGGTTGCTGCTCTGAAAAGATTGGAAGAAATTGAACGTATATTAAATGGTGACTAATTTTTGGAAGACCTCCAATGTAGGAGGTTGATGTCTTCTTCCACGTTTGGGTGCATATGTGAGTTTGGTCTGAAATGACCACTTGGTGCTGTTTGGATTTGGGAGAAATGCTGAAAACATATCATGAGAAGCAGGAGCTGAAAGCAGAAAAGTTGTTTATGTTATAAAAAAAACTAATCAGGAAAATCATGGTTTTTGATGCATGGTAAAAGGGATTGAGCTTTAACTGACACAGGTTTTCATGCTGTAATACTAATACTGCTACGACCTGTTTCTTGGGAAGCAACTTTTGTGGTACTTCAAATTCAACCTGTTTAGAATCAGGCTTCAAATTCTGAGTAATCAGATTATACTCAGATGTCTTTGCTAAGGACTAGAAAATGCTTGAAGGCAAATTTTGAAAGGGTACCTCAGGTATGATGATGTGTAGGTTGAATTTAAGGGAAATACACTGATTCAAGTGCTTTAGGAATGCACATTTGGGGCTAAGACTAATATTAGTCCTACTTAGCTCCTTTGAAATGAATGGGATTTGTTAGTCATAACTAAATTAAGTGCCATTGATTTTAAAGGGTTGCGTAAAACTAATGTTAGATTGAGCTTTTAGTCTAGATAACTTTTTTCCTGAAATGGCTCATTGGGTTTTCACAAATTTTTCTACCTATTCATTGTACATCCCATCTCTATTCTTTCATTTCTCTAGAATTATGAGTGCTCCTGAATGTGTTGCGGGTTAACTAGCAAATACCACTCCCTATTATGTGTCTGCATGCATGCATTTGATGCTTTAAAAAAAACAACAACACTTGTCTATATAACACTAAAAGTGCAATGATTCTCTAAATCATTGGGGGGAGGGGGAATCTCATCCCAAAATAGTGCTAAATTAAACTCCTTAAGCTATTATGTGGTTAAGATCCTGTGGTGTTCTTACTACATTTCTGCAACCAATACGTCTGTTTCCTAGCAGTCACCTCCACTGATGTGGAACATGGGTACTGGATTCTGTTGTATTTCTTTACTTTGTTTTTAAGTTAAGAATCAATGTGAGGCATTCCTGGGCTTCAAGTTTTTCAGCAATGGAATAGATTCCCTGATACAGTAAAATATAAGCCATGCACGCTGCTCGCTCTCTCTCTCTCTCTCTCTCTCTCTCTCTCTCTCTCTCTCTCTCTCCCCACTATTACTACAAATTATGTTTTATTTTATTATTATGATCTTACACCTATGCTATGGGATATTGTTAACAGTTGTGGGGTCCAGGTAGCTCTATAGTGATTAAGGTTTGCTGTATGGTAGAGCACGAGCTTTGCATTCAAGAAGGTCCTGGATTCAATTCTGGTATCTCCATGTATGACTCTGATAAACCCTTTTAGAGCTCCTGTCAGTCATTGTAAACGATACGGAGCCAGCTGGAACAATGATCTGACTCAGTTTCCTGTGAAGTCAGTCAAAACTACATTTATAGAACAGAACTGTTAAGTCGCGTCATTCTTTGTGGCTTAAGAAAAACCTGAGGGTTGCTTCAGTCGATGTATTGAAAGCGCTGCCAATAGGACATGACATGCAAGCAAACCCTGGAATTGTTCCTTTTAAAAAAACACAAAAAAACATTGCAGTTCTGAACGTTTCCCAGCCTCAGTGTCTAATGGAGCAGTTGCATAAAAGAAGCAACTTTCCCATGCCCTACTTGCAACATGTGTAGATATCATATGTACACAAAGACATGCTGATCACGCATACACAGTCTATACCCAGATTGTTATTCCCAACATATGCAAAGATTTTGCACTAATTCAAGTTTAAAAGGTTGACTTCATTTCCAAACATGAAATGATTTACCTTTTTACTCACAGAAGTTGTGGGGAAATGTTAATTAAATATTTATTCTGTCTACTAAATTCCAAATTGTTTATTTCCACTAACATCTTTATTAGGATGTGTTAATTTAATTCCTAATGTAGAAACATGGATTGATATTTTCTGTGTTTTTATATCTGTGGCTATGCATATTTCTTTTTTAAAAATATACTGTTGGATTGTCTAAAAAACTGCTTTTTAATGTTAGCGCTTCCTGAGAACTAAAAATACATTTACATTGGCAGAAATGTTTGATGTTGCATTCTTTTCATTTTTAACATAAAAGTCTCTTTGCATGACCTGTGATTTACTACAAACTCCAAAACAATCAGTTTTAAAAAGTTTTTTTAATCCACAAAAGGCCAGAATCCCAACAAGATAAGACAGTTTCTGAGTGCCAAATAAGGATTTCAACTGTTAACATATTAAAGACTGCTTTTGAAGTGTCTGCAAGTTCAACAAGAAACTTGTGATATGCTTTGGCGGAATGGCTGTGGGAGAAAAATGAAGTGTAAAGTCCCAGTAGACATGTGGAGTTAAACTTGTGAGTCTTCTGGAGTGTGGCCATAAAACATCACAATAATGCATCTTGCATGCTGGTTAAGAATACAGTTAGTCCTCCATATCCATGAGCATCTGCATCCATGGATTCATACAAACAAGGCTTGGCAATACTCAACAAATGCACAAATGTTTTTAATTGTTAATTTGTTGTTATATGGGGTTTTTTGTTTTTTGTTTTGTTTGCTTGTGTTGTATTGAGGCCAGAGACTGCCTTGTGCAAACCATCCCGAGTCGCCTTCGGGCTGAGAGGGATGGTATAGAAACGTGACAAATAAATAAATGACAAATAAAAATAA
Organism: Anolis apletophallus; assembly: GCA_030556195.1. Taxonomy (NCBI): domain Eukaryota; kingdom Metazoa; phylum Chordata; class Lepidosauria; order Squamata; family Anolidae; genus Anolis; species Anolis apletophallus. Next base: position 86,180,067 of record JARBWK010000009.1, read on the forward strand.
AAACAAACCTTGCCCCAAATAGTTATGCTGATGTACAGTCATACCTTGCTGCAGCCTCCCTGTATTTCACAGATCCTCTAGTTCTCTCTGGCACTTGTTTTAATTGTTCACCATTTTATATAAGGGACATCCTTTTACTACAGCATTGTATATAATAGGACTTGAGCATCCATGTATTTTGGTATCTGTGAAGAATCCAGGAACCAAACCCCAGTGGATATCAAGGGCTCACTCTATCAAGATTCAATGGCAAAGTATCTGAAAACAGGAGAATGGCATACCCACTCGTTCTGGACACATGGAAATAATATGTGAAGGGGAGCAAAACAAGCTACACTTGCCAGCAAGTACATTTGTTGTAGCAAAAGGCTTTGCTAGTCCTAATTAATGCCTGTATATCTCCTTTCCAAAACAGGAGAACTTACCAAACTGGGACTCTACTCACATGAAGGCACTGCATGCTTGCAGATAAATGTGTGTAGATAGTTGTAGAATTTTTATCCTGTACAGTGGGAAGTTGTGAGCACAATGTAAAACAATGTACTACAGACATAGAGCAATTGCTTTCATATTTATAATTCCATGGGGGAATGTCATGGAAAACACTGACTTGTTTAAACTACCCCTTAATTTAAATTACGCCACTACATATATTCAAAATAGATTTCTGGTGTATTTTCTGAAAGTTGCAGTTAACTCTATTTGTATTCCATACTGTACATGATACATCTTTGGTACTAAAAGTGCCTTGCTTTTAAAATAATAGTATTTTCTAACTTCTGGGGCTATGTACAGTAGCTTGAAAGGACTGGACAATTCTTAACTACTGTGTATCACTGTGGGTAACTTCTGAGTAGATGACAAGTCACCATACTCTATTCAGATCTTATATATTAGAATGGGAACTTGTGCCCCTGCAGATGGTATTTGGAGTCCTAATTATTTTCTAATTTGAGCTGATGAGAGTTGCAGTCTAGCAGCATCTGAAGAACTGCACATTTATATTCCCAGAAACCCTAGTCAGCACGGCCACTTATCCAAAAAGTTGATTTTCCATGCTCTGGATTGGAGAGTGGTACAAAGTTCTTTGCATCCACTCTATGTGTTCTTAGGCAGTTCTTAGCCAAAACACTTCCCAAATTAGTTACTGTATTGATGGATCAAAGGGAGCTATCAAAAGTGAGGCATAGCAAAAGAAATGCTGTATCTTGAATCTACCTTGAAACACACTGCTTTTGTGTTTATCTCTCTGGAGAGCTGTGAGGACCAGGGTAGCCTCTATTTTTGTGTTTATTCATGTACACAATAGGGGAGATCTAGGGAGGAAAGGATTACAATTCTAGGAAGGAGCATATTGTATATGCAACTTTTGGTTTCCAAATATTTTAAGAGGCTTCTCACCTTTGTTTGATGTGAATTATTTGTTACTGCATTGTAATTTTGGAACCAACTGTGTTGCAAACAATAACTTTTTGTTAACACTTCAAGTGAACCATTTATGACGTCTATAAAGAGAGGAACCTAGTATAAAAGCAAGTTGTATTGTATGGGTTCTTTTGATGCCAAGGGGCAGTGTTGCTTTGATGAAGGGGAATTTTTGGACCCCTCATAAATTGTGGCCAGAATCCTGGACATAAGGCCAATGCTCAGGATAAGCACTAGGCACGGGAGGAGGCTAACATTATTTAAGTGGCCATCTCCCTCCTAAACACCCTTTTGGTTCTTGCAGTGACTTATCCTTCTGCCCTCAGTATAATATGAGTGAGCACTGGTTGCCTTAGAGGGCAGATAAGATTTTTCCCCCATATGACTTTTTTCCCTTGTATTTGAGGGGGCGAAAGGATCTCATAGAGAGTGGAGTCTTTATTAATAGGTTTTCACGGACAGGCATTGGGGTACAATATGAATTGGTGTTTCCCTTGGCACTCCCTGGTCTCTGGAAGTCCTCTCTAAGTTCTGTGGCTTGGGGGGACCGTGAAAGAGACTGTTTTTGGACTAGGTTAAAAGTTGGCTCTCTTGTAAAGTTATGATGCTTTGGAAGAGTGCCCCTGGGATGCCATCTCAGTAAAATGACCAGGTGAAGTAAGCAGCCCATGGAGATGGATTGCCCTTAGGATCAGGTGTTTCACCCACAGGTAAGCTGATGAGTTGGTCATGGGTTAATACCTGTCCCTCAGCGTTAATAAAGAGAAAGCAATGAGCATTTAAAAGTAAACTGTTATAGTTTGAAGCTAATTACTTTGCTTGCAACATAGCAGCTTCTTGTGTACATCACTCTGTATTAGCTAAGGAAAAGCAAATGTTCTTCTGGAAGTGTTTAGTGACTTCTTTACAATTGTTAGAAGTCTGAATATAGCGGTCTGAATATAGTTCGTGCAAAAGTACAGAGAGGGGTGTGATTGAAAACATCAGTAACATATAAAATAAACTGCCAAGCAGTATCTGTTTTAAAAAAAAGTCAGAATTGATTGTAACAGAACAATAGATGTGGAATTCTTAAATAACCATTGGATTTTTAAAATGGATTCAGAGTTGTTTTCTTCATAACCACAACAACAATGCAACATTAACTTTATCTACCGCCTAGTGTCGAATCTTCCATACCTGGGCAAGGTAGTTGAGAGGGCAGTAATGGAGCAGCTGCAGTCCTTCTTAGATGATACAACATGGCTAGACCCCTTCCAGTCCGGCTTCCGTTCGGGGCATGGGACGGAGACGGTCCTGGTCTCCATCACAGACCAACTCCGCTGCCAGCTCGACCAAGGCGGGTCTGCGCTGCTCGTGTTATTGGACCTCACGGCAGCGTTTGACACGGTCGGGGAGGTCTCCGAGGGCTCCCCATTAGTGTGTGGAGTCCCTCAGGGGGCCATTCTCTCCCCTCTATTATTTAACATCTACATGCAGCCGCTTGTACAGCTGGTGCGGAGTTATGGGCTGACCTGTCATCAGTACGCCGATGACACTCAGCTCATTCTGAGGATGGAGGGCAGGCCGGGATCCGTCCCCGATAATTTCCAACATTGCCTCGAAGCCGTCACTGGATGGCTGCGAGCCAGTAGGTTGATGGTGAATCCGGCGAAGACGGAGATCTTGTGGCTTGGCGGCCCGGGCGAGGTGGGTGCCCGGCTTCCGACCCTGGACGGTGCGGCGCTGCATCCAGCGCCGTCTGTGAAGAGCCTGGGTGTCCAGCTGGACTCCCAGCTGACCATGGAGGCCCAGGTCTCCATGGCCAGCAAGGCTGCTTTTTTCCACCTCCGCCAGGCAAGGAGGCTGGCCCCCTACCTCTCCAGGAGCGACCTAGCCACGGTGATCCAAGCCACGGTCAACACAAGGCTAGATTACTGTAACGCGCTCTACGTTGGCCTGCCTATGTCGTCGATCCGGAAGCTCAAGCTGGTGCAGAACGCTGCCGCCCGGCTCCTGTCTGGGGCACCAGCAGGATGCCGTATAACACCAATTTTGCAGGATCTGCACTGGCTGCCTATTGAGCACCGGGTCGCCTTCAAAGTGCTGGTTCTTACCTTCAAGGCCACACACGGCCTGGGGCCAGCGTATCTGAGGGACCGTCTCACCCCATATTGCCCAGTGAGATCACTCGGTCCGAAGAGGCCAACCTGTTGGTAGTACCATCTGCAAAGTCGGCACATTTAACATCGACCGCCGGAGGGCGTTCTCTCTGATAGCTCCCACACTATGGAACGCCCTCCCGGCCGGCCAGAGCCCTGAGAGATCTGCTGCCATTTAGACGGGCCTGCAAAACTCATTTGTTTAGGCAGGCCTTTGGCGAGTAGGCCTCGTCTACACCCTCTGGGCTGCGATATTGCTGCTGCTTAATTGTTATATTGTATTTTGTTGTTTTAACTGTTTTTAACTGTTTTTATGTTTTAACCATTGGCGACGTGCCATTGGCTCTGTGAGCCGCCGCGAGCCCCTGGGAGTCGGCGGCGAAGAAGCCCCAATAAATAAATAAATAAATAAATCTCAAGAAGGGCCAGGGCAGTTCTAAACATATTTTATAGCCTATAAGAGGGGTTATGTCTCATCCTAGGCATGAATCATGAGATTTGAGGTCAGGATTTGAGCTCATTATAGTCAAAATCATTTATAGCAGTACCTTCTGCGGGAAGGCAATAGCACTCCATGCATATACTGTACCTGGGCTGACATTTGGAGGGACGGATCCAGGAGTACTCCGAAGCTATGAACACAGTGTTTCAGGGGGAGTGTAAACCCACCCAGAAGAGGTTGACATACCTCCACCCTCAGATTAGTACCCTTGATCACAAGCACATCTGTCTTGTCTTGATTCAGTTTCAATTTGTTTTTTCCTCATCCAGCCCATTACTTCCTCCAGGCATTCATTCAGAGGAGATGCGCTATTCTTAATTGGGAGGAAAAGCACGGGAGGAGCAGCCTTGGCGGAGCTCAAGGGCAAGTTCTGTTGCTAATATCTGATTTTTTTAAATTCGAACTTTTATCACCGCCACTCCCCAGGGCCTCGGAGCGGTTCACAAGTTGAATACAAAACAATAGGCGACGAACAAGACAAAACAACAACTAGAAAGGGAAAAGGGGAAAGAGGGAGGACCGAGACAGGGTTCGGGGTATGGCGAGGGGGTGTTCAGGTAAACCTAAACTAACTCCACCATGCCATCGAAGGATGGAAGCCTGGGAGGACCTAGGGAGATCTCTCTCAGCTGGCCACAGGAAAGAAGAGTGGCTTGGCTTCCTCCGTCCCGCAGTCTAACAGGGGGTCAGACCAACTGAACGAGTGTCTATCGTCGGCTTCAGGCAAGTCCGGTGGAGGTCGCGACGCTTGAAGTCTGAACGCCAAAAGGTTCTGGGGCGAAATGATCGCCTGGACCTGGGCTCAGGGTGGGAGGGTCTCCTCTCTCTCGGATAGCTGGTTGAGAATGTGGCAGGTCTGGGGGGTTGGCGGCCCCGACGTCAGTAGTCCCCAGCAGGATCAAGGGGAGGGGTCTAATACTCCCTGGCCTCCAGCGCCGTCTCCTCCGGCGGCCATGAGGTTTTTTCTGTGAGGCGCCTCTAGGGGTTGGATCCCCCAAAAAGAGGCATCTCCTCGCCGTGTTGCTCCCAGGGTCAGCTGCCCCCAATCCTGTCTCTCCCTGGTCGGTGCAATTGCTCCTCACCAGGTCCTCAACAGGTGGCGGGGCAGACCGTGGTCCAGGCAGAGATATGGGGGCTGCTGGCAGAACTGCCGAGTCCTCAGGCGCCTCCATCAGGAATCCCAGTGCTGGCCACCTGGGGGCGTCCATGGCCTCTGACGGGCTCCAGCTGTGACGGTCGATCCGGCCTGCAACCTACTGGGGGCATGGCTGGGGCTATTGGGGTGGACAGGGGGGCATGGCCAGGGACACTGAGCAGTCCAGGCTCAGCACCATGTTGGATCCACTGGTCCACACCCCTCCCATCAGATCCAGGGGGGCCCGGTGCCCCAGCATCTCCCCCGGACACCCCCGCAAAGCAGCGGCTGCCCCAGCGGCTGTCTCGCCCCTTGGCGAAGGCGTCTCCTCCGGGGGCAAGCCCTCCCCAGTGAGTAAGGGCGCCTCTTCCGAGAGAGTGCTATCCCGGGTCTCCACTCGCCTCTCCTCCTCACGCTCCTCTCCTCGCTGCATGTGTCGCTCTCTTCTCCCGGCCCCGAACTGCGTCCCGGTGAAGTGGGCTCACTGCCCCGTCAGCCAGGGCCTCTCCGCCCCCAGGCCGCAGTCCCAAGCAGCCATGGCGGTGGGAGCCGCCCTCGCGGCATGGGACGCCAGCAGGCCCAGCTCTCTCACCTCCTCCAACCGAGCAGCTAGTCGCTCCACCAAGCGACCGAAGCCGTGGAGGAGGTGAGCGAGACTGGGGGCTTCGTCCTGGGTGATGTCAGGGGCACAGCTATCACCTTCCTGGGCAGCACAGAGGGGGGTGGAGGACCCCCCTCTTTCCATCTCAGGCCAGGGTACCGGGGACCAGGGTGGGAAACTCTCCGAGGCCTCGTTGGGCGCAGGGACCTTCGTGGCACTCACGAGGGTTCCAGGGGTCCGAGCCGGCCCTCGGGCAGCCTCCATGACAGCCTCAACCTCGGAGAGACCCACTGCTGGTTCAAATGGGGAAAGGTAGTTCACCCCAAGGTCCTGCCATCTAAGCCCCCCAAGCGGGGTAGCTAACCTCGCTGGAGAGGCTGCGTTTTGGTAGGGTTTAAGTGCACCCCGGCGGAGCTCGCCATTCCTGTGACTGCTCAACGCCGCCATCTTGCAGCGTAAGTTTAGTTTATTTTAAACTTTTAGTTTATTTTAAACTTTCGATTTTAATTTTTAAACTGAAGACTATTGCCTTCGTACTCTCACTTTTGTGAAGACTGTTCTCCTGTAGCTAATGCAGTCATAAAGGTCTTATCTACGAACTGTATGGAAAACACTTAAGCCTCCCTTGAAGGAGAGGCGAAGATTACACTGTTTGAAATGCTGTTTGCTTCAAACTGGTTGGCTGGAAGTGCTTGTAATACTCAATAGTGCTCAAGTTGCCCAATTTTTTGTCTGTCTGTTTGGATTTCTTTTTCTTTTCTTTTTTACTCTGGCTTCCATCTGGTTGCTGGCTGCTACACTGGAGTAGATACCTGGAAGCAAAGAATCCCCTACTTTGCAGGGCTGATGACTCGAGGAATACTCAATTAGCTGTATACACCTGAGAGTTTTCCTGAAACACAAATGTCTGCTAAAGTAGTATGAATTGCAAGGGAATTGCTAGGGAACAAAACAGCAGGTGAATAAGGACTATAGATAAAGGCCAAGTACAAACTTTAACATCAAACATAAAAGACAATCTGTAATCTAAACATTGCCGTGCTCTATCAAAGTCATTGCTGCAACTCCATCAAGCATCAAGCAACACTCATCAACTATTACCTAAAACTGGTTGTCTGGTGACTGTGATTTTATTCTACAAGAGTCATGGTAATCAGAACAAGGCAGACCTACAGAAACAGTGACAAACCCCTGTCCCCACTAATATCATCTCCCTCTCCTGGGAAAAGAAAGAAAACAAAAAGGGATAAAAGTCTACTTCTCCCCCCTTAGTTAAAATACAAGAGCCAGAGCAAGAACAGAACCCACCCCCCAGCCTGTCCTCTGGAGTGGACTCTAGATCAGTGCCAGGTAATTTTTAAACCCTATGAGAACTCAGGCATAAGCATAGTTGAGGAGTTTGCCTTCGCTGCTGACGATCTGGATATCCTGGATGGTAGGAGGGGGCGCAGGAGGCATGCTCCAACATCCCCTGATGATGAAGATGAGGATGAGGGCCTGATGAACATAACAGAGAGGAACCCAGAGACAAATCTAACATCAGAGGCCCCCAAAAAACCACCCAGCACAGAGGATCTGGTTAATCAATTAACCAGTCTGAACTCTGATATTCAAGCTATCAAGTCCTATATAGCAGAAACCAACGCCCTTCTGATTACAATTACACAATTCATGGTCAAACAGAAAGCATTTAAGGAGAAAACTTTCTCAACTCTCAACCAAGACCAAGATGCGGAGATTAAGGACTCCAGTACAAATGGGCATTACGAAAAAAGACAAAGAACAAAAACAAGCTAAGATCCCCCAAGCATAGCAAAGCTTACAAAAGGATAAAGTACAAATTCAAGAATCTTCAAAGAGTAAGGGAAAAAATCTCCACATCCACAGTAAAACAAACAAATTTGAACTCTCAAAAGCTCCTTAAGCATAAGCGTGTGGATAAGAAGAGAGCTCAAGGCACTACTTCGAAGCTCCCTAATGCAGTCTTTTTCAACCAGTGTGCCTAGGCACATTCCTGTGCCTTTGCAGAGCTCCAGCTGTGCCTCCAGAAAAGCTTTTTGCCCTCCTTCCTTCCCCCCTCCTTTTGCCACCGCTATTATTTTGTCCTCGTCCATGGGAGAAAAAATCTTCCCTTACCACGTTGGTATTAGGCTCTGTCCGCAGACGCCCCCTGCTGCGAGGGAAAAGCATTACGCAGCATGCAAAGGAGGAGAGGAGCCCAATGGGCGGCTCCAAAATGACGCCGTGTCATTTTGGAACCGCCCACTGGGCTCCTCTCCCCAAACAGACAGACAGCATGCAAAAGAGCAGAGGAGCCCAATGGGCGGCTCCAAAATGATGCTGCGTAATTTTAGAGCTGCCCACTTGTTGTGGATAACTTTTGGAACCACCCACTTGTGCTCCTCTCCTCCTTCGCATGCTGCCCTCTGTTTGTGGATAACTCCTATATATTGAACTTCTATATATTGCAGATTATCCAGTACAGAGCCTAATCCAACCTGGTAAGGGAAGATTTTTCCTTTTACTCCCATGGAGGTGCCAACATCATGTGGGTGCCAAACTGTACTCCGTTTTTCAAAGTCACTATATTGATACATTAACTTTATAAAACTTTTGTAATTGTGCATATTGCTAGTTTCACTATATTATTATTTTGCCTACTCTTTGTCCCCTGCATATGCAGCCTGTTGTGAAAAAGAGGTGCCGAAACACCATAAAATATTTTGTGTCATTTTGGTTGGTGGTGTGCCCCAGGATTTCGTAAATGTAAAAAGTGTGCCTCGGCTCAAAAAAAGGTTGGGAAACACTGCCCTAATGATAAGAAAGATAAAATTAATCATAAACCTGAACCCAAAAATGAAATGCTAATAAATCAGACCTAGTCAAGAACAGACCTTGATGTCCAATCAAGCAATACCCCTCTTGTGTGACCCTGCGGAACTATTAGACCCACAAGTTACACAGGACCCCTGGGAAAGTATCTTTGTTAAGAGAAAGGAAAACAAGGTCAACAATAAAAAGAGATGTGCAAAGAACTTTGATGTTTTAGATGTGAGGGATTGGGAGAGGGTATTGGTTCCAAACAAGCTGGTGATCACTATCCTAAGCCCCAGGGTTTCCTCTCACCCACAGCACAGAAAGGTCACCTTCTAAGGGTGTTAGTAACTGTGGAGTGCAATGTCAGTAGTCTAGGCAAAATTATCCAGATAGAATACCTCTTCTATAACTACTCACATGCACGGGCAGTCATAACATGCATAAATAAGCAAGTAAGTAACTAACTGTACTGCCTTAAGGAAAAACTTATGGATCTTGGGATGTCTATCTCTCGATACTTCATTAACAGCTTCCCCAACCCCACTATTCAAATAGGAACCCAAACAACTCTCCAGGGCTAACCAAATCCATAGCAAAGAAGTCAATCTCATAGATCTAGAAGACACGCCTAAACCATTAAATCAACTCCCTCCAGCAGAGCAGCTGGAATCAGAACTCATCACTGAAACACGATTTCGTGAGCTATACATAGGTGAGGAAGGTGATCTGCTGGAAGCATTCCAATGCCTCCCACAACTAAGTCAAAGGGAAATAATAGACAGACTGACTTTGCTATGGGCAGAGCTTCTTAGTAGGACAACAAAGGGGGTTAAAATTCAACCCAAGCCAGGACATTTTATAGGAGAGGGATGTACCTTACGGGAGGATGTACCAAGTGGAGAGGGATGTACCTTATGGGAGGGCTAGAGGCAGGCAACAAACAGAACCACTGAGCCACCCTAAGAGTGAATACTGACTATTTAGGAACAAAGTAAAAAAAATCAAACACCTCCCACTCAGCCCACTATTTCGCAAACCTCCAACAGCCCCAAAAGAGAAAACCTTGCAAGCAAATCATCTAACCTCAACAGTCTATCCTGGAAAATATCAGGGTGGCAGACCAGAAGTAAAAAGGAAGGGGTTGGTAAATTTTGAGGAATTTTGACATGATTTCAGTACAAGAGACATGAAGTAAAGGACCTCTAGATTTTAATGAATTCACTATAATTGACTCTCCAGCTAAATTGGAAAATGGTAGAAGGCGACCGAAAGCATCCTGGCCATTCTGCTATCTACATCTCTTGGGGCTAAAATCAAACCAGTTGACAATTGCAGCCATATAGCTATGGCATGTCACATAGAATATGGACCTACACAGATACTCCTGGTTAATGTATATATTCCTCCCAGCCGCAAAAGGGCAGAGTTAATTCATACTTGGGAGGAACTGGAAGATTATATAGTAATGTTAGAATCACATTTTCCAAAATCTAACTTAATTGTTACATAATTGAAGTCTTTGGTAACATATCAAAACTTTGATCTCAAGGGCAACAATAGTTGAGATATTTTAAAGAATTTTCAGACCAGAAGTGAGTGTTGGGGATTCTTAAAAGAACAATGGGAAATTTTAAATGAAGGCTAAATACATTTGAAAAGATGGTGGAGAAATATAAGAAGAAAATTGGACAATTTTAAATGAATGTTTTTATAAAGGAGGTGATGTTAGAATGGTGTGAGATGTAGATAAAGAGGAAGAGGGGATGCCTTATTTAATATACTAGTGATCTTTAAAAATAGCCAAAATTTTGGAAAAGATCCAAAGAATAATTTAAAAGGTCACAGTTACATAGTTCTCCGTTTCATACCTGTTTGCTTTCCATGGAAATTATTTACCTTTTAAATGAGAAAAGGGAAATGTGAGTTCAAGCACAGACAACATCCAACCTCTCCACTTAACCCCACCCTTCCAAATATAGAAAATCCATCTTATCTCCTATTAGAAATCACTTGGGAATTCCCCAAGTGTGGTGCCAGGTGCATGTGTGTGAAATTACTCTTATTGTGTAGGAAAGATGAAAAGAGGCACCTCATCTGGTTCAATCTTGATCTTGGGACACATTCAACTCTCAAAGTTTCAGTAGATGGTGCCCAAGTCAGACTTCTTGTCTCAACCCACATGTTGAGGGAAAGGGGGAAATTGCACCGTGTTCCTATCCCAAGTTCTAGTAGAAAAAAATATAGGCTGCACCTTCAACCTGAAATGGCTGATGCCATCCATATTAGTGGAATTTAAGAGGATCTATCAAAAGACCACAGTGGTCCAAGCCACGGTCATCTCAAGACTGGACTACTGTAATGCCCTCTACATCGGCCTTCCTTTGTCAGTGATCCGGAAGCTTAAGCTGGTGCAGAACGCTGCAGCGCGGCTGGTGGCAGGCCTTCCATCTCGCTGCCACATTACGCCTGTGCTGCGCGAACTGCACTGGCTTCCAATAGAGCACCGGATCACCTTCAAGGTGTTGGTCCTGACCTCTAAGGCCTTGTATGGTCTGGGGCCAGTGTACCTAAGGGACCGCCTCTCCCATTACAGCCCCCCCCCCCCGACCACTGCGATCCAAATCCCAGAACCTCCTGGTGATGCCTAGTCGACAATCTATCCACCTGGGTACAACACAGAGGAAGGCATTCAGCGCCGCTGCGCTGGTCCTGTGGAATGCCCTTCCTTCCACAATCTGAGCGCAGACTGATTTGCTAACATTCTGCAGGGCCTGCAAAACCCTTCTTTTCACCCAAGCGTTCGGTGCATAGACATATGAATGTGTAAACTCTGTTTGCATGCCTGGTTGCTGCAATTTTAACGGACGATCTGTTTTTACTGTGTTTTATGGTTTTTATGAATGTGAGTCACCCTGAACCTACGGGAAGGGCGACCAATAAATTGAAGAAATAAATAAATAAATAAAAGTGCTGAAGTCAGTCCCCACATGCTTCAGTGCCTTGGATTGCTCTTTTGAAATCTGTACTAAAATTCAACATTGACTTCAGCTCTTATTAGGTTTAGCCATGAAATCAATAACAGTAGGGAGCATTCAGCATGAACCCACCCTTCCTATTTTCTTCTGTTTTAGAAGCATAATATTAAAATGATTCATTCTCTCTCTATATGCCTCACTTAAGTGGTCTTTCATCATGTAGGACCTGCCTTTTATGTTTCCACTGCAAAAGTTTTAATTAAAGATGATTGTCTGTAGAAGAACTGTTTGATTTTTGAGATGTTTAAGATGTTTGGTTTTTCTTCATGAGACCCAGCTAGTCTTTTTGTTGATGGCATCATCATCTTTTTAACATTTTTCATTAAAGTTCATTGTGGTTTTAACCTAAAAATATCAGCCAATGGTTGCTTCATATTCTTTTTCCATCTTTTGAATAAACATAAATAAATGGTAGGGATGAAACACAACTTTTCCAGCAAAACAATATTGTGGTTCACTCTGAAATACTTCCTTGTGACAAACAGGTGACCTGTATGAAAGCTAATACAACAATAAAATATTGCAACAATATTTTATTTACTTATTTATTATCTGCACATTCTGTCTGAGCAACAGAACCTTGGGAAACTAACAATAAAGCAGACACGTGCACACAAATTAAATACAACAATGAAATACATTACAGTGATGTAAACGCAGCCTATCAAATAACAATACCAAGGAGCACAAACAAAACTCGGGTCTCTTTGGGGAAGAAACTCAAGCAAAATGTACATGCAGCACTATGAACCCTGTTGTGGAGGCTGCTGAATCTGAGAGTGTATATCTGGAAAATATCTTCATGAATGTACCAGCCAGGTTTCCTAATTCAGCTGAGCCATTGCTTTAAAATCTATCAGTCATATATGTTCCTGGTTTATTTCATCCTTTGCAAAGAAAATTGAGTTTGCTCAGACTGCTCAATGTCATGTCCACCTGATATTAAAAGATGAAATGGGGTCGATGTAATTTATATATTACTGGTCTGAATAAGATAATGTTAGCTCATTTCAGAGGGAGAAAGCCGGCAATTTCCAAATCTATTTAAATTGATACACTTTGCCTTCAGCTGATGTAGTATTATTGTTTTCCCTGGGATGAGCCTCAAAAGTATTGTGGTTTAAAGTTGGCTTAGCAATGAAACAGGAGAGTGCTTCTGGATTTATTAGTTAAGAAAAAGATGGAATTTAGGAAAGGCTTGAAATCAATAATGCACGATCCTTCTCCTCTTAGGGCGCTTGTGCCCGCTTTGTGCTGGTCTGTGACCATAATAAAGTTTTGATTGATTGATAATGCACGCTGTAATCCATAATATTTATCTAAAAATAAGAGTGTTTCCAGGCAAGACTTTTATTGTGTATCATTCATCGACATTCACAGTATATCCATCTTCTATTTGTTAACACACTTTTGTTTTACCACTATTACTTTCATCATTTTTATTACACCTTGAATATCCCTTGGCCAAAGTGCTTGGGACTAGAAGTGTTTTGGACTTTGGAATTTTTGGAAGCATTTTTAAAATAATTTTATTTGCAGATACATACATAATGAGATAAACTGAAGATAGACCCAAGTTTAAAATAAAAATTCCTTTATGTTTCATATACACCTTTAGATGAAGGCAATTTTATCCAATATTTTGTATGAATTTTGTGAATGAAACAAAGTGTGTGTACACTGAACCATCAGAAAACAAAGGTGTCCCTCTCTTAGGTTCTCATTTGGACAATTTTGGATTTTGGAGTATTTCAGAATTCTGGTTAAGGGATATTTACCTAGTACCACTGAAATGACGCTCCATGCAATCATGCTGTCCACATTACCTAAGAGCCATTTACGGACAACTTCTGCTCTTTGGCTTAGAAATGGAGATGAGCACCACTGCACCAGAGACAGACTTGACTAGACTTAATGTCAAGGGGAAACCTTTACCTTACCACTGAAAATCTATTAAAGAAAGAAAGATTTAATGGAGATAGATTGTCTTTTGAATGGTAATATTATGCACTCTCTATAAGCAAGTTTTCATTGAACTTAAGACAATGTTTTAGTAGGCATTGATAGGATTGCATATTAATATTTATTCTACATAGATTGAAAACTTTGAAACACTGAAAACATCCGTTCAGATTCAAGTTGTGGATTCTAGACAATATTTCATCTGCTTCTATTAAGAAAAAATTCATAGAGATTTCTGATCTACTAAATAGAACTTGCTCTTGTATGTTTTAGTTCTGACCTGTCCTGTGAAAACTCTTAAGAATCTAGAAAATAGCACTTGTATAGGTCCCATCTGTAAAACTACAAGTTCCCTTCCTTAAAGTGTCATGAAATAAATCCTGATTAGATTGTCCTTTAGCACATATTGAATATTTGCATAAATACTTGGCCAATTGTTGTATAGTTTTATGTATCTATTCCAGAGACCTGTAAAAAACATAAAAAACAATATTTGCCAAGGATTTTTGACCTCTTAGATGGGAAAGAAGGATTTTTAGAACACAATTATTCTTTCGGAGCATCTTTCAGTTATTAATTTCTTTGTTTCAACATCTCCAACAACAGTATTTTTCCTCAACTAGTGTAAATTATGTGCCTTAATCACATGTTTATTAGGAATGTCAAGCCTATAGTTATTTATTTCACATATATCTGTATAACATTTAAATAAGAGCTGGTGTTATTGTAAGGTCTTTCTTGCTAAGGGTTTTTTTTCTCAATGACAGTAGCTGTTAAATCAAAGCTTTTTGCATCATTTATCTTTGCAACCACAGAAAATGGCAAAGATAATAAGACACATGACTTATGGGGTCATAAATGTTGCCATGAACCATTTGGGAGTGGTTTTCTTTCCTGAAGCACAATTACAGTAAAGTTCATGCTCAGAATAACTCAATTAGTCCAGGAAAATATATGGTTGGTTACTACCTCTGTTTAGCTCAATTGCCTCTTAAAACTAGTAGCCACCAAAGTCATTATGTTATGATGTCATTAACCCTCTAAGCATTTATTCAGACAAACATTTCCCTCCAGATTTACAACAAACAATACGGGCCATTTGCAGTAAGTGAGAATTATATGAGAATGGAATATCTGAAAGTGTTCAATGAGCAAAAGATTCCACAGGCTTTGAGTCACTTCAATTTGAGATCTTTCAATTTGTTCAAGGACTTAGGCCAGGGGTCAAGAACCTATGGCTCAGGAGCCAGGTGTGGCTCTTTTCATGATTGCATCTGGCTCTCCAGAGCAGCCCGGGCCTCGGTTTCCCAGCATGCAGAGGGGAGGAGTGACGGAAATGCACTGCGACTGCCGCTTCTGCACTGCCATCGCTGCCTCTTCCTCATCCCCCTGCTGCTCTCGGGGACCTGCACCCTCTTTGCCGGGGGAGGCGGCGGAGGCGGGTCTGGACCTGGTGATGCAGACCCGGCCTCACTGGCTTCAGGGAACGCCCAGCTCATCGCCCTCATCATTGGGCAACTCAAGAGCCCCAGCTTCTTCGATGCCTTCCAGAGGGACTGCCTCGCCAACGTTGACACCAAGGTCCACTTTGGCCCTGCACCCTCCTCTTTCTTTCTTTCCCCTCTCTTTTTCTTTCATTCCCCCCTTCTTTCTTTTCTTTTCCCTTCATTATTTTACTTTTTTCTTTTCTTTTTTCCTATCCCCCTCCTTCCTTTATTTTCTATGTCTTTCTTTGTTTCTTTATTCTGCCAGGGGAATCCTTTTCTCATAGTATGTATACTCACATTTAGTTGAAATAAATTTCCAAATATTTTGTTTTTATGGCTGAGTCAAAAAGGTTCCTGACCCCTGAGTTAGGCAGACATACTGTATAACAAGAAGATTCAATCCAAAGGCTAATCTAGTCCAGCTCTCAGGAGTCTATGATGTTATACTGTTTATGATACTGAAAGAAAGAAATACAGAACTATCACAGCTAGTATATATTTACAGCATCTAGTGCATGATATACATACATGTTATCCGTATCTCTTTTGGAAGGAGTGTATGGGGCTGTTATCTAGTTGTTTGCACCCTGTGCAATTCCTCCCACAGTTAAGACTTGTGCGCCAGCTGCGCCCATACTCTTGCATATTGTTGGGATATGGGACACTATTCAAGGAAAAGAAGGCTGCTTTGGCTCTAAGGAAAAGCTCAGTAAGGCAATCCTAGTTAATTTACAAATGCAGCACATACGTAACTGAGCATATCTGTGAAGAATCTTAAATGTTAATGACAACATCTTTATGGTTTAAGCAGACATCTTAATGTAATTCAGATGCTTGTTCAAAGTTCAAATTGAATCAAGAGAATAGATGAACTTAAATATAACATCCGAGATTCTCAAAGGAAAAAGGTTATAGCTGGGGTACTGAAATAACAAAAAGGTCAGTAAGGAGCCAGGAAGCTGCTAACCTTTCCCCTCGCCCCGCAACACTGGATCGTACACTGCTAATATTTCATTATTAAAGTGCCTGTTTACAAGTATAAATTAAAAGTTAGGTCATCATGTATTGCTACAACAGGAATAGTTTAATTCTCTAGATCAACAGTTTCCAAACTTTTTCGGCCATGGAACCCTTCAGAAGATTGCCCCCCACCACCCCAAAACTCTAACTCTGTCCCTGATTTTCTTGCAGAACCCTAATTTTGTCTCTACGTATTATGAATTCACAAATTTCTGCTTTCTTTCATCTGCTCCAGTTGCCTGAGTTTTTTATGCCACGTAATAGGCTTGGAAATAAAGAGAAAACATATTAAATATAACCACAGGCTTATGTTCTGGTACAAGAAAGTATTGAATATAACCACAAACCTTTATTTTGATACAAGAACATACTGGTTTCACATCTAATATGCAGAATGAAATTTGTTTCATTTTTTAATTTTGAAATTGGGTTTTTTGGTGGAAAATCCAGAATGGCATCCAATTTACACCTATATTTGTTTTTGGTATAAGCCTAAGCTGAAAAGTCCGATTTGCATCAATAGGTGGACAAAAAGGAGAACATTGCTCAGATCTGTTGTCAAATGCTTTCATGGCCAGAATCACTGGGTAGTTGAGAGTTTTCCGGGCTGTATGGCCATGTTCCAGTAGCATTCTCTCCTAACGTTTCACCTGCATCAGTGACAGGCATCTTCAGATGTTCTGTTGGCAGTAAAGCAAGTGGAGTGTGTGTGTGTGTGTGTGTGTATTCCCATTGCTGTTATATTGCCAATAGGACTATCATTTGAAGGAAAGGTAAATGTAATTAAGTCTCCTACCTGAAAGGACTTCCTTGTGTTACTTCTTGTTGTCTGTTTAGTTTCCCCCCTGGAAATCTGGCTTTGATCAAAGCTTTATTCCCAAAGTGTTACAGTTTAAACACAGTGTAGCTTGTTGTCCTCCAGGGTCACCTTCTGACTATCCCATGTACCACTCAAATTAGTACATGAAAGCCATTTATAGGGGCTCAAGCTGTGACCCTAAAACTCCCTTATACCAAGGGAAGATTTCTCACTATTTAACATTGCTTTACAACAGGGGTAGGGAACCTATGGCTCTTTTCATGATTGCATCTGGCTCCCCAGAGCAGCCCGGGCCTCGATTTCCCAACATGCAGCAGGGAGGAGTGACGCAAATGCATTCCTTTCTTTCTCTCCCTTCTCCTTCTCTCCTTCCTTTTCCCTCCCTCTCTCCCCTTCCTTCTTTCATCCATTCTCCCTCCCTCTTCCTTCCTTCTTCTTCTATTCTTTTCCCCCAAGTCTTCCTTTCCTTCTCCTTTCTTTCTTTTCACTTCCCTCCCTCTCCCCTTCTTTTTTCTTCTTTTCCCTTCATTGTTTTACTTTTTCCTCACTCCCTTTCCTTTCTTTCCCCAACCCTTTCCTTTTCTCCCTTCCCATTTTCTTCTTTCTTTTCCCCTCCTTCTCTCTCTCCTGCTTTTCTTTTCTTCCTTTTCCATAGTTTGTTCTTCTTTTCTTTCTTCCTCTCCCCTTCCCTTCTTTATTTCCTCTTCCTTCCTTCCTTCCATCTTCTCTTCCTTCCCAGAGTCCTGAGCATGCCTTCTGCAGAGCCAGGTCTGAAGTGTCCCATCATTCTGCCAGGAGAATCCGTTTCTCATAGTATGTACGTATATACTCACATTTAGTTGAATTCAGTCTTAAAATATATTATATATATTATATGGCTCTCACTGAACTAAATTTCCAAATATTTTGCTTTCATGACTCTCTGAGTCAAAAAGGTTCCCGACCCCTGCTTTACAGCGACCACTGTGTTTTGCATCTTTTCATCAGAGAGCTGGAAGGACAGCATCTCACCTTCACAGCAAAATTGGAAGTCTCACAATAGTGTTATAGTGTTATCTGATGGACAGAAATATGCTGCCAGTCATAAAAATAAATGTATTTCCTCACCCCACCCCCATCTAATAGGCTCATACACAGATTGGAAAAGAGAGGTAACAAAACCCAGTAGGTGAAGCTGAGGTCCTAAACATCTGCTCATTATGATTGAAGCCTTTCTTGCTTTCCTCTTACTATTTGAGTTATTAAAAAAACAATATTATACCGAAAGGAAATTAGTTGAACCATCTGGCTTCTGTATTCATGTTGTTTAAACATGTGCATACAATATGACAAATAAAGAGAGGGAGAACCAGAGAAGAATGCCACAAACACTTTAGAAGGGCTGAAAACAATGATGGCCATAAGAGAAGTTTTGAAACAGAAAGGGATTTAGTTTTCGAGAAAAGTATTAGAAAGATCATGCAGAGAAGCAGACATATATGTTAGAGAGATCTACTTTGTGAGAATTTTGCTTTCTGTAGTAGGATCCTTTCTTCCTTTATTTTACTTTCATGTCACTTTTTACATTGGCACTGTATTTTGCTGTCCTAAAATGACATCTTGAAGGCCAGAAAAAGGAAACACGATTTCAGTACTTGGAAGGTCTTGAAATAAAAGTACGCTCACAAAGGCAAATCTTTGGATACAGTTTCTTACCATAAATGATATAAAGAGAGTACTGGAGAATTCCCACCAAACCCTTATATATATATCATCCTACTGTCCCATCCTACTCTACAGGCTACATTCAATTCCCAAAGCTAACCTATAGTTTCTATTCTTCCCAGTCCATATGGCCCTTATCTCAGATGTGTTTCTCTCCTCCCCCCCCCCCCTCAACCTCCATGTCACGGGGCGGACGGAGCAGCTCGTTCTAAGCTGGTACAGATTTGCCTTTGTGAGCGTACTTTTATTTCAAGACCTTCCAAAGTACTGAAATCGTGTTTCCTTTTTCTGTTCTTCAAGATGTCATTTTAGGACATATGTTCTCTTTTAAATAACTCCATTATATCTAACCACGAATCAGAAATAAGTCCCTTTCCCACTATACAGTTATAGCACTACGATTCCACTTTAATAGCCATGGATGCATCCCTTGGAATCTTGAGATAGGTAATTTGGTAAGGCTTTAGAACCTTTGACTGAGAATTAAAAATATCTCTACCTAAACTGAAAATCCTAGTATTTCATTGGCTGGAACCATTTCTTTTAAAGGGAAAACATCACACTATTATTGTGCAGTGTGAAAGCGCCTAAGGATGGAAGAAGCTTTGCCAGCCAAACTTAGTTCATGCTGAATGTTCCCTCTTTTTATTCTAACCAACTTGACTATAGAGACTGTTCGGTCTCCTGTTAATTGCTTCATTACTGATGGCTATTATTGTTTGTCACTATTTAGAGATCAATGTGCTCCCGTTGTCTCTATGTTAAGGTTACCTCTATATACATTTGGATTTGGATTCTTCTAGTCCTATTGAACAAGTATTCCTTCACTAGGAGGAGGAACCTGCTTCATTCCATTACAGTGCTAATGTTAACACAGAAGAAAGATAGTCCTAATTAATTTCCACCACACCTAGAATGGAAGAGGATTTTTGTGTCAAGTTCAGTCTTATTCAGTTGCACTTTACTGTTTTTCCAAAGTCAGATTGTACTCTAATGAAAAGAAGAGATGAGGTTAACAAGGAGGAATAACCATCACATGGTCAATTCTTTTCCATTTGGACTGTTACATTAATTGTGTGCAAATTACTTTTCCACTCAGAATTCAGTTTACAGAAATTAAAGTCTTCTCGGGAAAAAGTTTTTTGGGGAAGGCTTGGAGCATTCTAAAATGAGGTGGAAAAGAAAGGTGACGTGATTAATTGGGATTTATTTATTTATTTAGAACATTTATATCCTGTTCTATTCTCTACCTCCGAAGAGGGACTCAGGGCAGCTACCAGCAGGCAACAATTTGATGCCAAAACAATATAAAAAGAGCAATAAAATACACAATTACATAAAATGATTATAAATATACATTAAAAATAGTTCACCGGGTTTAAAACATCCTCCAAATCAGTCCAAATTACAGTCCATAAAATCTCAACTTCACCAATAAAATCAGTCTATTCTACAAACGCTTGCTCCCACAGCCAGGATTTAAGCTTCTTGTGAAAAGTCATGAGGGAGGGGACAGATCTAACCTCCTTAGGGAGGGATTTACACAGCCAGGGGACCACCATGGAGAAGGCCCTGTCTCTCATCCCCACCAAATGTGACTGCGATGGCGGTGGGACCAAGAGCAGGGCTTCCCCAGATGATCTTAAGATCCTTGATGATTCATAGGGGGAGACGCGTTCGGATAGGTAAGCTGAGCCAGAGCTGATAGGGCTTTATAGGTCATAACCAGCACTTTAAATTGTGCTTGGAAGATAATTGGCAGCCAGTGTAGCAAGGGATTTATGTACTACCTGTACCCTGTTCCCGTGAGCAAACTGGCTGCCGAGCGTTGAACTAGCTGAAGCTTCTGGGCAGTCCCACATAGAGTGAGTTGCAGTAGTCTATTCAGGATGTAACCAGACCGTGGACCACCGTAGCCAAACCAGACCTCCCAAGATACGGGTGCAGCTGGCACACAAGTTTTAACTGTGGAAAAGCTCCCCTGACCACCACCGAGACCTGGGATTCCAGGTTCAGCGATGAGTCCAGGATCACTCCCAAGCTAAGAACCTATGCCTTCAGGGGGAGTGTTACCCCGTCCAGCATAGGCTGTAACCCTATACCCTGTTCAGACTTGCGACTGATCAGGAGGACCTCTGTCTTATCTGGATTCAATTTCAATTTGTTCTCTCTCATCCAGTCCGTAACATCTACCAAGCACCGGTTCAGGACTTGAACAGCCTTCTTAGTAGCAGGTGGGAAGGAGTGACAGAGTTGGACATCATCTGCGAACAGATGACACCAAACCTCAAAACCATGGATGATCTCCCCCAATGGCTTCATGCAAATGTTAAACAACATAGTGGACAGTACTGAGCCCTGTGGGACCCCACGGTACAATGGCTGTGGGGCCGAGCAGTTGTCCCCTAATAACATCTCCTGTGACCCTCCAGGAAGGACTGAAGCCACAGCAAGGCAGTACCTCCAAGGCCCACTCCCATGAGGTGTCCCAAAAGAATACTGTAGTCAACAGTATCGAAGGCCAATGAGAGGTCCAGCAGAACTAACACGTGCACACACCCTCTGTCCAGCTCCCAGTGTAGATCATCCACTAAGACTGTTTCAGTACCATGTCCTGGCCTAAAGCCAGACTGTGCTGGATCTAGATAATCCATGTCTTCTAATAATCCCTGGAATTGTGAGGCCACTACACATTCCAGGACTTTGTCCAAGTAGGGGAGATTGGAAACTGGACAATAGTTGACGAATTGATGGATTTTTCAACAGCGGTTTTATTACAGCCTGTTTTAGGCTGGCTGGAATTTTGCCTTCCCTAAGGGAGGCATTAACCACCACCTTCACCCACTCTGCCAAACCCCCTCTAGCTTCCTTTATCAGCCAGGATGGGCAGGGATCTAGGATGCATGTGGTTGCTCTCGCCTCTCCAAGAATCTTGTCCATACCCTCGAGCTTCTCCCATTGAAACGAATCCATCAACACCAGACAAGCAGGTGCGCCTGTTACATCCTCAGAGACTGTCGTTAACATGGTATCAAGGCTCCTCCACACCACCACCTTCCTCTCATCCCTGGCAGAAAACCAGATCTAATGCGTGTCCAGCATAGTGGGTAGGGCCAGATACTAATTGGGACAGCCCCATGGTTGCCATGAAGACATGAAGTCCTGAGCCACCCCCAGAGTGCAGTCTGTTCAGTGCCTTCGAAGTCACCCAGTCTTCTGTGAGCCCAGGAGGGAGTCTCTCATTCAGTATCAGCCATGGCTTGAGGTTCCAGGTTTTAACCTGCCACTTTTGACTCTCACTTGCTGAGGTGTTCCTGCAAGTATCTCTGTAGATCTTAGAAAACTATGTCTTGATTTAAGGCATATCTAAACAGGGGATGGGCCAGAGATGTTACTGCTTTGGTCCTTTCATTGTTGGCTGCTACTTCCCAGCAAATGTTAGATGGTGCAATACCAGCTAAACAGTGTGAAAGTAGAAAGGGAGAAAATAAGCAAACTCATTTCATTGGCTCTGGAGATAATTTCTACCAAGCTCAAAGTTCTTATAGAAGCTTTGTAACTTTAAGAATTGGCAGCTTTCGTTTTCTCCTCTGTCTTTTCCCTCTGATATCATCTCTTTTAGATATAAACCTGAAAAAGACCACCTTCTTTTTTAAAAAAATGAAATACTCCTATATGCAAGCCCTTTTAGCTGAAGAATGACAAATCAGTATAAAAAGCACATTTTAGAACGATATGTTTTGTTTGTCAGAGCAATTAATCATTTAAAAATTATGTGTATGGCACAGAAGCAGAATTGATTTCCAAAATAAACTGGCTTATAATCTGAAAGTTCTCTTCAAGATCCTGGCAGACATTTTACTAATGACAGGCAGGCCTTTTATTAACTGTTGCATTAATGTATGAAAATAGATTAGATGAAAGTTTCTAAAACTGTATGAAGTGTCTTTAAAATTACTACTCATTTATGTAGTCATAAGTTTTGTAAAATAGAGAGAGTTGCTTTCCAACTTCAGTGTCTTTGTGTTGATTCACATTGAATGACTAGAACTAAGCTGAGCGAGTCATCAGCATGACTAGCAAGCTGGGTGTGGTGCGAACCACACTGGATGAAACCATCAAAAAAGGTGTCTAAAGTATTTCAGGAGATATTTAATTTTATATAATAAAAGTATTACTGTAGTTAGTTGTAATCAACTAACTTAAACTTTCTAATGTGCATGTGTTCTCGCAAGAGCTGTCATTGTTACCCCATTAAAAAGTTCAGATCACATGATTTCATCTGCACATGCTACAAGCACACACAGGTGTTTTCATTGCTACCTGGGTTTTTGTAAATAATTGCTGGTATTGTCATTTTGGGGCATTTTAGCTACAATATTGTGGTCTGCTCTGATACAGGACAAGGGCTTTGGAGGCAATATCGTAAGCTACTATACTGGATGACACTAACCCTAGCGACATCACTGAATATTTGAAGGATGATGAACTTCATGTGCTGTTCCACAAGAAGGGCTGGACTTTACCCATTCCTAAAGCTATATGAATTTTACATGAAACACCAAAGGGAGCGAATTGTTATGCAAGAGTGATTTTTGACTCTGACATTGAGATGTGACTCTGGTCTGGATATTAGACTGAACTTTGCAGTTATTATTTATTTATGTACTCGTATTGATATGTTGATGAATAAAATGAAATACATCCATCACCTTCGACAATGCCTTTAAAGTTCAGACAAAGGACTAGATTCATTGACCTGCTGACCTTGGAGTTTCCAGTTATTAATCAATAACATATTGATACAGAACCATACAGAATTATGTAGTGATGTTGCAACCATCAGATCATGAACTTTAAAGAACAGTTGGGGAAGGAAGTCACCTTCTAAAATCATTTATGTGAATTCAATGATAGAGTATCAAATCTACTGCAATTCAGACACAGAGCAAATATTACATTCTCACAGAGATAGAAAGCAAAATCTGATTCTTATGCTAGTCATGATAAAAATGACATTTGTTGTAGTTTATAAAATAGCTTTACTTTGACATGGATATCATCTCCTGGGAAAAAAATTGACATGTGTATATAAGGCAGTGATATGTACTTAAACCAAGAGACTTTGTGGTGCGAAAGAGTGAAAGTAAACATTTGAGTTAATATTTTTACAGCTAATCCTCACTGTATTATCTATTATACAATAATCCCCAAGGTTACACCTATTACAATAGCTATGTATGAAATGTTGACAGTGTATTCTTAACCTATCTTCTCAATGCCAGTATTAAAGGAGTTGCTGTATGATAATCCTTTTCAACATATATTTACTTGCTTGCATTCGCATTAAAGAAAAATTCCAGGGCCAGCCTTACCACTAGGAAGACTGAGGTATCCATTTCAGGTGGCAGGTACAAGGGGGAACAGTGGAGAACCTGACCGTTCTCTGCTTTTGGAGAATAGAGACCATTATGTCAACGGGCTTCTCATACATCACAAAATAAATCTGCTGTGCACTTTGATGCAGTGGAGAACAATTCTTTGATGTTAAAAATATGATGTACTAACTGAGAAGCCTATGATATAATTGTCGAATATCGCCCTGAGGAAGTTCAGTTGTGAACAAAACGGGCTGGATCCATCCACCTGCACCCGTAGGTGACCCTGGATTCGGCACGGTGTTTTGGATGATTGATAGACACACCCTGTGGATACTTTGTGATTTCAAAGATATAGAATTGTTTCACCCCTGAGATGCAGTAATGTTTGTGCTGGACCTTTGAGCGACATCGTCTTTTGAACAATATTGGCTTGTGTTTACCACCACTTTTTACATTTACTACCATTGGATTATTGACCATACTGGAAATATCCATTTATTTGGAATTTTTTCATCTATTTCCTTTATCACGACCAGAACTGGACGCGACTTGGGAATGTGAATAAACTTTACCAGAACTCCTTACGGACAACGAACTCATTAAGTTACCCAGGGAGTCTTGAAACTCACAAAAGAAACTGACTGTTACACCATTAAAATTAACAGTTTATGTACATCTTCATATTATTTGTCAATGCATGTTTTGTCATGCAGAAAAAGCATTATTAAAACTACCTAATTTTCTCCATCTCTATTTAGTACTTGACTTTGCTGATCTTTAACTGGGAGTCTATTCTCCAACACTGTGTGATATTGTTATTTGTGATTTATGTAAATGATTGTGATATATTGTAATGAAATATTCTCATTTGAAAGTTAACTATAATCCCAGCAACTACAACTCTCAAATGACAAAATCACACACACACACACCAACCCCAACAGTATTTAAATTTGGGTGTATCAGGTATTTGTGCCAAATTTGGTCCAGTAAATGAAAATTCATCCTGCATATCAGATATTCACATTACGATTCATAACAGTAGCAAAATTATAGTTCTGAATTAGCACCAAAAATAATGTTATGGTTTGGGGTCACCACAACAAGAAGAAATGTATTAAGGAAGGTCAAGAACCACTGCTGTAGAGAAAAGTGGAAAAGTGGAAGGTAGCTGGTGCTTCTCTGGATCCAAGGCAATACCATCTTCTTATCAGCATTAAATGAGATCATAAGCTATAAATCAAAGATGGCATAGCTCCAGGATGTTATCAATAGAAGATGACTAATTACAGTGTTATAAAAAAAGCAAGAGCAGTTGTTACTTTTGCCAACCAACAGGATAAAAGAGCAAGCAAACCAATTCATATAGCGAAGTACTAAAGATGATTAATTTCTTGGTTGCACTGCATTAACATTTAGCATTCATAACCTTACATGGTCTCGGGGGGAGGGGTGTTAAAGAGCTACAACTACATCGGACAAAGAATTCTGCATCACTGTCTTTCTTCAAACTTTTAAAAATATAAAGCTGCCATCAGAGTAAACGAAGGACTTTCTATCTGCAAGAATAAAATTGGCTTGAAGATGAATTTAAGAGGAAAAACAACCAGCGAGGAAAGAACCGGGCACTCCCTTCTCACCTATGATACTTCTTTTGTGTGTAGCCTCCAGTTACTGCTTTTCAGTTGAAACAATTGTGGGAAAGTAACATGGAACTCTGTATAATGTGTAGCTTGGCCCAAGTTCAGAAAGCTGATCGCATTGGGGTTATAAAGGCATTCAGACTATATGTTATGAATGCTGCTTGAATAACTTTAAATGCAATAGTTTTCATGTCCAAACCTGTTAAATTGAAGTTTATTTCTGAATAGACATTGATGGAACCGTGTTACAATTTGTATGCTTGGTGGCAGGGCCGTAGCCAGGATTTTGTTTCAGAGGGGGCTGAGTTTGGTTCGGGGGGGGGAGGCTGAGACTGGGTGGAAGAGGGTCTACCCTAGCAAATCTTTTGTATTGTTATCCCAATAACCCCATTAATGTGGGATATAATGAGCATGGTGATCAGATCATGATATGAATAAACATAACAGTTTAAATAATGTACCAGTAAGGCCTTTTCGCGGACCACCCTGAGAATTTTGGGGGGGGGCTGAAGCCCCCTTAGCCCCCCCCTGGCTACATGCCTGCTTGGTGGGGAAAATGTCAAAATTGGTCAAAACTACATCTGGCCCCACCAACATTGCTTTGTCCGCTTCTACTCTGCTGTTAATTCATCCTGAGCCCTTAGTCCTGTCACTTGTTAGAATGCCCCCCATAATTCAGCAAGTTTCCTCCCTCCTGCTGTAGATTGACACATGACTAGGTATGGTCCATCTGTCTTCTCTTAATATATGCCTCCTATAAGTTGGGTATGGGACCTAGATATTGTCAGATCCCAATAGTTCTTAGCCACAGCCAACATATCCAATGATTATAGCAAAGCAAAATTTATAGATTAGTCCACTGATCGTATCAACATTAAAGACAAAAACAAAAATGTACACAAGTAGATACTAATCGCTATCCTAAAACTCCTGTAATAGTGAACTAACATACATTAAAACTTAATTAAGTTAAAAGATAATTAAAAATATCAACATTAAAATGCCAAGGTAAAATTACATGCCACAAAAGTTAAAAACAAAGGTTAAAACAAAAGTTAAAATAGACCACCTATTATACAATCCAAATCCAGTTCAAATATCTGCATCACTCCTACAGTTTACCCCAATTGCCTCCAGGTATGCAGTTCTCAGCTGCGTTGCTTTATGAAGAAAAGGATCATTTTGTGTGTTATCTTAGCATTCTGGCCAGCCATTAAGAATGTAGTTTTGATATGGGGATCCCAGTGAGTCTTCTGTATAGTGAATGGTCTGAGGTATTGATTTCTCTCTTTCTTGTACAAAATACAACTAAACAATACAATGATTATAGCTTTATAACATATGGAGGACCATAGCTTCTCTATTCCTCCTTTACTTTCCCACCAGACACCAAAGAAATTAGATCAGTGGTTCTCAACCTTTCTAATGCCGTGACCCCTAAATAAAGTTCCTCATGTTGTGGAGACCCCCAACCATATTTTCGTTGCTACTTCATAACTGCTAATGTAATGTAAATATCTGATATGCAGGATGTATTTTCATTTTCATTGTTCCAAATTGAACATACTTAAAGCATAGTGATGAATCACAAAAACAATATGTTTGAAGGAGTATGGACAACTGATAATGGGATTGCCCAGTATCTTTGATCAATTCAGCTCTGATTTCCACAGACCACTGAGACCCTCCACGAATTACCGACCTGGAGCAAACTTGACACACAGAACCCCCATAATCAACATAAAATACTGGAGCAGGTTAGGAAAAACTGAAAGTGATTTACAGGAGATGTAGCTCACCAACATCCGGAGAGCACTGTGAACCCAAAGGACTATGGATCTGGACCAAACTTGGCACAAATACTCAGTATGCTGAAATTTGAACACTGGTGGAGTTTGGGGAAAATAGAATCTGGCATTTGGGAGTTGCACTTGTATGGATTTATAGTACACTTGCAATAAAAGAGCATTCTGAGCTCCACCAACAACTGACCTGAACCAAACTTGGCATACACAACTCCCAGGAGCAACAGAAAATACTGGAAAGGATTGGGGAAAACAGACCCTGACATACGGGAGTTGCAGTTGTGTGGATTTATAGTTCACCAGCCATCAAAGAGCATTCTGAGCTCCACCAACCATTGAACTGAACCAAACTTGGCATACACAACTCCCAGGAGCAACGGAAAATACTGGAGAAGGTTGGGGAAAACAGACCCTGACATATGGGAGTTGCAGTTCTGTGGATTTATACTACACCAGACATCAAAGAGCATTCTGTGCTCCACAAAATACTGAAGGGGTTTGGGGGAGGATGTAGAACAGATGATGGGATTTACTGTACCTTCAATTGCTTCAGCTCTACATCAAAATCACTAGACTATCTCTCTCACTGCCTGGACTCTCTCCCACTGCTTGCACTGCTAATAGGAGAGGCCTCCTTGCTGGCCCCCAGAGGGGTGCAGGCCCAGCCTCCAGGAGAGGCCCACCATCGCACAGTGAGGCCATGGGCAGGAAGCCATGGGCAGGTGGCCTCTTTCCCCGCACATTTGCAAACGCTGCAAGAGGGACACTCTCCCGCATTGGCAAACGCACTGGGAAAGAGGGCTTGTGAAGTGCACATGCTCAGGTCCCAGTGGAGGGAGAGCACTTCACAAGCCCTCTTCCCTCGCATGCTTACCAATACCAGAGCGTCCTTCACCCAGTGTTGGCAAGTTCGCTGGGGAAGATGGCTGGTGCAGAGAACATGTGCCCAATGGGAGTGCTGGGGGGGGGGGGGGCACCAGCCCTATTCCCCTGTACACTTGCCAGTGCCGGAGAGCATACCTCTCCCGGCATTCGCAAGTACACAAAGGAATGGCCAGTGGAGGGAGCATGCACCCTGCACCAGCAATCTTCCCCCGCACATTTTCCAAAACCAGAGCGTGTCCCTCTCTCTGTGTTTGCAATCAGGTGGTGGAAAAGGGCTAGTGGAGGGAGCACGCTCCCTCCACTATCCCCTGGGTGCACACTCCTTCCACCAGCCCTCATCCCCCACACTCTTGCAAATGTTGGGAGAAGGCCTATGCTTCTTGGGGCCTT
Source organism: Anolis apletophallus (assembly GCA_030556195.1). NCBI lineage: Eukaryota > Metazoa > Chordata > Lepidosauria > Squamata > Anolidae > Anolis > Anolis apletophallus. The sequence goes on from JARBWK010000009.1 coordinate 86,208,820, forward strand.
TTTGGCACCCTTTTGGATGGGGCATGCAAGGGGGGAGGCTAATGAATTGGCTCCGTGCCCCCTGTGAAATTGCCAAGTGACCCCTCTGGGAGTCATGACCCCCAGGTTGAGAATTGCTGGAATAGAGGAACCACAAGCACACCATCTACCTGTAGGGCAATGCAAGATCTAACACTTGGAATTTTTGAAATCCCATCATACCTTGAGCATACTCAAATCCCATCAAGCCAGGAAATCTGGCACCCACATAACTCTGCCCTGCGGTAAAACTATAGAGACAGTTCTATAGCTTTTAACATAGCATGAAGCATTCTTAAAGGTCAAATCTTTGGCAAACACTTTATTTTATGTCACGTTAAAGTAAGTAAACATTGTCAATAATTCATTTCTTTTGTAAAAAGAACAGATGAATAATGAAGGAAGAAGTATGTGGAAATCATTTATTTACTATACTGTAATTTCATAATAGGACTTTTATCAGGGAAAGGTTGAAAAGCTATATTTTTATAGGGAGTAGTTATCCAGAGGGAGAATAATGGCAAAGAGTACTACATGTCATGGCAATTCTTCTCATATCAAACTTTTCACAAACAATGTTTTAATTCTGTTTCCTGCAAGGAGCTTAATGTGGCATTTTTGTCACAGCAACTATATGAGTCAGATTGGTGTGAGAGAACCACAGTTTTCCAGTTAGCTTTATGACTAGCAGGGAAGAACATTTGGATTTCTAGATGTTTAGGACTACAGTTCCCATAATTTGTTGGATTAGCCCTACTGGCTGACATTGACGAGAGCTGAAATCTCAAGCACAGAGAAATGTATTGGTGTTGTTATTGTCCTGCCTCCCCAACCCCCCCCCCCCCCAAGCACTGGATCACACTGGTTCTGTAATTTGTCCTTTGAAATCATTCATATATATATATATATATATTAGGCATGAGAAAAAAGTTATGAAAATTAAATGAAATCGGAAGGGATTCGTATGTAATGGGACTTTCTAGTTTATACGCATCGCCGCGGCGATCCCGGAAGTACCCTTTCTTTACGACACTTTGCGGCACCATTTTTGTATCTGGTGCGTAAGTGTCGTAAGGACGTCAGATGGCTTCTTTGCCCTTACTCAACGTGGTTTCTGATTGGCTAATGGAGACCAGGTGGTACCATGAAACCACCTTCTTTCCTTTAGCCAATCAGATGCAAACAAACTCCTGGCAGGGAGGAGGGGCAGGGAGGGCATTAAGGCTTGGTGCGCTTTAGATCCTGGCAGGGAGGAGGAGCAGGGAGGCCCGTCTGCTCCTCCTCCTCCGCCAGGATCTAAATGCAACAAGGCTTCCTTTAGATCCTGGCAGGGAGGAGGGGCAGGAGGGCCCATCTGCTCCTCCTCCGCCAGGATCTAAAGCGCATTAAGGCTTGGTGCGCTTTAGATCCTGGCAGGGAGGAGGGCAGGAGGCCCCCTCTGCTCCTCCTCCTCTGCCAGACTCTCAAGCGCATCAAGGCTTGGTGCGCTTTAGATCCTGGCAGGGAGGAGGGGCAGGGAGGGCCCCATCTGCTCCTCCAAGCGCATTAAGGCTTGGTGCGCTTTAGATCCTGGAAGGGAGGAGGGGCAGGGAGGGCCCGTCTGCTCCTCCTCCTCTGCCAGGATGTAAAGCGCATTTAGGCTTGGTGCGCTTTACATCCTGGCAGGGAGGAGGGGCAGGGAGGGCCCCATCTGCTCCTCCTCCGCCAGGATCTAAAGCGCATTAAGGCTTGGTGCGCTTTAGATCCTGGCAGGGAGGAGGGGCAGGAAGGGCCCCGTCTGCTCCTCCACCTCCACCAGGATCTAAAGCGCATTAAGGCTTGGTGCGCTTTAGATCCTGGAAGGGAGGAGGGGCAGGGAGGGCCCCGTCTGCTCCTCCTCCCTGCCAGGATCTAAAGCGCATCAAGGCTTGGTGCGCTTTAGATCCTGGCAGGGACGAGGGGCAGGGAGGGCCCCATCTGATCCTCCTCCGCCAGGATCTAAAGCGCATTAAGGCTTGGCACGCTTTAGATCCTGGCAGGGAGGAGGGGCAGGGAGGGCCCGTCTGCTCCTCCTCCGCCAGGATCTAAAGCGCATTAAGGCTTGGTGCGCTTTAGATCCTGGCAGGGAGGAGGGGCAGGGAGGGCCCCGTCTGCTCCTCCTCCTCTGCCAGGATCTAAAGCGCATCAAGGCTTGGTGCGCTTTAGATCCTGGCAGGGAGGAGGGGCAGGAGGGCCCCGTCTGATCCTCCTCCTCCGCCAGGATCTAAAGCGCATTAAGGCTTGGTGCGCTTTAGATCCTGGCAGGGAGGAGGGGCAGGGAGGGCCCGTCTGCTCCTCCTCCTCCTCTGCCAGGATCTAAAGCGCATTAAGGCTTGGTGCACTTCAGATCCTGGCAGGGAGGAGGGGCAGGGAGGGCCCCGTCTGCTCCTCCTCCTCTGCCAGGATCTAAAGCGCATCAAGGCTTGGCGCGCTTTAGATCCTGGCAGGGGAGGAGGAGTGGACGGGCCCTCCCTGCCCCTCCTGCCTGCCAGGATCTAAAGCGTGCCAAGCCTTGAAGAGGCTTCATGACTGGCCAACTTCAGCCCTCCAGATGTTTTGGACTTCAACTCACTCCTCCCTCTCCCCCGCTCTCTCTCCTTCTCTCTCTGCTTTCTCTCTCTCTCTCCTCGTGGCTTCCCCCCTCCCTTCTCTTCTGCCTCCTCTCTTCCCCCACCACACGGGCCAACTTCAGCCCTCCAGGTGTTTTGGACTTCAACTCTCACCATTCATCACAGCCTCAGGCCTCTTCCTTTTCCCCTCAGCCTGGGCAAACTTGGGCCCTCACTCCTTCAGGATCGGGGCGAGAGAGAGGCAGCGAGGAGTGAGGGGGGGCTCCTCCTCCTTTTTTTGCTGCTTCCAAGAATAGAATACCCCCCCCCTCCCTCCCTCCTTCCCTCCCTCCTTCAGTTTACCAGCTGTTTGGATTTCTGGGAGTTGTAGGCTAAAACCATCTGGAATGTGCATGCGCTGTCATAAGAACAACAAAAGAAATTCGTTAGTAATTACGTTACATTTTAGAAATTTTTGGAAATTTTTTTGTAAGTCTTTCTATTACTAATCCAAAAAAATCCCCCCCCCCCATTAGATTTTCGAATCCCGATTTTTGGGTTCTAAACCAAGCCTAATATATATACAGTAATATATATATATATATACATATACATATACATACATATATGGTTTTCATGTAACAATAAAAAGTGGGGGAACATTTCTAAAATATAGGAATGTAGGAAAATGGAGTGTTTAAAGAAAAAAGGTGATAGAGGGATAGCGAGTAGAGGTAATGGGATTGGGTAGTGGGGTGATTTAGGGGAAGTGGATGAGGGGGTAAGAGTGGAATAGTAGGGAAGAATATGTAGTATGACTTCCAATCTTCTTCACTTCAGGTGCATATTTCTTCCTTCTATCATTTGAGCTCTCACGATCTTTGGCAAGCTCCTTTTTTGTGGTCTTTCTTAAGATCATTTAATGTTTAAGTTTATCTTATATCTATTAACCATGTCAGGTTTTCTTGCAATATGAAATTCTTTATTGGTGTCCAGTTCGTTTTGGATATTTTCAGATTCTGCATTATGCTCATGCGTTGGGTTAATTTAGTCATATTCATAATATCTAAAATTTTCGATAGCCATTGTTCTTGAAATGGAAATCCTTTGAATTCATTCTTGTCTCTGAGGAGTGAATCTAAATAAAACATCTTGGATCAGTGCCACAATTCCCTATTGTGAGTAGCACCTTAAGTGTGCACAGCTACAAATTTAAAAAATCAGAAAACTAATCACAATGAGAAACAAATAGAGACTGAATTTCAGACTTAGAAACAAAGACTGGGCAGTCAAATGAGAATAGTAAACTAGCAGCAATTAACGAATACTATGATTTCATATTATGTCAGTTGACCAAAAATGACCTTCAAAACAACCAAGTTGTCAAGCGACTGCAAAAAGATAAAGTAGTTTCTGTTCAGAATCCTGCCCTGAAGCCAGATTTGTATGAGTCTTGAAAAACCTTATTCTCCCAGAAAATCTGGGTCTCATCCAAAACTGCCCACTCAAACATGTGGCCTCAAAAAGGCAAGTTAAGTTACCAGTATATAATTGTTGAGATTCTAGTACAGAGACTCAATTACACAATTTTTAATCCAGGAAAAGAATCCCTTTCTAAGGAAACGAAGGAAGCCGCCTCAAGTTGCCTTCGGGCTGAGAGGGGCGGTATATAGGAAGTAAGTAAGTAAGTAAGTAAGTAAAGTAAATCACTTTGTCTTTCCTCAACCTATTCATTTGGGCAGATTTTGAGCTTGTGCAGAAGGGTCTTTAATGTGATTTGGGGTTGCATGACTTTTCTGATCTGCATTTGAAATGTGTTTCAATATGTAACTTCCTTTGTTTTCACTTGATTTTTTAAAGTTGTGTGGTATTATTATTTATTATTATTATTATTATTATGTTTATTTACAAAGACCAGGCTACCTCTATGCAGATACTTCACTGATTGACTTAGCAGCTTCATGGCTACCCAAATGCTAATTCAAGCTTGCTAATTGAAACATTCTAATTTGCTTCAAACAGACAAGGGTTATTTCTCCCATCCTGGACATTTCACAGGTAAGATAGATACACACACACACACACACACACACACACACACACTCCACTTGCTTCACTGCCAGCAGAACCTCTGAAGTTGCCAGGCACAGATGCAGGCAAAACATCACCCTCTGTTTGGGAGGTGTTTACTGGCCCATGATTGCTTGCTTTCTGGAGTTCTCCTGTTTCTGAGTGGTGTTCAGTATTTACTGACTTGATTTTGGTGTCTTTTAATACTGGCAACCAGATTTTGTTCATTTTCATGGTTTCCTCCTTTCTGTTGGAATTGTTCATTTGCTTGTGGATTTCAAAGGCTTCTCTGTTATTTGACATAATGGTTGTCAGAGTGGTCCAGAATTTCAGTGATCTCAAACAATATTCCGTGTCCAGGTGATCTGCCATAGCTGACTTCTCTGGTTGAATTAGTCTGCAGTTTCTTCCATGTTCTTTGATTTGTGTCTGAGCACTGCATTTAGTGGTCCCTCTGAAGATGTCAGTCACAGATGCAGGTGAAATGTCAGGAGAGAATGCTGCTGGAACATGGCCATACAGTTTTTTTTAAACCCCATAGCAACCTAGTTATTACAACAATAAAAGCCTTTGACAATACATAGAAAAAAAGTTCTGATAAAAATGAGAACACAAGTGAAATGCAGCTTGAGAAATTCATTTATCTCTCTTTCTCACATATGCAGAACAGTCATCAAGCATGCAGCTGCTCATAAATCTACATGTTTTTGATGCGGTGTTGATCTACAGGCACCTCCCCACTAAATGTAGAAGTGAATATAGAAAAATATTTCAAGTCATTTTCTGTGGATCTACTGGAATGCACATGATGTTTTGATCAGAGCTCATGAATGCAACCTAAGGCAGTAACACATTGTATAAATATTGTCACATACCAAGTTGGCTCCCATAAGGCTGGTTGTATATACAAAGGTGTTTTACTGGCAGGGTTCGGAAAGGTTTCTTTTTTATTCCAGTTCCAAAAACTCTTGGTATGGTGTGTTGTCATTTCAAAAAGTAACTTCTTCAAGCTTCAGACAAAGTTTCCCTTCCAAAGAATGTTGCTTCAGGATCCTGCTCGTACTCCCCCTCCCCCTCGTGTTCTCCCTGAAAACATATTAAGCAAGAGGTCCCAATACTCCTTTCAAACTAATCCAAAATTTAATAGGTTTCATTATAAAAGATTAACACAGAATTGAGATTTATATCATTGTTTGTTTACATTCTGATTTATGTTATTATAATTAATTCAAACCAGGCACTTCTTTACTAATGAAATTTGTAATGGGGGATTTCATCTCACAGAATCCCAGGATAGATGTATTTTGGAAGTATTTTCTCTAGAGCAGTGTTTCTCAACTTTCCTAATGATGTGACCCCATAATACAGTTCCTCGTGTTGTGGTGACCCCCAGTCATAAAATTATTTTTGTTGCTACTTCATAGCTGTAATTTTGCTACTGTTATGAATTGTAATATAAATATCTGATATGAAGGATGTATTTTCATTCACTGGACCAAATTTAGCACAAATACCTGATATGCCCAAATTTGAATACTGGTGGGGTTGGTGTGTGTATATTGATGTTGTCATTTGGGAGTTGTAGTTGCTGGGATATATAGTTAACTTGCAATCATAGAGCATTCTGAACTCCACCAACACTGGAATTGAACTGAACTTGGCATACAGAACGCCCATGATCAACAGAAAATACTGGATGGATTTGGAGGGCATTGGCCTTGAGTTTTGGAGTTTTAGTTCACTTACATACAGAGAGCACTGTGGAGTCAAACAATGATAGATCTGGACCAAATTTGGCACAAATACTCAATATGCCTTAATGTGAACACTAATGGAGTTTGGGGATTATAGCCTTTATCATTTGGAAGTTGTAGTTTTTGAGATTTATAGTTCACCTAGAATCAAATAGAATTATGAAACCCACCAATGATAGAATTGGGCCGAACTTCCCACACAGAACCCCCCATGCCTTGAAGGGACTCTCTGGTGTGAACCTCCCTCCATCCTCGCACACTTTCCCTCACCCACTGAGCACTCCTGCTTTCCCCTCCCCGCTTGGAGTCTCAAAAACAGCCCTCCTCCTTAATAGATGAGAGGACTAGTGGAAAGATTCATACTCTCTTGTGGACCCAAAAGCAGATTATTCTTTGTTCTTTGATACAGCATTAGTACTATATTCCCAACAGCTGTTATTATTTCTATCCAGAATGATAGAAGAATTGATTTTCTATCAATTTACTACTGTTTCTGAGGCAGCAGGAAAGTGGTTTTCTTCTTACAAGGAAGTAGTAAGTAAAGACTAAGTAACTCAGAACAGAAAATGTTAGTAACGATAATGGAAATAGATTTGTTTCAGTAATGGGGAAGCAGTCACAGGAACTGATGCAGCAGCCTGTTATCGCAAGCAGCCGAAACATCAATATGTCTGAAAATTAGGTGTAGAAAATCTTTGCAGCTCAGTAGAAGCAAAATCAATGTTCAGGGTTGTAATCAACTTCCAACCAGGACCTGAATTGTTGTCAAATCAATAGTGAAGTCAAAATAACTTCTGTTTCTTCAAGTATGCCATCAAATTACAATATAAATAAATTGTATGAGATGCGAGATTATTTTTTCAGTAATGAAAGCTACTTTCAAATTATTGCCTATGATTGACCCACAGATGCTAGTGTCATGACTCTTCCAAATAAAGTTTTTACTGTGTAATTGCCCTGCCTCAGACATAGAATTTTATTTCAGGAAAGATATATCATTCTATTTTTAACCTTCATATATTTTTCCTACTTTTTCTGTTCTTACCTCTTCTAAAGCAGAATTGGCGCTTTTAGCAGAAATACAGTCAGGAGAGAGTGATGCACAAGCACAGACCTTAGTATAGCGAGATAGCTTGCCAGAAATCATGCTGGCAGCCAAGACGAGAATAATGCACTCTGATTGGTACGTAAGGCACCGCAGTGATTTGCCAGGGAACATCATGTGCCTTTCCTGATAATACTGGCCGTGATTGGTCTAGCTAGCACCCAGCGTGCGTTTGTTTACATTGTTACTGATTGGTAGGAACTGCACATGGGCAAATGAAACTGTTCCTCCCTGCTGGCACAGAGGGACGGCTTAGAAATGTTGCAAATTCAGTACAGGATGCTCATATAGCAGATAACATACTGTGAGAATGAAGAATTAATACTGCGCAATGCTGTTTAGCAAATAAGAATGCAAGTAGAGTGTAATGCCAAATAATATGATGTCTAATTGGATAATAGAAATGTGTTGAAGCTGTGAACCAATGATAATGATGAAGAAAAGGAGGAGCACGGGACCTGCCGCCATAGAGTGTATATAAGGGATAGTTAGAAATTGCTCGGGGTTCTTGCCCTGAGGCAGCTAGTTCTGTGGGCAGGTCCCTTCAGCTGACGTTGTGCAAATAAACTTTGGCTTCATTGTACCTGCAGTACGATTGTTGCGTTTTCTCTCGTTCCTGTGCTCGCACGTTTGCGCAACCTATAAGTAAAAAGGTAACACCTGGGAGTTTTGGGACTCCAGATTTGCTGCTACACTTCCACATCACAGAAAGTGTCAAATGCTGAAAAGGGAGAAAACCTTGACCATGGGTGCTTCAAATAAGTACCTTCCAGTGGAATGCTCTCAATTTTTTAAAAAAGTAACGCTTCTTCTTGAACTGAACTCTCCACATTCTTAGCTCCTAAACCCCTATACAGATTTTCATTATTCATGTCTTCTTATCTAACTCTTTAATTGACAGGCTTTTGAACAATATCATTTGCTAATATGCCCAGACATCCCAGTTACTTGTTTCTCATTTTCTTTTGAGAAGAACAACATAATGTACTGGTTTCATAGAATCATAGAATAATAGAGTTGCAAGAGACCACATGGGCCATCTAGTCTAACCCCCTGCCATGCAGGAAATGCACAATCAAAGTACCCTTGACAGATGGTCATCAAGTCTCTGTTTAAAAGTTTCAAAGGAAGGAGCTTCCACCACACTCCAAGGCAGAATGTTCAACTTTTGAACAGCTCTTATGATCAGGAAGTGTGATGAGGTGGATATTTATGTGTAAATGCATGAAATGGGGTTGAATGTTAGACAGACCCTAAAGGGTTAACTATGATAGTAAAAGCATTTCCCCTCCTAGGGGAATGTGTTGTCATAGTAACAGTGGGCGGAGCCAGCCAAGACTAGCTTTAGAATGTTGAGTTTAACTGGAAGACCAGCTCTAAGAGAGTGGGGGCTGAGAGCTCAGAGAGAGCAGTTGTGTTTAGACCAGCTCAAGGAGCTGAGAGGTGGATAGTTAATCCAGGCCAACTCAAGGAGTTGAGAAGGTGTTAGGATACTCCGCCTAGGATAAAAAGCTGAGGGAAGAAGTTAAGGATAACTTCTATCAGTTAAAAGGAACAGTTCAGAGGTTTGGCTGGGGAAGCCAACCTGTAGTTTATGCTGATGCATAAAAGTGGCAAGAAAAGCCTAATTTAAGATTGTGTAACGTTTAAGAAAGAACCTCTGAGAGAGAATATTGAAACTTCATAACCAGCAAGCTAAAGTTCACATTTAAAAATAAACTTGTTACAGTTTCTTGGTTCATAAGCGTCCTGATATTTATATTATAAAAGACAAGCCTCACTCTGAAGCCTAACAGTGATTAACACATCATCTCTCTTTACAAACAGTGGTCAAATAGTTACCTCAGTATTAAAATGGTGGCAGCAAGATAATTAATAATAAAAGAAAGAAAACTGTGATAGCTGGTGGCTGCCCTGCCACCGTACTACACGGTTCATGCAGTTTGGTGTGCAAATAAGCGAAGATCGACGGCAAGCTTTAGGCGGCGTTTTACGATCTTTTTCGCCCCGTTTCAGGAAGTTATTGCTAATGTTCAGGTGGAATCTTTTTTAAAAAACTGTAATTTGAACCTATTGCTCCTAATCCTAGTTTCAAGGGCATCAGAAAACAAGTCTGCTCCCTCTTCCTTATGACACCCTTTCACATATTTATACATGGCTATCATGTCGCCTCTCAACCTTCTCTCTGCAGGCTAAATATACCTAGTTCTTTAAGACCCTCCTCATAGGGTGAAATATTTTTTGTGGAAACATTTTGCTTGGTGCTGCTCCTGTTTGGGGTTATTTACTGAAACTAACAGGGCAATAGATTCATTACAGAGACAGAAAGGGGAGCTATTTACACAATGAATAATAAAACTGTAAAATTACTGCTATCTTAGAGTGGCATATATGTGGGGCTACAACTTTCATTATGTTCTTCAATCGCATAGATATCCCAAAGGCTCTTTTCACTTACTTGGTTTCACCCCAATGACCTTCCATCATAGTTTGTGCTGGTGTCATGAGCCCTGATGGCAGACTTCAAGTCTGCAGAGAACCTTGCAGCTCTCCTTGCTGAAGGGCAGCCTTAGGAGACACACAGCCAGGATCTAGGGACCAGGCAAGTAGAGAAAATAGCAAAAGAGATGCTCAAAGAAGCTCCTTGACAGCATGACAAATGTTCCTGATACAGCACCTAGTTGCAGAACATGTACGAATCAAGCCTGGCTGGTTCTAGTTGCTGGAAGCAACCAGAAGTCCCCTTTCTGGCTGGCATTCTTATTCTGTGACTTCTGTGACTTTTACTCACTGACTGTTGACCTCGAAAGATTCCCGGACCCTGGATTGCTGACATTTCTGTTTGCTTTCTGGAAAGTGGACTGGCTTTAATTATGTTACTGCCAAATAGACTCCCAGAGGCAAAGATGCTTTCTGAGTTGTTTTGATATATTGCCCTTGCCAGAGTTTTCTCCAAACTCTGGTTGAATTGCTTCCTCCCTCTTGTACAATCTCATCAGATGGCCGGTAGCACCCCACATTGCCTGGATTCAAGTGAGGGCAATCACATTGTGGGTGGGTGAGTGGGTGCATGAACACACAGGGTGTGTGCAGCTTCCCCCATTTATTGTATGGCAACATAGGAGCTCTCCTGTGTTGCCCTGCTAGCTGCACATACTGGTTCCACACACCTTCATCCATGGAGCCAGCATAGCATCATGTGATGGGAACAGGCACAGCATCATGTGATGGGAGTCAGCCAGCTCCATGGGTGACCTGGATAAAATCGGTGCATGCTGCCAATTTTAGCCCTTTGTGATGAGGTGGTAAGTCTGGAAGTGTGTGCTAGCCAAGCCTGAACAGCTGCCTAAGATTGATGGAATATTCAGTCCAACAATATCTGGAGATCTAGACATTCCTTGTCCTTAGACTAGATAGCTGTAAAGAGGATTTAGAGGGACTCATGTAAGATGGATCAAGCACTGGCTGCAAGTCATGATAGCTACAGTATATGGGAGGCAGTGTGCCATAGAATGACAGTGAAAGGGGACTGTGTTGCCTTACTATTCATGTCTGCTTACAGACTTCCAGAAGGCCTTGCTCTGGCAAGAAGCCGAATGCTTGACTAGATGGAGCTTTGGGCTGATTCAGCAAGTTACATCTTATGACCTTCTGTTATTTCATCTCACCCTTTTTGCTGGCACTGTTAATGGTGTCCTTTCTATGGTCTCCATTAAAACAAAGGTTAGCCTTCTTAACAATTGCTCTTTCAAGCTGTGGTTATAATTTCTCAAACAGCTCTGCCTTTTATCATGAGATCTGAAAGTTTTCCAAACTCACAGGTTTTACGTTTACATTGAACCATTATTACACAATGATCTATTGTTCTTCCTCATTTTTGGATACAGGTGAAGAACTGCTGACTTTCATGAATCATTATGCTTCTTAGAATTTATTCGTATTCAGTCTCACTCTAAAAAGTAAATCTGACTTAACCTTCCTGTTCTGCTCCTCTCCTTTCACATGAGAGAACAAAGAACCCTTAAATATCTGTGGCTTTTCTTTGTAGGCTTGATTCATTAAATAAATGGCATTTTATTAAACTTTGCCAACAGTTCTCCTGACCTCTAAACATCACAGACAGCATTATTATTTCTATAATATTTGAGTTTTAATCTTTCACTCTGATACCATCTTGAGTTTCGTACTGATATGAAAAATATCCCGCTAGCCTACAGTATTGTGACAAAAGCACAGCCTTAGCATTAACTGGATGCCAGAATTTTTCAGTGTAATCACTTAATGAATTGGCACTGCAAGTGTGAGTTGGAAAGCTCTTGGTAATAAGTTTTAACATTGTGGCAGAAGTGGCTCATTAGCTTCACCTTGACTTCAGGAAGGAAGGGGTGTCTAAGGGCAACGGTCACTACTCTGAGGCTGAGCACATTCTTTTTGAGTGCATACTCTGGCATTTTGATTAGTAGGACTGAGAAAATTGCAGATCTGAAACCATGAAGAGTCACTTGCTGTAAGCCAGTACACATAATACTCAGAGTGAATCACAGAGTTGGAAAAAATGTCAGAGTTAATCTAGTGCAGACCTTTCTAGCCATTAAGACCACATGTGATTCTAGCTTGGGACTTATGTACATCTTGTGTACATATGCACACACATGCAAAACATAGATGCAAAAACACACTGATAATTCTTTTTTCTTGCTAGGAAGGAATAGCGAGGCATTATGGCAATCAGGAAGGATGACGACTAGAGAACAAATGGCAGAAAGCATGACTGTTATGTGACAAGACACAGGATAGAGGGCATCTCTGTTGCTATAAGGTGGTAATACTTACAGCAAAGAAAGCTTTCTTCTCTGCACATATATCTGCAGATACATGTCCAGCTGAGATGTTCAGAGTAGTGAGAGGTTTGATTCAGGCACCCTTCTGTCTGAATCAATTATTAGAACCTTTAGTAGCTCATTGTGATGTCTTTAATAACTATTGAAACTGATCCAGTGTAATCCCACTAACAAGATTGCTGGACACCTCGTTGTTGACCTCTGCTCCAATGACAGTAACTAAATCAGCTCTCGCAGGAGAGATTTTTATTTTCACAGATAAAATCTCTCCTACTAGAGCTGATTTAGTTACTGTCATTGGAGCAGAAGTCAACAACGAGGTGTCCAGCAATCTTGTTAGTGGGATTACACTGGATCAGTTTCAATTGATGAGTACTCTTGATGTGGACAAGTTTCTGGAGCTAGTAAGGAAGACAACCTGCTTTCTTGATCCCTGCCCCTCTTGGCTGGTCATCCTGGGAAGAGATGCAATTCAATCTCAAATACAAATAATTGTAGGCACTGTGAATTTAAAACAAATCCTGTCTCTTCCATCAAGCTTACCCAGTCATTTTTAACTCGAGTCTCAAGGAGAGCTGGGTAAGAAATAAAATAACAATAACAATAATAATTGTACAACTATGGCAAAAGAGAACAACAATGGTACCAATAGTGGTTGGTGCTCTTGGAAGCATCCTCTGGGAACAGGAGCAGGATACTGTCTCACTAGGATCAGGCAAAAGGAAACTGTCATAGTCTGTTATAGTTTGTGTATCTCCCCTCATTAATTACTTTTGCCATCTTGACCACAGTCTGATTTTGCTTGAACACATATCCATACATCCAACCATCCATCACTTTATTAATATCCTAACATTCTCTGACACTAGAATTCAAGGTGGGTCAGAAAAATACAGAAGCAACAGTAAAAGACATTGGTTATCTTATATATATATAAAGAGAGCTGTCATGGGAAGTAGCCAGTAAACAGAAACTACACAACGCAGACACACCAAACCAGGCCACATCCCACGACAAACACAAGAGGTATGCACAACACAAAAAAATACCCCAAAAACATTTTCAGCAGCCGCCAGAACCCCGAAAAACAAAAAAACTACAACCCCCATAAACCCCTGTGCCAGGAAAAAAACGGCGCTATCAAAAAACCTCCCACTGCGCATACTCACCAAGCTGAGGGAGTCGTCCGGCCAGCGCAGTGCCCCTCCCATTGGCACAGAGGGCAATGGCGGCAGGGGCGGCAGCGCGAGAGGCCCGTCCTCCCCCCAACCGCCAGCCAGCTCCCTGCACCTCCCGGAGGCGGCGGTAGCAGCTCCTACCCCCTCGCCTGGAGCCGCATGACAAGCGGGGAAGGTGGTGACGGCGGCAACGGCGGAAGCAGGCGCCCAGCTGCATCCTCTCCTCCTCCTCCATCCCTAACTGGCCGCCGCCTGCTAAGACGCCGCTGCCGCTCTCCCTCAGCTCCCTCTTGACGGTTTGTTGCTCCCACAACTGGGCAAACTTGGGCCAGTGGAAGTTGAAGTCCAAAACCCCCTGAAAGGCCCAAGTTAGCCCAGGCCTTTGGAAGGGGCCTGGGGCTGTGAGGAAATGTGGGAGTTGAAGTCCACAACCCCTAAAAGGCCCAAGTTTGCCCAGGCCTTTGGAAGGGGCCTTTGGAAGGGGCCTTTGGAAGGGGCTTGGGGCTGTAAGGAATTGTGGGAGTTGAAGTCCAAAACCCCTAAAAGGCCCAAGTTTGCCCAGGCCTTAGGAAGGGGCCTTTGGAAGGGGCCTGGGGCTGTGTGGAATTGTGGGAGTTGAAGTCCAAAACACCTGAAAGGCCCATGTTTGCCCAGGCCTTCGGAAGGGGCGGAAGTTGAAGTCCAAAACACCTGAAAAGCCCATGTTTTCCCAGGCCTTCGGAAGGGGCCTGGGGCTGTGAGGAATTGTGGGAGTTGAAGCCCCAAACCCCTAAAAGGCCCAAGTTTGCCCAGGCCTTAGGAAGGGGCCTTTGGAAGGGGCCTGGAGCTGTGTGGAATTGTGGGAGTTGAAGTCCAAAACACCTGAAAGGCCCAAGTTTGCCCAGGCCTTTGGAAGGGGCCTGAGGCTGAATGAAGGATGTAAGAAAGGAAGGAAGGAGGGGAGGAGAAAGGAAGGGGAAAGTAAGGCTAGGAGGATGAAGGAGGTGAGGTGAAGGGAAAGTAAAGGTAGAAGGCATGAAGGATGGAAGAAAGCAAGGAAGGAGGGGAGGAAAAAGGAAGGATACCAGGAAGGAGGGAAGAGAAATGGAAGGAAGGAAGGATAGAAGGAAGGATGGAAGGAAGGAAGAATACGCCACAGCAGCGTGTGGCCGGGTCAGCTAGTATGATTATAAAAACATATTAAGTTGAGATTAAAATGTTCAAGAACAGTAGAATGAAAATAAATGAAATTGTGCTTACAAAATAATACATGCTTTTCTTGTTAAAATGTGTCCTGGTTTTCATCTGTGAAATGCTGTAAAATGCACTGGTTCTGTCCTTCCTCGACATGTGGCATTCAGAACTGCTATCCAACCAAATGCTATCCAAGATGGAGCAAATGCTTCCATGACCTAAACCAGCCTTTCTCAATTTAGTAGCGTCTATATTTTTTGAACCACAACATCCAAAATGCTTTAACACTATTGGCTGAAGGAAACTGTTGTCCAAAACATCTGGAGGGCACAGAATTGTTAAAGGCTGACCTAGACAGTTTGGTTGATGCATCCCAGATAGACCAGTGATTTCATTTGGTAGAAGAGAGATTCCTAAGTTAAGGAGTTTAAAATTTCTCCTCAAGGAGGAAACAGAAATTGAACTATTTGTATTTCTTTTCTTTTTCCTAATACTAATCATTCTTTCAAGGAAGCCTGATTGTGTTAAATATAATTAATTTTTGTCTTAAATATATATTTTCTTCGTGGGCTCTGTGAATGCACACTTATGAAGACTGCGCGCCAGAGCAGGTCCCAACGGAAACTTTCCAAGTTTGCATTTTCGCATTTTTCTAATTTTGGTCATATAAGCTGCTCTGCGTGCGCCCTCCACATTCCTTTGTTTTCCGCCACCAGGCTAACATCAGAACTTCTCGCTTTGGTTGTGTGGGATATTATGCCCTTGCTCCTGCTTTGATGGTGACGGCTGTCCTATCTACTTCTTCTGTGACCGGGGCGGCTGCTCCGGTCCCCTCGGTGTCGAAAGTTCACCCGGCTGGGAAGAAGCATCCACCGAAGCAGAAGTCCAAGTTGAAGTCCACCACCTCGAAGGCGTTAACTTCCAAGAAGGCCACGCACACGGTGACCACTGAAACCGTGCAGCCGGCCCCCTCCCGATGGCCGTCGGTGAGCTCGGTGGCGTCTGGCCTATCCCAGAGGTCGGCCATCTCGATGACTCCCTCCACCAAGGCCATGCAGATCACCTTCCGGAGGCCGAGTGAAGAGGCCCGTAGAGCAGAGGCACAGCAGACCGTGCCGCAGACTCCGGGGAAGTCTTTCGAGGCGGCCGCCTCAAGACCAAAACCAAGAGGTGACGACTGGAGTCCTCCTCGGCATTGACCTCGTCGAGAGCTCCAACCTCGGGTGCCTCTTCCAGAGCGGCATCTCTTGCCTCTTCTCTCACTGTGGAGAGAAGGGCAGTGACGGTGAGAGAGAGATTTCAGGGCTCACCAGAGGACTCTGTCCAGACGGTCGTCCAGATCCCGCCGGCTCAACCTTCAGTACGGCAATTGTTCATTGCCTCGACTCCGGAGAAAGGCCGTCAGACCACAAGGCTGGCCCAGGCATCGGCGTCGAAGAGGCTCCCAACGTTGACGAGTATTGTGTTGACCGCACCTGTGTCATCCACGCCTCCAGCTATGACTACCCCTGTGTTGACCTCTACATTTCCGGCTGGCCCGGAAGAGAAGGATCCATCTTGTGCCTCTGAAGGAGAGCTTGAGGAGGAAGAAGCCCCGAGATCGGTGCTCTCTGGATCCATCCTCTTGCTGGGCTTGGAGCGAACCCCGTCGGTCGACGCGTGTGAACAGGAACCACCGTCGCCAACAGACAATGTTCGAGCCTTTGGCAACAAGATGTCTCTGATGGCGAGTGCTCTCGGCATCGAGATTGCTCAGGCCACTAAATCATCGACCTGTCTGGTCTTCAGTCGAATCCAGGCACAGGGGATCTCAACACCCCTCCTACCCCTTTTGGAACTACTGGAGGAGGTCATGATGTCTTCCTGGAACACACCATCCTTGATCCCACCAACTTCCAAGAGGATCGAGGCCTGGTACAGGACTGACAAGAGGGAGAAGGAGTGGCTCAGACAACACCCAGCCCCCAACTCCATGATCGTTAAGACGGCACAATCGTCGGGTCGAGAGGCGTCGACACCGTCTGACTAGGAGGGGAAGAGATTCGATGCTGTAGGTTGGAAGATCTACTCTGGGGGCCTCCTCCTGACCAAGATTGCCAATTACGGGGCCTGCATGGGGGCCTACCAACAGGTCCTTTGGGAAAAGGCGCAGCCGCTATTCCAGGACCTCTCGTCGAAGCGGAAGGCGGCCCTCAACACCACCATGCATGAGGGAACTTCCCTGGCTCATCACCAGATTTGATGGCCAGGCATACCGGAGACACTGCAGGGAAGCGTCGCCGGAAAACAACCAGCTGCCCCGCTACGGAGCTCGCCTGGCCCCGGGTTCCCATCCAGGCTGCCTCGGAGACGCTTTTCTGCTTGACTGGACAGAGGGACTCCTATACCTCTTCCCTTCATTCCCACTCCTACTCCGAGTCATCGAGAGAATGCAGCTTTCCAGTGCAGACTGCATACTCGTCGCTCCCTACTGGCCATGACAAGTCTGGTTCCCGGCCCTGCTACATCTCTCCAGGAACCAGTATCAACACCTGCTGTGCCGACCCGATCTCCTGACAAGAGAGTGTTGCACTCCAGGCAAGATAGGGACTCTCTAGACGGAATCACACAACACCAGTACTAAAATATAGTCATTTATTAAAAGCAGATAATCAATAATGCAATGCAGAAATAAAGGATTCCAAGGAAAATCATTTGCAATCCAACCAGGAAGGTTTCAAGAGGTTTCCCTTTGCACCCTTTGCAAAAGCTCCCGGCCAGGCCCCTGCAGCCAAAGAAGTTACAAGCCCAACAGAGAGGGAGGCCTTCTTCTCCATCCAGACCTCCCCTCTCTTCACCTGACGGCCTGGAGAATCCAGCCTTAGCTGCCTTCACACCAGAGGTAGTCTCCATCTTGGCTACCACCCACAAGCCGTTGGCATCAAGGGCCTACTCTGCTTGCTTCTCCCGCTTTGCTGAGTTCCAGGCACAACGCGGCGACTCCACCTTCCCATCACCGGTGTCGACGATCCTCGACTTCCTGGTTTCCCTGGTCCAGAGGAACCTTTCGATGTCGTCTTTAAAGACCCACCTGGTGGTGCTGTCCTGGTACAGCCAACAAAGAGGCAGCCCTTCCTTCTTCCAATCCCCGATGGTCAAGACATTCCTGAAGGGAGTAAAAAACCTCCATCCTCCTATACATCCACCGACGCCGGGGTGGAGCCTCGACCTTGTGTGACGTGCTTCACATCGGCACCTTTTGAGCAGTTGACTGCAGCAGATCTACGCCTCCTTTCCTGGAAGGTGGCGTTTCTGGCGGCCATTGCTTCTGTCCGTCGCCCGTCCGAGTTGGCGGCCTTGAGGGTTGACGAGCCTTATCTGCTTTTTCTTCGATCTGACATCATTTTCTTGCCAAAGGTGGTGTCCCCCTTCCACGTCAACGAGGACATTGTGCTGCTGGACTTGTTCCCGATGCCAACCTCGCCGGAGGAGGAGAAGTTGCACACCCTCGATGCCAAGCGAGCATTGATGGCATACAGGGACAGGACTGCCAACCTCCGGAGGTCACCCAGACTGTTTGTGCCATACTCCACCGACAAGCTGGGCTTGCCGGTATCGGCACAGAGGTTATTAAACTGGGTGGCTTCTCTTGTTGAGCTCTGCTACAAGCTGGCTCGACAACCACCCCCACCACGTGTCAAGGGTCGCTCGACCAGAGCGATGGCGGCCTCTACCGCCGTCCTTAGAGGGGTCCCCTTGGAGCTGTAGAGCGGCCATTTGGGCCAACCCCTTGACCAAGTATAGGAGGGACAGGGCCTTCGGGCGATCAGTCCTCACGTCTTGCACTATCTGAACAGTCCCCTGTCGATATCGAGGGGGGTTTTTCCTCCCGAGATCGACATTTTAGGGACACTGCCTGCTCGACATCGAGCTCTCCCCTGTAGTTCCTCAGGGATATGTTGTCTGCCTCCAATGGAGGCTAGGCCTATTCTAGTTGTTGCAATTCTATGCTGTTTATGTGTTTTGTACTGTGCCCCTAGTTTCCCATGGGGCACTGTGTTGATTTCAAATCACTAAGCGCGCTTCCATCCCCTTGGGGATTGCACTACATCACTTTCACACTGTGTTGTTGTATTATGCACTTTTTATTACCCTGTGAGGCCTGCGTGCCTAGATGAATGGTGCTTGTTACACTTTACTGACATCATGATGGGAGCCTTCCTTCCATCTGTCAAGGGCTTTGCCCTGGTTATTTATGACTATTGCCTGTTGCAATAAAACTTTACTGTTTGGTCCTTACACTTTGGTCAGTTTGTTTTCCCGCCTCCTGGACCTTAGCTTGCTAATTCTTCATAAGTGTGCATTCACAGAGCCCACGAAGAAAAATGGTAGGTTACATACCTGTGACCATCTTTATTCGAGTGGTACTCTGTGAATCCACACTAACTCGCCCGGCCTTCCCCTCTACAACAAACCTTCCCCTTCCTCATTACCTTTCTGGCGTAGGAATATGGAGGGCGTGTGCGGAGCGGCTTATATGCCCTCTGGGAGGGCTGGGCGGAGCTACCACCAAAATTTGAAAAATGCGAACTTGGAAAGTTTCCGTTGGGGCCTGCTCTGGCATGCAGTCTTCATAAGTGTGGATTCACAGAGCACCACTCGAAGAAAGATGGTCACAGGTATGTAACCTACCATTTATAATAGCATCAGTTTATAGCAAACCCCACGGCAACTATTTTCTGAAAATATTGAAGTCCCTTTGAATATTTCATGTGGCTTGCTGTGAAAAAAAGTTTCTTGTTACTTTATTGCTGTTGTCATTTGATTCTCACGAAAAGGTGCTTTTGGATTTCCTGCCCTATGTGTCAAAATAAGTCTATTATCTTTGAGTGTTATGTGTTTTGACTAAGGAAGCTTTACTTCTTCAGATATTAGAATATCAAACAGCTTAGTGACTCCATGGTGTTTGCTGTATGCAGTGCTGGCCTTTGCCATTCTGCCGAGTAAGCGGCCGCGTGGGGCGACGGGTCCTGGGAGGCGTCGCCGCCTGGGAGGCGCCGCCCCACTGGCCACCCGCCCCGCCCCTCCGCCGTGCCTCCTACCCAATAGCCAGTGCTGCCAGTGCCTCCGTCGGCGGCGGCGCAGCCGGTGGTGCAGCTGCGCGCTGGCGCACTCAGCGCAGATGCGCGTGGACGTCACTGCGCATGCGCAGCCGCGCCGACGCACTCGCGCAGCTGCGCGTGATGTCACTGCGCAGGCGCGCATGACGCAACTGCGCAGCTGCGCGTGACGCGCGCGCGGGCCACCGCAGCGCCCAGCAGCCTGGGGGGGCGCAAAAAAAAGGCTCGCCTACCCCCCTGGGAGAGGTGAGACCGCCCCTGGCTGTATGGAGGGTACTTTTACCATTTGTCCAGCCAACCACACCCATGTTTTTAATGTTTTAAATTTGTAGTCACCTTTAAGGCCATCTATGGTTTGGGGCCAGTGTACCTGAGGGAGCGACTTACCCCTTATGTGCCCGCGAGATCACTGCGCTCTGAGGAGCTTAACCTCCTTGAGGTGCCTTCCCTTGGAACCTGCAGACTGGCCACTACACGGCGGAGGGCATTCTCTGTAGCTGCCCCAAGTCTCTGGAACGGCCTCCCGGAGGAGATCCGCGCCATCCGCGCTCTTCTGCCCTTCCGCCAGGCCTTGAAGCCTTGGCTCTTTAGGAAGGCGTTTTGGCCTTAACTCAACCACACTGTGTGCCCTGCCGCCTATTCCCCCCCCCCCCCCAGATTCTTATCTCGTCCCCCCAGCCTTCGCTGAGGGCTAGTGTTTTTAATATGTTTTAACTGCTTTGATGTTTAATGTGTTTTAACTGTTTAATCTGTTTTATTACTCACGGTGTTTATGCTTCTTCTGTAAACCGCTCTGAGCTCCGGAGTGAGCGGTATACTAAATCGAAGTTAATAAATAAATAAATAAATTATTATTGGATTGGAAGACAACATTGCCTGCAGCTGCTGTAAAATCAGTGAATAACGGAAAGTGATGGCAGCATAAACCCTAGATCTGAAAACATTCAAAACAACATATGAGGAAAGGTTAGTTTACCAAACAAGAGAGAGTCATTTAAAACTGAGGCTGCCCTTTTACATTACACTGAGTGAATAACTCTGGATCTATGACTGAGTCTACCTACAGAAAATAATCCAGTTTTACCTGTGGAAACTGATTTCAACATGACGCTGAGGCTGCAATTGTATGTTTTTAATTGTTAAATTGTTATATTTTTTTTTTCTGAGGGGGGGGGTTTGACTTGTTGCTGTGTTGTATTGAGGGCAGAGACTGCCTGTGTAAACCGTCCCGAGTCACCTTCGGGCTGAGAAGGGCGGTATAGAAACGTGACAAATAAATAAATAAATAAATACCTTGATCTCAGTCCTGGCATGTCACACATTGATCTTCCCAATCTACTTCCAACTAGAGCTTGTAAGATTGCAGCATGTGCCTTCAAACCTATAGCCACTTTCCTTGTAGTAACCCCCACTGAACTCAGTAGGATCTCCTTATGAGCACACCTGTATGGTCTTCTGATGTTAAGGTAGCAGTTCTGTACATTTTATTTATTTATTTATTTACAGTATTTATTTATTTAAAACATTTATATTCTGTCCTTCTCACCCCAAAGGGGACTCAGGGTGGAGCACAGCATATATACAGCAAACATTCAATGCTGGGGCAAGAATTCATATACACATGCATAAACATTAAAAACATTTATCTCAATAATTAAAATACACCATTTAAAACCATCTTGGTCATCTGCGTCTAATCTAATTGGCCTGCTACATGCTACAGAGGGATGATACAATTCATGTACACATGTCATATTATTATTTGGACAGTTGCTGTGGATATGCAAACATGTGCACACCTGTTGGACAGGGGGAACCAGCAACTGTGAGTTCCACCATCATTTAGACTAAAATAATTTCCCAAAGACAACATATAGCCAGAATCTTTCTCTCCACTGCCCAACAACTTCTAGTTTTGCGATGTATATTTGTAATTACAACATACGGTACTGACTAGGAAATAAACTCCATTGAATGTAATGGGATTTGCTTCTAAGCAAGAAAACAGAAGGGTGTTTTGCAGACATTCAAATGAAGGAGGAGAAGAACTTTAGGTAGCATCTGGAATCAACTTCTGCATCGTAGCAATGAGGCAGATTTGTTGGGGTAGACTTGCAGAGTGTTATGCTTAGAATAGTTAATGAAAACCAGCTCATTCATAACAGTGTTACAATCATGTTTCTTTGGATTATTTCACGAAACAAAAAAGGAGGAAGAAAAAGTCTGTCCATAAATTCTCTTAGGATAGTGCAGATACACATGAGTCAATGTGGCTGTTCTATCATTGTTAGATTTTTTTAAAAAAAAATGGTATTAGGTGGACACATGAGCAATTTTCTTCCAATTTTCAGAAGTTAGATAAAAAGAAACACATGGTCCATGAAGCCTTTGATCTTTTAAATTCCTTCCCAATAGGGCTAATTTCAGGATTTGCATTGCAACAAATTCATCTGGCACACAGGATGCCTAAAAAGCACCAGGGTTGTGTGTTACAGATCTTCCAAGTTACATAACCTAGAACCACTGGTGGTTTCATATTCCCATGGAAATCCTTTCCCACAGTATTACAGCTCCAAATAACCCAACCTTCAAAAAGTTACAACTTACCTGTAAATACAAAGTTGTAAAAATATGTCTCAACAACAGAAAGAGGTAATATGGAAAAGTGGTTTGAGTCCTGGACAAGAATTCTAGGAAGCTAGAGTTCAAATCCTCCTTCAGCCATGAAAACTCACTGGGTGGCCTTAGGCAAGTCACTATCTCTCAGCCTCAGAGGAAGTCAATGTGAAGCTCTTCTGAATAAATCATACAACGCACCATGATAAGTGCCACAAGGTCCTTGTCAATTGGAAATGACTTGAAGACACACAGCAACCATTGATAGAAGACATTTCATGCTCCATTTTCACCCCCTGGACTCCCAGACTGATGTACAGAATGAATGGAATGATGCAGTGACATCAACCATATGCCCATTATAGTATCCCCCCCCCCGACACTTAACAGTTGTAAAATATCATAATTTTAAAAAAACAAAGGAGGAGAAGCAGCACAGTAGGAGAGTTGAGTTGCACCACCCATCCAGAATTACAGAATCTTACAGTTGCTGATACCATATGGTTGTCTGTAACCGAAGAGTAAACTGTCACTATCCCATGGGATAATAGCAAGTGGGTGGTAATGTCCTTAGAGCAGGAATAGACAGATAACCTCATAAGATGGGACTGTTTTAGGTGGCAATGCCAGTTCCTCAGCAATTTTGCGATGGAGCCCACTGGCTCCCATCTTATGACATAGAACTACTTCCAGTGGAGTTTGGTTGAAAAACTGTTGAGGAATAGTCATTGGATCCATGGAAGCTGGGCAGTGAACGCTTCCCCTCATGGAATGAGGTGGGGGGGGGGGGGTGGAAGCTGGGTGATACAGGATGACAAATTCCCCATGTCTCACACCAGGCACCACTTGATTTTCCATGATTCAGTGCCATGTTAGATGAGGTCACATCTCACCTTCTTACAAGTCTTCCACATATGAAAAGAGAAAATCTGCTTACCATGACATCACCAGCAGCCACAGCTGACATTATTTCAAATGGGCAGCACATCAAAATTTACCACTACAAAATCATCTACTATAGAAATATGAAACTGTCTTGTATTTTTCATAGTTATATACAAAGGTTATACAGAAAGTAAGGTTACAAGATTTGTAAAAAATACAAAGAATGAATATATTTTAATAAAACCTACATGGGTTATAGCATAGGTATTACATTATTTTTCCACATAATCACCATTCAGATCAATACATTTTGTCATCCGTGAGATGAGTTTTTGATGCCTGTGTAATAGATGTTTCCCTCTGTCTTTTTCAGCCAGTTAGTCACTTCGATTTTATTTATTTTATTTATTTATTTCTTCGATCTTATATTCCGCTTCTCCCGGCCGGCTCGGGGCGGTTCACATACATATCAAAATGCACAATAAAACAATACATCATAAATCAGCAAAAGGTAAAAGTTGCAGATAATGCAACGACAGTAGCGGTAGACAATTACAGTATCCGGGGGCTTCAGTCAAAGGCAAGCCTGAACAAGACAGTTTTGCAAGCCCTCCGGAATGGAATGAGCTCCGCCATGGCCCGGACATTGTCTGGCAATGCATTCCAAAGCATTGGGGCAGCAACTGAAAAGGCTCATTGCCTTGTACTAGAGAGATAACAGGAGCAGACTGATGGTATCGTTAAGAGGTTTTGCTCCTCCAAGCGCAGTGATCTCAGGGGAACGTATGGGGTGAGGCGGTCCCTCAGGTACACCAGCCCTAGACCATGTAAGGCCTTAAAGGTCAAAACCAGCCCCTTGAAGACAATTCGGTACTCTATTGGAAGCGAGTGCAATTGCTGTAAGATGGGAGTAATATGCTCTCTTGCCGGTGCTCCCGCCAGCAAGCGAGCTGCAGCATTTTGCACCAGCTTGAGTTTTCAATTTATCGTCGCCGGGAAAGTGTTTTCCACCAAGATGTTCTTTCAATTTAGTGAACAGATAATAGTCACTGGGTGCGAGATCGGGGCTGTGAGCAGGGTGGTTTAAAACATCCCAATCAAATGAAGTCAACAATTCTTGTGTTGAATGAGCGGTGTGCAGACGTGTATTGTCATGAAAGAGACAGACTCCCGCTGTCAGCATCTCTTGACATTTGTTTTGGATGGCTTTGCAAAGTTTCTTCATGGTCTCACAATATATCCTGTACCCATCTTGCCACATGCTCTCCATAAACTGAAATGATTTCGCGAAAAATCACACCAGCATTCATGCCCTTAGCATTTAGGTAGCGTATTACAGAGTGAATATCACACTTGGAGAGAAACAGAATGAGGATGCTCATCTCTAACCTTCACCACAACACCAGTGGATGAGCTACTGTTGACTGGCACTGCTCGTTTGCTTCCACTGGCTTCCCACTACAGAGCAGTGATACCAACTTCCCCTGAGAAAATTTCCACAAGAGCTATGTGCATTGTAACCTTACTTTCCGAATAACACTCATATTTATTCATCCTTTAGATTTTCTCTGCTATGAAGTAGAATGTAAGAATCTAGGTATTCTTCTTGAAAGGATTTAACACATCAATTGCTTTTTCAAATTATAAGGCTTCCTTTGTTATTTTTATGACAAACGTTGTTCACTTTTCTGTCTTGGTATGAGGAATTCTACCTAACAATTTATCTGGAAAAGTTGCAGTCCTCAAAAGCTTATTCTGAATAAAGCTTTTTGGTCTATAGACGAAGTTTAATAAATTACAAAAGTGATTCTGACCCCCCACACACACACACAATGTTATTTTTGAACAGGGAAATTGGCATATATGTTGTTTGGAGGATGAATAAAACCATTGGCCTATGGTCTAATGCTAGGAACAATAAATATGTGAATATCTGTTATGTTTGAAATCAGAGTCTAGCACTGTGACCGTTCCCACCAAGTACTTCCTCTCAAAGTTGAGCTTTTCATACACTGTTTCCATTTGGGAGTGCTGTTGAACTGTGCATTTGCTACAGATGTATATGAAAAAGAGCTAATCCCATACATTGCAAGGACCTCAGTTTGTCCTTCTGATTCAATCAGAAACAGAAGCTAGGACAAATCTCTTGGGATCACATGTTTCTATATTTCCCAGCCCTGGTATTCCCCTGCCCCAGGCCAAAAGGAAAGGTTTGGGAATGAAAGGATTATTCGAGGAGGGTGCAACTTCATTAAATGTAAAGATCTTTCTAATGAATATTTCTAAAACTGAATTAATGTAAAAACAGTACAAGACAGTCTTAGAATAAGTTCACAATCACTTGGACAGAGTGTGTCCCTTTTCCATACGACAGAAACAGAACTTAGAAAACTTAACTTTTCATACTACAGTGGGTCATTTGCCAGCGGGATTTGGAAAGCTGTAGTTCAAAAAGTAACTTGTCCAAACCATAAGGAAATACTTGTCCAACAACACATAACCTAAGATTTATGGGACTGAACTGTATGAAGCTATGAAGTTGCTACCTTTTTTAAAAAAACAAAAACCCCCAAAGTTCTAGGTGGTATTCAGGACTGTGGAACAGCAATAAAAAAACTGAAAAAAAGATGGCAAGGCTCAGGAAAATAGACCTATTCATTGGGGAAAAGCCTACGAGTTTATTCCAATCTAGTAGATTTCTCTTTTAAGAAACATCCCTTAGAAAGTTCTGATTTTTTTATTAAACAAAACCACTAGGGAAAATATAAATGTGGAGAAATGTTGTGTTTGGAAGCAGAGTATTATGCACTATTTTAAAAATGAGTGCTTTAAAAATATACCTTTTAAAATAATTCTGACGCAAATGGCACAGATTCAAGCTAACATGCAATGATAGTAATGTACAGTTTTTAAGTAACTAGTTACAAATGATTTATAATTATTTATATTTTATAAAAATGAATATTTCTCATTTCCATAATTTTAAACATGACCATAATCCAATTTTAATTATTTCTGTGGTTTTTATTATTACAGTGGGCACATGGCCTCATAATTTTCAATTTCTATCAAGGGCCATCTGATGATTTTTTAAAAGTAACTAAAAATATATCTACTTTGTTATATTTGAATAACAAGAAAGCAAGTAGTTACGTTGTGAAATATAGTTAACACTACTGTTAACAAACTACTTTTAGGACCTTGGAGCTATTATTCATTTTTAAAAGTGACTTTCTAAGCCCTTGTAGTTTAAGGCTAAATGTTGGCCCTGATATATAGACTTAAGGTGCATCTACACCAGGCATGGGCAAACGTTTTTGCCCTGGAGCCACATTGTGGGCACAGCCAGGAGGGCTGGGCCAGGAGGGAGGAAGGGGCAGTCCCAGGAGGAGGTGGGGCTGGGGGCAGGGTGGACCTGGGAGGGGCAGAGCCTGGGACATGCTGTGTGGGGCCAGGGCTGGGTCATCCTCAGGTTGTCCTCCCAGCATAAGGACAGGGCCACTCATTCCATCCTAATGCCAGGAAGTGGGCAAGATAGGTGCCGGTGGAGACCGCTCCAAAGCTCCCTTCGTCAGGCAGTGGCTGTGGGGCCCTGAAGCAACCTCGGCTGCTGCCTTTCTGCTCCCCAGGCTGTGCTTCTCTTGATATCAGGATGGGGCCTTGCCTCGCCTTGTCCTGATGGGTGAGGCAGATGGCAGCCGAGAGGAGTTTGGAGCCTTCCCCAGCCTGGAGAGGCAGCAGTCCACCGTGTTTCCAGGATGAGAGCAGACAGGCTGTTGCTGGAGATCTCTCTGGCACCAGCCTGCCTTCCCCTCCTCACTGTTCTCCACCTGGGGAGATGGCGGCCTGCTGCTTTCCCAGGCAGAGAAAAGGAGAAGGAGACAAGCCATTGTGGGAGGTCTCTCCACAGTGGCCTGCCTTCCCCATGGCCCTCTTCTCTGTCTGGGGAGATGGCGGCCTGCTGCTTTTCCAGGAGAGGAAGAAGAGAAGACAGATGGGCTGGTCTCGGCCCTCCTGTCAGCCTGGGGGCATGGGCTGCCACTTCTGCATTCTGAGAGGAGGGTCGAGGCAGAGAGGACCAGACCTGAGACCCCAAAGGGCTGCATGCATCCCACGGGCCTGGCTTTGGCTATGCCTGATCTACACTCTAATGTGTATGGATTGCTTTGACACATCCTGCAGCACATACATATAACAGAACATAACCATTTTTTCCTCATAAAGAAGTTTAAAACATAACATACATGACTTTTATTAAACATATATTTTATGTCACTTGTTGTTTTTTTAAATAAAAACCTTCACAATTCCAGAATTTGAAAGGATTAAAATTGCACAGTTGAAGCAACATTTTCGTTTTTAAAGGAGGATCAAAGTTCAAAGAGTAATAGTGGCAGAAGAAGCACTGGGGGGGCATGAACAGGCTGTCCAAACCTGCACTGAAATGTCAGAATATGGACTGAAAATGAGCAAACGCACCCTTTCCCATCCCATGAAAAAATATCCGTTTCTAAGCACAGGGAGATGTGTGGATTCAGTTCCAGCCTGTCTTTAAAATCCACCCATTTCTACATGCAGAGGGCACTGAGACCAATGTACAACCTATGGAATGGGTTGTGTGCAGGGGCAAGACTATCTTCAGCCCACAGAAGAAGAAAAAAGAATTTTCAAAGTAAAAGACTTTACCACGTGCACCTCGAACCACATGGTCTATGCTCTAATCTGTGATTGCGGAATTGTTTACATAGGAGAAGCTGGACGCCCTCTCAGAACCAGAATAACAGAACACAAATCAAAAATCCGCAATAAAAATGACACCACGGAACTTTACAGGCATTTCCTACTCAAGAACCACTCTCCGGAATCCTTCAAGTTTATGGGCTTAGATATTTAAAAAACAATATTAGGACAATGATTAACTTAATTGAATATGGTATTTTTAGACGCTGAAAAAGCGTTTGATAATGTAAATTGGCACTATCTAAAAGCATTAGCAAATGAAGTAGATTTAGGATTTAAATTTAAAAATGTATTGCAGGCAATCTATGCCAATCAAACGGCCAGAATTATTGTTAACCAAAGTAGGTCAAATAGGATCCAGATCCAGAAAGGGGTCAGACAAGGGTGTCCATTGTCACCCTTGTTATACATTTGGATGTTAGAAATTTTATTAGAGGAAATTAGAAATGATACCAACTTGAAGGGTCCAAAGATAAAAATTAGGCTTATAAGATCAGGCGTTTGCAGACGACCTGGCTCTTATTATTGAAAACCCAGAAGAAAACTGGTTGAAATGGTCGGAGAAAATAGAAAATTACGGAGAGATAGCAGGTCTAAAAATTAATAAGGCAAAAACCCAAATGATGGTTATGAACATGAAAGAATTGGAAAAGAAGAACCTAACACACATTTCAGGTATACAAATCACAACAATGGTGAAATACCTCGGGGTGCATCTCACGACTAACAATTCACAGTTATTTAAGTTGAACTAGGTAAAAAATGGAAAGAAATAACTAAGGAATTAGACAAATGGTCCAGATTAAAACTGTCAATGCTAGGTAGAATAGCAACTATAAAAATGATGACACTCCCAAAAATAAATTTTCTGTTTGCAACACTCCCGGTCATAAAGAATGTAAATATATTTAAAAAATGGATGGCAGATATTTCCAAATTTATCTGGGGAGGGAAAAGACCAAGGGTGAAAATGAAGATACCCAGGACTCCAAAGAAAGAGGGGATTAGCAGTACCAAATTTGAGGCTATATTATGAAGCAAATTGCTTAGCGTGGGTGAGTGATTGGTGTAAATTAGAAAATGATAAGATGCTGAATTTAGAAGGGTATGATTTATGTTTCGGGTTCCATGGATACCTAGGCTACGATAAGGTGAAAGTAGATCGGGGATTTAAGGATCACTTTCTCAGAAGTGCGCTAATTAAGATCTGGCTAAAATATTATAAGGAATATTATAAGAAAAAGCCAATGTGGATTTCACCATTGGAAGCCTATAGAATTAGACAATTGGACAATATAAAATGGCTGACCTATAAAGAAGTGCTAGGGTGGGACGGTCAAAAACATTTTTTGAAGACCAGGCAACAATTATCAGAAGAGCAAAAGGAACTAAACTGGTTCTCGTATGGCCAATTAACACAAAAATTTAAGGAAGACCAGAAAGTGGGTTTTAATGAAAATGAAAACGAATTAGGAGACATCCTATTAGGTAACAAGAAAAACATGGTGGGCAGAATTTATAGACACGTAGTATCTAGGGAGGGGAGAGGACAGTAGAATAAAAAGAATATATGAAATTATGGTCAAGGAACATTGGGTATAAAATTAATACAGAAACATGGAGAGGTATCTGGAGGAGAAACATAGGCGCTTCAATATGTGCGAGATATAAGGAGAATTGGGTAAAAGTGGTATACAGGTGGTACTTAGACCCAGACAAAATAGCAAAAATGTATAGGACAGCTAAACCGAATTGCTGGAACTGTGGGGAAAAAAATGGAACATTCTTTCATCTATGGTGGCATTGCGGAAAGGCAAGGAAGTTTTGGAATATGGTGAATGGAGAATTAGGAAAAATATTTAAAATTCAATTAGAGGAAAAACCGGAAAGCTTATTATTAGGCATATTAGACCCCAAAATAAAAATAAGTGAAAACGATAAAAGGATATATCTGATTCTCACCACGGCAGCAAAGATAACGTTTGCCAAATATTGGAAATCAAACAAATCCCCAACAAAGGACGAATGGATCTTAAATTCTATAGAGACCATCCAAATGGAATGGCTCTCGGAAGCAATTAAGGAAAGCAACACAGAATTAGATAGTAGTAAAAAACAGGACTGGAAATGTATGCAGGAATACTGTCAAAGGAGTATAATATTCAAATGCAATTAAACTGGGAATAAAGACGGAAAGAGCATTAAGCCTAAATAAAACATTTAAGCAAGTGAAAGGAGACGACAAGGTGGTGTAATAATTGTAAGCAGGTGATGGGATAGTTGATAAGTTAGATTAAACGATAATAGATGTTAAATCAGATTTGTTCTCTTTCTCTTACATATCACAGGCAACTTATGGAAACTCAGGAGGAAATTATAGGGAGCAACGGAAAACGCGATAAGTGACTGAGAAATAGAAAAGCTAAAGTCCACCTACCCAGAACTTTGTTAGTCGTTTTACCCCTTTTCCGACACACTTTTTTTTTTGTGTAGGAATGTCTATAACATTCCTAATTCCTTCTTGACCCCTTCCCCGATGTAATGTATACTCGGTTTTTTAAGTGATGTTGTGTTTTGTGTATGTCTATTCTTGTCAAAGATGAATAAAGACTATTTAAAAAAAAAAAAAAGTTTATGGGCTTAGAAAGAGTTAAGATCAGTCCCCACAGCAACAAGCAGGAGGCATTACTGAGGGCCGAATCCAGATGGATCTCCTTAGTGTCCAGTGAATTCCCCCACGAGCTCAATGATTGCCTCTCAATTAACATTCTTCTTAAATGATCTGATTTTGCCTCACCTGTATATTCAGTAACCCGTTAAATAGAAATCATGCACTTTCCCTCTACCTTTGGGTCACTTCTTTCCCCTCATGTAGTGATATACTTGTTAATTTTGATGATGGTATGTACACATTGCATTTATGATGTCTGTTGTTACTGCTGAACTTTGGGTTTGTTTCTAAAAAATGTATTGGTATTATGTGTTTTAGAATTTCTACCCACTGTGAGTCCTGGCTACTTCAGGCTTTCCGCTCTGAAAAAGCCGAACTGACAACGAAACTGCCCTGGCCACTTATTGTGTACTGTCGCGGCTTTTACCTGATACATCGCCAACCAGCTGTTCCACTATATCTATTTTATTTCCCACTTGGATTATAATTTGTTGGAATCTCGCAATACGGAGACCACCTTTCTTGTTGCTACAGAGTGCTTAGCTATCTTGGATATAATTGGAACCTCTGCACAGGGGCGGTCTAAGGTAATTTTAAATGATAGGCGAACATTATTTTGGTGCCCCCCCCCCCAAAACATTATTTTGCCGCCCCCATGTAAAACAAATATACAATTATAATATCACAATACCAATAGTAGTATTATATTGTATCAATGTATATACAATATATTATATCATATTCATACTATATTATATCATAATTATATTATACTACATTACAATATAATTATATTATAATATATTGACATTATAATATAATGTAACATTCTATGATATTATTATTATAAAATAATAAAATTATTTATTGAAATAAAATTATCCTCTACTAAATATTTTCATTACTCCTATAAAACTCAAATAACCCAAAATAAAGTAACATAAAATATTATATATTACTATTTTGTACAATACCACTATACTGCAATATTGTTTGTAATATTACATGTAATATAAAATATATCATTATTTTATTGTTATATTGTATTTGTATTATATTGTATAACAATATTAAGCAGAACTGTATAATAATCAACAAGAAATGCAATGTAAATGCATCAAAATCAGAATATATTACCTACCACCCGTCTCGTAATCCATAGGAGTCTCCCATAAGTCCAAAATTAGGATCCCAATGTAAATGTAAATAGAAAAACAGCCAAAATGTTCAAATGAGGTCGAATACAGGCAGCACGGCCTGGGCAAACTTGGGCCCTCCCTCCCTCCCTCTAGGTGTTTTGGACTCCAACTCCCACAACTCCTCATAGCCTCAGGCCCCTCAGGTCTAGACAAAAATAGAGCCGAAGAAAGGAAGGAGGGAGAGAAGAGGTCACAGAGGAGGAGGAAAGCCCTTCATTCATTCCTTCACTTACACTTCCTTCACTGCTTCTTTTCTCCTTCCCTGCAAACGCGCACGCGGTGGAGACAAAAGGAGGGGAAGCACTCCTACCTGCCTGATAGGGAGTGCTTTGCTTACAGGCTTCTGCGCAAGGGAGCTACTGGGCATGCGCGGAGGTTTTCGTGCATGTGCAGTTGCTCCTGCGCTCAACTTCAGCTCCAGAGCAACTGCGCCTGTGTGAAAACCTCCACGTGTGCCCAGAAGCGGCGTCGGAGTGCACAAGGCCGGGGTCAAAAACAGGCAGCTGCAGCACTGTCTGAGGAACATCGGCAGTGCCAAGATGGCGCCCATGTGGCCAGGATGGTGCCCCCTTCCCAGATGGCGCCCTAGGCGGCTGCCTACTTGGCCTATCTTGTAGGACCGCCCCTGCCTCTGCAAAAGAAACACCTAGAAGGGAAGTCCCCTTTTGAATATATCAGATTATAATTACTCCAGAGTTTAGATCCACTCCTTGAGATTTTGGATTACAAATGGATTAAAGCATTCGACTTATAGCCCACAGGCTTGGAGTTCCAAACAGAACTTTGGCTTGACTCAGAGACTTCACCTAGTAGTGGATGGGACTCTGCTTTCAGAATGCTGGGCAAGTTTGTTTCACAGTTGTATTATCCTATCGATTTGTGATGCATTTATGATACTTAGGGAGACTATCTATATGTATATACAGTATATGCTTTATTTGAAAACTGAATGCACATTTATAGTTGATATAACATCGAATAGATTTCTCTCCCCAAGATTGCTTTGCTCAGACCTTTTTGTGTTTAGATGAGAGCTCACCCCATCTAGCGAGTTTGAACTGCTGACCATCAGGTCAGTAGTTCAGCCAGCACAAGGGTTTAACCCATATGCGGCTGGTCTATGCTTGCCCCTGACTCAGATGCTGAACAAAGAAACCCTTCCCCTTCACCCTCAACACAAGTCATGACAAACACTTAAACCCACAGCTCCATTGTTCCAGCATTGAATGATACATTCTTTTAACCTTTGCTGGTCATTTAAAATTCCACACAACATTTTCGAGAGTCTGTGTGTACTCATTATTCCATTGGGATAATAATTTTTGTGCCTTTGGTCACAGGTAGTCATAAATTAAAAGTACTTTGTAGTACTTTGTCTAGAGAAGTGGTTATGTTTGGCCTGAGAATAACTGGAAATTCTACTTAGTAAGTCAAATATTTTTGGAAAAAGGCTGATAGAAAAGACTCCCACACATAAAGGTTGCACACTCAGATTTGTTATTCTGGAGCAATTATTCCAAATTGAATATGCCAGATATCTCCTCCTCCTCCTCTTCCTCTTCCAAGGCATGGGAGAGGGAGGGAGAAAGGCTTGTTGGAGTGGAGTCTTCTCCCAGAAAATGCAGGGGGAAGTGGGGGGAAGGGAGGGGGGAGGCTGGCAATGTAGCCACCATCCCAAGAGGAACTGGGATTTATTATCCCAATTTCTCTCAGACCTTTTACGTCTCTGGAACTACCCTCAGGGGAGAGGGAAAGATATTTAGAGAGGTTGTGATGAGCACTGGAGTAACAAGGAGACTACACTGGTGAAGTGTAGTCTCCTAAGCAGTTGCTTATTTGAAGTGGAAAGGAAGTTTGAGCAGTCACAAGAGCGGTGTGATGATGACAACAATGACAATGACAACATGATAGTGCTGGTGTTGGAATGAATGGTTGGATTTTTGTGAGAGAGTAATGCTTAAATGAATGGTTTGTTGTGAAACAGAATAAGGACGCATGCAGTGGGTTAGTGAGGTCTATTAATCTTGCTTTTACATTAAGAAGAGCTACACCAGAGTAGTATCTGAATTTTCACATTTCAAGTGACAGCAGGGTCTTAGAGACAGATCATTAGTATCAGTAGCACATATATTTTAGTTATATGCCCACCTTAGGTAGAAAGTCTTATTGCCTCAATCTATATAGGTAGATTGCCAGCCCTTTTCTTTTATTCTAACATGCAAGAGTGGTGCTCATCTCCATTTCTAAGCTGAAGAGCCAACGTTGATCGTAGTCGCCTCCTAGGTCATGTGGCCGGCATGATTGTATGGAGCACTGTACACACACTTTTGTTTCATTCACTAAATTACTAATCTCCATTTCTAAACCAAAGAGCTGGCATTGTCCGTAGATGCCTCCTAGGTCATGTAGCCAGCACGATTGTATGGAGCACTGTTTCAATGGTACTAGGCAAATATCCCTTACCCAGATTTCTGAAATACTCCAAAATCCAAAATTGTCCTAATGAGTGGCTAAGGGAGGGACACCTTTGCTTTTGGATGATTCAGTGTACACACACTTTGTTTCATTCACTAAATTGCTAATCTCCATTTCTAAGCTGAACAGCTGGCATTGTCCATAGATGCCTCCAAGGTCATGTGGCCGGCATGACTGCATGGAGCGCCGTTCCCTTCCCACTGGTTCCTATTTATCTACTCACATTTGCATGTTTTCAAACTGCTAGGTTGGCAGAAGCTGGTGCTAATAGTGGAAGCTCACCCTGCTCCCTGGATTTGAACCACTGACCTTTCAGACAGCAAGATCAGCAGATAACCCACTGCGCCACCTGGGGCTCCAAACTGAACAATACTAAAAACAATAGAATATATGACAATATGAAATCTAAAGACTACAAACATTAAAATATAATTGAGCTAAGTACTATTAAATAAATAAAATACCACACAATACCCCTGATTTGGTCTTAAAAGTCTTCATTTTTAAAAGCTTGCTAAAAAGAAAGGTTTTAGCATGCTGCGGGAAGGACAGCAGCAGGGAGGGGGCTGTTCTGGCTTCCCTAGTCTGGGGTTCCACAGCAGAGAACCAGCTACCAAGAAGGCCCTCTCTTGTGTTCCCACCAACTAAGCTTGTGATGGAGGTGGTACCAAGAGAAGGGATTATCTCAGGGTTTAGGCAGGTTCGTACTGGGTGATACATTTTGCTGAGTAGCCTAGACCTGAGCCATATTTATAGATCCTAACTAGCACATTGAATTGTGCCTGAAAACACTGGATCTGTTGCAACCGGGGGGGGGAGTATGGTTCAGAAAAGGAAAATAGATGTTCATAAGTAAAAACATCTATTGCCAGAAGTACTGAGAGCTTTGGGTGGTCCTTGGGCCAGCATTTGCTCCTCTTATTGCAGTGTCATGCCCAAAGGCTTAGTATCTAAATAAGTTATTTCAGAGGACTGGCTCTGTATTAACTGATACATTTTTGCATGTTTACACATATAGGAAACTGTAGTTATAACAGAAAATGAAATGATTTACTTTTCCCTTGTGCCTTGTGCTCAGTAGTTAATGGCCTTTGGGGCATCTGGTCTCCTTTTTCAGTCTAACTTTAAACTTAGTTCCCTTCTCGTACTTTCCAGAGTGTTTGCCTTAAAACATATAAACAAGAATCATAATCTCAAAATACATATGTTTGAGGCTCTCCTCCTGTTGGTAAGTGCAAACATATAGCATGCCTCTGTGCATGTTTACTCAAAAGTGAATCCCACCACATTCATCATCAGTGTCTATTAATATAGTGACTTGGAAAGAAAACTCTGTTATGAGATGGAGGATGTAAAATCCAGACCTGGAGCACCCTGACACACATCTTGTAAGGACAATTTTACTTAAATTCAGATTATACCAGTGATACACCATGATTTCATACTGCAGCTTGGGAATCCCAGCTATATTCAAAGCTGTATGTGTAAGTATTAATACAATCTATGCATTCAAGATTTAAAGAAATCACTAATGTAAAGGGACTACACTGTAAAGCCTTTCCTACCTAGTGAAACTGGGAAGGAGAGAAATTTCCCCCTCTCCCGGGGAAAGAAGCTAGGTTCCTATTTGGAAGGCCAGCCCCCTGAAGCTCAGTTTGAGCTTAGATGTCGACCCACCACTCCTGCCCATTAACAGTATTGATTTTTGGTTGCCTATGGGAATCGGGTAGGAACTTTTTCCCCTTTCACCCTAATTTTTGGGGAAGGTTTTTTTTGCCTACACCCTTACTGTTTAGGGGCTAGAACGGGTGGTGGATTGTACTTAATAGGCCTTAGCGGTAAATAGCTAGGGAAATCCCATAGTCGGTGTGCACCTAAGGTACCC
This sequence comes from Anolis apletophallus, assembly GCA_030556195.1. Classification (NCBI taxonomy): domain Eukaryota; kingdom Metazoa; phylum Chordata; class Lepidosauria; order Squamata; family Anolidae; genus Anolis; species Anolis apletophallus. The sequence goes on from JARBWK010000009.1 coordinate 86,245,096, forward strand.
CCTTCAGGGGTGAGGGCCATTAAGTTCAAGTTGATGGGTGAGTAAAGTTAAATGGCCCTGGAATGGGAAGAGGCTGATCTCAATATCTTGAGAACAGAACTCTCACTCATTTCCCTATCAGGGTTGCCCTGGTTGGATAATCAGGGAATCCAGGTGTTTCGCCCGCAAATTGCTATGAGAAGCCGGGTTGGGATGCTACCTCGGCTTGGATACACCTTGATTCCTGACACCCCCTAAGTGAAGTTAAGGAAATTTAAATAGGTAAAATTTAAATAAATGTTGCCCAATTTGAACTCAATATACTGTTGTGTTGTCTCTTTATTCAGGGGGTTGGCGGGCAAACACTTCTGGAAGAAGAACTTCCAGAAGCACATCATACTTCTAATTTTATTTTTCCTTTTTTGTAAATTGACTGCTTGAAAGTTACTTATTTGCTTTTGTGCATAGTTTGGGCCAACCAGGCAGATATTTTGCAGGAAATTATTCATTCAAATGTTTTATGTATTCTCACAGAAGTGTTACTACAGGGAAATACCCATTAAAAATTGGCCAATAGTCTAAGGCAGCAGTTTTCAAACTTTTTCAGCCACGAAGCCCCCTTTGAAGCAAAAGTTTTTCATGGATCCCCAAGAAATGTTTATATATTATTTTATATTATATATATATTATATCAGGCATGGGCAAACTTTTTGACACATTGAAAAAAACATGAAGAAATTCCTATGCTAAAAAAAGGGTAAGAAAGAAAGAACAATACATTATTTAAAATGATGAAAAATTTTAACCAACATAAACTTAACAGTTGGTGGTAAGGAAATAGGGTTTTGGGAGCAAGGAAGGAAGAGGGGAAAGGGAACTGGAAGACAAGGAAGGTGAGGAGGAGGGAGGAGGAGGAGGAGGAAGTGTGGAGTTCCTTTATATCATATAGGCACAATCCTCACGGCCAAATGAGCACTTTGAAGTTTCAAATAGAAGATATTTATTTTCCATAATCTGCTCACTATGCTGACTTTACTTTCTTGTTAGTCTATCTTCTGTTTCATCTCTTCAGTTCTGAAATATAATCACCACACCGATAGTCATATGGAACACCACCAAAAGATAACAAAATATTTAGACTACTATCACATATTCTAATTACGTAATCAAAATGATATTTAGAGCACAATGAATAAATGTGAGTCAGGGCAATTATGAAACACAACATTCTCCATGCATTAAAATGTTAGGCTATAGATTATTTCTTCCTAAAACACTTATTGATTCATTCATTTAGATATTTATGTAAAATTTAGATCCACTAATTTCAAAGTAAAACATAAACTATATCCAAATATATAATGAAAAATTGACAGCAAAGCCTTGCTTAGGTACGTGCAGGTGGCCTACTTATTATGTGAGTTCACTCAATACAGTTTTATTTATATGTTAAGAGCTTTGAATAACATACGAGGGTTGGAACTTTAATAGTGACAACACTGCTGTAAAGATGCCACACAATGAAACCAAAGAATGTTGCGTATACCACACATTTGTTACATACCCACCTTACCTCTGAGCAAAAAGACTCACCCTTCCTAGGTCACGTGCATGTGGAGTGACGCAAAGAACTGAGCCTCGTATTAGCTTGCAGTCTAAAGTAAGTGTTGTCATGATGTTTTTGAAACAAGAACAACAAAGTTCAAAATTTCATCAGAACCCCAACAATATGAAAGTTCTCATGTACGATTGTGATGGTGTCATCCTAACGCATACCATTCCCTCACATCAGACCATAAATGCACAGTATTACTGCTCATTTTTGGAACACCATCTCAGACCAGCTTTGAGAAAAAAACAGTGACATTTTCAGCATGACAATGCTCAGCTACATGCAGCGCAACCTGTGGCTGATTTGCTCGATTGATGAGGCTGGGAAGTGCTGTACCATACTCCCCAGACTTAAGCCCTTGTGACTCTGACTTAATTCCTAAGATGAAGGAACCACTTCATGGCATTCGCTTCAGAACTGTTCCAGAGATTCTTGCAGCAGTAGACCGCTCCATTCAAACTATCAACAGAACAGGCGCTGCAACAGGTATCGTACAACTTCCACATCATTGGAAATGGTTTGTACACAATGCTGGCTACTATATTGAAGAACTGTAAAACTTGGTGGCATGTATCACTTTTGTATTATATGTAAATAAATAGTTGCCACTATTAAAGTTCCAACCTTCGTAGGATTGCTTTGTAGACATAGTGATGCCTTGGGAAGTGTTATTTTTAGACCTTCTGCTTGATTTTATGGTCAACTTCCACTGGAAGTTTCACCAGAAGTTGACCACAGAATCTCACTGGAGGCTTGGAGAAAACACTTCTGTGGATATCTGTTGGTCTCCCAAAGCAATTAAATGGTATTCTTTGTCAGGAAGCCCAAGGCATAATTCATTTCAGGTAAGAAAATAGGCCCCCAGGTTATATATGAAAATCATATTGATCAAAGCACACTGGAGCACAATCCCTTTTATAATATGTGTCCCTACTCTATGTCTTTAGTATGCATCTAAAAGTTACTGTATACCAAATGTTCACTGAAAGGGCATTCCACATAGTAGATGCCACCAGTCTAAGCTCCATATGACTACACTAAGCTCCAAATGACTGCAAAGCAGACTTCGGAAATAGGTGGCAATATATTTCTGAACCAAGAGTGCCCCGTAACATGAACTCATTTCTTTTTTAAAGGTTTAGTCTTATCTTAGATACTTTAATCAGACTGCAAGCCTGTTAGAGATGAATAGACTACTTGAAGTGACTCTGTAGAAAGGGGTAACAGTTATTAGTCTTAAATTGGCCAAAGGAAACGACTTCATAAATTCTTCATTCTCATATGCTCAGAACTTAACACACAAACCAGATAACTCCATAGAGCCTGGCTATTTTGTGGGTCATATATCATCCGTTTGTCAACTTATTATATCTTTAAGTCATTTTTCAAGTTTTCACTTTTACAGCTCAATAAATTTTTGATTTCCGCTTTCCCTTGTGAGTTAGAGGTGAAATTACATCAATCTGAAAATGAAAATAAATAAATCCAATGACTACTTTCTCTGATTTCATGGCTTGTAACTTCTTAGGAGGTAATAAAATGTTGCTTAGAAAGCAAGTATGATGCTATTTATCTATATAACAGCGGTCCAGGGAGCTGTTAAAATGATGATAGATTATGAGGTTTATATTCTACAATCTCAAGGGGGACAATTATCCTTCTGCTTTCTCCAGTGTTTTATCATTCAAAAGTCTGACATTATTCTTCATTATTGTGCTTTACAACAAAGTGGTCTGGCACATATTCTTCTTCATGCTTATCAGTATTTTTTACTCCTTGTTCAAAGTTATGTGGAAATTGTGTAAGTGAGAAAAAAGGTCAGAATTTAGTCTGCAACAGCAAAGCCATTATTACAGATTCAGGACAACTTTGAATAGCTAGTATAGTATAGAAAGTGCATAAGACCTCTGATGTTTTCCATTGAATCCTAGCAGTCATCCCCTAGTAAGCCAATTATTTTGTATGGATGAGGACCATAGGAAACTACATTATGGAAATTCAGATTTTAGGAAAAGACTTTTTTTTCAACAGTATCATTTTCTGGAGCATTGTGTGGTTTCTGGGCTGTATGGCCATGTTCTAGCAGCATTTTCTTCTGATGTTTCACCTGCATTTGTGGCTGGTAGGCATGTGTAATCCATTAAAAATGGTTCTAAACTCCTTTCAAAATTAGGGGGCACTGGTGCTTCATTTCTAAAGTCTTTCTGAATTTTTGGTGATCAAAATTTCAGAACTCTAATGAGACTTACGAATTTTAGTAAGTAGTTCATTAATGGTGCTCATGATTGCTCAATAGGGAAAACAGCACTGTCAGTGGGGAATCTTGAGGGGCTTCTCTCTCCCTCATTTTTGAGCTATCCTGATGAAACTTGCTACAGTGGTAGAACACATTTACCACAGTTAGTTCACCAAACATTTTACTTATCCATGGAATTTTGGCAATTTTTCAAAGTTTTCATAAACAACATTTTTTAAAAAAACTACAAGATCTATCAATTTGAATTTTATATACAATGCACAATGAGGGCAACAATCCCTGGAAGTTTCAGAAAGATTCACACATCTACAGATTTTAGGGGATTTTTAAAAGTTTAGACCAAAACAATGTATCCCACCAAAAGTGACAACATTTATTTTCTGGTCCCAATTCAAGGTACAGGTGATCACCTATAAAGCCCTAAACGGTTCGGGACCCGCCTACCTTCGTGACCGGATCTCCCTCCATGAACCAGCTCGAACCCTCCGCTCCTCGGGGATGGCCCTCCTGTCTCACAGACTCGTCTGGTGGGCACAACGGAGAGGGCCTTATCCTCCTTGCCCGGAGAGATTAGGAAAGCCCCCACTTTGGAGACTTTTAAAAACACCTATAAACCTGGCTCTTCCGCTGTGCCTTTGGAGAGTCATTATTTAATTCCTACCGTTGCTCTCCTCAATGCCCCTGTTCTTGGAGTCCATCCCCCCTTCTCATAAAATGATACTCCCCCCCCGGTAAGGATGCTATTCCGCTTATCCCACTCTGAGTTTTTAACACTTTATATGTGTGCCTGCGGCCCACCTTGTCTTTGTGATTTTAGATATTTACTTGTATATTGGTTTTTAAAAATTTATATGTATGTATTTCTTATTGTGTTTATTGCTGATGTTTTGATTTTATTTTATTGTAATTGTTGTCTGGGCTTGGCTTCATGTGAGCTGCCCCAAGTCCCCATTGGGGAGATGGGGGCAAGGTACAAATAAAGATTATTATTATTATTATTATTAGCAGCAACCTTCTTGAATGTCCATCTCTCTTTATGACACACAACCACATAACTTCAACTTAGCACAGCTGGACTTGATCCCTTCCAGTCCGGCTTCCGTATCGGGCATGGGATGGAGACCGTGCTTGTCGCCATTACAGACCAACTTCGCCGCCAGTTGGACCAGGGTAGATCAGCCCTGCTCGTCCTGTTAGACCTGACAGCAGCGTTTGATACTGTAGATCACGCACTGTTGACCCACCGTTTAGCTGGCTCTGGGGTCGGGGGGACTGCCCTTAAATGGGTGGCCTCCTTCCTCCAGGGCCGGGGACAACATGTGGAGGGGGGCGGGGAGGTCTCCGGGAGACTCCCCCCGGGTCTCCATTCGGGCTGGCTTCCAGGCTTGGGACCTCAGTTTGGGATCCCTGCGGTTTGACTTTATTTTGTCTTTATTTGCCTCACGTGGTCACCCTGTGTCTCACCCGACTGCCTGGCATTTTGTCCATCACACATGTATATTGGGACGAGGGAGGCCACGGCTTCCCTCCGGTGGCTTAGCACTTTGGAGCATCTCTCCATTGGGCTTCCCCAGGAGCCTCCCCTTGCCCCCCATCCTTTGGCACCCAACTGGGTGGGGGATAGCAGCCCTTTGGCATATATTGGATGCACCACACCATCGATGTGACTGTTTAAGTGTATCATTTTATGACTGTACAGTTCAGCTCTTTGTGTACATTGGGTCCCCAAGGGGGCCATCCTCTCCCCCCTTATTATTCAACGTTTATATGCGCCCCCTAGCCCAGCTGGCCTGCGACTTTGGTCTGGAGTGTTATCAGTATGCGGATGACACCCAGCTTTTGCTGAGAATGGACGGCAGGCCGGACTGCACCCGATTGTTTCCATCTATGCCTTGAAGCCGTGACTGGTTGGCTGCGTGCCAGCCGGCTGAAGGTGAACCCGTCGAAGATGGAGATCCTGTGGCCTGGTCGGCCTGGCCTGGGTGGGTGCCGGTTGCCTACCCTGGATGGCGAGCGGCTTAACCCATCGCCATCGGTTAAGAGCTTGGGGGTTGTGTTGGACTCCTCGCTGACCATGGAGGCTCAGGTCTCCGTGGTCAGCAGGACGTCATTCTTTCACCTCCGGCAGGCTAGGCGACTGGCACCCTACCTGTCCAGGGACGACCTGGCCACGGTAATCCAAGCGACGGTCATCTCGAGATTAGACTACTGTAATGCCCTCTACGTTGGCCTTCCCTTGTCGACAATCCGGAAACTCAAGCTAGTGCAGAATGCCGCTGCTCGCTTGCTGGCGGGAACGCCAGTGAGGGAGCACATCACACCTATCCTCCGGCAACTGCACTGGCTTCCTATTGAGCACCGAATTGCCTTCAAGGTGTTGGTTTTGACCTTTAAGGCCTTGCACGGCCTAGGGCCTGCGTACCTGAGGGACTGCCTTACCCCGTATTCTCCCCCGAGATCACTGCGCTCAGATGAACAGAATCTGTTGTCAGTGCCAACAATCCGCTCCTGCCATCTATCGACGATTAGACAGAGAACTTTTCCGTAGCGGCGCCGGTGCTCTGGAACGCCCTCCCGGACAGTGCCCGAGCTATCTCGGAACTGGCCCCTTTTCGGAGGGCTTGTAAGACGGCCCTTTTTGGCCTAGCCTTCAATTAGGCACACCGGACTAAGAACTATGTCGCATGTCCTCCCATACCTGTGTGGTGATGTAATGTGTTTTTAAATGTGTTTTATGTTTTTTACGCTCTTAATGTAGGGCTACATACTGACATGTGGTGACATGTTGCCCGTTATATTTGTTGTTATCCGCCCCGAGCCTGCTGGGAGGAGCGGAATACAAAAATGAACAATAAATAAATAAATATTATTACTTACTTACTTTACTCCTTTTGGCAGATATTTATTTTATTTAGACTAACTCTAAACAGTGATTGCAAGGCCCTCACTTGGGTCCTTCAGCCTCATTTGAGACCTAAGCAACTTTGCATTCTGAGAAATGTAATTTATGGCAGGGCCTTTTGCAATTCTCTACTATTGGGGGCCTGGGCTTTCCAAACTACAGTTAAGATGGCTGTGAATAGTCATGCCCACAGCTCCTTTCCTTATGGCAGCACTGGGGAGGGGTGAGATTTAAAAAGCACTTTATGTTACGAGGGTTGAATTAAAAGTAATACCTCCCCCTTCGTAACTCCTCAACAGATGGCAGTACTAGCATGCGGCAGGTACAGGCTTGTTCAGTAGACTCTCCTCTACAGTTACATTTTGGCAGGAAGCCTTAGCATTGAAAGGTTGTGTTGTTAAAGTGCAAAGTGTGGAACCCTGCACAGATGGTCAGTCAATGTGCAGTCATTGAATTCTTGACAACAGAAGGTGTCATCCCAAAGGAGATTTATCTGAGAATGTAAGCTGTTTATGGTGATTGTGTTGATGTGAGTACTGTGTGTCATTGGGCGAGTAAGTTTAAAGATGTTGAGGTGGGAACATCTGACTTGAGTGACAAACAAAGAGTTGGATGTCCTGTGACAGCAACCACCGAGCTTCACAAGCAAAACATTGACAGATTGATTCAGGATGATCATTGTATCACTCAGAAAGAAATTTCACACATAATCGGCATTTCACAAGAATGTGTGGGTCACATTATTGCTTTGATTGGGTATTGGAAGACCTGGGAACAATGGGTACCTAGGATGCTGATGCCTGAAATGAAAGCACACAGACTTGAAATTTGCCAGGAACGGTGACAACTTCAGAAAACTTGTTAATCGTTGGCACAAATGCACCCAATTGTCTGGTGATTGTGTGGAAAAGTGAATAGTGGTAGTTAAAGAGCACATTCTAAGGATTATATCTGCATTTGGTTTATTACAATATTCCCATCAAAACCCAAGTAATGAAGGTGGAGTCATTACTTTTCATTCAACCCTCATATCTTGGATTTACCAAAATTGCTTAATGATCATAGTGAAAATTAGACTGACCTTGGGAGACATTTGAATTTTACAGAACATTTACGAAATAATTGGCAACCCCCCTTTTCCTGCATGTCTCGGAAATAGCTTCATATGCACAAATTTAACGAATCAGATACAAGTTCTGATTTTTATTCTGAACTATGCACCAGCCTAGTGGCTGGTATCAGTTTCAACTAGCTGAGAATCTTCAGGGTCTCAGGCAATTGTCTTTTTCACAATTTGCTATGTGGTTCTTTTAATTTGCCATCCCAAGAAATGAGCCTGGAAATGGAATCTTCTTCATTCAGAGGAAGTGTTCTAATATTAATGTGTGTATTGTGCCACAGACTCTGAGTCCATGGATGGTCTAAAGATAAGTATGATTCTATCTTTAAGACAGAGATGGGCCAAGCGTGGTCCACCAACGTATTCTACTGTTATCTCCAATCAATGATTGAATATCTCCAATGGTAGCATAAGAAGGGCGCAAAGAGTAGTGAAAAACAAATTAAATACACAGGAAGGCTAGATTAGTTTTAAAGAAGCATCACTGCCTGGTATTCTTATAAATTGAATGTATTAATTGAAGCTAAATTATGCCTGACTGAGGCAAACCCTTCAACACGTCCTCTTCTGGAGAGATCCAGGCAAAATCTTTAAAAAAGCTAGATTTCCAAAGTCTCAAGGGAGAGGAAAAACAAACTCAATTGGCTATGCTAAACGATGATTGACAGTTCTAAAGAACCAATCAATGCAACCAAAACTTAACAACACTAAACAGACTAGCTAAAACATAATACAATAGTTTAAACCTTGCAACTTAAAGTCTTATATACAGGTGGCACCAGCCACACCTTCACATAAATACTTCTAGTTTTGGTTGAATTATTCCAGAGCCAGTATGGCATAGTGGTTTTGAAGTTTGGACTGCTACTCTGGACACCAGGATTCAAATCCCTGTTCAGTCATGAAATCCGGTGGCTTTTGAGTAGTCACACTCTATTGGCCTTAGAAGAAGGCAAAAACAATCCCTCTCTGAACAAATTTTGCTAAGAAAACTCTGCAACAGGTGTACATTAGTGTCCCTATTAATCAGGAATGACTTGAAGACACATATACACACTATGGTGGTATAGCTCCAACCATAACTTTTTGCTTTAAACCAACCATTTGTATTATTGGGAATATGTAAATAAATACCAAGGAAGATATAATTGGCATGGTGCTCCACTATTGATAGAAACTGGAAGTATTTCCTGTGGATACTGGAGGAACATGTATAATGTATTGTCGAAGGCTTTCATGGCTGGAATCACTGGGTTGTAGGTTTTTCGGGCTGTATGGCAATGTTCTAGATGTCACAATCTCTGAGGATGCCTGCCATAGATGCAGGTGAAACTTCAGGAGACAATGCTTTTAGAACATGGACATACAGCCTGAAAAACCTACAACAACCCAATGTTTGTTGTGTTTTTAATAATACTCTCAATGTAACCTCAACCTGTGAGTAGGATATGTATGTGTTGGGTAGGACTGGAATATCAATGCTACTATATTACCTAACTTAAACATGGAGCTGGAATGATCCTTGAAACTGAGTAAGAAGACAGATAGACAATAAACAAGAACTTTCACCAAAGGATCTACCAAGTCCTAGCACTGGTTTCAGTTCAACCTACTCACAGTACCAGTCAAGAGTGGTTTGAGCCTCAGTAATTTATAGAATGTAAGAGTTATGCAAACAACAACAAAGTGTACATGAGCAATATCTAATGATACGTAGTAATCCTTATCTGAAGTCTATGTGACCACTACAGAATGCCGTCAGGACTTGTTTGTTGTTTAAGAGGATGTTCCCAGGGTCTGGCACTTCATGTTTCTGTAAGTTCTGATGCTTAGCCATGGGCACATCATATTGCAGTTGGGACATTTCTCGCTTAGCATAAATGACAGAACTCAGCAAACAATATAGGCCATGGGGAGATATCAGCAATTGTCAAGATGGAGTTTATCAAGCTCACCAAAATCAAATCAGCATACATATGAATCTCTAATACTTATTTTATGCAACAAGTGTATAGAGTTCTGACTATTAAGGTATGACAATGTAATGTTACATCATTAAGTGTTATGTCAAGACTATTGCCTGGTTGATAATATGTAATTAGTTCTGCCAAACTTTGTTTATCATACAAAGAAAGAAATTCAGCAACTTTAAAGTCTTCAAAGCTTCTAAAAACAGCACTCATTTCTTTTGATGCAATAATGTCTTGGCATTTAGAAGCACACAGATACAGATTGTAATTGATAAAGAGCTATTCAAAGTTAATAGCAGCAGTAAATTAGATTTCATATATAGTCTGGCAAGCAACAACAAACACTACGAGTTCCTGCTTGCACCAACTCTCTTTGTCAGATGCTTTAGGCTAGTCAAAAAGCAACGTGAGATATGGCCTCATAAGAAAGATGACATTATTTATTTATTTATTTATTTACTGTATTTTTACCCTACTCAATCTCACCCTGAAGGAGACTCAGAGTGGCTATGCTCCCATCCCATAGGTCTTGTCGTCCCCCCCCCCCAAAAAAAACCCAACACCCCAGCAGTGATGCTGAATTCACATCATAGTGCAGAATGGGAATTATTCTGATGTCTTTGAACTACCCCTTTCCACATTCCTCTCCTTGGCCATGTCAGCCATGTGTAATGGGAATTCTCATCCAGCAACATCTGTGAGGCTCCATGATTCCCACCCCTGCAGCAGTGCCACTCCCTCCATTGCTTCATTGCTAAAGTGGCACTGCCCAGCTAAAAGCAGGTGTTGTAGAGTCCTGCTATCTCTTACCTTACTGAAACCAGGCAAATTCTGATGAGTGAAATAGCGTGTGACTATCCTCCTATTTTGTGTGGCCAATGAAAGCTGCCAAATTGGAAGAAACTCAGTGCCCACCTGGTACAGCTAGCAATAGGATTTGGATGCAGTCTTGTTCAGACAGTTAAACCCCCAAAATCACTGATGCTCACTTCAGTACCCTTGTTGACATTTTTAGCCAGAGGAAATCTAAGGTACAATTTGCAATGGCACCATGGCAATTCTCTATGGGCACATCTACTCCGGTCACTTAATGCAGTTTGGAGGGAGCTTGTCAGTAAGGTGTTTAGATGACACACTGTGCAAATGCATTCAGCAATGTGCATTAAGCTTTAAACTAGAATAAGCAATATTGGGGGATAGACACTATGTTATGCTTCAGTGCTCCTAAGTCTAAACCACATCGTATGGGAAAACCAGTTAAGCGCTGGGCACTCTGGTGATTTGAACATGCATATTGTGAGGGTGAGTGGAGGTAAAAAAGAATCTAAGTTCTCCAATGCTGGGAAGTCACAGATCCTGGAACTGGTTCTAGATCAGTCTTTGTGGTGCATATAAGCACCATTCAGGCCTTGAACAGGTTCTATGACTTCATATGTAATCAATTGTACAGTTCCAACCTAAGTGTTAAGTGTATGTACTCTAAGTAACTGATAGAATTTAAAATATAGTGTCAGCATTGCAAACCTTCTGTTTCTCACTTTAAAATGGCTTACAACTCATCACGTTGAGAGGGGAAAGCAGGAGTGACCCCTTTAAGAGTAGAGAATCACCCTTCTTATTTCTTCAGCAGTCCCATTTTGAGTTCTGCCTCCCCATCACACTCACACATGGAAACTTAAGAACTGGCAATACATTTATCTTACTTTCATCACAAGGTCAGTATGACTTTTTTTGTTTTAATCATGAGAAAAAACAATATCCGAAAACCAAGGGATCACTTGCTCAAAACCCCTTACAATAAAGGAGATGGACACCAGTTTAAAACCACTTTTTTCCATGGGATAAAATTGTTCTGCCCCAAATCCCATCGGATACAAGACACAGTGATCCAGGTTAAAACCATTTTTCATGGATCCTATTGTTCTGCATCAAACCTCAGAAAATACAAGAGACAGTGATCCAGGTTAAAACTATTTCTTTCCATGGGATCCTATTGTTCTGCATCAAACCTCAGAGAACACAAGATACAGTGCATCAAGTTAAAACCATTACTTTCCATGGGATCCTATTGTTCTGCATCAAACCCAGAGTATACAAGAGACTGCTGACAGTTGGTCAATGAAACAGGACTGGGTATCCATCCCACCTGTTTTTCAGCTGTAACCATGAGAGTAAAATGTGCTAAGAGTTAGGAATTCTGAATATGATTGCTGGCTCATGTTCAGAGTTCTCTCCTTTCAGGACATTTCTGCCTCTTTTCAATCCTGGAACATGTAATGAGCTCCATGCTTCTCCATGATTGAAAAGAGGCTGAAGTGTCCTACCAGGGGGAAATTTCTCCATGTGATGAGGTTGAGTGCCAGAGTTCCCTCCTTTCAGGACACTTCTGCCCCTTTTCAACCATGGAGTGCTATGCATAACGGTTGGAAGTAGTTGTGATGATCTCAGTGCCTTCCATGCTTGAAAAGAAGCTGAAGTGTCCTATGACTGGGAAATTTCTCAATGTGATAAGGTAGTTAGTCTATACGTGCCAGGATTCAGTTAATGAAGATAATGGATCTCCTAATGGTGGCCTGTCTCCTGCATTTTCTCAAAAAGTTGGGTGCTTGAAAATCTGGCACCAAATGGCAAATATTATTTTATGGTCTAGAGCAGCTGAGCTAATTTCATTTCCATGGAAATTTGCTTTACAGTGGCTGAGTGTCTAGTTCTTCCTTCCACAAGTATGCTTTCAGAGTTCATTTATTTATGCTGTCAGGTGCCCCAAGTTCTAAGAATGTACCACACTGGCTTGGCAAAGACATAATAACTTAACACGTCTCCCATTATTCATCTGAGTCAGAGCTCAGACAGGGAAACCAACCAAAGGAATCCCCAAGTACATTGGTACTCTTTTGTTGTTTTTTTTTCTCTCCTAGCAGTTGATTTTTCCCTTCTGTATCTTATCAACTGGAAGGAGCACTCATAATTGACTGGATTTTATTTACACTGCAAAATCTTGAACTTCTAAAGCTGAATTTCAAAGTGACCTCATGTTCTGTTTCACCATCTTTGGAATAATGCAAAGTATTGTAAACCATGTGGCTCTCCAAACAGCTGCTAAGGATTCCAGATGACTCCCGGACTCTTGAAGCAGCCCCCTTTCCCTTCCATGGAGCTCTATGGACTGCGATAAATAATCTCATTAACCTTTCCACACAAAGTTTTGTACACTTCCAAGTGGAATAAATGTAGTGTAGCCAGTGCCATATGAAATCCTTAATATAATCAGCTTGTGGAAGTTATATTTATCTTCTTTCCTGGACAAAGCCAATTACACAAAATGAACAATCCTGACCATCATCTTTAGTCTTTCCAATAATCTCCAGTATTTTAAACATCATTGGCCTAAATTCATCCCCACTTCTTCCTCCTGTAATCCCATAGCATTTGCTGAAATGTTTTCTTGGGAAAAGGTTACGGGAGGCTCTAGTATTCCTCAGCCAAAATAGTGACTGTAATACATTTAATGAGACACATTTGGCAAAGGTGGGTGCTAATAGTACAGTTATTACTCATTACTTTTTAAACAAAAAAGTATATGGTTGTTAACTCTATTTCAGCATAACTTCAGATTGTGTGTGTGTGCATGCGTGTGTATACCTATACCCTCTACCTATAGAAAAACTCAGACCACTTGACAGTCCATTTTGTAGAATAAATCACTGGGATTCACTCCATCTTGGATAATGTCGATGTTATGATCTGGTGGATGCAAATCTTGTCCCTGGCTGTATGGCAGATACTTTTCAATTTATGCAGCCTAATGATGTTAATGACTTTTAGAGAGGTGAGACTCATCACATATGTTCTAGACACTTTCCACTGCTGGCTTTTAAACACACAAGAAAGAACTGGCAGAATAGATTAGCGGAGTGTTTGATGCCTCTTTACATCAAAGCAGGGACCATTTGCCTCAAAGAGGACATTGCAAACCAGAACTTTATTGTATGATTATGAACTAATCTCAATTTTAGGCAAGCTATTGGTGACTTCTCAACAGTATGGGTTGCTGGATAAAACATCAAAAATATTCATCAACTGAAATGTAATGATGAAGTTATATATAGAGAGAGGGGGGGAGAGATATGATATTTATTTACATGATAAATAGACAAATCCATAGTAGATAATTGTATCTATGGATTCACTTTATAATACCTATTTCTAAGTAGGCAAAGATGTTTCTATACTACTCAGAGCAATTTAAGACCACTTACTATGGCTACATCCAGTGGAATCCTTGTTTTTTTTTAGTTTGGTGATTTGTATAGAATTCCCTATAAAAGCTGCTTTGAGTTCCCTTCAGGGGAGATAAAGCAGAGCATAAATAAATAAAATAATAATAAAGGGCATTCCTGAACCAAAGCATTAAAGGACTGTAGCGGAAAGTCAGACATGGGTATGAGCTAGGATTTCATGAGATGGAACTGTGACAATTTAAATGTGATATCACACTTTTCTCAGCTTGTGTAGTGTATACGCAGTAAGAAAGTACCAACTTCTTAATAGTAGCCATTTGAGAATATGAGCATTTGTTGAATCCTCATGGCATATTTCACTAAAGTATCTGGTAGGTCATCGTGGAAAACAAAGTACTGAACTAGATAGATTGTGTGATCCGGCAAGATCCCTGTGTTATTTTTTGTGGTTATGTTTTTTTAAAAAAACAAAAAAACAAAAACAGACCAAAATAACAAAAACAACAACCAAAACCCCCTTTTATTTGGCATAATATTTAAATTAATCCTCAGGCATACTATGGCTCTTACAACAAGCCCAACATCTTTGTTTGCCTCCATAGTCTCTCTAGAAATGTTGCCCCAGTGGTATGTTACTTCCTATCACAATTTTTTTGAGAGAAACTATAAAAGCAAATGTAGGTATTTGGGGGTTGTGTGTGTATGTTTTCATGTGTTTCCAAACATTTGGGAGATCATTTGTGTGATTCTCAGGCCACACATCATCTGTGTGGTTCTCGGGATCATCTGTGTGGTTCTCGGGATCATCTGTGTCAAAAATATATTTATATAGGAACCTTGTTAGGTGGCATCATGACCCACAAATATAGGGTTTAGGAAATGCATATAATCCAGGCTTGTACTCTGCCTACTCTTTACCTAGATCGTAAAAAACTGGTTGCCTTGGAATACTTTTTTTCTTCCAACCAATGAAATATATTGGAACAAAAGAATGTGCTTTGAATGGTCTCCTTCAATGAAAACTGAAATGTCTTTTGTTATTTATGGAAGGTAGCAAATACTGCTTAGTTTGAAAAGTACATATTTTATTTACTGTATATACTTGAGTATAAACCTAGTTTTTATCCCTTTTTTAGACTGAAAAAACCCCTCTCGGTTTGAACTCAGGTGCAGGTCCTGACGGGAAGGCATGAGGCTGAAAGGAGGGCTTCCTTCAACCCCATGCCTTCCTGCCAGGACCCTCACCTCTCCACAAAGCAACCCAGCTCTCCTTCCTCTCCTCCTCTCTCAATGCCAGTATTTCCCACTTTTCCTTATTCATATACACACAGCATTTCCCCCAAAATTTATAGTTAAAATAAACTATGGTGATTATTGGAAGGATACGTAAGGACATTTAAATTGAAGAAGGTTAGAATAATGGTTTAATCAGAGTTGGACAGTCTTATCTTAAATTACAGTTTTATGTAAATATTCAAAAACATTTAACCTACCGTATTTTTCGCACCATAAGACGCAGTTTTTTTCCTCCCAAAGTGGGAGGAAAAATCAGCCGCGTCTTATGGTGCGAATATGCAGGCGGGGGAGGCGCGGGAGCAGAGGGCGGGCGGCGATAGACTCACCCTGTCGCCGCCTCTCCTCTCCTCTGGTCCGTTGCGGCGGCGGAGGGAGGCTGGTTCGCTCGCCCTCTGCCTCCTTTTCCTTCCCCCCACCTTTGCTTCCTCGAGGAAAGGGCGGAGGAAGGAAAAAGAAGCAGGGGCGGAGCGAACCGCGTCGCGTCAGAGCTGACGCGACGCGGTTCGCTCTCCTCTGCCTCCTTTTCCTTCCCCCGCCTCAAGGAAAGGGCGGAGGGAAGGAAAAGGAGGTGGAGGCGGAGCGAACCGCGTCGCGTCAGAGCTGACGCGACGCGGTTCGTTCTCCCTCTGCCTCCTTTTCCTTCCCCCGCCCTCAAGGAAAGGGCGGAGGGAAGGAAAAGGAGAGGCGGGCGAGCGAACCGCGTCACGTCAGAGCTGACGCGACGCGGTTCGCTCTCCCTCTGCCTCCTTTTCCTTCCCCCGCCCTCAAGGAAAGAGCGGAGGGAAGGAAAAGGAGGAGGCGGAGCGAACCGCTCGCGTCAGCGCCAGAGCTGACACGACGCGGTTCGCTCTCCCTCTGCCTCCTTTTCCTTCCCCCGCCCTCAAGGAAAGGGCGGAGGGAAGGAAAAGGAGGCGGAGGCGGAGGCGAACCGCGTCGCGTCAGAGCTGACGCGACGCGGTTCGCTCTCCCTCTGCCTCCTTTTTCTTCCCCGCCTCAAGGAAAGGGTGGAGGGAAGGAAAAGGAGGCGGAGCGCGGAGCCGCGTCAGGTCAGAGCTGACGCGACAGCGATTCGCTCTCCCTCTGCCTCCTTTTCCTTCCCCCGCCTCAAGGAAAGGGCGGGGGAAGAAAAGGAGGCAGAGGGCGGAGCGAATCGTCGCGTCAGCTCTGCGCTGACGCGGTTCGCTCTCCCTCTGCCTCCTTTTCCTTCCCCACTTTTTGCTTCCCTCGAGGAAAGGGGCGGAGGGAAGGAAAAGGAGGCAGAGGGCGAGCGAACCGCGCCACGTCACAGCTGACGCGACGCAGTTCGCTCCGCCCTCTGCCTCCTTTTCCTTCCCCCCACCTTTTCTTCCCTCAAGGAAAGGGTGGGGGGAAGGAAAAGGAGGCAGAGGGCGAGCGAACCAGCGAGCCCTCTGAGAAGACACACCTGCTGATAAGACTTCCCTAAAGCTCCAAGGTAGGAAAGTTAGGACTAATAAAGGGAAATATTTCTTCACCCAGAGGGTCATTGGGTTATGGAACTCACTTCCAGAGGAGGTTGTGACAGCGGTCAGCCTGGACAGCTTCAAGGCAGGATTAGACAGATTCCTGGATACCAAGGGAATCAGTAGCTACTGAAATGGACATCCAAGTGCCACCTCTGTGTTGATGGAGGCAGGCAGGATTTCCCCGGGTACTGGTTGTGGGGGGTCGGGAGCAGGTGAGGGTTTTGCCCTCCTTTCTGCAAAGATCCCTGTGTACAACTAGTGGGCCACTGTGTGACACAGAATGCTGGACTAGATGGGCTGAGGCCCGATTCAGCATGGCTCTTCTTATGTTCTTATGTTCTTATGACTTACCTAGATTTTAGAGGGGGAGCGAAAATATTTTTTTCCCTATTTTCCTCCTCTAAAATCTAGGTGCGTCTTATCAGCAGGTGCGTCTTATGGTGCGAAAAATATGGTATTTATGCTTCAATTAACGTAATTTTATTGGTATCTATTTTTATTTTGAAATTTACCAGTAGCTGCTGCATTTCCCTCCCTCAGCTTATACTTGAGTCAATAAGTTTTCCCAGTATTTTGTGGTAAAATTAGGTGCCTTGGCCTGTATTTGGATAGTCTAATACTCACATATATACAGTATTTTATATTAGATATAAAATATTTTATTTTTAGGACACAAGACAGTATTACACCCTGCAATTCAGCTGAATTTTCATTGTGTGTCAGAAAATATTCCAATGACTGAGGGTTAACTTAGATTTCTTATTTTTTAAGATGTTGATCAATTTGTGAGCCAAAAAACAGCAGTATTATTTGGATATGTCTCTTTGTATTGTCTTTAAAATTAAAAAAGTTGTAATCGCTGGGGCATTATTTTAAGCTCCACAGGAAACAAAAAACTCTTGCCTTGAGAAAAGAGTAGCACAGAATAAAATGAAATGACCTTCCTCTGTGGATATCCCACCACCCCCCTCTTTGTAAAACCTGGGAACCTGGTTGATATCATGCAAGAGCTGCAGAAGCAACTGCCTTGTTGTGGCTTTAGGAGACAATTTACAGAATCTTGAAGAATCCACATTAGTGCCTCTGGGACTTAGCAAGGCCTCACGCTCTTTCGTGGATTGTATACACTTAGTGCCAGTGGGCTGACGGATGGCTTGTGAAGCTGTATAAATATTTCTTAACATTTTGTGCGTTAGATTAAACATGATAGGTGGAGAGAGGGCTTTTTATACTAAGTTGCAGTACTTCATAAAACAGAAGAAAAAAATCTCTTCTGTAAATCTAAGTTCAGCCCTTATCATCCCCAAATGCTTCCTATTTCCTCTTTAAGCCAATGCTCTTATTTTATAAGTAAGCAAGTAAACAAACAAATGAATACACAGTGCAGGAACTCCCTATAGCTGGCATTCAAGGATTGTCTGCTACAACAGGATGTAACGAAGTAAGAGAACACATTATGATTATCATAATAAAAAATATATTGGAAGACTGCCTAATTAATTTAAGTTGAAAAAAATGTGCAAGATACTATTTCTGTAGAACTGCAAAAACACATTTTTGATTAAAAAAAAATACACTCCCAGGAATTGGTTTGTGGGAAAAGCTGTAAGAAATCATCTCCCACCATTATACTGTGCGGCAGACTAAAAAGCAATAAACAAAAGCCTTCCTTTCCTTTTATAGAAAATGTCAGCTCTTTATAAGGTTGCTGTTCCTTCACTTCTCCAGACACCAGAAGGTCTGTATCAGCATGAGAGGATGTTGTAAATTTCATAATCCATCAAAAACTAAATATCCCATGTTCAGACGTGGTAAAGGCTTCTATTTTAACACTTCACTTATTTCTAACATAGGTCTCACAGAGCAAAATAGAATGTCAGTTTGTTTTAAAGGGACACAATCACATTCCTTTGACAACACACACTCCTGAAAAATGTGATTGTTGTAAATGTTAAAGAAATGGCCATTGGTAGTTCAAAGCCTATCTGGTGGAATAATACTGGAACTGACTTTAAAATGTGTGCAGCTGTTTCAATAATATTATGTTTATATTTCATAATGGTTTATTTTGTACGATTTTGAGTAGGTAATTGAATGCTTTGCCCTATGCTGGAAACTGCCTTGAGTCCCCTTGGGGAGACAAAGTGGTATACAAATAAAGTTTTTTTTATTTATTTTCATTTTTATATTATAAAATATATACAAATGTAATCATTTTAGTATGGCTATTTCACAAGTTATCCCTGTTGTCTTTTAAAACTTTGCAAGACAACCCTATTTTCAGGGTTGACACCACTAAAAGGCAGAAATGGTTGCCCCAGGTTCTAGGTACTATATTAGAGGATGGTTGTATCGAAGGAGAGAAGAGTGTGCTAGATTGCTGTCTTTGTGTGTGAAATAGGCTATCTGACAGACCACATCTCTCCATATGAGCCAAACCAAATCCTGAGAAACTTGACAGTAGTGCTTAGGTAGTTCTATCTATATGGACACTTTAATCTGGGGCTGATACTAAGATTTGAATTCCAGATCAACTGCCAATCCCCAGGATATTGTGGAGCTGGGAGGGGTTTCTAACCCCAGCTGCAGGCAGATGAGGAAGTGGGAAGGACTGTCCAACAGCACTAAGCATGGTTCATTGTTGTTGGTTGGACACCCTTACATTCTCATCATAGCCAATAGGTGCAACATGGTTAGCGTCCATCACTCCTTGCCTGAAACGACATCAGTCAGCATGCTAGAGCAGGGCTGCCCAGGAAGTCGATCGCGATCAACCAGTCGATCGCGGGACCAAAGCAGCCAGATAGGGTGCTTCTCAGAGGGGGCGGAGCCAAGTCACACCAAGCCCCCGCCCCCTCCCTCACTTCGGCACTCCCAGCAGCTGCTTCAGCCTTGAGGAGGGCAGGGCCAAGCCAGCCTTGTGCAAGCTATGCCACCATTGGCTTGGCACTGCCATCCTCAAGCCTGGAGAAGCTGCTGGGAGCTCCAAAGCCAGAGGGGAGGGGGCGGGGCTTAGCACAGCCTGGCTCTCCCCCCTCTGGCTTCTGCTCTACCAGCAGCTGCTTCAGCCTTGAGGAGGGCAGGGCCAAGCCAGTGGTGGCATAGCTATCACAAGGCTGGCTTGGCACTTGGCCATTTCCTGCTGATGGAATGGTCCGTCCTCCATGCAGTTTGGACAACTTTTGATGACTTATCACTACTGAGGACGCCTATGCCTATGCCTCTGAAGAAGTCTTTATGACGAAACGGCCCTCCGCCGGCCTTGGAGAGAGCTCCCGCCGTCAGGCAACCCCCCTTCCGCTGCCTTCACCCACCCCGTGAACAGCGGACCCCTACTCAGCATTCCCGGCATTTGCCAGTTTACCCTTTACTTCACGGACACCCTTAAAACCTTTCCAAACTACCTTTACCATCAACCTTTGCGGGCCACCATTGAGCGTTTCCCGCACATGCGCACAACGCAGTTCAGCTGACTTGGCGTCCCAACAGGACTACGACGCCCAGCTACACTAGCGGCTTGCCATTGCGCTTGCCCGCTCATGCGCCCTAGAAATTCTGGGTTCCACTGAGCGTCTCCTGTCGTGTACTCGCCTCCTTGCTTGACACGGAACACCCTGGGATCCTCCCACCATAACTCATTGGCACCTATTATGGTATTCATATGATATACTTGGAACTGTTTCCATTTCCAGGAAGGGTTTATTTTTTCTTTCTTGGTTCATGGCTTCTTAATATCTTTGTTGATACTGCTATGATGCATTTGAATGATTGAAAGTTTATTGATTGTATTGCGGTGTATTCGCACAGTGGTCCATCCACATGTACCCCCACCCTTTATGTATCCCATTGTGGTATTCGATATTCCCATTGTGGTATTTGATATAATGATATATTGATTCTCTGTATTCTAATATACTGCTATTTGATATTCTTCTATCTATTGTGTTTATTTGTATACCTGAATAGCTTCTTTAGCATTGGCACTGCCATCCTCAAGCCTGGAGAAGCTGCTGGTAGAGCGGAAGCCAGAGGGGGGTGGAGCCAGGCCGTGCCAAGCCCCGCCCCTCCGCTCTCCAGCCTTGAGGAGGTAGGTAGACCTTTCTGACTTGGTTTTATTATAAGTAGCTCGCATGCTGAAAAAGTGTGGGCACCCCTGTGCTAGAGCAACATGGGAAGGGGGGAGAGGAGGAATCATCTGTCCTTTCTCTTTTCTCTGACTGTTTTGGCACTCGGGCCAGTGTCACTCCAAGCAGCAGGCAATGAGCATGAACCATGCTGCACTCTTTGGGTGCTTCTCTGACAAGAATGAAAGGGGGCAGCGAGTGGCATTCTGTGTGTTCCGGCCACCGGAGCCCAGGGAATACAGTATGGCAATGTAAACAGTTGTGTTTACACAGGCCAGAAGTTACAGTTTGCTCTGGATTCTCAGTGAAAATCTAGAGCAACCTGCAACTTTTGTTAACAGAGTTCAATGTTGCATTAACCCTAATCCGTTCCACTTGGAATAAAGGGTCAGTATAGATGTGCCACTGACCCATCATTCGGTCTCATCACTTTCATAGCTTTTTTTGACAGTTGCTCTTAGGCTCAGAAACTCCCTTCCTAGGACTGCCAGGGTGATCCCTACCTCACTAACCTTCTGTAAATACTTTTTTAATAAAGAGGAAGAAATTATCCAGCTAGTGTCCTAATAACAACCTTGACCAAAAAAAATCCAATATATAATCCATTTGACTTTCATACACAGAACTAGAGCTAAATGTGCTTTATCTTTCGAGAAGCATTTTTTCAATGTTCAAGTAGGCCTTTCAATTCAGAAGTGCATATTCAGAAATAAGTCTGTTTTCAAAAAGACTCAGTAAGCTATTATTAGTTTTCTTTGTACTAAGCTGTTTTTGGCCATGTGACCTGCTTAGCCCAGTGGTGTATTGAAGTTCAAACAGGATCCCTTTCTTTGCTATAGAAAACTGATGCTCCTTAAAAATCTAATTCAAATTAAACTTCCTTACTGTTTAATTAGCAGTTATGTACATGGCAATTGAAAGTAAACTGAAGACATGTTCCCATCACACACCTATTGGAGGAGGTTTTTAAAGGCTAAGGTACACAACCAAGAATGCTTCAGAAACATAATAGTACCTGATACAACCAACATAGTTATGTGTTCAGATATTCTGGTCCTTGCCTGTATCCAGGCAGCCTCTTTGACATGATATAAAACTTCCAGGTAGCCTCATTTTAGCAGCAAACAAAGAATGGTTAACTGATTTATAACTATGCAAATAGCATCATATTTAGTTTGATACTGAGCCATATATTTTTTATTCCCCCTCCCGAAAAATCTGATGTATCATACAAACATGAACATGAATTTTGAATACAATTTATAGCTTTTCATCAGATCTTGTGAAATTTTTATCAGAGCTGTCCAGCATATCCAACAGTGAGGGATGAGGGGAGCTACAGTCCAAAAGGCTGACCTAGAAACTAAACATATATAACATTCAAAACATGTAACAGGTCTGTGACACCAATGTGGATCTGGGTGAGGGCTATCCTCCGTGGGGCCGGGAAAACCTGGAAGGGGACGGTATGGGCCTATCCCAAACCACCCACCGGAAAAAGGCCCGGGCAGGCCCAACCACCCAGGAGGGGTGAATGCCCTTTCCTGGTCCCAAAATAAACAGAATGACGGGGGCAAAGCGGCGTGATGACGCGTCGGGTGCTGGAGGCTGCGGTTCTTCACCATTAAAGGAGCCGCGGGACCCCGGAATGGGGAGAGTTGTAGAGAATCAAGTCCCCGTGTGGGAGTCCCCCAAGTGCGGAACTGCCGGTGGTGGTGTAGGCCTGATGGCGTGGGGGTAAAGTCGGGGCCCCGTCCGGAATGTCCGTGACGGGGAACTGGTGGAACAGGCCCAGGTGTTCCCAAAGGTCCCGGGGAGCCGGGCGAAGGACGCCTCTGCCCGAAAAAACAATAATATGTAGAAGCAACAGACCACAGATGGTAGGATAGATATTCAAACAGTTTATTGGGGTACCCACACGTATGTTTGTAGGTCCCCAAGTGGTTCCAAATGGAACTGCGGCGGTCCCAATACAACAAGCCAGAGAAATAATACAGATGACCCAGCGGTGGGGGTGGCAGCTGCCCACCGCTGTGGCAAAAACGCCAACGGGTGATCTCAAAGTCAGAGGGGATCCACAATCCCCGTTTCGCTACTGTATAATATTCGCTTCATCAGGGCGTGTATTATTCAACAATAAAGGTATTGGACACACTGTCAAAATACATCTGTAAATACAAATAAATGTAGCATCAGCAAACAAGAACAAGTAAAATACATGGTCATAATACAAGCATATTCCTGAGTCTGACTGTATAATCAAACCCACACTCACCCATATATGGAGCATCATGTATATCACAAATAGTGGATGGATTCCACAAGGCCGAAGTTGACCTAAAGGTAAGTCACACCCATTTCCTGGGAGCTTATATGCTAAGGATAATCAGAGCAAGGTAAGTACATGGAGGGAGGAGCAGGCACCTGGAGACAGGTGGATAACAGGGTAGGCTCATTCTTCTAAGTGATTAAAGTTTGAATAGACAAGGCTCGTTGAGCCCAGTGGGAGTCTCACTGCTGAGTCGAATTATCCAATTACTTTCGGCCCTGATGAGTGCAGCATGGATGTCACCATACTCACGAGTATGTACTCGCTCAAGGCCCATACAGTTAAAGGAATCACAAGTGTGCCCTTGGTCTAGAAATGCTTATATAAGATGGAATCTGAAGCTTTATTCCTAATTTTGGACCTGTGTTCAATCATCCTAGTCCTCAGCTGTCTACTGGTCTGGCCTACTTACACTAATCCACATTGGCACTGGAGGGCGTACACTAAATTGGAGGTCGCGCACGTGAAGAAGGCCCTGATCTCGAAAGTTCTTGTATCTTCGATTACAACTACTTTGCGTTCGAGGATAATTTTTACTTACAGACCAGTGGGGTTGCCATGGGGTCCGCAGTAGCTCCCTCGGTGGCCAATTTGTTTATGGCCCACCTTGAGAAGGCCCATTTCCCCCCCAGGGCCAGCCATGCCATGAGACACCAAGTGAAAATGTACTGGAGGTACATCGATGATGTCTTCCTCATTTTACGTAACGACACCTGTCTACCGGATTTCGCCCAATGGCTCAATGCGTGGCACGAGTCAATCAAATTCACTTTTGAATTTAGTACTGAACGGGTACATTTTCTGGATGTTAACGTATACGTCCATGAGGGGTGCATTAAGGTTAGCACATATAAAAAATCCACCGACAGGAATTCTCTCCTACACTTCAACAGCCACCATACTCCAATTTAGTGTACGCCCTCCAGTGCCAATGTGGATTAGTGTACGTAGGCCAGACCAGTAGACAGCTGAGGACTAGGATGATTGAACACAGGTCCAAAATTAGGAATAAAGCTTCAGATTCCATCTTATATAAGCATTTCCTAGACCAAGGGCACACTTGTGATTCCTTTAACTGTATGGGCCTTGAGCGAGTACATACTCGTGAGTATGGTGACATCCATGCTGCACTCATCAGGGCCGAAAGTAATTGGATAATTCGACTCAGCAGTGAGACTCCCACTGGGCTCAACGAGCCTTTGTCTATTCAAACTTTAATCACTTAGAAGAATGAGCCTACCCTGTTATCCACCTGTCTCCAGGTGCCTGCTCCTCCCTCCATGTACTTACCTTGCTCTGATTATCCTTAGCATATAAGCTCCCAGGAAATGGGTGTGACTTACCTTTAGTCAACTTCGGCCTTGTGGAATCCATCCACTATTTGTGATATACATGATGCTCCATATATGGGTGAGTGTGGGTTTGATTATACAGTCAGACTCAGGAATATGCTTGTATTATGACCATGTATTTTACTTGTTCTTGTTTGCTGATGCTACATTTATTTGTATTTACAGATGTATTTTGACAGTGTGTCCAATACCTTTATTGTTGAATAATACACGCCCTGATGAAGCGAATATTATACAGTAGCGAAACGGGATTGTGGATCCCCTCTGACTTTGAGATCACCCGTTGGCGTTTTGCCACAGCGGTGGGCAGCTGCCCACCCCACCGCTGGGTCATCTGTATTATTTCTCTGGCTTGTTGTATTGGGACCGCCGCAGTTCCATTTGGAACCACTTGGGGACCTACAAACATACGTGTGGGTACCCCAATAAACTGTTTGAATATCTATCCTACCATCTGTGGTCTGTTGCTTCTACATATTATTGTTTTTTCGGGCAGAGGCGTCCTTCGCCCGGCTCCCCGGGACCTTTGGGAACACCTGGGCCTGTTCCACCAGTTCCCCGTCACGGACATTCCGGACGGGGCCCCGACTTTACCCCCACGCCATCAGGCCTACACCACCACCGGCAGTTCCGCACTTGGGGGACTCCCACACGGGGACTTGATTCTCTACAACTCTCCCCATTCCGGGGTCCCGCGGCTCCTTTAATGGTGAAGAACCGCAGCCTCCAGCACCCGACGCGTCATCACGCCGCTTGACGTGAGGTACGTCCCACGTCATCCATCAGCGACCACCGCGTCATCATCTTCAGACGGAGTTTCGGAGGCCTTTCGCCGCGTCATTTGACGACGCGGCCGTCACCACACACGTCATCATCCCATTGCTTCCTGGATTTCCGGCTCTGGCGTCCTCAGGCGCCTGCCTCCGGACATCGCGCCGAGTACGGGGCTTGAGAGCTGGCCGTATATTGCCTTCACTGCCGTTTCCAGCGCGATCCCGCCCGGCTGCTCCTAGATCTATCTGGATTGCCTTCCCCGCAGCGGCTGGAGCTCACCTCCTTGCCGCGGTGCAGGAACACAGAGGGAGTTCCCTCGTCATCTTCCAATATCCCCCCTGCCTACTGACCGGTGACATTTACTTTTGGGGATTGTTGCCCCCGTCATTCTGTTTATTTTGGGACCAGGAAAGGGCATTCACCCCTCCTGGGTGGTTGGGCCTGCCCGGGCCTTTTTTCCGGGTGGGTGGTTTGGGATAGGCCCATACCGTCCCCTTCCAGGTTTTTCCCGGCCCCACGGAGGATAGCCCTCACCCAGATCCACATTGGTGTCACAGACCTGTTACATGTTTTGAATGTTATATATGTTTAGTTTCTAGGTCAGCCTTTTGTGCTGTTATTTCTGAGGGACAAGTCCCTGGTGTGTATTGAGGGAGCTACAGTCCAACAACTTATGACTTGAAGATAATGCACAAGAAAGAAAGAAAAGCACAGCTCTATATCAAGATCCTCTGATTTGAAAGTGGAGATGCATGACTTATTCTGCTGGCAATTTTGTGGTCCGAAGTACAGCAGAGTTCGGTGACAACCTCCCTCCAGTCAGGCAATAATCTGTCTCAGTGCCTATGTGCACTGCATGAGTCCTAGAATAAATAATGAAAAATTCTGGACAATATGTTCAGACCTTCAGGCTTGAACTGGAATGAGCTGTACAGTTTTCACTCAGGTCTGGCTACTGGATATAAAATCAGCAGTATGGGGTCAGGCCAGGAGAAGTAACTTATGTAACTTCTTAGTTAAAGGGTGAAGTGAGCTGTGCAGTTTTCACTCTGGAGTGAGATGTGCAGTTTTCACTTAGTTCTGGCAACTGGTATTAAATCTGTGGCAGGGGGTCAGGCCAGTAGAAGTTACATTATTCAAGTTCTTAGTTAAAAATTTAAGGTGATAAGCAGGAGCAAGAGGAAGGCAGGCAGGCTTTATTTATTTTAGTGATATGTAGTTCTCTGTACAACAACAGTTCACTAGAAAGGAACAAAAATGAAACAAAATATAATTAAGACATCAATACAACTATCTGAAGGGGATGTTAAATGAAAGGAGCAAATGTAACACATCAACCAACAAAAGCAAAATAGACACACCTGTCAGTGACTGCCCAGACAGGTTGGATATAGATATTTAGTATGATGATGGCTATCTTTCCTTTTGATGTTAGGGAAATGAAATTGAGAGCAAAAGAGGGTATGTAGCATCAGGTCATTTGGCATAAGAGTCACTCTTGTTTGCTATGTCAAGCTAGCTAGGAGTAATATATAAGCTTATTTGTGCAATGAATTACTGACCATCTTGACAATATCGGCCTGAAAGTTCTTTTTCTTCTTGGCTTTTCTTTGCAAACGAAGATTCAGGAAGAACTCATCCCATGCTTTCTACAAGCGTGTTGATGACTAGGACGTTGGATGTGTCCTTCGAGCCTGTGCAATGGATTTTTCTGGTGGAGCGCAGTGTGCACAGGACTGATCTTACCCTTTAAACCAAAGGTTCATCTGCCGGGGCCTAGCAAGCTTGGACGGTGGCAGCGAGGTCCTCGGGTCGTAGGTTTGATTAGAGTTACCTTCTCTTAGATGGTTGAACTTACAGGATTAGACGAGCATCATCTGCCCGGGTGTGAATTTAGAGTTTTCCTTCTCTTAGGATGGTTGCCAAAAGGCTAGAGAGCCCATCCTGCCCATTGGCGCTTTTTGTCAGACCATTTGGTTGTGACCTGCCTGGCATGGGAGGCCCTACCGGTGACTATTATGCCACCGTCAGCATAGCTCACAACTTCATTAGGGCATGCAAGCCTGTCCCCCACGACAAGGGGGCGCCAATGGAGAGATAAGGGCTTGAATGTATATTATACTTAACTGCTTGTTCGTTTGGTGTTTTTTTTGGGCACAAAATGTTATTTCTGTGTCATTTATACAGATGAGCATATGGTCACTGGCTTTATTTCTAAGATAGATAATTTAATTATTTATTATTGATATAGATTTATATAGTTTCATAGTACGTTGAATCTTTGAGCATTGCAAAAAATCATAGTATAATGATGATCACTATTTTGTAATGGAGATCTTAAAATATTTTATATCACATCTTTATTTTATTCATAAACATTTGCAGCAGAACTTTATAAACGATTTAGTAAAAACTGGATGATCTACTTGTAAACCAGGCTCTTTAAAAAAAATTTAACCGCTTGTAAAATAATGCCACAATTATTACATGACTGAAGGAAGAACACATATAAATGGTAGGACAGCAACTGGGTCAAGTCAGGAACAAATGAAAGCCAAGGCTTAGAAATGCTGGTAGTCCAAAAAAACAGCAGAGTCAGTTTTCAAGACAAGAAGCAATGACATTACCACAAGACACAACACTGAAAGTCTATTTATCATATGATTTCAGCTATTGCTTGTTTAATGTTTGTTCCTCTGTTAATCTTTTTAACCTGCTTTCCCTCCCTTCTATGCTCCAAATGTAGGGTCATGTTTAACCCTTCACTAGCCTGGTCCAATGTGCTTGCTTCAGTTTGCTCAGACTGCTGGGGAGTGATTGCTATTTCTGAAGGCTGGGGAAGACTTCTGGGAACTGCTGGCCTCCATGTTCTCAATTGGTTCTTCCAACAACTTCTTATTCTCAACATCAGAGCTGGCCATGACAATATATGGTTAAAGGCTTTGCTGTACAATTTTGAGCATCACTTTGCTTGTATGGGATTTTAATGCAATAGTCTGATGGTGACTGCAATCTCTAGTGCCATCTTTCATGGGGATAGGAATGTTTATTGAATATCTTCAATCTGTGAGTGACTGTTTTATTTTCCATATTTGTTAACAGATTCCAAATAGAATTTGAGTAGATTTCTGTCTTGGTTCCTTGAAATAGCTATATTATTATGCCATCTGCTCGTGGAAATTTGTTTCTCTCAAGAGCTTTGAGGGCAGCTTCTACTTCACTTTCTAAAATTGTGTGCTCCTCTTCAAATGGTTCTTTCTATAATGAATCTGTCATTATATCATCTCTTTTATAGTTTCCAGTGAATTGCTTCCATCATCTTTTTATTTCTTCATTATTGTGCAGTGTATTCCCCTGCTGGTTGTAGAGTTTCACCTAACTGCTTGATGAGTTTCTTGTGTCATCCAGTAATGCTTTTCTTTTATTTTTGGCTAGAGATATTTTTTGCATCCTTTCCTCACAATGTCCCTGTCTTAACACCAGAATTCTTCTTCTGGCCAATCAGGTCCAATAATGCAAATCTGTTTTTTTATACATTACATAGAATTTAAATGGATATCCTTCTACTTGTATTTTTGTACAGTAGTTGATCTAGTGTTATTTTCAAGCTTTACACACACACACACACATATATATATATATATATATATATATATATAGCAGTTTATGTTCTATGCCACAATCTGCTCCTGATCTTTTTCCCCCAGACAGAATGGACCATTCCAGTTTTAGCTTCCAATTATGTAGTCTATCTAATTACTACATAACCAACTGATGTCAATGTATCCACATAATCAACAACCCACAGTGAGAATATCAACAAAACTATCCAAAAGGCAAATATTGATTTAACATTTTATTTAAGGAAAAACATTTTATAATACCATTGTATATAATAGGATTTACGCACCCATAAATGTTGGTAGCAGTGGTCCTGGAATCAAATACTGTTTCATTTCTTGATTCTAGGCTGAATTCTGAATTCTTCTACAAGATTTCATTCTGCTCTGTTTCCTTCTTTTGACTAATGCATTTTTAAAATGTTTCTCCATTTTTGGGGAAAATGGAAAAGCAAACCTGTCTTTATAACATGGCTTCAAAATATCTATAGCCTTAGATCTTTCCTCCCACCTTTAAAATGTTCCATCTCAAATGTTCAAGATTCCTACAGCATAGTGCACCACTTGGTGAATACGTTAGCGAATAATCTGTTCCTTAGCTTTTGTGTGCCAGTTAACTTCATTAGAAGACCCATACTATGTCCATCACTCCATAGTATGTATGTAAGTATGTGAGGTCTCATAAGTAATTCTGGGAGTTGTCTTCCAAAAATACACTTTCTGAACTCTAATTCATATTCAAATGTCTTTAAAGAGTTAAGTGTCAAGTCCTTTTTACTTTTTCCATTAATACATGTCATCTCATTTAAAGCTTGCATGAGTGTCATTTACAAATAGGATGAACATTCCTAAGTCCTCTGAAGAGCTGGCTTCTGGTTCTGCAGTGTATAAAACTAGAGAGTATTTAATGGATCCACTTAATGAAAAATGAAAGGTTTTGTTAATATGTTCAGTTAAGATGATGCATCTGCCACAATTCTCTGGGACATTGTGTTCTTTTAAATGTATAATGTCTTCATTCTTTGTGACTTCATGAGAAAACATGTTATAGTACTTGTTTGAATAACATGTTGAGTCTTTTGACTGGACGGCCCTCTTGCTACTAGAAATGCTAGTAACAATGGTACAAATATTGTCATTTTTGTGCCAGTGATTATGGGATTGGTTTTCCAGCTGGGGGGATTCTTCTGGCAGTTGTATTCTATAAAGTACTTTATATTTCCAAGTGCCATATTCTGTAGGTGTGTGCCATCCATTCTTTGGGAATGCACACTATTTCCATCGCTTTCTCCTTTCCAAGATCCAAAGGGAATTATTGGTCTGGAAATGAAAGAAGGTGACTCTGGGGCTATGAAGAGGAAACAATAAAATTGCTTTGGAAGCCAAAGAAAGAAAGCTATTTGGAGTACATCTTGGGCTGTCACCGAACAAACAAAAAACAAGTAGTATGATTGCTATGCTATCGACCCTTGATGTGCAACTAATATTGGCACTGATTGATAAGAAGTATGATTTATTTTTCATAAAGTTTCTAAGATGCCATTTTGTTTTGGTTTTGTGTGTGTAGTTTGTCTTTGACAACTGGGGGACAACACAGGACCAACTATATGCACATATTGCTCTCTTGACTTCCAGCATCTTCTAGCAAATTCTGTGGAAACGGAATAGAAACTACAACTACAGATTACATTTTTCCAGACATATGTGAGACCTTGGGCCTAAAGCCAAGCCAAAACACAGAAGCAATTTTTGTCTTTTTTCTGGCAAAATGCTGCATTTTTTGACCCAATGAAAAAATTGTTTGGAGACTACAAGCGTATCTTTGTTTTTCCAGTATATTGTGCAATGCTGAATAGTAAAACAGGCTCCATTAATGAAGCTAAAAGACAGAATGTGTGGCTTGTGTCAGTTTTAAATATTCACTACAAAAAAAGTCAGCCTGCATGTTAGAAATTCTTTGTTCTTATACCTTACTGATTATTCCATTGCTTTATTAATCAACCTTGCCTATAAGCCCAATGACTTTTAACATGTATTATTTCAATCAAATACCAGGACTACAAACTCAGGCAGATAAACACCATCTTTTTCTTTGCTAATGATAAAAATTGAACTTCATCAGTGAGATGGACTATTTACAAAATATATTTTGAAAAGCAGTAAATTGTATTTTTATCTTGTTTTTCTTTTAAGAAGCTCTGGACTCATGGTTTCTCTTTTTCTTCTTACAGCAATCCTATTGACCAGATAGGATGAAAAACTGATTTGCCCAGGATCAGGCAATGAGCTGTCTCAGTGGAGATGCAAATGTGGGGTACATCTATACCAGGGCTGTCCAACTGGCGGCCCCCGGGCCGTATACAGCCTCCCAACCCCTTCCCCACAGCCCCCTACCCTCCTGCAAGATATCTGCTTTTTAAGATTTAAAAAAATATTTTATTATTATTTTTTGAATATTTTTTGAATATTTTTTTATTTTTTCGCGGTGGGGGGGGGGTGAGGGGCGGGGTGGGGCAGGGAGGAGGAGCAGGCTCTCTTCCTCCTCCTCCTTCCCTCCCTCATCCCCTCTCTCTCCCTCCCTCCTTCTCTCTCTCTTTCCCCCTTTCATTCCTTCCCTTTTCCACCACCTGAACGAAAGAGGGAAGGAGAGAGAGAGTGCACCAAGGAAGAGGGGGCGTGGCCAGAGCAAAAAAGGGGCGGGGCCGAGTTCGGAGCACGCGTGGGGGGGTGCTCATCCATTCCTTTCCGGCTTCCTCCTCTTCTGAGGATCCGTGCCAAGTTTGGTCCTGATCCATCATTATTTGAGTCCACAGTGCTCTCTGAATGGAGGAGAACTACAACTCCCAAACTCAAGGTTCAGTACTTTCTGTTGCTCTCATGAGAGTTTAGTCTGCCAAGTTTGATTCAACATGGCTGAGGAATGCTTTGATTGTGTTTTCCCCTTATGGCAGAAGGAGGTAGGACTGGATGGCCCTTGGAGGTCTCCTATTCTAGGAACCCATTGTAATTATTATTATTATTATTATCATCATCATCATCATCATCAGAGGCTGAATGGTCATCTGTGAGGAATGCTTTGATTCTATTTTCCCCTTATGGCAGAAGGAGATTGGACTGGATGGCCCTGGATGGCCCTTGGAGGTCTCCTATTCTAGGAACCCATTGTAATTATTATTATTATTATTATCATCATCATCATCAGAGGCTGAATGGTCATCTGTGAGGAATGCTTTGATTGTATTTTCCCCTTATGCCAGAAGGAGATTGGACTGGATGGCCCTGGATGGCCCTTGGAGGTCTCCTACTCCAGGAACCTGTTGTTGTTGTTGTTATTATTATTATTAGCAGAGGCAGAATGAATATTATGCCTTATCATTCAGGGTTATAGGCCTGTGTGGAAGGGCCCTGGCTTCTTATTTGACTTCCTTTCCACACATCTGAATAAAATACCATGTTATTTGCTTTAAACCAGTTTATATGAGTGTGGACTCCGATAATCCAGTTCAAAGCAGGTATTTTGGGTTATATGGCTGTGTGGAAGTTCCCTGAGTCCACACTGCAATATAATCCAGTTCAAAGCAGGTTTTGTGGGGTTTCCTGCCTGGATATTCTGGGTTATATGGCTGTGTGAAGGGCCCTGAGTCCACACTGCAATATAATCCAGTTCAAAGCAGGGACTGGGACTTGAGACTGGGATTTTGGTGTTCATCTCTATCTCCAAGTCAAAGCCCCGGTGTCGTCCACAGACACCTCCAAGCCGGGGAGGGGGCGGAGCCAGGGAGGGGGCGGAGCTGGGGTGGGTGGGGAGGGGGTGGAGCTGGGGAGGGGGCAGAGCCAGGGGCAGACCCTTCGGCCCCCCAGGTCATCAGTAACCGGAATTCCGGCCACAGGTCCGGTAGAAGTTGAACAGCCCTGATCTATACTATAGAATAAATATCATTGAGCCATGGCAGTTAAAGTGCAATCATTCTATAGTGTAAATGCATTCATAGTTCTCCTTGGATTAAGTACTTTACTAAATTTAACTTTAGTATAGATGAGAATGGTAGTTAACAACATTTGCATGTTTATACTTAGTTTATTCTGGTTTCCATATTACTTTATAGAAGTTTAAGAACAGTAGATATTTTGATTACTTTCATTCTCTTTTTCTGCATCATTCTAAGGTGAAGCCATTTCTTTCTTCTGTCTCTGCAATTAAATCATGTATAGAAGGGCCATCTGAATCTCCGACATGAATTGCTAATAAGATTTTAGCCGTCTTGCACACCATATACATATACATATACATATACACACACATATATACACACAAACAGACATATCAAATAAAAAGATGAATCAAAATACTCTCAAGTGGTCTTTTCTTAATGATGGGAAACCAAAATATAACACATATTTTTATTAAAAGTCTTAATCAAACATTCCACTTAATGTCCATTTGTTTTTATATCCTGTTCAAACCAAATGGTACTTCAAGACAGCCAAACATAATACTGTATTACAGTCAGCCCTCACATTTGCTGTGGTTCAGGGCACAGGACTATTATGAAAGTGAAAAGCTGTGAATAAAGAAATTGCTATTTTTTACCTGAAAGAACACCTTTCTGGGAATTTTTTACATCTTCTAGCATGGACTCTGGGTCCATCTTCACTGTAGACTTCATGCAGTTTGTCACCACTTTAACTGCCCTTGTCCAATTCTATGGAGTTCTGGGAGTTGTAATAGTTTGGTGAAGTGTGTCCACTCTTTGGCAGAGAATGCTAAAGACCTTGTAAAACCAGAACTCTTTAAATTCCATAACATTGAGGTATGGCTGTTAAGATGGTGCCAAACTGCATTAATTTTACAGTGTAGATGTTTCATTTACAGTCAATGTTTTCAGAAGCTGACCACAGAATTGTATTGGAGGACCTAGATTTTCTTAGAGAGGCATTCTCTCTGAGAATACCCAAGACCTTCAGCATAGATGAGCCAAACTGGATGATCTAGAGATTATTAGAGAAATCATTTTTATTAAATCTGTGAGTAATCAAATCCACGAAAGTCAAAATTGCAAATGTGAAGAGATGACTGTCCTGGGATTAGCAGCCTAGCAACTTCCAATTTCCATATTGGGAAGGATTTGGGACCAGAGTAGCAAACTCTTGGATGTCCTGGGGGATCTCCTCCTTCCTCATCCCTCCCCGATCCTTTTGTGAAGGGGGATGGACTATTGGTCAAAGACCACCAGCTCCTTTTGCTTTGTTTGGCCAGCTTCTAGACCAGGGGTGGGCAAGTATTTTTTCCCAAGGGGCCATACGAGAGCCAAAAATTATTATGGAGGGCCGCACTTAAAGGCTGAACTACATTCTAATCTACTGTACATTATTTATTTATTTATTTACTATGTTTACTATATATTACACGGCATTAATATTAACATATCAATATATCAAGAAATATTCATATATTATTAGTATTAATATCATAATTATTATATTATAGTATATATATAGACATAATATATTGAAATTATAATATAACATTTTTATCTTATTTATTATATTATTATAATAAAAATTATTATAAAATAATAAAAAACACTAAAATAAAATTCAAGAACACAAGGTGCGAACCAAGATGAAGGGTGACATCCTGAAGAGAGGAAGGATCCCAAGATGGAATGGCCCAATGACCCCAGCCCAGAGGATGGCGGACCCAGTCGCCGTTGCCGCAGAGGAGAGCAGAGCAGCAGGCCATCGGAGGCTGCAGGCCTCCACCCGCTCTCACCCCCAGCCGTTCCCCAGGGGATCACCCTGCTATGGAGTTCCGCTGTCGCCATCCCATCGCAGGCTCTGTGGGGCCTGTGTCGGCAGACAGGCCGGAGGAGCGGCGGCTTTGGAGTGTCTGCCATCCCTGGAGGTGATCCGGGCCTGCAGGGGGTGCACTCAGTGATCTGAGGCGGCTGTTCACGGCAATTCTTCCGGGTCGCCAGGGCGATAAGCCCCCGCAGGTCACGGAGTGCTCCCGTTACAGCCCAGACGCCCTTCTAATCAATGGCTATATTTCCCACAATACATTTTGAAAAAGGTCCCCTCCCCCAAGTGGATCATTATTTTTAATAAGGGGACAAGGCTGGCTGGCTTGCTTGCTGCTGAAAAAGCTTTGGAAGAAGTTGCTTGCTGTTTTTTAATTAGTAAAGAAGAAAGTGAAATACTGGGCTGTATGATCTGGTGCATTTTTGACATTTTGCAGGAAGTGCCCTCCCTGATGCTGCTCCTGGAGAAGTTAGAGGGTGGAGCCAGTGGAGGGAAAGAGAGAATGGTTTTAAGGAGATTTTATTTCTAGATGACCTCAATGTTATAAAACTTAGTGGGCTAACAGTGGTAGATGTGCCCTCCCAGTGTGGCAACGTTCACCCCTCTAGCCCTAAAACTGAGGAGAATGGGAGTCTGGGAAGCCCGCCCATTGCCACCAATGGGACAAAAATAGTTGATTTTTTGAACATAGAATGAAAATGCCTATTTAGGAGTAGGTCCGTATAAAAACAAAAACCAGGGGGCTTCTGGAAGAAACAAGCAAAAAAATATAGCAATTCTCCCAAAATGCACAAGACTATGTGTTGCATGCAAACGCAGTGAAGAAATTAGGTTCTATGTTGGGAATCATTAGAAAAGAAATCCAAAACAAAATTCCCAATATCACAATGATTTAAAACAAATTTATATTTTGACTACTCTTTGAATAATATTACAATTTAGATCAAGGTAGGTGCAAAAAGTCCAGATAATCAACCAAGATAACCAAGGGGAATGAGCTGAGAAAGCAAAGAAACATAAGGATGATTTGAATTGCACAAGTGACTTATCAGGCTTCTCTCAACCATAGTCCTCACCATCTATTGTGCCATTGCATAATTTCAGGTCATGCCTAGCTGTACCTCTTTGCTTCTGGCACAAATGCACTAGGTCTGCATGCACATATTTCCAGACAGATAGACATCAAGAAGTGGCCAGGGCATGTAACAGACATTTCTGTGTAAAAAGCAAGGAGGAACAAAAGACAAGCTGAGTGAATACTGCAAGCTATAGAATGGAAGGTGAATGGCCTGTTCCCAGCAACAGATTAATTACCAGTGAAATGTGTTTTATATTTATTTATTATTAACTTCGATTTAGTATACCGCTCACTCCGAGGCTCAGAGCGGTGTACAGAGGATATATAAACACAGCAAGTATGATAAAACAGATTAAACAAATTAAAAACACATTAAGGCATTAAAACAGTTAAAACATTTCGAAGCAATAGCCCTCAATGGAGGCTGGGTGGGACATGATGAGGATCTGGGACAACCATAGGCGGCATGGCATGGCACACAGTTATGATTGGGTTTGCCCCGATGTGCATGACATTCATAAATGATGAGTCTTCCTATCATTCTTATAGTCACATGTGGCTTACCATCTGACTTCTTGATTACTTATATATTACCATGCAAGTAACTTCACATTAGTCAGTGTCACTAATTTCTTATTAATGGCACTGGAAGTGGATTTTAATTCATACAAGCTGGTATGAATTAAAACAAATAATTGGTTAATTTTAGAGATGATGTAGGATTTTTTCTCATCTCACTCCAATGGTGAAGTTTTTGAAGCAAGTCAAAAGATATATATATATATATATATATATATATATATATATATATATATATCACAAATGTTTGAACCTCATCATTTTACTGGCTCATTCCCAAGCAAACAGTATTAAATCCAGTTGTTCGTCACAAGCAGAACAGACCCAAAACTTATATTAATCCAATAGGCCTTCTCCAATAACTAGAATTGCATTTCAGCTCTAAGAATTAGCCTGATCCTTTTCTAATCTTATTTCTAAAAGATGTCCAGGAATTGACAAGTGTTTATAAAATTGAATTGCACAAAGGTTTCACCGATACCAAAAATTATTCTGTGTCGTAGGAATGAGCAATTGAACATATCATTTGGACTACAGCTTCCATTATCTCTCACTGTTGACTAAACTAGAAAAAACGAATAAGGAGTTCAAGGCCTACATCTGGAAAATCTTAAGTCGTCCATCCTAGCTGTGATTATTATAATTATTATTTGCAATGTAAGACTTTTCTTTAGCAAAAAAATGTACAAAAATGTTATGGAGATGCAAAAAATAGTGCAAATGATTTTTTTTTAACCTTAAAAATCTGGAAATACAAAACAACTCATGTGCTTTACCTTTTTGGTGTACATTGTGAATGATATAAGTTGTGAGCACTCTTTACATTCCTGCCTTTAAACCACAAGGCCTTTTTGGCAAAACTGAGCTGGGGAGGGAATGGAAGAACCAGGGTAACTGTGTGCATTGAACCCTGGGATAATGGAATATGGCTCAGCACCTCAACTGTAAGGTCCAGATCTGTTGAGGTAGTTTATTAATCTGATGTAAACTGTGATATCACAGTTTACATAAGAACATAAGAAGAGCCATGCTGAATCGGGCCTCAGCCCATCTAGTCCAGCATTCTGTGTCACACAGTGGCCCACTAGTTGTACACAGGGATCTCTAGCAGAAAGGAGGGCAAAACCCGCACCTGCTCCCGACCCCCCACAACCAGTACCCGGGGAAAATCCTGCCTGCCTCCATCAACGCAGAGGTGGCACTTGGATGTCCATTTCAGTAACTACTGATTCCCTTGGTATCCATGAATCTGTCTAATCCTGCCTTGAAGCTGTCCAGGCTGACAGCTGTCACAACCTCCTCTGGAAGTGAGTTCCATAACCCAATGCCCCTCTGGGTGAAGAAATATTTCCCTTTATTAGTCCTAACTTTCCTACCTTGGAGCTTTAGGGAGTGCCCCCTAGTCCTAGTGTTGTGTGACAGAGAAAATATTTTTCTTTATTCACCTTTTCTATCCCATGCATGATTTTATACACTTCGATCAAGTCACTTCTTAAACACTGTCTTTCAAGGCTGAAAAGACCAAGACGTTGCAACCTGATTTCATAAGGGAGCTGCTCCATCCCTTGGATCATTTTTGTCGCCCTTCTTTGTACCTTTTCCAGTTCCGTTATATCCTTCTTGAGGTGCGGTGACCAGAATTGTACACAGTACTCCAGATGTGGCCTCACCATAGATTTGTAGAGAGGCAATACAACATTTGCCGACCTATTTTCGATTCCCTTCCTGATCATGCCAAGCATAGAATTTGCTTTTTTCACTGCTGCAGCGCACTGGGTTGACATCTTCATTGAGCTGTCCACCAGAACCCCAAGATCCCTTTCCTGGTTTGTCTCAGAAAGCTTTGATCCCATCAGTTGATAAGTGTATTTGGGGTTCTTTGCCCCGATGTGCATGACTTTACACTTGTTTAGGTTAAAATGCATTTGCCACTTTGTTGCCCATTCACTCAATTTCGAGAGATCTTTCTGGATTACTTTAGATTTCTCCAGGTTAACCTGAGGTTTTGCTTGATGGGTCTGTCTAGAATTGCCCTAAGAATCCTGTGAAGGTTCTTCTCAGGCCCCATCTAAACAGACCATATAATCTAGTTTCTGAATGCAGATTATTTTATTTAAACTGGATTACATGAGCCTATACTGTCAAATACTACAGTTTAAAGCAGATAATATGCATTCAGGAACTGGATTATATGACAGTGTAGATGGTCTCTCAGAAGGTTTCTCCTTGCAGGCCAAATGTATGAGGAGGTAGTGGTATTTCTTATTGTAGTTCTTCAGTGATTTTTTTAAATGAAGGCTTTAAACCCTTGTGCCTGCTGAACTGCTAACCTGAAGGTCAGTGGTTTGAATCTGCGAAACGGGATGAGCTCCTGTCTGTCAGCCCCAGTTTACCATGTGGGGACATGAGAGAAGCCTCCCACAGGATAGTAACACATCCAGGCATCCCCTGGCCAATGTTTCTGCAGATGGCCAATTGTCTCATACCAGAAGCAGTTATTTCAAGTCGCTTCTGACACGATAAAAAAAGAAGGCTGGCATTCTGTTAGTACTTTATAACAGAGCAGTTTCAATTTATACTATTGGAACTCATTGGTTTAGTTAGTGGAGATCAGAATTCATTTTTGACCGAACAATGCCCACATCCCATCCAAACTGATCTTCTAAGTGAAGCCTGCCCAACAAATCAGTTTCCATGTTGCTGGAGAGTAACAAGATAAATGACCTGTGCCTCCCTACCTCCCTGAATCTGAATACACTACAAGTATATTATCTTTAAAGACCTCCTGAGGAGCCCTGGAGTTTCCTGCACATCTGGTGCAGTGCATCCAGATATACTGTAGGAAAATATTGGTTCCCTCCTGACATAACACAGAAATCATATTGGTGAAGGACATTGCACTTAAAGGGTAGGTATGTGCCAGACATGTCTCTCTCAATACAGGAGCCCAATTAATGTTCTCCCGGACTATTTTCTGGCAATTCCCAGTACTCACTTTATCATTTTATGGATAAAATGTCTCTCTCATATGGACTGAAAGTCAACATGGTGTAGTAGTTTGTGTGTTGGACTAGCCACTGGGCAATGGAAGTCGACTGGGTGATCCTGGGCATATCACTTTCCCAGCCTTAGAGGTAGGCAAGAGCAAACCCCCTCTGAACAAATTATGCCAAGGAATCCATGTGATAGTTTCGCTTTAGGACAACCATAAGTGAGAAATGCCTTGAATGCACACTACAGCAAACGGGTTTCTCTCTTCCCTTCCCCTTATGACATCCTTTGAAATATTTTTTACATGGCTATGATGTTTCCTCTCAACCTTCTCTTCTGCAGGCTAATCACACCCAGCTCTTTAAGCTGCTTTTCATAAAACGTGGTCTTCAGATCATTATAGTCGCCCTCCCTGGACACATTCCAACTTGTCAATATATCTCTAAAATTGTGGTGCCCAGAACTGTACACAGATTCAGATGGCTGAATTGTCATCTGGAAGGGGTGCTTTGAATTAGATGGCCCATGGACTCTCTTCCAACTCTACGATTCTACTACATAAAATTATTTGTTAAAACAAAGTATTTGCATATAATCAGATTCCAAATATGATATAATTCTAGATTCAAGCAATACTTTAAAAACTGAGGATACACATCTGTTTTAAAAGTACATGTAAGACATTCATTACATTTTTACAGTCACAGTCAATTAAATAACAGTTCGATTGCAAATGCTATGTTGTTTTACATTAAAATCATCTGAACTCACAAACCAGTTAGTACACACCTCTCTGTTTTCAATAAGGATGAGGAGCCCAAAGGTTTGGATTTTCAAGAACTTAAATATATTTATTATTTATACATTTCTTCTTTTAAAAATACAGTTGAATGAAATGACTAGTGATGCAGGGGGAACTATGACATAAATTTCATTTTGAGTAGCTGAAATAATACAAAAGTAGCTCTTTTGATTCAACAGTTGTATAGCATGTAGTCTTCAAAGTCTCACCATATTCAGAGGAAAAATGATTGAGAAATGGCACATTTGTATAGCGTATAGATCTAAACCAAATTTGCAGTGAAATGAGTACCATTAAGTTATTCAAGTAAACTCCCATGGACAATGGTATTTGTTTTTTTGTCTATAGCTGCTACTTTTTTGTCTTTGAAAAAAGTTAATGACACAAAAAGTTTGATGACTTCGTCATGCACACTTTCATAAATGCTGCAAGTAATTAAGAAAATGGAGTTTGAATTAATGTATAAATGAAAAAAATCCCTTCTATCATTGAAGTCATATATTATTTACTCTTCCCAAAACATAACAAAACAAAGTTTAATGTGGAAATGTTTTTTGTTTCCCAAAATGAAATTGTTGGATCCCAAGATAATTAATTTATGACAAAAATGTTTGTGGAAGAGCTAGTGGAAAAGTTGCACACCAACAAAAAAAACAATGTAAACACGTGCCTCGATGTGTACAAGTCATATAACAGATTGTACTGTGTCTTGTGTTAAACAGAGGCACATGGCTGAATTTCTTTTTTCAATTCTCCTTTCTAATGCCAGGATCTTGTCTTCTCTGGATGGCAGATTACTTTTGGTTTTGTTAAGCAATCCAAATAACTGTGTCCAGAGGCATGTCTCTTGGTTATGCGCTCATGATGATCACCCCAGATGAGCATCCTTGTTCATGTTTGCAGTAGGTATTGGAAGGAACGTCCTGAATTTGACAGAATGATTAAAAGGTGGGGCTGAAAAGAATATCTGCAAATATTCAAAAATGGTTGGGAAATGCTTTTCTTGCGTGCTGAGTGAATTGAACAGAATCCTCAGTGTTCAGGATCTATTCCACACAGAATGAATAACATTTTTCTATGCAGCAATATTGCTTTCTATGTAGAAAATGCTATTTTCCAAAGAAAAATGATGTTTCTATACAAACGTTTCTGCTTTTTTTGAGCAGAAACGGTCTCAAACTAGTTTCCAAAAGTTGCTAGAATTAGTGATTGCTTCCTTTGAGAAGAAAATCAGTGAAGGCTTACTTTCCTATTAAATGATTTTAAGTGGTATCTAATTTTATCCATCTTTTTAAATATGTCGACATTCCCTTCCTTTTGAAGGCAGTTTGTCCTTTCTCCATCTTGGTCACAATCTCATCCTAAATAAACATTTGGGAACTATTTCACACAGTTTAGCACAGTTGAAGATAAAACAGATGCCTCAGAATGCTTATATGGCTCTGCCAACAAGACTATAAAGAACTACTAACTCAGACAATTCACAGCCTGCAGACCAAATGTAAGCTCCCAATACACTTCCTGCCAAATTTTGGCAATGTAGAAGTTTTTAAAAGTCTAATATTTCATTTGCTTCAGCAAATTCCCCTCAATTTATGAACCGTCTTTCAGAAGCTTCTGGAATTGCTTTGGTTTTAAAGAAAAGCTCTGTGTGTGTCTGCAAGGACGTTGCCCAAGGAATGCCCAGATGTTTGGTGTTTTACCATCCTTGTGGGAGGCTTCTCTCATTTCCCCACATGGGGAGCTGGAGCTGATAGAGGGAGCTCATCCATACTCTCCCCAGATTCAAACCGACAACCTGTCGGTCTTCAGTCCTGCCGGCACAAGGATTTAACCCATTGTGCCACCAGGGGCTCCTATTGAAATAAATGGGATAACATGATTGCTCTGAAATATTTGGTTTAATACACAACATTGCCTACATATACCCATATTTCTTCCATTCTAAGATGCCATTGATTGTAAGACACACACTAATTTTGATACCATAAGCAGAAAAAAATATGTGATTCTAAGATACACCTCATTTTTAGAAATGTTTATAGGGGGGGGGGGAGTGTCTTAGAATTGAGGAAATGCAGTCTATTTAATTCCCAACCATGACTTAAAGAGGGCAACTTTGTCTTTGGGGTAGGGTTTAGAACTCTTAAGTAGTTACTTTTGCTCTGCTAGAATTCCAAATCTACCCATGGGTCACTTTGAACCAAAATAAAATCGAGAATAGCTATGCAGAGCCAAACTCTGGCATCAAATAACTATACCAGAGGGACCCTGCCTTTGATGGAGAGGACTCTGTCAGAGGAAGCAAAGTTTAGACATTACTGCTTTGCAAATTAGTTGATCTTACAAATGATGACCGTAAGCAGTGAAATTTCATCCTTGTGACATTTAACTGAGAAGGCCCCACTCAGTCAAATCGGTTAAGCAGAAAATGCCAAGGAAATGCAAAGAGCTGTCAGAATGATTATTCAGCTTCGCTTTTGATGGGATGCTATTTCACTGTGTGCTAATGGATGTTATTTACATTTTAAAAATGAGAACGATGATAGTTATGCAAGCGTGGTAATGCCAGTAGGATTATACTTGGAATTTTTAGTTGGCCCTGTAAGTGCCTCTTGACCTTCAATTTTTCTTGTTTTCAGGGTAAAGAGAATGTGGCATTATTATAAACTTTTCAGTATAAAGTAAGCTTTGCACGACATGTGCTATAAATTCCAACCAGTTTGCAATATTACCTTCAAAGTCATATTCATCTAATATCTTTGTTTTTTGTTCCCTTTTAAATAATTGTTCAAAATGTATTTCAGATATTTCACACACAATCTACAGAACACTTGCTGGAATGTAAAACGTGAGTGAAGTTTACGAGACCTTTAGTGATTTATCGGGTCATGTTAACTATTGATTGCAGCTCTGGTTTCACCTAGTCAGGACCTGTGTTGTGACATTATTCAAGCAAGTCTTTCTATACAACTGAGATTATACAGAGATTGCAATCTCTCTCTAAAATAGGTCAGAAAGTCATAGTTTTAGGCCTCAATCCAGCTGTATTTATGAGCAACAAGTGACAAATGGGATGGGGTGGCTCTGAAATTTCTCTAGCTGGAAAGGTCAGCTTTGTGATTTGGATTGCTATGTAGCTCTTTGCACGAACTGTGAAGATCACTATTTCTAACTTCATAGTACATGTTATGTGGCACTCCTAATGCCACTAGCTTCTTCTCTAGCTAAAAACTGTTAGATAGGGCTTAAGTAATATCTGATTTATGCAATTTCAATCGACCCTAAATATCTTCTACAGCTTTCCATATATTATTTCTAATAGTTTGTGACAGATATGAAAAATAAATAAATCTGTGAAAATCTTTCAGTTTAAATTAAGTATTCCTTAAGCATAGAAAGCTTGATCAATGTAAGGTAAATGAAAATATTAAATATAGTTTAATTAAACTTATAATAGCTTTTGCCTTATGATTGGACTAAGAGTTTGGAATATGGAATAATTCAACTATTTCAGAGAACACACAGTCCTATTTGCTGTAGAAAAAAACGTCCCTTTTAACACTTGTGAATAACAGGTTATTGGATTATTGTCCACAGTTTTGTTACAAGTAATATCAAGAAGCTGATAATTATTAACAAGAGAAATTTCCATTTTATTTCAGATGATCTAAGAATAATCGTAATAATAATAGATGGAGAATGCTAAGTGATGGCAGGTGTATTACTGTTAAAATTCATTTGAAATAAATGACATACAGTAAAAGCTAAACTAAACCTTGGTATTTTCAATAAGA
Source organism: Anolis apletophallus (assembly GCA_030556195.1). Lineage (NCBI taxonomy): Eukaryota > Metazoa > Chordata > Lepidosauria > Squamata > Anolidae > Anolis > Anolis apletophallus. The sequence goes on from JARBWK010000009.1 coordinate 86,289,205, forward strand.
TCTGATTTTTTTGTAAATATCAAGAAAGGAGGATATTTATAAGCATTTTAAATAGGATTCATGACAATTTGCAATTCCAGAGTCTGCCTTTTCCATTTTCTTAAAAGGTCACTACATCCAGCAATCAATATTCCATCCTAGAATATTTGCCCTGTTTTCCAATCTGTACTTCTCCTGAAGTATACGCTGCATTTCTCTGACATGGAGTTCAATGTCACCTTATTTCATACCCAGTCTAATTTCATATGTGACTTTCCCATATTATGTCCCAGTTCCACCGGTGAAAACAAGCAAGCACATTAGTCCATTGCATAACCTGATTTGCAAGTCTTATGTACAGTGCTGAAGATGATTCTCATCCATTTCTCTCCTAGTCAGTCTCCATATTCACATAAAATGCAAATTTCCTTGTGACTTTGGGCTTGATTCAGATCACTCCATAATAATTTGTTCATGCACTTACTGCATTGGTCAAAATCTGCTGCAAACCTCAAGATGCAAAGAAACACATTTGTCTGCATATGTTGAAAAAAAATACCCAGTTCCTTTCGGCGCAGACTCTTCTTTGATGATATTTAATCCAACATTGATTTCACAGTAGCACACTCTTTGTCCACAGCTCTCTATTCTCAATATGGAGTCACGGGCAACAACAACAGATGCAGACTCAGTCTGTCACTCCAAAAGGAATACAAATATGCTTAAAGCTGCTTCATTTATGAAGCAAACATGGAACTGTTAGCTGCCTGGTAAAAGAGATAGAAGGGGAAAAGTGAATCGTTTTTATGAGCTGTTATGATGAACATTTATCAGTTTTACAAATTGGGAAAAGGTATTTTGAAATAACAGTAACTAGTAAATATCCTCTCTTGAAGTAACACATTTTAACACATTTTGTATTATGTTTGGTAGGTTGAATCTTTGAGAAGAGAAGCCAGAAAGAAAAACAATGACATGTCTATGAGAGAAGGAGGAAGCAATATTGGCAAGAAAGAAAAGGTGGAAGAATCCAATGTAATCTGCTCCAGAGCTGCCCTTGATACGCCATAAGAGTGCCCTGAAGCTGTTTTATAGTTCAGACCATCCTGTTCTCTTGGAGTTGCTGTCACCACCATTTCTCCAACCCAAAACAGCTTCCTGGCACAGCCTTGGTGATGGCATAGATTCTGGTGAGATCACAACAGGGTGCCTAGCTATTTCATCAGCAGGACCAATGTCACCAGTGAGGTTCTGCTTGGGAGCTGCAAGTGAAACAGCAATGGATCCTTTTGTCATGTGAACACTCGATTGTCTCATAACTAGCCTGTTCTAGTGGTCCACATATCATAAACATTGGGGGTCACTTTGGAGTTTAATGGAAGCTCCAGCATAACTTATCCTTCTTGTGACTGATTAAAGGCTGGATGAAGTGCTTCTGTTGTGGAACTGGTAGCATGTTGCCTGAACTGTTTGAGGTATGAACAATTTTATTTGGCCTGTGTAGACACAGGGAAGGAGGATACAGAGCATTAGAAGACTGAAAGGATGGTTGTTTAGGTGACAGAGGGTAGGATTTATGCCCAACAGAGATAGAATAGAAGGAACAGGTCAGAGTGAGGAACTTGCAGCCCATAAGATGTTGCTTGACCACAACTCCATTATCTCTGACCCCTGGCTCTGGTACACAGGCCTGATAAGAGTTCAACAATACTTGAAAAGCCACACTTGGCTTACTCCCAGAATGCATTCTGTCAAGAATGCATTCTACCAAGGTTATGTTGATTGTGTATGCATTCATATTATGGTGCAATTATTTTATGTGCAGACATAATCTTGGTTGCATGTCTCTAGTTTAATACAGAGAAAACCAGCTTAAAGACAAGATGGCTGTTTATGCATCTCTCTCCATTTTAATAAAAACAAAAACTCTGTAATATCATTGTGATCTTTATTTACAGTATATGCAACTGTTTCTCTGTTACAGAGAGAAAAAGCAGCATATAAATATATCTCCTACCTTTCAATATTATGTAAGACAATTTAACACTGTATGATTCTGGTATAAAAGCTGGCTATTCTGTGTGATGTGCCTAATAACATGAGAACATGCTAAAGCTACCATATTGCGAATTCAGTGTGCCAAGACTGTTTCTGTGGTCTTCAACCCACCCATATTTCCTGAACTACAATTTCTCTGACCAGAAAGGTATGAATTATCTCTACCAAAAGCAATGCACCTTTTAAACAAGCTGAATAGATCCTCTGAAAAACTAGAACCCATCTTCTACCCACTTCCATTTTGGAGCAGATGGTATTTTTGCCACTCCATGTGATCCCATAGGTTGAGAAATACCCACACACTGGACTTGTTACAGTGTCCACTCATTATTCTAGAGTCCAGGAAAGGCACAAAATCTTCCTTAATGACAGTAGTAAGCCTCAGGTATCTAATTAGATACAATCTTCTGGCTAAAATAATTACTCAAATGATCTCTTGCTATAGACCATGCCTCTTATGAACAAAGTGACCACATCAATGTCCTATTGGCATAAAAGTTTATAAAATAAACAGTGACAAAATATTTTAGCAGGCCAATTCTTAGAACATGCTAGTGGGCAGTGTCAAATATTATTTCTCAGAACTTACCCAGATGTGAAACAGTAACAGTGTATATTTTTAAAAAGCAACAGCTACACTTGTAGAAGGGATTTGTCTTTTTGCTGCAGCATACTGAAAGACAAACAAAAAAGCACATACTGTCAAGTTATATATATTTTTTTACATTCTTTAAAGATTTCTTTAGAAGAGAACAAAATAGGGGATGTACTGGTTTATTTTGCAGCATAATATGGAGAGTAAAAAAGAAGTGGATGTTTACTGTCAAAATAAAAATAATTTTGTTGCAGTGGTAAACATGAACAGCAATCTAAATTCAAGCTAAGTATATTTATTTATTTATTTACCACCTTACAAAGACAACAATTCAATGCCATATAGTAATACATTGGTAAATAAACAAAAATGTTAAAACCAAACCTATTAAAAACATAGCATTAAAACATCAATTAAAAACACATTATATAAATCGTATTCCAGGGTCGGTCTGAGTTGACATGATATTAATTTGTAGTTTCATATTACCCTACTCCCATTACTGGCTCAAAGTTTGATCCCAGAGCCATGTTTTCAGTTTTTCCTGAAGATCAGGAGGGATGGGGTGGATCTAATTTCACTGGGGAGGGAGTTCCATAGGTGAGGGGTCACCATTGAGAAGACCATGTCTCTCCTTCCAACTAGTTGTGCTTGTAAGGGGGGTGGGAACAAGAGCAGGCCCTTCCGCAATGATTTTAACCTCTGAGGTGGGTCATAGAGGGAGATACGTTCGGACAACCCTAAAAGCCTGGTGTTAATCTAAACTAGAGAAAACCTACTAAATTAACTGAACTTACACAAATGTTGACTTGTCAAGCTCTCAATTCAACTGGGCTATTTTACTAGGAACAAATAATTGATGAAAGGTTGTAAATTCATGAGAGGGGCCCACACATCTGAGTACATGGCTTCATCTTGACACATGAAGCAAAATGTAACATATCTATCAAAGGTATCCTCTGAACATCTTTCATAACCACAACTGTGATGATATGCTATTTAAATTCAAGAAATACGAGACAGGAAATCAAAAGATACAATTCATTTATATTCATAATGATCTGTCAACAGAATAAAAAATACCTTATTTCATTATCCTCTTGGCAGATGTTAGCTTGCATAGTCTGGCTACTTTCTAGTATATGTTTCCGGGCCGTTTTCTATGAGCAATAAATAGTATTAGATACCTTATAATGTTCATTCATAATGATCATTTTTCATTGACCTATTTATTTCTAGCATTATCTCTTTGCTTTTCAGCTTGAAATGGTTAAAATGAGATTCAATGTGGAATCACAATATATATTATATATAATATGACCACCCTCCCCAATCTACATGGCATACATTCCAAGCTGATTGTGGATAACTGAAACCCCGTATTTTGATGGTACTTGGAAGCATATAATATAATTGCATTGGAGGATCTAGAGATACCCACAAACTTCTAGGAAAGACAGTAGCTTTCCCCCCATCAATAGCAACAATTATGACTTTTTTATTCTTGATGTCTCTGTGCCTTTACTCTTCTTACCACTATAGTGCTATTGCCTCTTGCACAAGCTCAGTTACACTGGTGCAATGCACCAACACATATCATGGACCCTGATGGGCTGAGATACAATAAGCAAATGCATTAAAGTAAGTTTTTTAAAAAATACCCTCCTGTCCTACATTAAAAACCATGCTTAAATATAGTGCCCTACTCCACGACAGGTATTTGTGAGTATTTCTCACCTTCCAGCATACAGCACCCAAAATAAAGCCAATAAAAAGAGTCACCAGTGATGTTAGCGCTATGCTCAATCCTTGCATTCCAGGGCTACTGAGGAAACCCAATGCTGCTTCTGTAATTAAAAACATTTTCAATTAGTGAAGGCGTTATTTATTTAATCTCTGGGGTAGAATTGTTAATTCAGTGCCTTTCTTTTGGTAACACCTTTGTAGATTATATAAATTCCAAGTTCTTTCAAGTGGTTTGTTTGTTATTAGGAAGTGTTTGGCTGATATTCACAGCTTTATTTGCACGTACTCAAGAAAGACAAACATCCTTGACAACTCTGTAATTAGAGTTTTGCCATCTGCAGAGCTAGGTTAAAAAGTTCTCCCTCCTTCCCTTTCTTTCAGCTGTGGCTCTCTCCTTCCCCAGTCACATTCCAAGGCAATTTTGCAGACTAGAACAAATTACGCAGAAGGAAAATACTTGGTTATGCCACAATTAATTCTTATTCCTGACTTTTATGATAGAGTTTTCCTAGATATTCATATATCTATTTGAAGAATGGCCATGTTGACAAGAGAATTATGTCACCTTTTCAAGTTCTGCTTCTGATTCATTTTACATGGCCATTTACCATGCTGGCTAGATTCAAGCTCTGGTATAGTTTCACCATGGATGTGAAAATTCATGCAATTCTGGTTGTGCTTGGGTTTTTGCCTGCAAAATGCCTCCAAGGAATGTGGATGACATTTCCAATACATTCAGGGGGCAGGGGGCACTTCTCAATATGAAACTTTTTCAAAAAAAAGGTTGCACTCAAATGCCTTCTAAGGCAGTGTTTCTCAACCTTCCTAATGCCATGACCCCTTAATACAGTTCCTCTTGTTGGGTGACCCCCAACCATAAAATTATTTTTGTTGCTACTTCATAACTGGAATTTTGCTACTGTTATGAACAGTAATGTAAATATCGGATATGCCGGATGTATTTTCATTCACTGAACCAAATTTGGCACAAATACCTGACATCCCAAATGTGAAAACTGGTGGAGTTTGGGGGAAAATAGACCTTGACTTTTAAGAGTTGTAGTTGCTGGAATTTATAGTTCACCTACAATCAAAGGGCATTTTGAACACCAAATGAACCAATCTTGGCACAAAGAACTCCTATGTCCAACAGAAAATACTGTAAGGGTTTGGTGGGCATTGACCTTGAGTTTTGGAGTTGTAGTTCACCTACATCCAGAGAGCAGGAGGAAGGCTTTTGGTGGGAGGATTTGCCATCTGTTTCCAAAAAGGAAGAGGGCAGGCGAAAATATTCAGCCTTATTTGCCGAAGCGATTCCTAAGACCATCAGAAATGTGTTTTCTGATGGTCTTTGGTGACCTCTCTAAAAAAAACCTTCACAACCCGTTCAGGGTTCCTGACCCCCCAGGTTGAGAAACACTAAGGGGTGAGGAAGGGGCATTCACCATGTTTGGGGCTGCTGTTGAGCTATTGTAAGGAGAGTAGAGGACTTTTTTTAAAGCAGTGCATTAGAAGTGGATTTAGTTCATGTTCTAGTTGTTAAAGTGCTTCTCTTGAGCTTAAAATTGCCACCTTGTAGATGATGTCTGGACTGATTAGAGCCAACCAAATGAAGGGTTTTTTGTGGGAGAAAGTGCAATGTGTATTCAGCCCTCCAAGGTTTCCTGGGAGCTAATTTGATCCTCTACCCTTCTGTAGCTGCCCAACCCAGTCCAGATTGCGCCTGTCTATTGCTGTCGAAGTTCAGGTGACACACAAAACTCTTTTAACCTCCAGTTGCAAGTACAAGCAGCATTTGAACATAACAGCCTTCAAGAAATCATATTAAAACCACTAAGAAACAAGATAAGCAATTGCTGAGTATCAGTATAATGTTCTATCAGATTGATGTAGTAGTTACTTCTGTTCCTTGTTGTGGACTTGCTATTCATTAGGAACCACTTCTGATGTTCTTGATGTTCTATTTCTCACTTTACCTCTGCCACAAATATCCTGCCTGCTCCAGTTCAAACCACCTCTTAAGCGTCACAGCATAAAGAGCCTGACAATGTATAGCTTATAAAGCTGTCATAAATTCTGAAGCTTGCTTTAAAAAAAATCAGATTCCTAGCCAACATTTCTTGAACTCTGTTTAGTCCCTACAGTTGTGCCAACTCTAGAAGGAAATCTTAGTCAAGCAGAACAGATACTTCAAGCTTGCATAACTGCATAATTGGAAGGTGGTTATTTTACACCATGTATGCTTACCACAGTAGTCAAAAAGGTGAAGTACTATTCTTTTTTTTTCAAAGTTGCTATTTTATTAAAAATATAGGAAACTGCCTTTGTGCTAAGTAAAAACTCTTGCTCATCTGCTCCATTTTGGCCTACACCAGGGCTCTGTAATCTTTCTTATACTCACATTGTGTAAAATAACTGGAGCTTGCAAAAGTTACTTTCTTGGACTACAGCTCTTATGACAGTTGGAGATTAATGAAGCTATAGTCCAAAAAGTAATGTTTTCAAGCTCTGACTGAGGACTTGTACTTCCTAAGGGCTATGGCAATGCTGAATGATATTCAAATGTGCAGTGTATGGGTCCAGAATCAAAACAAAGGAATACAACACAATTCCCCCGACCTCTGTTTCTCCTCTTCTTTATAACCTCTCTCTCTCTCCCCCCATTGTTTCTTCACTATTTCTCTCTCTTTCTCTGTAGTCCTAGTTCTTTCTATGTGACACAAAAGGTTGTGAAAGGCTAGCAAATCAAGGGTTAGTAATACTTTTCCAGGAGGATTTATTTTATTATACCGTGTTTCCCCGAAAGTAAGACACCCCGATTGTAAGACGTATCGGGTGTCTGGGGGTCGGCTTATATAAGCCATACCCGTATATAAGACGTACCTCGTCCCGCCGCCGCCGCCGCAACCGGAGGTGTGCGCGGCACACCTGCGGCACACCTCCGCGGCACACCTCTTCGCCAGGGCTCCAGGCAAGGGAGGGGAAAGGAGCCAGGGGCGGGAGGAAGCGGCGACGCGTCACTGTGGACGCTGCGATCCTCACCACGCCCCTGGCTCCTTTCCCCCTCCCTTGCTTGAGGAAAGAAGGGAGAGGGAAAGGAGCCAGGGGCGTGGTGAGGATCGCAGCGTCACAGTGACGCGTCGCCGCTCGTCCCGCCCATGGCTCTCTTCTCCCACCCTTGGAAGGGAGGAGGAAGAGAGAGCCAGGGGCGGGGAGAAGGGACGACGTGTCACTGACGCGTCATCGCTTCGTCCGCCCATGGCTCTCTTCTCCCACCCTTGGAAGGGAGGAGGAAGAGAGCCAGGGGTGGGGAGAAGCGATGACGCGTCACTGACGTGTCATCGCTTCGTCCCGCCCATGGCTCTCTTCTCCCACCCTTGGAAGGGAGGAGGAAGAGAGCCAGGGCGGGGAGAGGGACGACGCGTCACTGACGCGTCATCGCTCGTCCCGCCCATGGCCTCTTCTCCCACCCTTGGAAGGGAGGAGGAAGAGAGCCAGGGGCGGGAGAAGCGATGACGCGTCACTGACGCGTCATCGCTTCGTCCCGCCCATGGCTCTCTTCTCCCACCCTTGGAAGGGAGGAGGAAGAGAGCCAGGGGCGGGGAGAGGGACGACGCGTCACTGACGCGTCATCGCCGTCCGCCCATGGCTCTCTTCTCCCACCCTTGGAAGGGAGGAGGAAGAGAGCCAGGGGCGGGGAGAAGGGACGACGCGTCACTGACGCGTCATCGCTGTCGTCCCGCCCATGGCTCTCTTCTCCCACCCTTGGAAGGGAGGAGGAAGAGAGCCAGGGCGGGAGAAGGGACGACGCGTCACTGACGCGTCATCGCTTCGTCCCACCCATGGCTCTCTTCTCCCACCCTTGGAAGGGAGGAGGAAGAGAGCCAGGGGGCGGGAGAGGGACGACGCGTCACTGACGCGTCATTGCTTCGTCCCGCCCATGGCTCTCTTCTCCCACCCTTGGAAGGGAGGAGGAAGAGAGCCAGGGGGGCGGGAGAAGGACGACGCGTCACTGACGCGTCATCGCCGTCCGCCCATGGCTCTCTTCTCCCACCCTTGGAAGGGAGGAGGAAGAGAGCCAGGGGGGGGAGAAGGGACGACGCTTCACCGACGCGTCATCGCTTCGTCCCGCCCATGGCTCTCTTCCTCCTCCCTTCCAAGGGTGGGAGAAGAGAGCCATGGGGGACGAAGCAGCGACGCGTCACTGTGACGCTGCGATCCTCACCACGCCCCTGGCTCCTTTCCCTCTCCCTTCTTTCCTCAAGCAAGGGAGGGGGAAAGGAGCCAGGGGCGTGGTGAGGATCGCAGCGTCACAGTGACGCGTCGCCGCTCCTCCCGCCCCTGGCTCCTTTCCCCCTCCCTTGCCTGGAGCCCTGGCGAAGAGGTGTGCCGCGGAGGTGTGCCGCAGGTGTGCCGCGGCACACCTCCGGTTGCGGCGTGGCGTGGCGGCGGCGGCGTGGGCGTGGGCGTGGCGGCGGGTACGTCTTGGGTTATATAAGACGTACCCGACTATGTGACGAATGTTGCTGTCCTTGAGCAAGCAGGGATCACCAGCATTGAGGCCATGCTATTGAGAACACAGCTGCGCTGGGCAGGACACGTCTCTAGGATGGAGGACCACCGCCTCCCAAAGATACTACTCTACGGTGAACTCGCCACGGGTCAGCGCAAGAGAGGCGCCCCCAAAAAGAGATATAAGGACTCCTTGAAACAACATCTCAGGCTCGGCCAGATTGATCACCAACAATGGTCCACCCTGGCCTCACATCGGGAGGCATGGAGAAGCACTATCCACAATGCTGCGGCCTCTTTCGAGAAGACACGCCGAATGGGTCTCGAAGAGAAACGACAACGCAGAAAGAACCGCAACTTGGAAAAACATCACCCAAGGAGACTTTCTGCTGCGCTTTCTGCAACCGAACTTGCCTATCTCAGATTGGCCTTTTTAGTCATCAACGCGCTTGTAAAAAGCGTGGGATGAGTCCTTCCTGAATCTTCGTTCGCGAAGTAATGCCGAGAGAGACCCCGAAAGTAAGACGTAGGGGGACTTTTGGGGGGGAAAAGAAAGAAAGACGCTGTCTTACTTTCGGGGAAACACGGTATGTCTAGGAGACCCCACTCATCTATAAAACACACAGAGTGGCTTGAGCCAGTTACTGTGTCTCAACTTGACCCAATGTTATTGGTTAGTTTCAATGATACAAGAAGGGAGTGTGAAAGCCATGCACATAATCTTAAATCCATTTCTGAAATAAAATGTAAATAAGGAAGGAAATCTATTTGGAAAAAAAATGTTTTCCTTCGTGAGAGTATGAAGAAGTTATTTTAAAGACTATTTATTTACTTATTTCACACATTTGTATCTCGTCTCTCTCACCCCCGAGGGGGGATTCAGGGCGGCTTACAACAAGAGGGCTAGGTTTTGTTTTGTTTTGTTTTTTTTAAAGCAAGACAGAAAAGAACATATTATTTCTGGTACCATATATTATCATCCAGGGAGTTGTTCCAAATAAATTAAAACAAGATTATTATCTATATTACTTTAGTGCATCTCTCATCAGCAGATTAACTTGGTTATGTAGTATAAAAAAAACTGGCAGAACAAATATGCAATACTGATTTAGTTAGTGAAAAAATGATTTGGGAATCTTGACTGACTTAATTACAGTAAAAAAGGATTATCAAATCTCTATCTGAAACTATTAGGCTGCAGAGTTCATAAGGTTGGTTTCTGAAAGGAAAAAATCAATGCCAAGCAGCCGCCAAAAAGTCAGAGGGTGGCACTTCATTTTAACAATCAGTAGAATTCTTTGTGAAATGCAGTCACTGCTTTACACACAAATTAAAGAGTAATACAAGAGGGAAATGTAACAAAAGTCCCAATTGAAAAAAGCAGACACAGAAAAATCCTCCTTTGAGTGGATATTAACAAACCCCAAAGGATAATCATGCTGCTTACTCATAGAGTGATGCATAAATCTCCAAGTGGCACCATGACTTGATCCTTTTGATGCACAGTTCAAACATGCAAAGCTCTTGAATGTTTGAAGTTCATCTTGGATTAGAACTGCAGGCAGATTGCTAAACAGGTTTTTAGAATGGTATCTTTGGGTGCATCTACATTGTATAATTTATGCACGTGGACACTGGTTCAACTGCCATGGCTCGATGCAATAGAATCCTGGGATTTGTAGTTTGATGAGGCACTCAGGGGCGGTCTTTGCCATTACGCGGCCTATGCGGCCGCGTAGAGCGCCATCTTGGATGCTCCGGGGTGGGGCGCCATTGTGAGGCGCCGCGGCGCCGCCTGCCGTGCTTCTGCGCTGCGCTCCGCGGGTCTGGCGCGCATGCGCAGTGCCTACGGACCTCGAGAGGTCCGTAGGTACTGCGCATGTGCGCTCCGTGGTTTCGTGCGCACGCGCAGTGCCTACGGACCTCAAAAGAGGTCCGTAGGCACTGCGCGTGCGCGCGAAACCGCGGAGCGCAGCGCAGTGCCTACGGACCTCTCTTGAGGTCCGTAGGCACTGCGCATGTGCGCTCCGTGGTTTCGCGCGCATGCGCAGTGCCTACGGACCTGAAGAGAGGTCCGTAGGTACTGCGCATCTTGCGCGAAACCGGGAGCGCAGCGCAGCAGCAGGGCGGCGGCGCGCGGCGCCTCACAATGGAGCGCACATTGGGAGCGCCGGGGGGGGGCGCCAAAATTATGTTCGCTTACCCCCCCGGGAGAGCTCGGACCGCCCCTGGAGGCACTAGCACTCTTTTTCAGAGATGGCTAAAGGCCTTGGAAAACTACAGTTCCCATGATTCCAAAGCATTGAGCCATGGCATTTAAACTAGTGTAAAAGTGAATTAATTCTGTGGCATAGATGCACCCTTAGTTGCCCTCTAGTCTGGAACTACCTCCGGACTCTTGTGTAAGACATCATACTCTAATCTCTGGAAATAATGTCCCACAAGCAGTGTGGGGATGCTGAATCCTATACCAGAGGAGTTCTGGGTTTTAGTCCCACCTTCGAAAGAGCTATCAAAGAAGCTGAACCCAAATCTGGTTCAAAGTTAAAAACCTAGGATTCTCACCAGAAGTAGCCATGTATATTCATGACACATAGCTACTTCCAGTGTGTATCCTGCCATTTTAGCTTTGAACTAGTTTTGTCCTAATTTGTCCAAAATCAGATATCCCATCTGAATAGAGTCTTCTAGAAACCTAAGAGTATCTTGCAGCTTTGAGTCATCTGGTCAACTGGACCAAGTCGAATTTGACCTAATTCACTGTTTAGACTGGACATAGGTGTCATCCCCTTTTTGCTGTGAGAAAGCAAACAGACCATGGCCTTCACCCATCCTAGCTATTCTGTGAAAGCTCCTAGCTGTCGAATCTTGGAGTCTGGTGTGAAATAAACCTTTCCTGGGATTAAAATGGCATTGGTGCCTCTAGTAATGGCACAATGCCTCTAGAAAAAAAACTGGGGACATTTGGTGGCATGGGGGGGCTTTTTGGGTGTGGGTGTGGTCTCTTAAAGGCCTAATGCAGCCCCTAGCCTCCCACAGTAGTCCACTCCTGCTGTCAAATACAAAGCCATTGGTATTAGGTCACATTAGGTTTTCTGAGTATCAGGAAAAACTGATGAGATGAAACCTGAAATGGTAAGACTCATCACAGTTCAGGGCATATTCTGTGCAAAAAACACACTTTTTTACTTTTTGCACAGAAAACAACTTTATTTGAACAGGAAATAATGTTGGAAGTGGAAGCATAAAGCTGGCATGCTTCATGGAGTGTTGGGCAGAACCCAAAGAATTAATGCCTAGAGGCTGGGAATTGTCACCACCTCAATTTCTGCCCCTTGACATTTTATCAATGGGAACTTCAGCATCCGTGTTTTTGCTATCCATGTGAGAACTTGCAATCAAACCTCCTCAGATACCAAGGGCTCTCTACACTATTTTACTTTTAACATTCTGCCAAACTCAGAGCCCTAAGTCAGCCTTGGGGGACAGACCTAAAGTGCATTTGGAATAATTGAACTTGGTTAAAATGTGACCATAAGGGCAGGAGGGAGAGAGATTCCACTTTCTTTAGAAGTGTTCTAAAAATCCAGAAGACATTCCTTCATATGACCATATAACCACAAATTAACTGCATGGTAAAAATCAATTTTACTGTCTATTTTTCCTATAGATCATGAGTATGTAAATTAAGAAAAAGGAAGAGAATTGTTGAGTCAAAAGAAGCAGTGAATCCATATCCACAAAAAGCAATCTGTGACATTTTTCATATCCTATGCTACAAAGAAACCATCACCCATACCATATCTTCCAAATGTTTATAACTCACAAACACACATCATTAATGCCAGCTTGGAGCCTTCACACATTTTACAGTCTTCATCTTCCACTATATCCTGAACACTACTTTTAAAAAACAATATTAACTGTGTTTCTAACTACTAACAAACAAAATGTGCTTGCAACTCCTGTGTTAGTACTGATGCTACCAATGACAACATATATCCAATCAGTCTGCTGATACTGTTTGCCCCTAAGTTTTCTTTCTTGCATAAATGTTACTCATGTCATTTATGCTTACCGTTGTTGTGACTGTCACTGCTGTCATTCTTTAGATGGCTGGCAGCAAAAGGATATGACAAAAATGACTTTGTAACACTGAGCCTGGAATCTATAATAGAAGGAGTAAATTCGTGAGCTGGAAATATGGCAGATATTTTTGTTGACATTGTGGCTTTTAGTGGGTTCGTTTAAGGCATTTACAAATAATAGTCAGAAGTAACATAGAATGATTAAAACACACACACACACACACAACTATTTGTATATCTGATCTATCTGTGAAACGTGCCAAGAGAAAGGTGCATCAAGCCAACCTTGACCAGGGCCGTCTTCCACGTGGAAAGTGATGCCCTCATTATGGAAGAACATGCAGATCAAGAGTAGGGCTCCACAGTCACCTATGTATCCACTGCCATAAAACTACACTTGGAAGGCCATCATACTCAGACAATGAGAGTATCACCTAAGTAAGTAACTATCACTGTTAAATCATATACACATCTATCTCTCTGTCTGTCAAACTATATGAAATTGCACATTTCAATGGACTTGACACACACACACACAGACATATATTAAAACTCCAACTTTGTTCATTGTTGTTGTGTGCCTTCACATTGTTTCTGACTTTGGGCCCTCCTTAGACAGATTTATCACTGGGTTTTCTTAGCAATATTTGTCTATAAAGAGCTTGCCTATACATACTGTAAATACACAGAGACAGACACACAGAATAGAGATATATATTCAATCAAACTCCAAGTGTGCTAGGTTATGTCCCTGGGACATCCAAATATTATTAAGAATTTGCTAAAGGTAGCTCCTGGATGCCCAAACTAAACCCAACAACATGTATACCACTAGCAATTGTGTCAACAGTTTGTGATGAGTACAGAGCAGGCAATGGCAGAAGGTAAGGAAGCAGCTCCCTCTTGTCATCCTTAGATGGAGGCCTCCTCCCTCATGTCTGCTATTTGCATGCAGGGAAAAAGTTCCCATTGGCAACATATCCCCGTCACATTCATTTTGGCTCAAAGCTAACATTACTGCTAGTGAGGTCTATGCCAACAGTCAATGGTATGTATAATGATATAGCATGAACAGAGTTGGGAAAGAATTCAATAAAATTAATTTGTTTTTTAAAAAAATGTTTTTATTATAAACAACTATACATAACCACAATTACCATGCCTTTTTTGTCCTTTTTCATCCCCTTCTCCCTCCCCCCTCCCACCCCTCCCTCTTCCCTGTTGACAATGAAGTCCTTTTTTCTCTGTTACATGAGCCTTCTTTCGATTCTTTCAATTTTTTTCTTCCAGTTTTCATCATCTGGTTTAACGACCTGTAACCATCTTTTAAATGGAGTCCAAATTTCTTTAATTTTCTTCTGTTTGTCTGACCATGTCTTTTTGCTTCTTATGATGTCCATAATATCTAGTTGTATTTGGTCCCACACATATTCATACCATTTTTCAAGTGTCCATTTCTTTTTTTCTTTCCAACCCCAAGCTATTACTGCATGTGCTGCTCTAAACATCATCATCATTAATTCCTGGTCTTGGTCCTTAACTCTTCTATCACCATATATTCCTATTAACAAAATTTGCATGTTTATATCAAATTTTATTTTAGTATGTAATTCTACCTGGTTTAGAATTTGACTCCAGAATTTTTGTATCTTTTCACATTCCCACCATAGATGTGAATACCATGCTTCCCGACTTCCACAATGCCAGCATTTGGGATTTAATCCCTGAATCATGTGTGCCAGTTGAATTGGTGTTCTATACCATTTCGTTATTATTTTCAGTTCTAATTCCTTGTATTTTTCTATTTTTATTTTATTTAAACCAATGATTATTTTTTCTATTTTTTCTCTTCCTAGGCCCCCTTCCTTTTCCCACTTGTTTTCCATTATTCTATATATAGAATAAAATTAATTTGTTATATCTTACTTGTTAAACTTTCCAACAACGTGTTATTTTTATCAATAAATGCCAACATTTTTCTGGAGGGACCATTTAATGGTTCTCGTTACTCTAATTTGTGACTGGCCTATAATTTTGAACAATACGTTTAATCTAACACTTTCACAAATTAAGGAACAGGGAATTGTCACCAGGAAAGGTGGGTAATAAATAAATAAATGATGATTGCCATCCATTTTAAACACTTTAATCAAATTTATTTATACATGAAATTTATTTATTTATTTATTTACTTTATTTATATTCCGCTCTTCTCACCCTAACATCATTGTTTTCAAGCCCTGAATGCAACAATATACATTTAAAAGATCATACAAAATTACTGCAATGCTATTACAGATATTTAGAAACCTCTGCAGCATTTGACAGTATTTGTTAATAAAAAGGAACCCTTACCATTTGGAGGAGTCTCTGTCGTTGATGACAAAACACAGTCGCTTTGTACTGGCATTTTTGCCAATATTTTGTAACTTTCAACGGTGTTACTAAAGTGCTTAAAGAATTCTTCTGGAATAAATCTACCTTCTTCATAAAGGTGGTCATGATGTTGTCTAAAATTCTATTAAAAAATTGCAAAAGCCCATCTTTAAAGGATGCACAATGAACTAAAGACTACCACAATATAGTATGAATAATAAGGACTAGCATATGGAATACGAAATCACAATGGGGTTGAACTGTTAACAGCTGACATGCACTTCAATGTTAAAGCTGTAAATCACAATGGTCAGACTCTATTGCAGAAAAATCCAAAATCCCCACAACTGTAATTAGTTTCTTTGATTTTGAAAAACTGAAGCATTAATTTCAAAATGATATCAAAATCATATGGTTTCCCTATGTTGCAACATTTTCTGTTTGTTTTTTTTTAAACTGCAGAGCCATTTGGGACTGATTTATCCTTCCATCTTACTTTGAAGGCAAGGCAGTTTAAAAACAAAAAAAATGAGATCTCTGAGGCTCCACTCTTCTCTCCATTCTCCTTCTTCTGAGGCAAGGCAGTTTTAAAAACCTGAAATGGAGGTCTCTGGAACTCGCATATTCCTTTCTTCCTCTCTTCTCCAAAGAACTCCTGGAATGGGTTGTTGTAGGTTTTTTCAGGCTATATGGCCATGTTTTAGCGGCATTCTCTCCTAGTGTTTCGTCTGCATCTATGGCAAGCATCCTCAGAGGTTGTGAGGTCTGTTAGAAACCTACAACAACCCAGTGATTCCAGCCATTTGACAATACAAGTCCTGGAATGCCTTGGAAGAAGGGAGTAGAGAAGAATGGAGCTTCAGGGACATCCATTTTGTAGTTTTTAAACTCACTTGTTTCTGGAGAAAGAAGGAAAGAAGGCAAAATCAGTCCCAAATGGGTGTTGCAACTATTATGCAAGGAAAACAAAACCACCATTTCTGGCACTCAAAGAATGGGGGTGTGACTGTTATGCAGTGATGGCTATTATGCAATGAAATATGATAAAGGACTTGATAATAAGTTGATCTCATGGAGAAGTTGAAATCAGGTTTTTAATTCAAAATTATGGAATCTGCTAAGACCAAAGGATAAGTTGCAGGTAAAATTTAGAGGCATGTAACAAATCATTTCCTCTCCTTTTAAAAATAGGGGGAACATACCTAAAAGGAACTAGAGAGGAGAGGACTGTCTTTTTGATTGGTTACAAGGGGGAGTGCAAATTGCTCCTCTGATCTTCCTCAAGCAGTCAAATAACATGGAGCACAGATTTCACTATGGGCCCTTCCATACAGGCCCCAAAATGAGGAGTCAGTTGGGCTTTTACCAGAGGCTCCTGGAGCCTAAAGGTGCGTGGCACCCACCGCCTCCCCCAAAACCCCTCCAAACTAGCCTTAGAAGTTTTAAAAAACTTACTAGGTTGCCAATAAGCTGCTCCGGCAATCCTCCTGGCATGTAGAAATGATGTGCCAGGAGGTGGAGGAAGGAGCAAAATAGCTCCTTCCTCCACCTCCTTCCTCCAGGAGGGCTGCTGGGGCAGTGGCCCAGCGAGTTTAAAAAAAACTTTTAATGGCTGTTTTTTGGGGATGGGGTGGAAATCCTGGGTTTTGTGGGTATGGGTGGGGACTTAAATCTGCATTGAAGTGGGTATTTTAAACTCGTTTTGGCGTGTGTTTAAGTTATGTCTGGAAGCACCCTAAGATGTTGTTACCATGTTGTCACTGGATAAGTGAACTCAGATTTTAAAAGTAAATTTTTAGATTAAAATTTCTAAACAAATAGTTGAATATATATTGTACACATGTTTAGAATTGAACTTTAAATATATAGTATTTAGTAAAACTATAATAAGGAGAAATTAATTATAAGTTTTCTAGATGTTAGCAAATTAAATATAAGGACAAGAACTACTATAAAAGGAATCAGTCATGATTTACAGTAGCAAGAATATGTTTGTGCAACATATTTATTTGTAGCATATTATGTGCCCATGATTTATCACCATTTTCTTTAGAATTAAAGAGGAAGGGCCAACATGAAAGCCTTGCCTTATATTTCGTAGATGACAGGCATTCCATTAGATCATTGATGATCCTTCGAAGATTATTGATAATTGAATAATTACTCAAGACATCTGGCATATCTGAAAATTCTGTAAATTTGTTGAGAAGATTACTCAGACTCTTTGACAGCTCAGGCACCATCAAATGCAACCAACAATGATTAGGCTGTCAAGGATGATAAAAAGGAGAAAAAGATAAATTACACTTTGCATACAACAACTGTTTAAGTAATTTAAAATGTGTAAAAGTAGATTAACATGTCCTCTCCAATTGGTATTAGCCTGCACTTTGTTAAATTGAAATTCAACTGCCATTAGATTGCCTGCTGTTTTCTCGCGTTCTTTTTTGGAATTCCTGACAGCCCTCCTTAACATAACTAGGTCAGCTGTGACAGTCGGAAGATGTTGCCAGTTCTGCTTTATCCATGTCTACCAGCTCCAAAGCTGTCAAAACAAAAACACAAAATCCACAAAACTGCTAACATTTAACCTCTGTTTTCCTAAAGTAACATGGAATCTAAAATACAATCTGTCTCTTCCGTACATAATGTCTACTAGCATAGTGCTTCTACTTTTTATCATTGTGATCTGTTGACACTATAAAAAGATATGTACCTTCACATCAATACTCCAAAAAGGCAATTAAATTGTACAAAGCTTTCTGAGATATTGTTTCTACCTTTATGGACAGAATAAGTTGAGATCTTAGTGATGAACATGTTTTGCTAACATTCAAACTACAGAAACAAACTTCCACTGATGGAAAACTATTTGACTCGGTGGTCATTTCCATCAGTAAGACAAGGACAAAGGCAATTTTCAGCAGTTTCCTACAATTCTCTTTCCTTTGTCTGCCCCAGATAGCTAAGAGATGCCAAAAATGACTGTGCAGATGACAAAAGGAGGAATGCTGAAGAGAAGGAAGGAAGCAATGATCTTCTCTCCTACTCTGTTCTGCTGATAGAAAATTCCACTTTATCAAAATGCTTTCCGTTAGAGGATAGACACCAACTATATAAGTCTGAGGGTTTGAAATCAGATCAAAATTAGATCTTTAAATTATTTCCTTCTTATGCTGCATTGTTAGCAATGTAACATCATGATTGGTTGATATTCATTAGGTTGGAGATATATGCAAGACTTTGTGAGTTCCATCTTCAATGCATGACTTAATAATAATTGTGATGGAACATGTTGATCCTGAAAATGAAACAAACAACAGCAAACAGTTGTCTTTGTGCAGTGGAGATTTAACAGAGAATGGAAGGACAATGTTGTGATAAGGGTAGTTGGCAACGAAATTGTATTAAGCACAAACTGAGAGCAAAATTTAAATTGCATTCATATAAAAAAGCAGCAAAAATGCTGAACATTCTTTAAAGTAACAAAAATATAATGAGATGGTTTGATGAAATAAGATAACGTTTAAAAATACATCCATGTTTGACCTGAATATAGAGACATGGTTTGATATCTCCAGCTTCCACAACAATCTGGGATTGATAAATACCAACTATTAAGTATTACTTCTGGCTAAAACTGATTAGCCAAAGTGGATGAATGAAGTTATTTGAGAGACAAAAAGGGGAGAAGGGCCAACCTGAAAAGGCATGATTCCTCATTTACCAGTTCAATGAACCCTAAATACAATTACACCATCAACTATCTTTTTGATTGGTTCAGTGAAAATTATGTGTATTTATTGGGTATTTGTGTTTGAAATTCTTGTGCATGTACACTTGTTGTCTTCTCCCTTTAAAATCTCTGGCTCTTTGCTGGGAGGGAAAGAAGGACAAAATGAGGAAAACAAAAGTTTTAAAAATGGAAAGAAAAGTGGGAAGGAAGCAAAGAACTATTGAATCAATCCTTTACTTATGTATAATGTGTTCCAGGTATAAGAGATGAAGTGCAAATTATAGATGCTGGAGCTCCAGTACTAGGTTCAAGGAGAAGGTCACTTAGCAGGATGAACATCAGAGTTCATGACAGTTGGTTACTTGCTGCTTCCTGCACCCCAATTCATTGACAGTTCTGGAACTTTCCAGGCCTCCTGCTGCTGCAATGTCTTTCTCAGCTTACCCTCTTCTAACAAACCGAGCAGTATATAGTGTATGGAAGAAGGAATAATCCATTCTGCATATCATGTCCTTACTACCTTTCTAACAGGAAGTGTCCACTGATACCGGATGGAAAGATAGGCAAATATAGTGTTCAACCCAATGAAACATTTTATGCAGGATCCTCATAAAGTCTAGAACGGGCGGTGCTTACAAGCAGCTTTTAAACACATACACAACTTTGGTACAATGTATATCCACCCTACTCTTCTCATCATTTGCTTGTGAAAATATACCTACCTCAATTGTGCTGTCTGTCTGTTTATGTGTCTTATTCACTCAAATCACCATTCACACATACAAAATCATTTTATTACTCTTCCTTCCAGCAAATGGATTTTATTAGGTAATTAATTAGGTGACAAAAACATTTGCAGAGTCTGCATATATAAGCTTAAAAAAAACCCCAAGAAATACTGGGTGCTTTGGCCAACTGAAATGTGTGAGATATTATATTTTATAGTTTTACTGGCTATATATTTAATATCTGTATTGCTAGCATGCTTTTATTTTAAATATTTTTGTGACATTAAGTGCCAAAAGCTATGTATTTGTTGGACTCAATGAAAGCTACATTATTTCTCATTTTTCACTTCCCACTTCCCAAATTTATTGTATTTCCACTTTATAGGTAGGAACTCAAGTGGAGTTTCAATAGAGAATGCTGTCAGAATACTGATGATGCAGCTTTGATTTTCTTATTCATTAAAGCAAATGTAGAACTGTGCAATCAGGTTGGAATGAAAGTGGTAAGTGCATTCATGGACTTTTTGAGAGACTATTCCTATTAATAGACATTCTGACTAATGTTATTAATTGTCCAAATAAAGCAGTCTAGTCCCAGCATTCTTCATTTATGATGAATAATATCAGTGTAAGAAAACTCTTTTGCAGATATGAAAACACAAAATTTCTTTTTTAATTATGAAGACATGATAATAATCAGATAATTATATGGGGAAAGGCAAAACATGATAGATTTATAGTCTCCTAAATACCCAAAGACACCAGATTCCATTTGATCTTGGAAGCTGGGCCCAGGCAGGCCTCTGTGTGGAAGGAATACCCAATGCTGTACCCAATGGCAAACTAGCTCTGAGTACTCCTTGCCTAAGAAGATCCTATGAAATTCATGGGGTCACTATAAGTTGGCAGGTAACAAGAAGATGAAGACCAGAAAACTCTTGCTTATGAATTTAAGAATAAACCAATTGGATCAAAGTTATGCTGGCTGGGGAATTTTAGTTTCTCTAAGACCTGTCAATAATCCAACAAACTAAATCAATTTAATATTAATTAATATTATTGAAATGATCATAACTAAATAAAGACCAGAATGAAAATATATGCATCTTCCTAAAGTTCTTAAAAAGAGGCAAATTGATCCTTTAACATTGGGGGCTGGGGGAGGGAATTATGGGATTCTCAATAAATTATTCTCTTACAGATGTTAACATTGGGGCAGGGACATAATTAGAGAAGCAATATTTACAGCCAGATATCAAACCACATACTCTGAGTCCTTAAAGATAAAGTTAATACCTTAACAGAAGACTGGAACAAAGCATCTAAGCAACTATGAAAGGGCGGACATACATATCTGATTGTACTCATAATCAGTGTGAATGTGGAACCCAAGACAGGGACAGGGCAGCCATGGATTAGCACAGAAAAATATGTTTTCAATCTGATCCAAGCTTTTTGTATTATGAAGTTGGTTAGGGAATCGCTTTAATAATGGTGAGCACAAACCTTGCAGCCAAGGTTTCTCTAAGCACACAGCCCGAAACAGGATAGGCAGAATTGCATTTTAGTCCTAAGTTGTAAACATCTAGCCTTTAGAACATAAAATATAGTTCCAAAATAAGATGAATTATTGTCTTGTAGTTGAAAAACTACAAATATATGCAAGGAAACAACAAAATAAGCCATATGTATGCTTTTGATGACTCTGCTTTCATTAAGGAGATAATAGTAATAATTATTGCAACTAAAAGAGTTGTTTGCCTCTTTATGTCTGGCAATGTCCTACATGGATTTCCCTTGAGGAACTGATAATTATACACTTGCTTTTCCATTCCTCTTCCAAAATGATTGTATAATATGATCTAGGAGAAATCATTTATACAGTAAAAATCTATATTGTTCTCTGTGTTTTCTATTCTAAGCATGATTTATTGCATTTTATAATTAAAGAAAAAAATATAAGGCACAATCAAACTGATCTATTCTGTTGAATTTTATCAAGAAAGATTTATGGTTAAATCAAAGGAATATAATAGAGTAAGTTTTAACAGTGTTCAGCTTTGGTTGGTTTGTGCCTTTTGGAAAGAGGTTTTGAAAGACTTCTTTTTATTAATTTTTTTTAAAAAAGGTTTACATTTCATAAAATCAGTATACAAAAATTGTTTGTGTGTCCCTTGATTATGCTATGAAGAATAGATCAAGTAGCTGTACTTACCAGTGTATCCATCTTCCGGACATATTTAAGGGCTATCATATAATCATTTGGAAGATTTCCAACCTACAGACAGCAAAGGACATCAAAGGTTATTTTGTTATTCTCTTTTAAATAAAGCCGTAATTGAATCACATGATATGGGACAGTATCATTCAATACTTGTCTAAAAAGAGATATAAAGGGATTGTAATGTGCCAATCTGCCATTCCATTCACCTCTTAATTTGTAATGCGCAAAAACATTTTGAGTTGGCATTTACTTTTTTATTTATTTATTATGTCCTGTGTTTTTAGATGAGACTTAATTCCATCTACTCTTTCAGACTCTCATATGATTGCCATAAACACAGTTTGCTATTTTTATATGGAAACAGTAAGGTGTGTTTGTTCCAAAACAGACGCATATGTATCCAATGCACCCCCTTTTTAAATGAAGTGAGTGAATATATTGCATCTGATGTCTCAGTTGTGTTTTGCTTTTAAACAAGGTCATCAACATCCCACCTTGATCTCCCTTCAAAGACCATACTTATATCCATTCCACTGTGTGGAGAACCTTTAGCTGCTCAGATGTTCTGGATTTCAGTTCTCATGATCCGTGGTAAGGGATCATGAGAGCTGTAGTCCAAATATTGGAGAGCCAAAATTTCTCCAACCTCAACATACTAAGTTCAGTGAGATCACTATAGTCTATATTTTCAAAAACAAGATGGATAGTACTACTTATGGATGTATCATTTGCAAATGGAAGCAAGATGATCAATAATGAAAGTATTTTTACTCGTGTCAACACTAGCAATGGAAAGAATATTTCAAAAATATTCATGTTTCTTGAGTGTCAAGAAAACCTGACAAGAAAATGCAGGGTTGATGAGAATCTTCACTTAGTCCTTATGCTGTGCTGAATTTTCATATGTCTCTTTTGCACAAAAAAGGCTTATGCTTCTTTGTCTGGGAATAGTTGTAGTTGAAGACTTACTCAATACAAAATTTAAACATGCACAGAAAGTTGAATTTTTTGTATAGGAAACATCTTTTTTTCCAGAAATAGTATTTTGTGCAGAAAATGTTTCTTTTTTTCATATATGTTTTTTCTGTAAACCAATGAAATGTAAGATTTGTGAATAGTAACGTGTAAATTTCAAGTATTCTTTGAAGACACAAAGCTTTTGAAGACTTTTTGCAGCAAGAAGAAAATTGCTAAAATTACTAGTTGCTTCTTTTGAAAAGAAAATTGTGAGTAATTATATCCCTACTTTATGCTGAACTCATTTCAAAAACTTTATTATTTGCCAGAGTAGGATTCAAAAACTCAGATCTAATATAGATACAAGGGTCACTTTCTTTAGAAAGATAATATTTCTCTTTTTTTCAAGGTTTCAAAAGCCCTTTTCTAAGGAAGAGGTTTTTTTCTTGGGTGAAGTCCAATTTCCAGGAAGACTAAGATAATTTGAGAAGCTAATTTTGACTTGCCACTGCTAACAAGATTCCTACAGACAGGTGGACAGTGGCACCTTCCAGGCTGTAAGATCCTTAATACAGTAATGGATATAAAATCTCCCCTGACTTAGTTTCTTTATAGGATTAAAACATCTCTAACAAGCAAGTGGTCCATTAAGTTAAATAGAGGACTAAGATTCTGGAAAGAGATGTTCACTTATATTTGTGAAGCTTCTGAGCAGCACAAGGAAAGCTTGTAAAATATTTTAGAAATTTGTGTTTTCTAAAACGATCACTAAACTGTGAAAATTTTCTCAAATGTGTGATTCACTTCTTAAAAGTTGATTGCTAGATCAAAAATATGGATGCATAAGTGGTGATTTTCCAGTTTTTTCTTGAATTTTACTTAAATAAATCTAGAATTTTCACGTAACCAATTCAAACTCAAGGAAGAGGTTGACCCCAGCTTAGTCATGCTCAGAATAGATTCTCTGAAATCAATGATATAAGTTTATCTCTACTAACTCAAATTTCATTCATTTCATCAGGTCTACTCTAAGAATGATTAAGTACCTGGAGCCCACTCATTATCCCCATGGTCCCATCTACCCAAGTCTTATAATCCACAATGAAGTGGATTATAAGAAGGGGGAAAATAACCCACAACCATTACCAGGGAAGAACTGCATTAAACAGGGAAAGCCTGTGTTTAAAAAGGTCCAGAGAAAGTATAGTTTTGTTTGAAAAATTAGCTGCTACAGAGCCCATTAATACCCAGGTACACAGAAACAAGATTTCGCTAGATTTCCATGAGGTGTGCTGGTGTAGACAGCACCCGTGCATAACTGCATTTTAAAACTTTAAACTTAAAAAAAAATATTGCACTCTGCATATGCACTGCAGTGCATTCCTGCACTTAAGCGGGGGGCAGTAGAAAACTTCCAGAGGATGTTCCACCAATCAGATCGTTCTGGATTAATATGGATGCCCTGGGAGGGTTGTTCTGGGGTTTAAAAAACCTTCTTTATACAAATTTGGAAAAGTGGATTTTAACGTCAAGATAAATAATTTTAATATTTATGTATGTGTTCCAGCATTGAATGTTTGTCGTATATATTTTGTGCTCTGCCCTGAGTCCCCTTCAGGGTGGGAAGGGCGGAATATAAATGCTTTAAATAAATACATAAATAAATAAATGAAAAGTGAAAGATACAGTTGACCTTTCTAATGGAAGATTGAAATAATGTCATAATGAGTTTAAAAGTTGGTGCCCTTTTCAAACCTATGTTTATATATTTAATAATAATAAAAAACTTTATTTATACCCTGCTACCATCTCCCCAATGGCGACTCGGGGTAGCTTACATGAGGCCAAGCCCAATGACACAATACAATAAATGAAATCAAAACGCAAACAAAAACATAATAAGTTACACAAGGCATAAGAATACAACAAACAATATAAAATTAAAATAAAATCATATATAACACAGTAACAGTGAACGGGCCGCATGTACAGGATAGAACACTATAGCTAAAAACACGAGGTGAGATAGGAGTGGAGCAGATTTATTTGTGAGGGAGAAGCTCTTCAGGACTGGGGTTGAGAGGAGTCTTCATACTGGAGAGGCGGAGGTGTACTCTAAGGACAAATGTTAAGGGGTCACAGCAATATCAGGTTGTATAGTTAATCACCAAAGGCACAATGGAAGAGCCAGGTTTTGAGATTCTTCTTAAAACTTTCTAAAGTGGGGGCTTGACTAATCTCACCAGGTAGTATATTCCACAGTCGGGGGGCCACTGAAAAGAAAGCTCTCTCCCTTGTTTCCATCAAGCAGGCCTGGGATAACGGCAGGGCCAAAGGAGAGCCTCCCCCGAAGATTGAAGGGATCGAGCAGGTACATGGAGGGAAATACGGTGACGAAGGTAGGCGGGTCCCAAACTGTTTAGGGCTTTATAGGTAATGACCTGTATCTAGAATTGGGACCGGAAAATAAATGGGAGCCAATGGAGCTCCTTAAATAGGGGGGCTGACCGCTCCCTGTAATTCGCCCCGTTATTAATTTACATTTTCTTCCTCCTGAAAATGCACTATCAGTATACTGTACTGCCACACACAGAGATCTCATCACTCTTTAACTCTTTGGCTGAGCAACCTCTTTGTGCAAGTTACCAAAGAAACCTCATTGATAGATTCTCATTTTTCTCACAATTAAAAATCAAGGATTAGAGTGTTTGAACAAATTTAAAAACATGGTTTAATATCCTGGCTTGCTCTGAAGCTGTTTACTGTATTTTCTGGTTTGGACAAAATGGAAAATGGTAGTTAATGAAAAAACTTCTTGCTTTGTTTGCTAGTTTGCATGAAGAGAAGAACAAAGATATTGAGTGTGTGGCAAAAAGACTAATTCATAACTCATACTATAAAGTCAAGGTATGATAATCTAAATGCATTGATTCTGGAATTGAACCATGCAACAAACAAAAGTAACGATACTGCTTTTCATATTCTGTATGCTAGGCTAGACTTGATACTTAGCAATGTCAGCAACTGTATATTCCTTTAAGAAAGGTCACTGCAAGATTAAATTTGTTCCAGATCAAGGAGCACTACAAGAATTGGCATGTATTATGTATACAATCTACTCTACTGGCATCAAAGCCTGTCAAGCACTTTTCACGCACAGTTAAAAAAACATAAGTGGCCAAGACTACAGATTCAAGGAGTAAGAATGTTTTAATAACTTCTGAACAGAAAACAACTCAACGTTAGACAGCTTGTGCATGGTAGCCAATTCTTAATTGTCATCTACATCCATTTCATCTGAAGTCTGGCATGATCATGTACATACTATCTTAAAGAAGAACTATGAAGATCATAGCTGACATCCCATCAGGTAGTTGTGATGTCACAGCTAGACACATAAACCTGTAACTGGTTCATAGACATATTTGCAATTGTGATAGCAGAGTCATGACCAGAAAACTCACTGAAACCACTATTAAAAGTTAATCAGCCATGCCAAGCAATGGAGCTCTGAGATAGAAGTGAGCAGGGCTCTACAGAATGACATGACAAGCCCTCTCTCATTAGTTAGTTAGAGATAGTGCAAGGAGCAAAAACAGGTAGTTCTGTGAGTGTCCTATTACAACTCGAACAATAGATGGGAGTGTGCTAGTCATGTCATCCTAAGTACTTCACTTGCAAGCACGACAGAACTCAATTTCTTGGGACAACGTTCTTACAAATCTTCATAGGAACTCAAAAAAAGTCACAGATGAATCAATGCTTTATCATGTGTAGGCCTGTCAGCCACACTTTGAAGGATGACTTGCTTATCACCAAGTCCTCTGACTTTCACTCCTTTTGTGGTGTAAGCCAGATGCTTGTGACAGACAGGTTCTTTTTGCGGAAATTATAAAAAAGGATGAAGTGAAATTAGCACTTCCAAACTGTCAGTTTCTTAGGTGTTTATGGAGTATGCTTTGTAACAGCATAGCTGGAGGTGAGGGCCAAGTTCTAATATTTAATTTTTAAGCTTGTTTGACAAACAAAACATAGACCATTTTTCTCCTGTGAAAATCCAAGAGAAAACACCCCCCCCCCCCCCGCCGAAAGTATATAGGTTGCCAGGTCAGGAGCATCTAGCCATGACATTTCACACTGCAAATTTCACACCCAGATTTTTACTGAGACATAAGGATGATGGCACAAGGCTTGAGGCTCAGAGAATGTTATTCTATTTTGAAAGGAACAAGTTTTAAGGCATGGGACAAAATAAGGCAGGGAAGAGAGATCTCTGGAGTCTACTGCAGCCAGTTTGATGCAGCATGCAGCAACAGAAGCCAGTAGAACATAGTTTTTTTTAAAAAATAAAAAAAATAAATTTTCAGGGCAATAAGTGAAAAACCACGACGTAGGGATGTTCTATTTATTTTAATATTTATACATTATTTTAGTAGTTATACACTATTTAAGTCTTTATAAACTTAGAGTAAAGTGAAGGAAAGGAAGGAAGGAAAGGTCCTTCAAGGCTGGTGGGAGGGAGGACTGAGGAGGGAAAGTGCCTCGGAGTGTGGCGGTGGCAAAACCCCACAAAACAGTGAAAACACCATGATATATATTTGAAATTAATATTTTTTAAAATCTGCGAAACAGCAAGTCTGCAATAAGCGAACCACGAAGTAGCGAGGGAACACTGTACCAAAGATTGTCTGCAAGTCATTATCCTAGTTTTAGCATCATAAAAATATCTAGTTAATTTGATATA
The DNA here is from genome assembly GCA_030556195.1 of Anolis apletophallus. Taxonomy (NCBI): domain Eukaryota; kingdom Metazoa; phylum Chordata; class Lepidosauria; order Squamata; family Anolidae; genus Anolis; species Anolis apletophallus. Next base: position 86,316,948 of record JARBWK010000009.1, read on the forward strand.
GAAACATGGAAAATTTTGTATAAGAAGGGCATAGGGTAACTTCTACATGCAGTTTGTTGACAAAATTGTGTTTCCATAAGAGAGTGGAAAATATGTGTATTTGTAGTCTGTACGTTAGGCTACACGATAATTGACTACTTATTTCCATTCAGTCAACAACAATACAGTTGGCCCTCCATATTTGCGGGTTTAACTTTTGCAAATTTGATGATTTATGGATTTGTGGATTTGACTAGTATGTTCTCGCTAGCAATCTCTAGAACTTTCAGGGTGAATATATGGTCAACTTCTGCCAACTCCCATCCCACGACATACAACTACTTCCAGCAGGACTCCATCGCAAAACTAAAGAGGAACTGGTATATTCCATTGTGGTGGCAATACGGGAGGCTTCCCGTGTCACACTGGAATCTACTGGGGGAAGCCGGGCAAAGCAGGGCATGGGGCAATGGGTTCCCCATTCCCCCTGCCAGGCACCGCCAGATTTACCACAATGCATGGTGATTTCGGTGGCACATAAAGAAGTCCTTAATCTCTACTTGATGATATAACATGCAATTTGAGGATATTATAATATAGGGCTATTCAATAGAAATAGCTTTCTAATATTAAATAGCTTTCTAATATTGATAAGGTGGATAAGTTAGACATATGCACATTCCCTTGAAACTCACATTGTATAAAAGGCAAACAGAAAAGGACATTATCTATTTTAAAGTAAAGCACAGTTTTCCTTCTCTAATATGTAAAACCACAACCAGATTATTTTCTGATCAACAATTCCCTATATATATGCAATAAAATACATTACGATGTGTTTGCATAAGGTTCAAGAGAATGAACTAAAGTAAAAGTCAATTTAGTGTAATGCTTTGAGTGTTGGACTAGGATTCTTAGATATCAGCCATGGAAACTTGCTAGATGGTCATGGGCAAGTCACACTTTCTCAAAGAAAGGCAAAGGAAAACCTTATCTAAATAAATCTTCCTACGAGAAACCTTAGAATAGTGCCACCATATGTCAGAGTTGACAAGTCTACCGTGTGTTTGAGAGCAAAGCTAAAAGTAGCACTTATGTGAATTCGCAGATAAGCATAACAACTGTCTAAAGAAAATACACTAAGGACATTTGAGATTATTTGCTGTTGAAATAAACCTTGAGCTGAAAAGGAAGTACTATAGTACTGCCCTACGTGCTGTGTAACATTACAACTTTTGTGAACCCATCACCAATCTGTGTAAGTCAAAAAGAACATCAATCATCGTATTTCCCCAGAATGTCTCTTCCCCTCCATCTACCACTGTTTTGTATTTAGAGAGGAATTTAAAAGAAAAACCACTTACCAATTTTACAATGTCATTCACATCATCCGTCACAGGATTCCCACAGGGACTTTGGGTCTTGACAAGAGGATGAAGCAGGAGCAGTTGGAGATAAAAGCAAGTGATAATCCAAGTCTGTAAAACAGAGAGATTTTTTTGGTAAGCTTTATAAGGACTAAATGAGTATCACACTTCACAGTGAAGCCTCTGGCTACTAAAATTAAGCAAGGACAAGAGACTACTCTTCGAAGATGAAAACACAGAATGGTTTCCAATCAGCAAGGAGGTCAGGCAGTACTGCATTTTATCAACCTATCCGTTTGATTTATACACTGAATGTAAAGCACAATTAGATTCCAAGGAAAGTGGCATAAAATTGGAGGAAGGGACACCAACCATTCAAGATATGCAGATGACACCACAATACTGGCAGAAAATAGTAAAGACTTGGAACGATTACCAAGGAAGTCAAGGAAGAAAGTGCAAAGGCAAGTTTATAGCTGAACATTAAGAAAAACAAAAATAATGATGTCTCACTAGAAAATACACTAATGTTTGTTAAATAGATGGCAGGAAGAAAAAGAAGACCACACTGCAGATGGATAGACTCAATCAAAGGTACCACAGCTCTGAGGCCTTTTCTGCACTGCAATATAAAATCTAGATTATCTGCTATGAACTGGATGATAATGGCAGTGTATATTCATATAATCCCATTCAAATCAGATAATGTGGATTATGTGCTTTCATAATCTAGATCAGGGCTGTCCAACTGGCAGCTCGGGGGCCGTACACGGCCCCCCAGCCTGTTGGACACGGCCCCTGCTATGCCCCTGGCCGCCATTTTTAATTTTTTAAAAAATCGATTTTTTTTAAAAAAATGGTGGCCGGGGGAGGGGGCAGGGAGGGTGGGAAGGCTGGCTCAGCTCCTCCTTCCCCTCCCCTCACCGCGGCTCACGATTGGGCGGCGCGTCATCCGCGGGGGAGGAGGAGGGATGAAGCGGACTGCCCTCTCCTTTCTCTCTCTTTCCCCGTGCGTGCGGGGACCCTGGGCTCTGCGTGGGGCGGGGAAAGAGAGAGATGGAGAACTCAGCCAGCTCCTCCTCCCTTCTCCTTTCTCCCTCTTTCCTTTCCCCATGGGGACCCTGGGCTCGCCGCTGCGGAGAAAGAGAGAGAATGGAGGAAGGGGCAGCCAGCTGACTCCTCCCCTCCCCTTTCTCTCTTTCCCCTGGCGCGCGGGACGTTTGGGCTCTGGCGCTGCACGGAGAAAGAGAGAGAATGGAGAAGGCAGCCAGCTGACTGCCCTCCCTCCTTTCTCTCTTTCCCCGTGCATGCGGGGACCGTTTGGGCTCTGGCTGCCAGAAAGGAGGGAAAGAGAGAGAATGGAAAGGCAGCCAGCTGCCTGCTCCCTCTCCTTTCTCTCTCTTTCCCCCTGGCAGCGCGGACCATTTGGGCTCTGCCAGGCGGAAAGGAGGGACTGAGAGAATGGAGAAGGGGCAGCCAGCTGACTGCCCTCCAGGACCCGTCCTCTCTCTCCTTCCCCCTGGCAGCGGCATTCCGTTTGGGACCCTGGGCTGCCTGGCGAGGGACTGAAGAGTCCTGGAATGGAAGGGGCAGCCAGCTGACTGCCCTGCCAGGACCCTTTTCTCTCTTTCCCCGTGGCAGCGGGGGTTTGGGCGCCGGCGCGTGCCAGGAGAAAGAGGGAGAAAGGAGGAGGGCAGCGAGCCGCTGCCTCCTCCTTTCTCTCCCGTCCTCCTCCTCCTTTCCCCTGGCGCCGCAGCTGCGGGACCCCCAAAGTGTCGGGAAGCTGTTGTGATGCGAGGAGGTGGGCCTCCTCCTCCCGTGGCGCCGCTCTTCTCCCATGCGTCACAACAGCCTCGGAAGAGGAGGGGGAAATTGCCCGTTTCAGGGGATGGGGTGGGGCGGGGGCGGGGGCTGGGGAGGGCCTGGGAGGGGCCTGGGAGGGGGCCTGGGGCGGGCCGAATGGCCCCCAGGTGATCAGTGACCTGGGGTCCGGCCCTTGGGTCGGCAGAAGTTGGACAGCACTGATCTAGATTATATGGCAGTGTAGAAGAGGCCATATAATCAAAACATGGGGAATTTCAGGGGCTGTAGTAGGAGAAAATGGGATGCTGGTGGAGGGCTCCCACTCCTTCAGGCTCCAGGAGCTCAAAGAACTGGGATGGCTGTGGGGATTGACCACTACACTGGATTATATGGCAGTGTAGAAGGGTATGTACTACGTTCTATTCTATCTGGGCTTTTTACCCTTTTGGTGTTATTGGTTCCATGCGACTAAATATGGGATTTGTAGTTCAATGAGGCAATTAGTATTCTCAGTAGACTTGCACTAGAGCTTTGTAACAAACAATTCAGAGTACTTTATTAAACTTCAAATTCTAGGATTCCATAAAAGGTAGCTAAGATAATTAATACAATGAAAATGAAACTGAGATAATCATGACCTGCAGACAAGATTACTGACCCATCTTGGATTCAAAAAGAAAGAATATACAGTAAATGAGTCATATAATCCCCAATGAACAACATACAATGTGAACTTTCATAGGTGGTAATAATACTCAGGGAAGGAAACAATTCAGTTTCAGCCTTCATACAGTTTGACATTCATGCAGAAGTCCTGAGCCACAGAGATATATCAGCAGGATGGAGTGAGGGTTGGGATAAATCTTTGCCATGTCAAATTTGGGTTGACATAAAAACTGGTACAGACTCAAAAGGATGTGAGCTTGGTTGTGAGAACATCATCACAGCCTTTCATTATAAAAGTGTAACCTTTAGAGAATGGGATAAGCAGCAGCAAGAATTCTGGAGATACAGGATAAAGCTATACAACTCACGTGATTAAAAAAGGAGGCAGAGACAAGGCAGCAGACAGGATCCTGAAGAGGCAAGATGCAAAAGCAAGCTAGAAACTGGATCTGAATAATTTAGAGGGATATAGAAACAGGCCCAAGAAAACTTGAATTCTAGTCAATATGCCAAAGAGGTAATGATGAGATTGTGTTAGCCCTACACAAGGAGAATAACATTGTAAAGAGGATAGCATCAGCCATATGTGGAGAAACTCTATATGTTAGGAAATCCTGAAAAAAAATCAGACCATGGTATCCTTCGGGGACGGCTCTCCAGAATGGGTCTGGGGGTACTGCATTGCAGTGGCTTCATTCCTTTCTTGAGGGCCGCACCCAGTTGGTGAAGCTGGGGGATACCTGCTCAGACCCCTGGCCTTTGACCTGTGGGTTATATTCTTTTCCCCATGCTTTTTAATATCTACATGAAACCGCTGGGCAAGGTCATCCGGAGTTTTGGAGTTCGTTGTCATCTCTATGCAGATGACACGCAACTCTATTACTACTTTTCACCAAAATCCAAGGAAGCCCCTTGGGTCCTGGACCAATGCCTGGCCGTGGTGATGGGCTGGATGCGGGCCAACATGCTGAAATTGAATCCTGACAAGACAGAGGTTCTCCAGGTCAGTCGCTTGGCCAAATGGGGTATAGGGTGGCAAACTGTATTTGATGGGATTACACTCCCCCTGAAGACACAGGTCTGCAGTTTGGGGGTCCTCCTAGACTCAGCACTGATGCTTGACACTCAGGTGTCGGCGGTGGTTGGGAGGGCCTTTGCACAATTGAAGCTTGTGCACCAGCTGCGATCGTACCACTAGAAGTCTGACTTGACCATGGTGGTCCATGCCTTAGTTACCTCAAGATTGGACTACTGTAATGCACTCTACATAGGGCTGCCCTTGAAGACAGTTCAGAAACTACAGCTGGTGCAAAGATCAGCGGCCAGATTGTTAACCGGAGCTAGTTACAAGGAAGCGGCCAACCCCGTTTAAACAGCTCCATGGTATAAGTTTCCGGTCCCAATTCAAGGTGCAGATTATTATAAAACTCTATAAACGGTTCAGGACCTGCCTCAGTCTTCGTGTCTCTGGCATCCCTCCCCAGGGAGATCAGGCTCACCCTCACTATCCACCCTTAATGGATCCTCTGGGGATGACTCTTCTCTGAATCATGACCCCACCCCCTGTCTAAATTCAGGCCCAGTTGGTGAATTGATCCTGAGAGGAGGGCATTCTACTATCCACTTTATGGGACGCCTTATTCTTTAACTAGTCTTGCATATTGCCCCCCTCCCAAAAAAACCTGAGTCTGTTGTTGCTTATGTTTGCTTATTATTATTTATTTTATTATTATTGTTTATGCTGTTTTTATGCTATTTTAAGATTTTATTGTTTTGTTTTAACTGTATGTTGATTTGGGCTTGGCCCCATGTAAACTGCCCCGAGTCCCCTCGAGGAGATGGAGACGGGGTAGAAAAATAAAGTTCTTATTCTTCTTCACTTGATCACTTTCAGAAGTTCCACATGAAGAGGATACTATGTTCAGAGTTACTGTGCATATCTAAAGACTAAGAGCAGAAGATGGCAAAACCAATGCTCTTCCTCTTCAGGAAGACCCAAAAATTCAAACCTAGTGGAGTGAGTTAGAACAGGACTCAACAATATTAAATAGCAAGGGCGCGTGTCCAACACATAATTCTATGACCCACAGGGAGAAGCCAAACACAAACTCACAGGCTCCCAGTTTCAGCCATGACAGAACCTGACACGAGCTAATGGTGTTAACGCAATCAAGTAAACTGACTATGCTGTCATATGTGTGTCTATTCAGGTGTTAAGTCCTACAAGTTCAATGAAGTTTACTCCTAAGTACATGCATCAGTGTATGAAACAAACAAAAAAGACAATGCATTTATGTGAATCTCTTATATCCTCTTTCAAACAGATGTTTTGCCTAACAGTGAAAAAGTAGAACTGGTTAACGTGACAAACAACTTGGATAACATAAATCATAAAAACATTTTTCCTTTAAACATTATTCATTTTACTGACATATCTTTCTGATTTTCTGTTCAACACATTGCAGTTGTCTTCTTTAGTATTGCCAAGTTATTACAAAACATCAACATTATGATGCACATCTGACTTTAATCTTGAATACATGCATATGCAGATTAGGGGATTCTGGAACTTGCAATATGAAAAAGTAGTATTTCCACACTCTGCATAAAGCCCATACTTAAGCTAAACAATACCTTATATTATGTACAATTAAAAGTGGGGCTTTCAATCCCTGTCATAACAATTTGTGTAGTTATATCATAAACAAATAAGACACAAACATTGCAAAAAGAATTCTGTTGAGGAAAAGAAGTGATGTTGGTATTAAATCTATTGTGTAGCCAAAAATTAACACCAAATTGGAAACTGTAAGGGCCATACAAGCACTATAATGTATTTTTAAATTCAAACCATTCCAAGCATTTCTGCCAATGATACTAATTTAGACATGACTAACATTATTATTACATTATTCCATAACTCATTACAATAATATCTCTATAGCTCAATAATTCCTACACAGCAGTGCCTCTCAATCTGGGGGTCGGGACCCCTGGGGGGTATGAGAGGGTGTCCGAAGGGTTGCCAAAGACCATCAGAAAACACTCTATTTTCTGTTGGTCATGTAGGTTCTGTATGAGAAGTCTGACCCTATTCTATCATTGGTGGGGTTCAGAATGCTCTTTGTAGGTGAACTATAAATCCCAGCAACTACAACTCCCAAATGTCAAGTCTATTTTCCCCAAACTCCACCAATGTTCACATTTGGGTATGTTGACTGTTCATGCCAAGTTTGATCCAGATCCATCATTGTTTGTTTCCATAAGGCTTTCTGGAAGTAGGTGAACTACAACTCCAAAACTCAAAGCCAATGTCCACCAAAATCTTCCAGTATTTTCTGTTCATCGTAGGAGTTCTGTGTGTCAAGTTTGGTTCAATTTCATCGTTGGTGGAGTTCAGAATGCTGTTTGATTGTAGGTTAACTATGAATCCCAGCAAATACAACCCTCAAATGAAAAAAATCAATCCCCCTCAATCCCATCAGTATTTTGGCGTATCGGGTATTTGTGCCAAATTTGGTCCAGTGAATGAAAATCCAACCTGCAGATTGGATACTTACAGTACGATTCATAAAAGTTGCAAAATTACAGTTATGATGTAGCAATGAAAATAATGTTATGGTTGGAGGTCATCACAACATGAGGAATTGTATTAAGGGGTCACCGCATTAGGAAGGTTGAGAAACACTGCTATACAGCATTTCATTCATATATACACACACACACACACACACACACTAGGATCTCTCCCCCCCCTCTCTCTGTACGTATGTATGTATGTCAGGATTTTATTGTATTTCTACATTAAAGGAGTCCTGTTAAATTCTTGACATTGTACAACTGGATGGGTCAAAGGACATTATATTCTCTAGCTAGCAATTTGCTTCAGAATGATATCAAAATGCACTTACATGCAGAATAATCTGACTTTGTTAATTGGTCCTTTGTATGAAACAAAAAGACCAAAGATAAATAAAGAAACCATTATAGGGTGCAACTCCATGAAGCTAAATATTACAATCATCCTGGATATGCCAGATAAAGTCTATGGGGTGGGGTGGGGAAAAGAAAGAGGTACAATTACATGATATAACAGAAAAGAAAGCACATGAAGCCTTCCAACTCTTTGGGGCTTCTTTTCTCCCACTATTATAAATGCTTCTACTAAGTTCAACACATGGCGTCAGTTCATATACTGTACATATGTAAAACCAAGAATAATATCTTGGTTTTACTCTGGTCTATATAATTCAGCTCAATACCTGGAATGGAACAAATAAATTCTAAAGTAGCAACTGCTTCATTTAATTTATCATCATCTTAATTTTGGCCTAATACCTTGATATTGTTGAAATACTACAGATGTTACCACATATTTGTCAGTGACAATAAACATTCATGAATGATAGGGTCTCTCTTTTTTTGTCACTACTAAATCCCAAAGAAAAATCGTGGCCATGGAGTTTATAAAAAGTCAGAGACTGCTCCTGGAGCACCCAAGCCATTAGTGAGTGAGTAAAACTGCTTTCCCACAACAGCCAGAACATTAGTCACAAGAATGTCATTTTTCTCCAGCTCTGTATGTAGAAAAGGGTAAAAAAAACATTATGCTTTATTACAATAACACATGTGAGCACCTCAGAATTTGTCTCAGGATTTTTTTTGGAAATGATGTAATTAAAACACAGTGCTAGAGGTTGTTGAAGTGCAATTCGTATTGCAGCCATTCATTTTACTGTTACATACACAACTCACCTTGACACTTTTTGAATAAATTGATGGATTAATAGACTCCAGGCCAGGCATAGGCAAACTCTGGGCCTCCAGGTGTTTTGGACTTCGAATCCCTCAATTCCTATCAGGATGTTAGGAATTGTGGGAATTAAAGTCCAAAACACCCAAAGGCCCAAAGTTTGCCCATGCCTGCTCTAGGCTGTGGCATATGCATATGCCATACTAAAATGTATTGGATTATTGTCTGATGCTATATTTATACCCCACATTTCCTCCAAGATAACTTTTTCTATCCTCATTACAGAAAATTAATTGAAAAGGTAATAACTATTCCAAAGATAATTCAGTAACTGTTATAACTTAATTTTAAGCAGCAGTGTTCATGGCTTTCTTTTTCATTTTGAAACTTGCCTGGTTGTGGAGAAATGTCCTACAAGACATGGCAAGCTGGAGGGAGAGGCAGTCATTTTGGTCCACCCTCAGAGCATCTCCATTATCCTAATTCAACACCCTAATCAATAAAGCCTATCTACTAGAACCATAGGAGGAAGGTGAAGTTGATAAGGTTGGACTACAGCTTACATCAGACTTAATCAGCATGACCAATGACAAGAGAAGGAGAGATGTAGTCAAACAACAGTGCTGACTGTGGACCTCATCAGATGGAGGTCCAGAAGCCGGGGGACACTGGGGGAAACTGTGGGGCAGCACCCAGCTTCAGATCCTTACCTTGATTGGTCGTGGGCTGCCATCCAACGACCTTTCCAGATGTCCCCAACTTCCTACAGGGCTGTCCCCAGCTTCTTCAACGAGGATACAGGGAGTCACTCATATCCTCTGGGCTTCCTCTGGGTTTCTGGATGTCAGTCTACATCAGGCATGGGCAAACTTCAACCCTCCAGGTGTTTTTAGATTTCCCAGAAATCCCAGCCAGTTTACCAGCTGTTAGGAATTGTGGAAGCTGAAGTCCAAAACACCTATAAAGCCAAAGTTTGCCCATGCCTGGTCTACATCATGTCCAATTAGGATAGGCATTATATAAGTTGCAAGTCAATATGTTCTGGAATGCCCCACCATCTACATCAGTGATTCTCAACCTGTGGGTCCCCAGATGTTTTGGCCTTCAACTCCCAGAAGTCCTAACAGCTGGTAAACTGGCTGGGATTTCTGGGACTTGTAGGCCAAAACACCTGGGGACCCACAGGTTGAGAACCACTGATCTACATCCTTATAATCATAAAGTTGGAAGGAAGTTTCAGGTGCTATTGAACCCTCCCCCCTCTCAGTTCAATCTCCAGATAAAGCAGCTGTCCAGCTTCTTTTTGAAGAGGTCTAGAGAACAATACCCCACTGTCTCTCTAGGCCAGTGTTTCTCAAACTGTGCTCCTCCAGATGTTTTGAGCTTCAACTCTAATTCCTAACAGCTGGTAAGCTAGCTGGAATTTCTGGGAGTTGAAGTCCAAAACAACTGGAGGACCACAGTTTGAGAAACACTACTCTATACAATTGGTGCCATTATTGAGCCATTCTTGCTGTCATGAAGTTCCTTCTAAAGCAGGGATGGCCAGGTGGTTTGGACTTCAACTCCTGGAAATCCGAGCCAGTTTACCAGCTGTTAGGATTTCTGGGAGTTGAAGTCCAAAACACCTGGAGGGCTGGTAATTGCCCACCCCTGTTCTAAAGCCTGATCAAAACCTGACCTTATAACCATCTGGTGTTCGATATATGGTATTCATATTTAGTTTACTTACTACAACAGGAAAAGGGAAATATAACCTGATTTACACCCAATGGAAACTGACAAACAAAATTTATGATATGAAAGTAGATGTATCTCAATATATTAGTTTATACATTTAAACAACTTAAATATGCAAATGTATTCTACATATAAAAAAATATACCATATACCATTGGAAATACAAATCACATTATTTAAGAGAGTCAATCAAGCTGAAGTCCTTGAAAGGAGGAAAGACCAAACTTTAAAAGAATAAACCTATGCTCAAGAAACCAGCACTAACAGCTCTCCTTCACTGCGGCAATGTTTATTCTTCTAAAGCTGTTTCATGGTTGAGGGAGGCAATGGAGAACTTGGGCACATACCTGCCATTGATTAAAATGCATCTGCCTTTATAACAGACGAAAGACTGAAATATGACTGGAGTCATCACTTGGGTCAACTGAATGGAATGGGACTAACAAAACATTAAGAGGAAGTAGGGTTTTTTTTGTTTTTTTAAAAAAGAAAGAACTATTTGGAAGAATACCAAATAAGAGTTGTTTCTTAATTTTTTTTCCTTCTTTCCCAAACTCAGAACAGGGCTTGGTGTGAAAATCTTGTTCTTTATTTACATCTAGATTTATTTAGATGTAGTGTAAGTTCAAAAATAAAACTGTGCTTCATACACGCAAATGAAAATGGCAAAATCTGAAATGCAGACATGTTCATGTTGCAATCTGCTCTCCCAATCTTTTTATCTTTTCTGTGTGCCGTCTCTCCACTGTTTGTGTGTGTGTGTGTGTGTGTTTAAAAAAAAACCTCAATCTAGTCTGATGGAAACATACTTATTTTATTTTATTTTTGGTCCCAGTAAAAAAAATTGCTATGAATAAGAGGTCACTCTCTTTCACGGCTCAGAGCCAATCAGATCAAAAGAAAAGAGAGGGAATATTTATTTGAGGAATCCCAAGGGAGGAAGGACTTCAGAGAGGAGTCTGTGGGAACTGCAACAAATCACTGAATCACTCTAACACAATATTATGCACTTCCTTCTGTTTATCTATGTAAGAAACATTGAGAGATACCTTTCGGCCAATCAAGCCATTGGTCTTTTCAAGGTCTAACACTGTCCACACTGACAGATGGCTCTCCAAAGTTTAAGGCAAGAGTCTTATCTGAAGATGCCAGAGACTGAATTTAGGACCAAGATCATGACCCATACTACTGAGGAATGTTTTTAAAAATATTTAAATTGTTACACCAAATTGTCTTTTGAACAGAAATGCTGCAGGTATCAGACAAAGACCATGCTGTGAAATCAGAGCTTGGAAATGTTTTTTTGAGGAAGAAAATTAAAATTTCCAGAACCCCTTCTCCAGTATGGCATTTGGAAGATTTAATCCAAAAAGTAGCTGAAACTAAAGATACATAGTTGAAATAAATACAGAAAATCAAGTCATCTTCCCTAAATATGTCAGTAGTTCAAGCAACTCAGGCCCCATCTACACTGCTATATAATCCAGTTTCCGAATCCAGATTATCTCTTTGAACTGGATTATATGACAATGTAGACTCATATAATCTAGTTCAAAGCAGATAATTTGGATTCAGAAACTGGTGTATATAGCAGTATAGATCCAGCCTCAGATTGATTTGAAATTCATTGAGTATTTCATGGAGTAGTCCTAGATATATACATCTTCATTACTTATGCATGTATGCCACACTTGTCATTATGGTGGTTGCAATACAAACACAGCAGGCTCAAGATTCATTAACACTTTGAAGTTCTGAGCTCTTAATGAACGTTTTATCCACAGATTTGCTGAGGGGAAGCATAGACAGGTGACAATTATTTTGTGCAAATATGATCCCATGAATAAATCATAGCATAATGTAAATTCTGTTCCCTTGGTCCCCTATCTCTTTTACCACTCGGTGACAAATTTCAAATCCCACCTCCCATTGCATTTCTTTTGATGATATAGTCATCATTATCCCTATCAAGAAGATCAAGATAAAGGGGACATGCTTCAGGCTTCATAAGTGTGAGTTCCTTTCACCATCCACTCTCAACAAAAGCTATGGCAGAGGGTAAACTGGACTCCAGGGATATGTCTGCCTTAAGAGTTCTCATATTAAAAAGAGGACAGGGCTCCTACACTTTTAATAACCGACAATCAAGTTACACCTACTGCCATTATCTAAACAACTATTAAAGATACAACAGCTCCTGTCCTCTTTTATATGTGGCCACCTTAGATACAGAACTAGGATAAAGAACATATTTCAGACAAAGGAACAGCTTCAACTTCAGGTTACATTCTAATATTCCAATAGTGTCATAGCTTTGTAGGCAAAAAAGTAGAAGCAAAAAAACACCCGAATACTTTAATATAACTATCGAGTATTCTACATAGAGCAAGGAAAAAGTACTTCTTTCAGCCAAAGGGAAAATTTTGACAATAGAATCATATCCATTTCACTACTTTCCTTCACCACAAGAACCCAGCCCAACACAGAGAGCTAAGGTTAAACCTACAGGGCATTTCCTGTTCAGTAAGGAATACTTATCTTTAGTGACACACTGATGGGAAACGTAATCCAGAGACACCAAAAGCTAACTTGCATGGAAGTGGATAAATAAGTAATTGAGACTAATCTTACTAAGCATTAGTAATCTTCCCATCTTCAACAGAATTGTGAGATGAGTAATAAGCTCTTTATCCAAGATACCTAGAGCTGGTAATGAATTACCTAAATCCTTATGGAGTGTTATTCATTACGAAGAGTGGTAAAACTACTGCAAGACCCCATGACCAAAGTCTGGACCCTCAAATGATCACAAAGAGGAGCAAGTGACAAAAGTAGCAACTGAAGGGAGCAATAGAACTGATGTTACTTGCTTCTTTCTGTAAGATTTATGTTACTTGCTTCTCATTTACAGTATCTTCCTTTTTTCTTTATTGCATGTGATTTTTTAAAAAGTGTTTTATACTCCAGGAATGGTAGCACAGACATATACATGGTTACTGATGCTCTATTATTAGCGCCACTTGAAATTATCCTTTCCTACAACAAATTGGAATTTATTCCCATGTAGAATAATATGGCAGATGACTCCCAGGGAGCTTACAGGGAGGGAAACCTAACTATGTGTTTGCATTAGAAGTTCTTGTAAATACATTGCATTTATTTTATCTGTTTTGTTCATTATTTGCAGCTTTGGTTAATATGTTATCTCTATGAATCATTAGATTTGTTATTGTTGTTTATTCATTCAGTCACTTCCAACTCTTTGTGACCTTATGGACCAGCCCATGCCAGAGCTCCCTGTTGGCCGTCACCATCCCCAGCCCCATCAAGGTCAAGCCAGTCACTCCAAGGATAACATCCATCCATCTTGCCCTTGGTCAGCCCCTCTTCCTTTTTCTTTCCATTTTCCCTAGCATCTTCTCCAAAGCTTTCCTGTCTTCTCATTATGTGGCCAAAGTACTTCATCTTTGCCTCTAATATCCTTCCCTCCAGTGAGCAGTCGGCTTTATTTCCTGGAGTATGGAGTGGTCTGATCTTCTCGCATTCCAAAGCACTCTCAGAATTTTCCTCCAATATCACAGTTCAAAATTGTCTCCCTTCCTTTGCTCAGTCTTCCTTATGGACGAGCTCTTGCATCCATAGGTTACTATGAGGAATACCATTGCTTTAACTATTTGGCTCTTTGTTGCCAGTGTGATGTCTCTACTCTTAACTATTTTATAGAGATTGTTCATTGTTCTTCTCCCAAGGAGTAAGCATCTTCTGATTTCCGGGCTGCAATCTGCATCCAGGTCAAAATTTTCACTGAATGCTGATCATACAGTTGCCTTGAGAACTTAAAATATTCCTGGACAGATTATTTCTCAAGTACCTCCAGTATGGTTCCATGCTCACCTTCCTTGTGGAGGATTCCTAGAGTTGTTCTCTTAGGTAAAAAAGTGGTTTTTTTTAATTTGAAGTTTTTCCACTATCCCTAACCTCTGCAAAGTGGTAAGCTTACTCTATGGCAGTGATTCTCAACCTTTGGTGCTCCAGTTGTTAGGGACTTTAATTACCAGAAATCCCATCCATTTTACCAGCTACATATTAGAAACTGTGGAAGCTGAAATCCAAAAAACACACAGGAACAAAGGTTACGAACCACTGTTCAATGGCCCAGAATAATGGTACAATGGAGAAAAATGTCTGTTGTGTGCTTTATCGTAATGTGGCATTCTTGACCTGTTTCCCCAATCTAACATTTTTCATCTATGCAATTGAACTGATATTTTTTTCATATTTCTCTTTTGATGTCACCTAAGTTTTTAAAAAATAAAAACACAGAATATATGTAATCCTGGTTATTGCAAAAAGAACATGACTCTGTTACCTTGTATCTGCTCTGCTATTTTATATTTTGAAACAGGAGTCACATGAAAACTTACGGTATATATGAAAGCATATACCAAACACAGCTACGAAATTGATATATAGTGGTAAGAGATTGCAAATCAAAATTCATGACTGAAAGTTGACTGGGTAGGCCTGCCAGAAGAGATGGGTCTTCAGTTGCATTTTAAATTCCGACACCTCATTTAGCTGTCGGAGCTCTTCCAACAGGTCATTCCACAGTTGTGGAGCAACTGATAAAAATGTTCTCTGGGCTGGTTGGAGTAGCCACCCTGCAGAGGACCTCAGTGTCCTAAAGAGTGGATTGTGAAGGATAATGATCCAAACCAAGTAGGGCCATAGAACCCACTAAGGCCTCCTGGAATCTCAAAGAAACAATTAGCCTTCGAGGACAGACTATTTAAGTAAGCCCTCTACCCTAGCAGGGGTAGGTTGTAGCTGTGATACTAGGTCTGGCTAGAAAGGGATCTGTCCATGACAACTCAGAGGTATTGGTCACCTCCGCCCACAGATCTGTATGTTCTGAGCTGAAAATCACATCAACCATTTGGAATTGACCCATGTTTGTCATAGATACCATGAACTCCTGAGCTACAGCAGGAAAACAGCCTCCAGTGGTATGTCAGGGATACTTTGATGGTGCTTCTGCTGCATGGCAGGGGGTTGGACTAGATGATCCATGCAGTCTCTTCCAACTCTATTATTCTATGATTATATGCCAGGTCATCTCCCTCATCTTTGATGAGATCATAGATGATATGTGTCTTATTTTTCACTAACCTGCCATTGTTGTTCATTCGTTCAGTCGCTTCCGACTCTTCGTGACTTCATGGACCATCCCACACCAGAGCGCCCTGTCGGCCATCACCTCCCCCAGCTCCTTCAGAGTCAAGCCAGTCACTTCAAAGATACCATCCATCCACCTTGCCCTTGGTTGGCACCTCTTCCTTTTTCCTTCCATTTTCCCCAGGATCATTGTCTTATTTAAGCTTTCCTTTCTTCTCATGATGTGGCCAAAGTACTTCATCTTTGCCTCTACTATCCTTCCTTCCAGTGAGCAGTCTGGCTTTATTTCCTGAAGTATGGACTGGTTGGGTCTTCTCACGGTCCAAGGCACTCTCAGAACTTTCCTCCAACTTGCCATTACTTAAGAGCCAAGTGAGGTTTCATGGGTGGCTCCCTCTCCATGTTTCCTAGGCTGGCAGGATGACTGGAAGGTGAGATAGGTATTAAACACCTTTCTCTCCTTCATGATGGCATCATATCTCCCTCTGCTCTGTATGACTTGTATTGCCGCCCCAGTTTCCATTTGCATTACTGTATATTTTTTAAAATAAAACAAAAAGCCCAACCAAACAACCAAAAACATGCATGTTACTAGACCAGACATGTGCATCTAATAAACATTTACATTTGAATTGTGTATTTGTGCATATCTACCGTGGGAGATTGAAGAAACAATGTATTTTCTTTTTCTTTCTGGAAAGAATACCGTGTAATTGATACAGAATGCTATGCTCAAAATAGAAAGAGGAAATGGATGGGAGGAGGATAAGTCCTCTAACATGAAAAGCCACTTATGATATTATTTCATTAAAGACACATGTCAGACTATCCTGTACACTCTAACATTTAGTCCTCTAAAAGGAAAAGACATTTAACAGTTTTTAAATGCTATCACTGTTCGTATTTAATGAGTTCCATACAAAAACATAATTTTGGTATGCACTACAAAAAATGTATCCAAACAACTGATTTATAGTACATTTTCTAAAGTGTGTGGTCATGATTCATCTGTCTCGTCTTCATTCCTGTGACGCTAAGCCAAAGACTTTGTATATTACAGCCATTATGAAAATAACTCTGAAACATGATAAATTCTGTGCTCTCCCACCTGCTGTTTGAGCATCTTAGGCTCTTGAAGAAGCCCCCGTGCCAATCATAGATTTCCCCTATGAAAATTCAGACCTAAATCCAACTACAAGTCCCATTTAAAGTAGACCCATAAACTCATGTACTAAATGGTAAGATAACACTTGAATAAAGCCTACTAATTCATTCAGTCCACTGAAGCTGGCACAAGAAATTGAATTCCACTGAGATTTCCATGATTTCTCACCATTGTCCAGACTTTAATCTCTAACAAAATAAGATAAATAAGTAAATTCTGAGGCAAACTAGGAAAGAAGATTTCCTTTTTACAATACATTCAAAACACTCAAGAATATTATTCTTGATTATAATAATGATAATAATAACTTTATTTTTATACCCCGCCACGATCTCCCTAAAGGGACTTGGGGTGGCTTACATGGGGACAAGTTCAAAAATCACAGATTTTTAAAAAAGCATTAAAATCAATGAAATAAAAACTTGACACAATCACAACAACAATAGCATTTAAACAATAGCATGGAGAAAACAGAATCAGGCTTAGTCTAGGCTCAAGTAGTACAAAATAAAAGATAACTTAGGCCCTATCTACACTTTCATATAACCCAGTTTCTGAATTCAGATTGTCTGCTTTGAACTGGATTATATGTTAGTGTAGATCAATATATTCAAAAGCAGATAATAGCATGTGCACTGGCTCCAAAGCTGGAGGCGTGCTCTGGAGCCAGCACGCATGCGCAGAGATTTTCGCACATGCACAGAAGCTCCTACAGGCGCTACAGCGCCTGTAGGTGCTGCTGCACATGCGCAGAAATCTCCATGCATGCGTGCTGGCTCCAGAGCACGCCTCCAGCTTTGGAGCCAGTGCACATGTGTGCAGATTCATGCATGCACACAGATTCGCGCATACGCACTGGGCTCCAAAGCTGGAGGCGTGCTCTGGAGCCAGTGCGCATGCACGGAGATTCGTGCATGCGCACTGGGCTCCGGAGCGTGACTCGCACTCGGGAGCCACTGGGGGGGGGGGCAAATTTTTTTCCGCTCCCCCGGAATAGGTAGGACCGCCCCTGGCTCTACAGTGATCATATAATGCACTTCCTAACTAAATCCAGTCAGGTTCTTTCCTTGCAACTTCCATTTTTGTTTCTTTTTATGATTGACATGCCAACCATTGCACAGAATTAAATGGAGGCAGCAAAGGGGGAGAGATGAGGTAATATACCGTTAATTCTACCTTTCACATCATTCTTCAAAGCTCTATAAAATTACATGAATATTCATTTGGAAGAAAAATTTAGCTTATATATATAACATAATTAACATTATATTAACACACGGATCCAGTTGCTGTGAATAACACTTTTCCAAATTTGATACATGGCCTACCATTTCCCGTTCTCTGAAATTGTGGACCATGTGCTGGTTAACTGGCATTTCTTACAAGTAATTTAACAAGCCTAAACATGCAATATAGGGGAGGAATAAAGTGGTTCAGAATTTTTTTCTCCCACCATGATTAAGAAGCCATCAGAGCTGGGAAAGTCACAGAAAACATAGTCATGCATTGGAAAGCAACTAGCAGTCCTCTTTGGTCAGGAGGAACACAGCTAGTCACATAGAATTTAACAAACTAGTCTAACCACAGGAGAAAGGGAAGCCATATCTCAGTAATCAAAAGTCCACTTAAAAGTAGAAGGAGGTATTTTTTCCAACAATGTGACTCAAGACAACTAACAACATTTTGTAAACAGATCAAGACAGAAAAGAGGTAGCAACACTTTCCTTCAATTATTCAGAAACACCTGTGATGAAAATATATTGCATGGCAGTATTTCCAAATCTCTTTTTGGTAATATTAATTTGATAAAATCTGTTGTATCATCTATAGACTTCAAGAACAACTAACTGTTAGAAAACTGCTCTCTGTCATAAGTAACAGATTGATACATGTACTGGGAACGTGGAAGAAGACCTTCTAAAGCCTACACCCAAGCTTTAGAACTTCTTCCACAGAGTAGCTAGGATAGCTTTCCCATGACTGCTCTTTCCATTGGGAAGAGAATACTTTTCTGTTTATATTTTCAGGAATTACCAGGCATGACATTTAATAGCGTGCTGTTTTGTTGGTTTTAACGGATGTGTTTAAAGATCTGATTTTTAATTCTAAGGATAACTTAACTGCATTTTAATAAAAATCTTTTACATGTATTTATTTATGATCTATATTTGTCTTAAGTTTTGAAATCTACTTTCAATCTCAGCACTGGAAAAAGCAGGATATGAGTGAATATAAATGAACAAAAATAGCAACAACAAACCATACATTGTACAGCCAGTCCAAACTGGCTGTACAAACATTTGACTTACAAACATTTGACTTACAAACAACTCATCATTTAAAAAAATCGTGTCAGTAGTTACTTAAGAACATACTACAAGTTGCTTCTGGTGTGAGAGAATTTGCCATCTACAGAGACATTGCCCAGGGGATGCCTGGATGTGTTGTTACCATCCTAATGGTAGGCTTCTGTGATGTCCCGCAAGCTAGAGCCAACAGATTCGCGCTCACTCAGTCTCTCAGATTCAAACCGACAACCTTCAGGTCAGCAACCCAACTTTCAGGTCAGTAGTTAAGCTGGCACAAGGGTTTAACCCATTACGCCAACACAGCTGCAACTTTACTTTATCTCATAGTTAAGAATGGGGTGAGACAAATCTGTCCCCAGGAAGAGTAATTCACTCCACTGAAGTTTCATCACCAATCCTAGTTTCCTCAACAAGCCAAAATTTTCAAAATCCAATGATCAAAAAGGAACAGGAAGTGAGATGTAATCTCCTGAGTAGGGGCAAAGACAGCAAAATAAACACCACATATGTGTTACCCCTTCCCTATACTATCTATCTGGCTGGAAGTACACTTAAAAATATACCTGTTCCAATTTACATACAAATCCAATTTAAGAACAAACCTACAGATCTATCTTGTTTGTAACTTGGAGACTGCCTGTATACCAAAAGGACCTTCATACTGTTTCTGAAAGGTGAGGTTCATCTTACACTCATGGCCAGTATAAGCATTTGTTTAAGCCAGCTTTAATGTGCAATTGCTCACAGGGAGGTTATTTATTTAGGAGTCATTTATGTTTTAACTTTTGTATGCCTATAATATGGTTCTAATGTCATGATTTTTAATTGTTTTAAAACTTTTATTCTTCAATTTTTAATTTATTCTTTTTGTGATTTGCCTTGGTTCTCAATCCAGAAGGAAGATGGCATGGTAAGTAAGAAAACACTGTCCAACACACATATTGATGCCATAAATGTTAGACCTGTTTTGAGGTATATTTGGCCTAATTCCAAAAATGGTTCCAGTTTCCCACAATCAGCTCTAATTTTTGATATACAGAACATATGCTACATACAGTAGAGTCTCATTTACGTAATGGCAGTACGTTGGAAAAGTGAAAATGTCGGAAAATAAAGAGGGATTAAGGAAAAGTCTATTATATATCAAATTACGTTATGATTTTACAAATTAAGCACCAAAACACCATGTTTTACAACAAATTGACAGAAAAAGCAGTTCAGTACATGGTAACATTATGTAGTAATTTCTGTATTTACGAACTTAGCACCAAAATATCACAATGTATTGAGACTGCTGTGGATCTAGGTGGGAGGCAGACTGCATTGGATAATACAGAACATTGGGTGAGTGAAGGTTGGATAAGATAGAATCTACTGTACTAGTCATATAGAAAATCGTGATAGCCATATCTAAAAACTAAAACTGATGTGGTATATCCAATACAATTTTCTCAATTAGCATCTCAATTAACCCCCAATACACACCTGAAAACCAAGTCACCTAGATTTTTTTTGTTGGGCACTGTAATAAATACAAAAGTGTGTATTGATGAAAAATTACTCATTAGATTGCCCCAGGCATGTTGTCATTATTTAGCATGTGCTGTATATAGGAGTAATTTTTACACTTACAGAGGACTATAAGGACACCACATACAGATCAGGACAGAGAATTGGAAAAGACTTCACAGCAGTTCAAACTGACACCACTCAAAATTCAGGTGTACATAATATCTCAAAATTAAGGTTTATATTAAAATACTATTAACATGGTTTAAACCAGTGGTTCCCAAACTTTTTTGGCCTACCACCCCCTTTCCAGAAAAAAAAATTTACTCACCGCCCCCTGAATTTTTTTAAAAAAATTAATAGCAATTAAACAGAAAGATATATGTTTTAATGCAGTGGTTCTCAACCTTTCTGATGCCATGTCCCCTAAATAAGGTTCCTCATGTTGTAGTGACCCCCAACCATATTTTTGTTTCTACTTCATAAATAATTTTGCTACTCTTACAAATTCTAATCCAAAGAAGAGGACCGCACGACCCCTCCTAAATGGCCAATTGTTCACCGCCCCCTTAAAAGGATTCAGTGCCCCCCAAATTCCCCTGAGCCTCCCACCACCCCCATGGATCACCTCACCGCCCACCAGGGGGTGGTACCACCCACTTTGAGAATCAGTGGTTTAAACTAATTTCCAAATGCCCAGATGCTAATAATATCTCTTTTTCTTCTTTTTTTTTGTTTCAATAAATGTAAAAAGAGGTTTTTAATAGTATATTTTAACATGAACTTACAGGCTTCATAAAATCCATCTGGAACTAATTGTTGATATTCATGTGTGGTTAGAAAAAGATTTAGATGTGGTTTAAATAAAATTGGAAAGCTCAACAAGCCTAGGAAAAAGGAAGAGATTAGGCAAGAGGAGTTTCTGAAAAAAATTACAGTTCAGCCGAAGGATTTGTAAACTGAGTCTCATAACAAGCCACCTTAACAGTCTCGGAACATTATTTGTCTTCCAACCCCCCGAAATAAAGACACAGACACAATCATATGGATTTAAAATTTGGGCAATTTTATTGATTGTTACCTATTTAACTTTAACTCAACTAAATTTAGGTGTCAGTTCAACTTGGTGTGTCAAAGCCGAGGTAGTTTCTTGTATAGTATACCCCTCAGCTATTCAGGCGTAATACCTGGGTCCCCTGGAGATTTAAACCTGGGCAACCTGTGAAGGAAACATCTGGAGAAATCTCTCTCAATCATTGAGACCAGACTCTCCCCATTTCTGCACCATTCTAAATCACCTCACCCCCTAAAATTAACCTCTGGGTGAGTGTTCGCGTAATGGCCCACACCCTTAATCCGGGCAGTCCAGTGCCTTTGAATTGAGGTATATATCAACCTTTGTATTACTATCTCCCCCACCTCTTTTTCACCCAGCAATGAAGCCTTTATTTATAAACTGACCATCCTATTATTGATGAAGCATTTTTATACCAAAAAAACTTATTATTACTAAATAACAACCTTTGTATAGCCTATTTATAAACTGACCATCCCAGCTAGCCCCTAAATAACAGTATAGGGTAGACAAAAAAACCCCTCCCAGAACATAAGAGGGGCAAAAATTCCTACCCGGTCCCACGGGCGACCAATAATTATAATGTCAATGGGTGGAAGAGGTGGGTGACACTCTCAAGTAGAATGAGGGAGAAGGGCTGGCCTACAGCAAGGCCTGCCCCACCCCCCTTTCTTGATGGTTCCAGGGAACCAACCAATCTCTTCTCCGGGGGGAGGAGACAAATTGCTTCACCCTCCAATCTTCGTTGGAGGATGAAGGGTATTTTAGGGAAATGTTTAAAGGATGGTGTTAGGAAAGGGATTACAACCTAACACCATCCTTGAAAAAATTATGAAAAGTTATTTTATAGGGCAGGTTTTATTTTACAACTGCACAAAACATCCCAAGATCCAAAGTAAAATAATGTCTGATACATTGTCATGTTGTCAAATTCTTATTCATAGCTGAACAAAATAGTGTGTGTGTGTGGGGGGGTGATTTATGCCTCTGAGAAATCAAACAGACCCATAAAATTACTCATTTATGAAATCACATGATAAGATGAAAATATTCTCTATGAACAAAATTTCTATTTTATTTATTTTATTTTTATGCCACCTTCCTCTCAGAGTGGCACCTAAGCCTGCTGCAAGAGACAGCCAGTTGAAAAACCCTGCACAATAACATGCAAAAATGTAAAATCAACACATTTTATACATCAGCCCTATCCTCACAACTGATTTTCACTAGTCCATTGCCCACTCATTGTCACGATGCACGGACTTGACCGGCCCCTTAATCACACACACAGAGACGGACTGAAGGCTAACTACTTTATTGAATATAAAAACAGTCCAAAAGGTAAATTGTCCATAGAAGAGATAAATGCAATCAAAGGCTTGAAGCAACAATGTCCAAAACAGCTTGGCAAAACAATCCAAAGGCTATTGCAAGGCTTGAGCAAGGCTCCGCAAGGCAATGCGGAAACAGGAACAAGGCAAGGTGAATGCAAAGCAAACTTGGTGACCACGAGCCAGCTCAGCTCCGTAGATCCACTTCGCTAACACGCCTACTCAGAAGAGACGTGGCAAGCACTGGGGATGCGTTCCCACGCCTGCTCTACTTAATCGTTCGGCCGAGGTCCCCGACGGCTCTAGGCCCCGTCGTCTCAGTCTCTGCTGACGGACCTCGGCCTGTCTAGGCTGCGGTGCCATCCCCTTCTCCCAGACTCAATGCTACTTCTCCTATCAAAGGTTCGACCTTGTCTCTCAGCAGCTGGGTCACTATCTACATGAGAGCTCTCCTCCCTAGAATCTTCCCAGGCGCTTTCATCCATGTTTTCACTCAAAAGCTCCTGTGACCCTCTTTCCCCCGGGTGCTCATAACTCCCAGAATCGCTGTCCTCCATTTGCACCTGGTTATCTATGGCCAAAACACAGCTCTTCCCATGCCAAACTTTCTGTGGGCGAAGGAGGCCCGCTGATGGGAAACTGTCCTTCCCACCCTTCCAAATCCTCTTCTGAATCTGTCTCTGCAGCTGCAGGCCCCAATGCCAATGGAACCCCGGGTCCTAGCCCCTGCTCTCCAGGCACAAACGAGAACTGCTGTGCTACACTCATGCCCATAAACTGATTATTAATTGCAGGTTTACTGGTTGTTGGTTTGATGGTTGTTTTCATATGCTGTTATAATGTTGTTTTATTTTGTTTTATGCTGTTGTTTATGTATTTTGTATTTTAGTGTCTTATATTTTAAATAAGTTGATCAAACTTGTCCCCATGTAAGCTGCCCGAGTTCCTCTGGGGAGATGGAGGCAGGATACCAAAATAAAGTTGTTGTTGTTGTTGTTGTTTTTATTTTTTTAAAACAATATAAAATCACTCTAAATATTCTCAATCCCATACCATGCCACTATGTACATTTTAACATATTATAGATTCATGTTTGGTATTTTGTATATTTCTAAGCTAACATCTTTCATTATTATAAAATAATTTGATATGCTTTTATAAAGCATGCAATGTTCCATGAAGTAATTAATAAGACTGCCAAATTTATATCCTCTCTTCTAGGATGACAGTTTGATTACCTTGTTTTATCCTTCTGCCAGTCTCCAAGAGTCCTTTTGGATCCAAATTACTTCAGATGCCTCAAGTGTGCAGTTTCTCCATTTGTAAATCATGTTTGGAATGTGCAAAGACAATGGAGGTATTCACGCAAACATTGCCCTCAGTATGAAATAATCCTCATAATGGCCCCATGTTCCTTTTACTGATCCCAATGGACCCAGCTTTCATCTCTAGCAATAGTTCTAAGGCCACTGGCAGAATGACCATAGCACCACTGAAAAGACACCCGAGTTCAGGTCAGCAATCACAGAAAAAATTGTGGGCATAACACAACAGCAGAGCAATGCTTACAGCTCAGCATTCAGTGAAAGCATAAATTACACAAATGGGCTTCCTGATTTCTTCATCATGCCCCGCTATGGCTCCAAGTTTTCTTGGCTGCTATATTCACAGGAGATTAAGGGATTGTCTTAACTAGTAAAAAAATTTTTTACTCCAAATCCAGTGTGTCAGTCTTTCAAATAGAGAAGTACAGCAAGTTCCAGTAAGCATCCAAAACTTTTATCTTTTAATCTGCCACCTGACATGGCTCCACATCAAACAAAGTTGGGAGATACTTCAGAGGCTCTATCTACACTGCCGCATAATGCAGTTTCAAACTGCATTATATAGAAATGTAGATTGGGCCAGAGTCTGCTGGAGTATCTGTGGGCTTTGCAGTTCTCTGGACAGTTGGGCTGCATCCGTTTGAATCCACTGTCCATGCACACATGGCCAACATATCAGGGAATGGCATGGATTGACCTCAAATCATCATGTCATTTCTCATTGGTCACAGAGATCTCTGCCATCAGGGTTTAAAAGACTTCATTCTTTTGGGAGGAATCTGTTACGTATAAGCCACATGCTTAAAGTGATCAGGGCTAAACAAATGAGCAGAATCACAGTCAATGTAGATGAACTCATGCCTGATTTCATTACTTTTCTTATCTGGACCCATCACACTATAAAATCATAGCACTATTATTCCACTTTAACTTCCCTGCTTCAGTTTTATAGAATCCTAAATCTGACAGAAAGAAGGGGTGGCAT
Source organism: Anolis apletophallus (assembly GCA_030556195.1). Taxonomy (NCBI): domain Eukaryota; kingdom Metazoa; phylum Chordata; class Lepidosauria; order Squamata; family Anolidae; genus Anolis; species Anolis apletophallus. Next base: position 86,342,130 of record JARBWK010000009.1, read on the forward strand.
TCAAAATTTCATCCAATATACTTCAGGGCATCAGAATACTACAAATTCCCAAGATTTGCAAGATGGAATAATAACAGTTAAAGTAGAATAATAGCACTATAATTATGTAATGTGAATGGGCTTTCTGTCTCTCTACCACCATGAAACCAAGCTTAATGGGTTCCTAGCTAAATTACTAAACATGTTTGCAGTGGAGTGCAATGATCACTTACACTGGGATTTTGACATTTAACCATGAGCTAATGGTTGTGTGTAGTGCTAAATCTATAGACTGCCCACCCTTTTAAAAAAACTTACAAAATATATTGGGGTCCCTCTCACATTACACAAGGCAGCACTGCAATTCACCTTTAATTGTACTAGTTCCATGTTATGATTCCTGTGATATAAGGATATTTATAGAAGTCTCAACTAGAGAGTTAGAATCACAGAATTATGAAACAGAATAGTAGAGTTGGAAGAGACCACATGGGCCATCAAGTCCAACCCCCTGCTATGCAGGAAAAGCTCAATCAAGGGACCCCCAACATAAGGCCATCTAGCCTCTGTTTAAAAGTGTCCAAAATGAGCTTCCACCAGCTCTTTCAGGAGGGTCTTCCTAAAGTTCTGGTGGAATCTCCTTTCCTGTCATTTTAAGCCATTGCTCCAAGTCCTAGTTTTCAGAACCACAGAGAACAACCCTGTACTTTCATTCTTATGACATCCTTTCAGATATTTAAACATGGCAATCACGCCTCCTCTCAACCTTTTCTGCGGTCTAAACATACCCCACTCTTTAGGCTTCTCCTCATAGGGCATAGTTTCCAGACCTCTGATCATTTTAGTCACCTTCTGAACATGTTCCAGATTGTCAATATCCCTCTGGAATGGTGGTGCCCAGAATTGAACAAAGTATTCCAGGTGAGGTCTGACCAAAGCATAATAGAGGGGCACCATTACCTTCCTTCGTCTTGACACCATACTTCTTTTAATGCAGCCCAACATTCCACTGGCTTTTTAGCTGCAGCATCACTTTGTTAAATTATGTTCAACTTTGTCTACTAAGTTTTAGAGTTTTTCCTGAGTAAAAATTCTAGGATTCCACAGAATATACCCATGGCGGTTCAAGTGAAATCACAGTGCTATGACTGCATACAGTGAAAGGGCATCTGGTGAGGAAATGGTGTACAACTGTATAATAATCCTTCATTTTCTAATCCATGCCCAAAACTTGAAAACATCACTTTTCTGTACCACAGCTCCAGGAATGGCAATGCTGACTGTAGGTTTCCAGGAACTATGGTCCAAAAGAATGCAGTATTTCCAGATTCCATGCCTGGGGACAGATTGTCCTTGTGTAGGATGGCTAACATATCTAATATGGCTCTCAGTTTTATCTGCGCTAGCTATCCCACAAAGGATATAATAATCTACTCCCAGTTGAAATCCTAGACTATATGATCCGGAGTGCCAAATTCTGTAAATTGAACAGGAACTGTCTAAATTGGGATAATCTCACTAAATGTAGCAATGTAATGGAAACCAATTAAAGTGTAATGTAATGAAAATGGAATGGAATGAAAACAAATGTGCCAAGAGAGTGCTCTTTCGACTAGTGGCGATAAGCCAACATAGAAGAAATACTGCTTGCCGAGGCTACCACATGAAAGATTTATCTCTATCTATCTATCTCCTTGGGGAAAGAGCAGCTAGCAGTGTTTCTAATGCTATCACATATTGACGCTGCATGTAATTGTATGGAAAAAATTGAGATTATCCTCGTGTTACAGGTGACCTATTACTCACTCATTGCCTCACCATTCTCATGACTCAACTGTAAATGTCTCCTTTTAAAAAGAAAGCTTCCAAAAGCATGCAGTTTCCCTGGCTCCCATGAATAAGAGTAAAGTGTGTTGGACTATAAAAGGATATTGCAACCCTACTGTGATGTGCTGAATACATGGATGAAATGAATACTTTTGCTATATGCTTTAATAATACAAAGCACTTTTTGGCAAAATACTTTAAAAAAATCTTTCTGTTAGTCAAAGATTTCTAGTGATAAATTTCTGAACAAAATCACCTTTCTTGGGGCAAAGAGGATTAAGCACAAGAAACTACAGCTAAAGATGCCCTATGTGCCAGGTCTTGTTAAGCACACAGTAGTGTAGCTGTGAAACTTCACAGTTTGACAATCACATTTAGTAGCATGACTTAAGGAAATGTACTGAAGTGTAAATTGCTTAGTCTCACTTGATGGTGCCACATGGGGCAAGGCGAGTTTAACTCCTGCAACCACAGAAATGAAGTACAACTCAAATTAAATGTACTTGTGAACTGAAATGTTTAAAAATACATCCAATGTCTTGGAAGATTTTAGAAATATTCACAAAAAGCAATAATTGTTGCTTGCCAGTTTTGTAACTGGGATGACTTTGTTTAAAGAACGAAACAAAGGAAGAGGAACATTAAGGAACAAATAACAAAGAGACGTAGTCGTAGTTCTTATAACTTTGATTATTACTGAAATTATGCAATGAGGTTCAAAAATACAATAAAGAAGGTTGAGTAGAAAGGTAGAGTGAAAGCAGATGAAAGACACAAAAAACAGAAGTTTCTAATGATTCAATGTGTTGTCTATGGGTATTTTCACACATACATTAAACCCACTTCAGAGCAGGCTTTCCCCTTTGGCTATCCACATGCTATCCTGAATACTTCCCCCCAAAAAACCCCTTAAAAATAAAAAGGAAACTTACCAGGAGCATTTGGCTTCTCTTCCTACCTGAGGGAACATACCAATAATGCCCCAAAACATAGGGGGAACCAGGAGCAATTTGCCCACCCCCCCTTCCCGGGTGTCATTGGTATGCTCCATCAGAGAGAACATAAGAACATAAGAACATAAGAAGAGCCATGCTGAATCGGGCCTCAGCCCATCTAGTCCAGCATTCTGTGTCACACAGTGGCCCACTAGTTGTACACAGGGATCTCTAGCAGAAAGGAGGGCAAAACCCTCACCTGCTCCCGACCCCCACAACCAGTACCCGGGAAAATCCTGCCTGCCTCCATCAACACAGAGGTGGCACTTGGATGTCCATTTCAGTAACTACTGATTCCCTTGGTATCCATGAATCTGTCTAATCCTGCCTTGAAGCTGTCCAGGCTGACAGCTGTCACAACCTCCTCTGGAAGTGAGTTCCATAACCCAATGACCCTCTGGGTGAAGAAATATTTCCCTTTATTAGTCCTAACTTTCCTATCTTGGAGCTTCAGGAGTGCCCCTAGTCCTAGTGTTGTGTGACAGAGAAAATATTTTTCTTTATTCACCTTTTTCTATCCCATGCATGATTTTATACACTTCGATCAAGTCACCTCTTAAACGGCATCTTTCAAGGCTGAAAAGACCAAGGCGTTGCAACCTGATTTCATAAGGAGCTGCTCCATCCCTTGGATCATTTTGTTGCCCTTCTTTGTACCTTTTCCAGTTCCATTATATCCTTCTTGAGGTGCGGTGACCAGAATTGTACACAGTACTCCAGATGTGGCCTCACCATAGATTTGTAGAGAGGCAATACAACATTCTTAAGGAACTCAAGTGTGAAATTGCTGAAATTCTAGCCAAAATATATAACCTTTCTCTAAGATCAGGCACTGTACCCGAGGACTGGAAGGAGGCAAATGTAACACCGATCTTCAAGAAAGGATCAGGGGTGATCCAGGAAATTATAGGCCAGTTAGTCTAACCTCAGTTCCAGGCAAAGTGATGGAAACCATTATTAAAGAAAAAAATTACTAAGCACATAGAAGAACAGGCATTGCTGAAGGAAAATCAACATGGTTTCTGCAAAGGCAAATCATGTCTTACTAACTTGATAGAATTCTTTGAGGGTGTAAATAAACACATAGATAAAGGGGACCCAGTCGATATTGTTTACCTTGACTTTCAAAAGGCTTTTGACAAAGTCCCTCACCAAAGGCTCCTAAATAAGCTCTTCAGCCATGGAATCAGGGGACAGGTCTTGTCCTGGATTGGAACCTGGCTAAACTGTAGGAAACAAAGGGTGGTAATAAATGGACATTTCTCTGGGTGGAAAGAGGTGAGAAGTGGCGTACCCCAAGGTTCAGTTTTAGGACCGTTACTTTTTAATTTATTCATAAACGATCTGGATGTAGATGTAAATTGTGAGGTAGCAAAGTTTGCAGATGACACTAAACTGTTCAGGGTAGTTAAAAATGAAACTGACTGTAAAGAGCTCCAGAAAGATCTCTCGAAATTGAGTGAATGGGCAACAAAGTGGCAAATGCATTTTAACCTAAACAAGTGTAAAGTCATGCACATCGGGGAAAAGAACCCCAAATACACTTATCAACTGATGGGATCAAAGCTTTCTGAGACAAACCAGGAAAGGGATCTTGGGGTTTTGGTGGACAGCTCAATGAAGGTGTCAACCCAGTGCGCTGCAGCAGTGAAAAAAGCAAATTCTATGCTTGGCATGATCAGGAAGGGAATCGAAAATAGGTCGGCAAATGTTGTATTGCCTCTCTACAAATCTATGGTGAGGCCACATCTGGAGTACTGTGTACAATTCTGGTCACCGCACCTCAAGAAGGATATAACGGAACTGGAAAAGGTACAAAGAAGGGCAACAAATATGATCCAAGGGATGGAGCAGCTCCCTTATGAAACCAGGTTGCAACGCCTTGGTCTTTTCAGCCTTGAAAGACGGCGTTTAAGAGGTGACTTGATCGAAGTGTATAAAATCATGCATGGGATAGAAAAGGTGAATAAAGAAAAATTATTTTCTCTGTCACACAATACTAGGACTAGGGGCACTCCCTAAAGCTCCAAGGTAGGAAAGTTAGGACTAATAAAGGGAAATATTTCTTCACCCAGAGGGTCATTGGGTTATGGAACTCACTTCCAGAGGAGGTTGTGACAGCTGTCAGCCTGGACAGCTTCAAGGCAGGATTAGACAGATTCATGGATACCAAGGGAATCAGTAGCTACTGAAATGGACATCCAAGTGCCACCTCTGTGTTGATGGAGGCAGGCAGGATTTTCCCCGGGTACTGGTTGTGGGGGTCGGGAGCAGGTGAGGGGTTTTGCCCTCCTTTCTGCTAGAGATCCCTGTGTACAACTAGTGGGCCACTGTGTGACACAGAATGCTGGACTAGATGGGCTGAGGCCCGATTCAGCATGGCTCTTCTTATGTTCTTATATGTTCTTATTTGCCGACCTATTTTCGATTCCCTTCCTGATCATGCCAAGCATAGAATTAGCTTTTTTTCGCTGCTGCTGCGCACTGGGTTGACATCTTCATTGAGCTGTCCACCAAAACCCCAAGATCCCTTTCCTGGTTTGTCTCAGAAAGCTTTGATCCCATCAGTTGATAAGTGTATTTGGGGTTCTTTGCCCCGATGTGCATGACTTTACACTTGTTTAGGTTAAAATGCATTTGCCACTTTGTTGCCCATTCACTCAATTTCGAGAGATCTTTCTGGAGCTCTTTACAGTCAGTTTCATTTTTAACTGAAGGAGAAGCGAAATGGCTACCGATAACTTTCTTTTTTATTTTAGGGTTTTTGGGGGGATTCTGGGGAGGGGGTTGGAGCCCTTGCAGTTTTCCAAGCTGAATCAGCCTGGAAAACACAGGATTACTGTCTAGACTGCCCCCTCAAAAGTCCAGAGGGAGCAGTCCAGACAGTTAAAGTAGTGGGTTTATCCCACACCTTCCAAGAAGGCGTAGAATAAATCTACTATCTATTTAATTTGCTACAAACCAGCATTTTCCTGGTTTGTAGTGAATTAATTTGGGATTGTCCAGGATGTCATCTGGACAGCCCCTTCTTTATTGCAGGAGTTACCACAATAAAGAAGCTGCCTGGATGCGCCCTACGGCATTCTAATTGTTATGTGTTTTCAAGTCAATTGCAAAATATGGGGATCCTATTAAAGGGATTTCTTGACAAGACTTCTTCAGAGAAATTTTGGAACTGTCTTCTCCTTAAAACAGAGAGTGTGACTTATTTGTGTTTATCCAATGGTTTTCTATGGGATTTGAACCCTTGTCTCCCAAGGTTCTAGTCCAATAGTCAGACCACTGAAGTGTTGACTCTTAAGCCTTCCAATATCTATATTTCCACTTATTTGTTTATTGTGGTTTAAGCTATGTTAATAACCAGAGTTTTCTCATCAGTATACAACAAAAACATAGATTTTGGACAAGAACGAATAACTAATAAGCGTACATTAAGCAAAAATAAAACCACCAGCAAAGAAATTTTATAAACAGTAACGTACTATCAAATAAACCCAACTGTGTATTAAACAACTGCTAGTTAATGTATGATACATGTGAGATCGAGAATTTATTAATGGTGTGCTATACTTCAGAATTGCTGAGGTACAGCACAAAATCAGTCACCTCAAAATCAGAGTACAACTGTCCTACAAATATATAATAAAAAGTGACATGTAAGTTATCTTTTACATTTAGTTCTACAATATTCATGTCCTAAATTTTACAGTTGATTTTATTATTATTAGCCATATCTATATCCTGCCTTTCTCACCCCGGAGGGGACTCAAGGCGACCTTACAATAGACAGCAATTTGATGGCATACACACATAAAATAAACAATTACAATTAAAACCAAACATGAATTATTAAAATCACACCATCCAAAACATAATCCAGGGCGCATTGTATTCTCATTGTGTGCTCTCTGGCTTAGTGCAATCATTTGTTTTTAGGGAGTTACAGAGGGCTAGGAGGAAACTGCAGTAGGAAGTGGAATTCATAATAATCACCTTTTAAACTTCTATTAGCAGGTTCCAATTGAATAGGATCTCTGGCCATGTGATAAAATGGTTTTTACATACACTTGTCATAAGTCCCTCAAACATCTTCTTCGGCCCCATTTCAGTGAGTAGCAGCAAAAGGATATTATCTAAAAGGACAATTGGCATGGATGACTGCATACAAGAAAGGTATCTGATCTCAGATAGATAGTTTGGAGTTGGATGGGAGTAGTTGGCATTACAAAGAATGAATAGCCATGAAACAGCACAAAAGATTTCTTTGCTCATTGAGCAGAGTTGCAAGACATTTCCAAAACAGGAGACAGTGGAATGGTTGCATTTCTGCTGAAGTGCTTGGAAATAAAAGACACCATCTGAAAAAGATAGACAGCTATCTGACAATCATCCTGGAAAGGCCAAAAGGAGGAGAAGAAAAAACTACCCGTGTATTAGCAATGCTCCAGCAAACAGCCAAAGACTGGAGATATTGAGCTTGGAAAACATGTACATACTCCATGTGCTTCCTGAATAGTAAGGCAGAGTATGCATTAAAAGAAATTTCCATGTTGGCTGGAGAGTTGTTGTTCACCACATCTGTGGAGAAACAGGCTGGGAAAGGTTGATCTAGAAGCAGTCTTCTCCTCTGTCATTTGGACAGCACAATGTTTGCAGAAATTAAGACTGACTCAGAACAAGCTGATTGTGATGGACAACTTCTGTTGCCAGAAAATTCTTATAAAACAGGGGGGGGGGATCACTATTTAAAACAGGTATCAGTTTTAAATGTTCCAAACAATTATTCAGGAAGACATTCTTTGTATTAAGGAATCTTATTTTGTGCAAATGTGTTTAAAAATGAGGGAGAGAGTATGCCATGAGGAATTATACTTCTAAATTAAGCTGGCAGTCTATTGTTCACCCTCCCACACATGACTCAAAGCAGTTTTCGCCTCAAGATTCAATTCGAATGAGATTTGACATCCAAATCTGCAACAGTTTTAAAAGGAGTTACCATGCAGTTATCGCATTAGAAACTGGCAAAACAGAATTCATTATACAAGCCCACATGGATACAGCATTGGCAGAAATCAGGTTTTATACAAGTTAAATACTGCTTCACTTTAAAGATACTGGAGCATAAGTTTTGCATACAGCAGAATGAAACAATAATGTTTGGGATTATTTTGTAGGACTGAAACCCTTTTAACAGACCACGTAGACTGGTGTTTTGCAATGCAAAAGCTGCTAGTAATTAAGAAGCAGAAATTAAAAACGAACCCCGTTTTAAGTAATCCAGAGTATCTGCTGCTATGCCATGTTTCTACTTGCCAGATGTATATGTGTTTGTATCTGAGACATTCCCCACATTATCCCCTTTTTATTTTGCTGTTGATTTAGATGTAAAATGTGTGTAAGTGTGTGTGTGTGTGTGTGTGTGTATTTAGAATTCATAAATCAGGCATTTCCAGCAAATATTTGGAACAATATATTGCAAAACATTTTTATTTCTGAAGGAAACAGCCTTTCCAACCTGAATATTTCCAGCCAAAAAAAGTATGTGGTTCAAGCATGCCTGAGAAAAAACTTCTGGCTCCACAGACTTGACACCTTAATGCCATATGGCCTTGATTTAATAATGCTCTTGCCTCCAGCGTCATCCTCTGAATTCCATGCTTCGGAATTGTATAACTAAAATTATACAACTGCTACTGAATACTTTTCATCATTCCCATTTTAACAGGCATCACTGAGGGAAGTGAAAGTTGAGAGATCTGTCATTTTTAATAACCATCAATCATTTCATTGAAGCTTCTTCACCTTTATAGTATCTTTCTGGGATCTAGATTCCACCTGAAAATAGTTCTGTACATTTATTTATTATTTATTTATTAACTTTATTTATATCCCACACCCATCTCCCCAAAGGGACTCGGGGTGGCCTACATGAGGCCAAGCCCATAACACATAATAGCAACACAGCAGCAGTTATAAAACAATACAATCAATAAAACTCAACACAAGCAGAAACAGATAATTTTAAACCATTTCGGGCAGGCCAAATATGAATGTTAAAATTTAATTAAAAAAATAAACACTGGGTGCAGACAGAAGTAGTTTGCATATAACAGGAAGATTTCCAGGACCATATGGGGCAGACACCCAACAGGTAATTAAAGTGCTTCTGAGGACATTTGCAGAGATTGAACACAGCAGGGTGTTATTTATTTTATTCAGGGAAGGCAGGCACATTGGAACAACCACGTCTTCAGGGTCCTCCTAAAGACTGTCAAAGTGGGGGCTTATCTAATATCCCTGGGAAGTGCATTCCAGAGTCAGGGCGCCACTACAGAGAAGGCCCTCTCCCTTGTCCCCACCAAACACGCCTGTGAAGGTGGTGGGAGAGAGAGTAGAGTCTCTTCGGATGATCAGAGAGATTGGTTTTTGTTCCCCAATTATTAAACACATACACATTTAAGTGTCTTAAAAAACACATAACATGATTTCTCATCATTAAAACAGTGTTTAGAAAATGCCCAAATCTGATTCTGCAATAGTGTTAGGATTTTTCTTTGTACTGATATGGGAGAAAAATGAATTGAATATGAATTGCTCCCTGCAAAGGATAGACACAGCACAAAGTCAGTACTGCTATAGCAGTTCAGTGACAAATCTTATTTTTAGTATGCAAAAGGTAGAAACTGAAGATCCTCCTGTATAAACCTGGAAAATCACTGACCATTATCAGTAAGCATAATGGGGTGAAGCTGGACTGTAAAACCATTGCGGGGGTGGAGGGTGGGAGAAGGGGGATTTGGAGGCCACACAACCTCCAAACACTGATTTTTACACATCCATAGCATCAATGACACATGGGCCATCTTCAATGATGGATGGCTATTTTAGGAGGAACTCTTTCTATATGAAGATACCCCAAGAACTCATAAGCCTTATGTATCCTACATGTCTTTTATTCCATATTTGAATAGACACTTGAAGTTATTTGGAAAGACCCCACTTGTTCTCGTAATTAATGAGCAAACCCAGCACAAGTAAGGGCTGGTCAGCAAGCACCTAAGAACAGATGAGGATATGTTGCTTGGTCTTGACCTTCACTCAAAAAGATACAGAACCTTAATAGCAAACTGCTTGATTAAGAGCCTGGAAGACATCCCACTTCTGCAAAGTATTGATGTTGTTTTATGAGGCTTCTGTTTACTCAAGCACAGAGACTAGTACAGGAAGCTGGCAATGCAAGAAAAGGCACATGGAAGGAACCCAGATTGTCAGATGATCCCCCTGAAATACTCAATTCATAGGTAACAGATGTCAGATACGCATTCCAGGAGCAGCACCATAACTGAACTATCTACATTAAAATGAGTATTACTCAATGTCTGAGGACATGTCATATAATAAGCTTCACCATACCTGATCAAGTTTCACCCCTCACTTCAACTGCCCCCAAAGTGTTTTTATTGGACCTGGGCTGAGAGATTTACCCTGCTATGAGGCTGTTCTTTATACTAGCCTAAGCATTCTCTTTTGTGTTGACAAGGAGTGTTCACTCAGACTGCATGTTTCTTTACTGTACAGTGTTCCCTCGCTGTTTCGCGGTTCACTTAGTGTGGTTTTGCTGTTTCATGGGTTTTTCCCTCCCTCCGGCCATAAAGTCTGCAGGGGGCTTCTTCTTCCCAGAAGGCCCCTGTGTGATGGGAACGTTTTCTCTCCTCAGTTCTCCCTCCCTCCAGCCTTGAAGGGCCTTTCTTTCCTTCGGAGGAGGAAGAAGAAGAGAGGCAAGTGCCCTGGTTGGACTGCCGCCACAAAAAAAAAGAAGCCCCAATGGAAAAACAGGCTAAAGGTCTGAAGCAAACCCTGTTGCCGCCGCTCACCGCCGCACTGTTTCTTGCCGCCAATAATTCGCCGCCGCCAAAAACTCCTTCAGTTGAAGCAGGCACAGTGCTTGTGCTGACCTCAGAACAGCCTTTTAAAGCTGCCACATGGGGAAGGAAGCTGGCACCCAGACTCATCCGGCCATGTGGCAGGAAAACTTTCCCACCCCATAGGGGGAGTGATATTTTCATAGGTAATGAAAAAATAGTACTTTTTATTTGCATTTTTGTAGGAGGCCTGTATTTCTGACTGTAAAGTTTTTCATGACTCCTTTCTCTGGAGTATTAGCAAAATCTCCACCACCAGACCCCAACTTTAGGGAAGATCTATTGGGATCCCTAGAGAATCTTTAAGAATGTTGGTCTTATTATGTGGTAATCTTTTCTTACAGACTATATTTTTACCAACTTTCCTATTGCATATTTTTTTCAAAAATGCAGCACTGTCAGTCTCTTAACACATAAAAAAAGGAAAGGGGGGGGGGGTGGGAAACAAAGCAGGACCTTTGCGACTAACTGGCTTTTATTTTTACATGGCCATTGTTCAGAGACAGAACCTGCTTGTAGCCATTCAAATCCCCAGCCTGCCTTTTTCTTGCAGTTGTGACTCAGCCTAAAACCTAGCCATTATGTGTAATCACTGAGACTTCTGGAATTTTTTCACACTACACAGTTATAACTTTACAATGGTCTATTAACTGTCATGGTAACATCTTATGGAATCCTGACATATGTCATATGGTGAGACACTACAGCTCTATAGCTGATCATTCTTAATACCTCTTCCTCAACTGAAAATCCAAGGATTCCATAGGATGTTGCTATAGCAGCTAAAAGTGGAATCATACTATTATACCTGTGTAGTGTGAAAGGGCCCTTGTACTCTTGTCTTACTCTCATAATAATTTGTCCTACTTTCCTCCTTGTTTCTACCAGAAGCCACAAGAGCTAGTGTGGTGTAGTAGTTTGACCATTACGCTATGATTAGAGAGACTATGGGGACTATAATTCCCACTCAGACCATTGGGTGATCTTGGGCAAATCATACTCTCTCAGTCCCAGAGGAAGACAGAGCAACCTCCTCTGAACAAATCGTGCCAAGAAATCTTTAGTGTTGCCATAATAAATAACTTGATGGCACACACCAACAGACCAGAGGCATGCAACATCTAGATATCAACAGTCCCCACACTTTTCACAGGTTGTCTGAAAAACTGTACATATCACATCTTCCATACCTATTTTTAACCTCAGAATGGCTATTCACATGCATTCCTAAGAGGATCCCAGGGGCACAGCCATTTTGGGCCATTGGGTCTGGTTTTCGTTTCAAAGTTAGAAAGCTTTTTCAAAAATGACTATTTCTGATACATCCCTGGAAGCCACATATGTTCCATGATTTACTAATCCATACCTTAAACTATGGATTTCCTTATCCTCAATCTAGTAACTTCCAAGATGTAACACAGACCCTATGGAAATGTGGAAGCTATGCATGCTTAGCCCAGCCAGTGGGCTACTAAAACCTGCCACACCATAAGAACATAAGAACATAGGAAGAGCCATGCTGAATCGGACCTCAGCCCATCTAGTCCAGCATTCTGTATCACACAGTGGCCCACCAGTTGTACACGGGGATCTCGAGCAGAAGGGAGGGCACAACCCTGACCTGCTCCCGACCCCCCACAACCAGTACCCAGGGAAATCCTGCCTACCTCAACCAACAAATTTTCCTACCTTGGAGCTTCAGGGAGTGCCCTCTAGTCCTAGTGTTTTGTGACAAAGAAAATATTTTTTCTTTATTCACCTTTTCTATCCCATGCATGATTTTATACACTTCGATCAAGTCACATCTAAAACGCCGTCTTTCAAGGCTGAAAAGACCAAGGCGTTGCAACCTGATTTCACAAGGGAGCAGCTCCATCCCTTGGATCATTTTTGTTGCCCTTTTCTGTACCTTTTCCAGTTCCGTTATATCCTTCTTGAGGTGCGGAGACCAGAATTGTACACAGTACTCCAAATGTGGCCTTACCATAGATTTGTAGAGAGGTAATACAACATTTGCTGACCTATTTTCGATTCCCTTTCTGATCATGCCTAGCATAGAATTTGCTTTTTTCACTGCTGCTGCGCACTGGGTTGACATCTTCATTGAGCTGTCCACCAAAACCCCAAAATCCCTTTCCTGGTTTGTCTCGGAAAGCTTTGACCCCATCAATTGGTAGGTGTAGTTGGGGTTCTTTGCCCCGATGTACATGACTTTACACTTGTTTAGGTTAAAATGCATTTGCCACTTTGTTGCCCATTCACTCAATTTCGAGAGATCTTTCTGGAGCTCTTTACAATCAGTTTCATTTTTAACTACCCTGAACAATTTAGTGTTGTCTGCAAACTTTGCTACCTCAGAATTCACTCCTACATCCAGATCATTAATGAATAAATTAAAAAGTAACGGAACCAAAACTGAACCCTGGGGTACGCCACTTCTCACCTCTTTCCACCCAGAGAAATGTCCGTTTATTACCACCCTTTGTTTCCTACAGTTTAGCCAGGTTCCAATCCAGGACAAGACCTGTCCTCTGATTCCATGGCTGAAGAGCTTATTTAGGAGCCTTTGGTGAGGGGCTTTGTCAAAAGCCTTTTGAAAGTCAAGGTAAACAATATCAATTGGGTCCCCTTTATCTATGTGTTTATTTACACCCTCAAAGAATTCTAACAAGTTAGTAAGACATGATTTGCCTTTGCAGAAACCATGTTGATTTTCTTTCAGCAATGCCTGTTCTTCTATGTGCCTAGTAATTTTTTCTTTAATAATGGTTTCCATCACTTTGCCTGGAACTGAGGTTAAACTGACTGGTCTATAATTTCCTGGATCACCTCTGGATACTTTCTTGAAGATCGGTGTTACATTTGCCTCCCTCCAGTCCTCGGGTACAGTGCCTGATCTTAGAGAAAGGTTATATATCTTAGCTAGAAGTTCAGCAATTTCACACTTGAGTTCCTTAAGAACTCTGGGGTGGATGCTGTCTGGCCCTGGTGATTTGTTGACATTTAGTTTAGTAAGGCATGTGAGAACATCCTCCTTGTTTATCTCTATCTGTTTTAATTCTTTTAATTCCCTCCCTGAAAAAACTGACTCAGCTGCAGGCATATGTTGTCTGTCCTCCTGTGTGAAAACGGAGGCAAAGAAGTCATTTAGCCGCTCAGCAATCTCTTTGTCTTCACTGATTTTCCCTTTCTGACCATTGTCGTCGAGTGGCCCAACTGCTTTTCTAGTTGGGTTCCTGCTTCTGATGTACTTAAAGAAGTTTTTGTTATTTTTTAAATATTCTTTGCTATGTGTGCCTCAAAATCTCTCTTGGCTTTCCTGACTGTTGCTTTGCATTTAGTTTGCCAGAGCTTGTGTTCCTTTCTGTTCTCCTCGGTAGGAAGAGCCTTCCATTTCTTAAATGAGTTTTTCCTTCTTTCCAATCACATCTTTTACTTCATTTGTAAGCCATACTGGTGTCCTTTTGGACTTTCCATGCCTCTTTCTTTTTATTGGAATGCATTTTAGTTCGGCCTGTTTTAAGGTATTTTTAAACAGTTTCCAAGCATTTTGGAGGGATTTGATTTTTTTTACTGCTCCTTTTAGTTTGTTCTTTACAATTTTTCTCATTTTGGTGAAATTCCCTTTGTGAAAGTTTAATGTCTCCGTGTTAGTTTTCACTGACAGTTTGCTATCCAAACTTAGTATTGGTATACCATATTCTAGTATAGATTTCTAGTTCATTCATTTAGCATATTTTGTCTTCCTTGTTTAATATATATAACGGACAGTTCAATACTTTTGATCTAATTCATGCCATATCGGAGTTCTTATAAGGCTATCTGTAACTTCTTCAGAACAATGAAATAACATACTGCTCCTTTCAGAACTTTCCTGTGATTTCTTTTAAAAAGAAACTTGAGAAACAGAACCTGTGTGCATATAAGTTACTGGGAAAAATCTGCTGCAACATGCCAAGATTAGAAGATCCCTTACACATGTTCAAGCCTGTTCTTGTGTCTTGAGAGGACAACTCACTAATAACCCCCTACTCAGCAAAACACCAACTACTCACAGCAGGTCTCTTTTTGATCAGAACATGTAAAAATTGCAGCACATAAAAACTTATTTGAACAAGAAGAAATAACGCTAGGTCAACATTTATTATCAGCATTTTCTACCCTCTCCCTCCTCTTCCAATCCTTCTTTTTGACTGATATTCTTCTGTGGCATGCTTACAAGTGTATTTGCTATCTTTATGTGAGTAAGGTTTATTTTTAAACTGAACTCTTATAAATGCAATGGCTAAAAGCAAGGCACGGGGCAGCATTTCTCAACCTGAGGGTCGGGACCCCTGGGGGGTGGGGTTGCAAGGGGGTTTCAGAAGGGTCACCAAAGACCATTGGAAAACACATTTCTGGTGGTCTTAGGAACTCCTTTGGTAGAGAAGGTTGCATCCTCCCCCCCCCCTCCAAAAAAACCCCTTCCTCCTGCTCTCTGGATGTAGGTGAACTACAACTCCAAAACTCAAGGTCGATGCCCACCAAACCTGTCCAATATTTCCTGTTGGTCATGGGAGTTCTGTGTGCCACGTTTGGTTCAATTCCATCTTTGGTGGAGTTCAGAATGCTCTTTAATTGTAGATTAACTATAAATCCCAGCAACTACAACTCCCAAATGACAAAATCAATCCTCCCCCACCCCACCAGTATTCAAATTTGGGCATATCGGGTATTTGTGCCAAATTTGGTCCAGTGAATGAAAATCCATTCTGCATATGCAGATATTTACACTACGATTCATAACAGTAGCAAAATTACATTTATGGGGGTCACCACAACATGAGGAACTGTATTAAGGGGTTGCAGCATTAGGAAACTCTGGCCTAGGGTATCGGCTTCATGAAACAGGGGGGAAAGAAGTAGACCTTTCTACTTTGCAATGTTGTGACACTTCTGATACAACAAACTCATTTTTAAACTATTTGCTAGATTTTTTTTGCCTGTGCTTTTACTTTAGCGGGATGTATATGGGTGCAAAAAGAGTTCCACATCAGTTTGCTTACTAAACCCATATGGCTTTACATCCTGAATCCTGATAGTAAAAAAGAATCTGGCATGTCTTCTGTAAGTATGTGACTGTGAGAATGGGTTTAATAATACTTGCTGTACTTCCTTTTTACTCAATCCAGCTTTGTGGTCAAAGAACAGAAGGGAAGATGAAAAGCACAATTTTGGAATTTTAACAGCTTTCCTCTGCATAGTCCAAAGTTATAAGACATGGTTACATATGCAGCTTGCATAACACACACAAATCACAGGAGGACTTAAAAGCAACCAATCGCTTTGCCTGCCTTGTAGCTTCTGTTTAAGGCTGTAAGACTGTAACCTTTACACACCAGCAAATGTATCTAGTTCTTCCACATAAGTGAAGGCTGCCTGCAATAAGTTTGCTTCGCTTTCCATTTTCAAGCTGATAAAACATGTTTCATTTCAAATCTCTGTAGCATTTTAGCAAAGAAGATGGGCAAATTCTGGAGCTATGGTTAGAATCACAGCATTCAACAAGTAATCAAACCAATCAATATTGCTGTATTTGATAATACAGCACCCCACCATTGAAACCTCCAGTTATTGGGAACGAAGCAAATTATTAGGGGAAACTTGACTTCCGAAAGGAGGATTTGCAATACATGTCTGACCAGCAGTCTGATTTCCTTATACTATTTAGTAGTACCACTGCAGTAGTTCAGGGTGCACTGTCCCTGTGAAAGTGAGAAAAATTTTGAACCTAAAAATCAGAGCGTTAATAAAATTCCATGACCACTACCCCCCTGAAAAACCATTTATAGCTATTTATAGGCCCTCCAGAAAAATTCTATGTTGTAAAATCCACTGAATTGTCCTGGAGGATCTAAATAGAATTGTGCTGGGAGACCTACAATGTCTAGAGAAACAATTTTTCTGGTTATGGGGGGGACGACAAAACAGCAGCACTACAGTCATCCATAAATATCTAATTCACAGATGCTTAACCTGAAAAAGTGGGATGGCTTGTTACTATGTTAACACCATACATTATTAGACTATTGGTTGGGGACTCTGCTTTATTCCCCTATGGTCACATAACAAGATATTGCATGTGGAATACTGCTTGGATTTGTGATGATTAATCATTCCAAAACTGGAGTGAGGGCCCTTCCAGACAGGCCCCATATCCCAGGATCTGATCCCATGTTTTCTGTTTATCCCAGATTATCTTACAACGTGGACTCATACAATCCAGTTTAAAGCAGAAAACCTGGGATCAGATCCTTGGATATAGGGCCTGTCTGGAAGTGCCCTGAGAAGGCATAAGCACAGTAAAATATCCCTAGAAGCAAATCTATTAGAACCACAGCCTGCAGTATATCCAATCTAGAACCGTGATACCAAATAGAAATAAACTACAAAAGGCAGAAAAGTTAGGTAATTAACATGAAAAACCTTTACTCCTTCCACATTCCAAATCTTTCCAAAGCAGTAGTGACCACAGGATACTATGAACTCTCTCATTTTTTAATCTAATAAATGGCTCCATCCTACTCTTGTGACCAAAACTGGCAGGGATTGAGTCAATGAGGGTAAATACTACCTACTGTGTTTAAGGGTGTATTATGATTTTATGAGTGCATGAAACTCATTTCAGACCGTAACTTTAAAAAGTATCTTTTTGGACTATAAATCCCAGAATTTCCCAGTCAACCTGGCCATTTGGGGTGGGGTGGTCAAAAGGTTCAGGGATAGTCAATCTCTGTATTTCAGATGGTAAGGCCACACAATCCTATTCATATGCTCTCTCCACATGATTAAAAGTGAGATAAGTGTGAGATATGCAAGGGAATTCCTCTGGGTCATGTTTGTTAGGGAATTTACTGGGTCCAGTTTTGTCCCAGCTTACTCCACTTACGGAAGAGCAAATGTATCTAGTAGGGATTATTTTGTGTGTTATTTCTGCAGTGTAGTCATGGAGGGTAGTAGGGCTGGGCATGGAAAAGTGGCAGAGAGGACAGAATTAGCATCTCATGTCTCCCACTTACCAAATGAAGAGGACATAGTATAGGGCTATGAGAGGGAATTTACTCAGATTTGTTTGCTTCAAGAGAGAGAACAAAAGAAAAAGAAGGCTATAAGAGTTTCCACATAATAAAACTGGAATACAGTTTTGGCATGTGCAGTGAGACAACAGTGCCCACAAGAATTGTTGTGAAGAGACTTGTGGTATGGCACTCAATACTCATTCAAGGACAAGTAGATGCAAATGTGATGAACACGTACAGATGACTACACATACACAGCAGATGCCAGTATGGAAAATATAAAATCAACAGCACTTAAAGATGTTGGCTCTCCTAAAGGTAAATAAAACAAGCCCTCCCATTCTCCTTATTTATAGCTTTAGAATTTATTGTTTCTGATCAATTAATAAAATGTTTTACAATTATTCTTATGGCAACTTTATTTACCTATTGCATTTTATTTAAAGCCTGTCACAATCTGTTTGATAAATAAACATCTGTTTACGAAGGCACCCTGGGTTCTCTTCCATTAAGTTTCAAAAGGAATCCTTCACACCACAAGAAATTGCTGTTTTCACACAATGTCATTCAATTTACAATTCCTAATACATTTTAGGTGCCAGCTGAAAAGGAAGGTCTAGGGATTTGTAAAAGTATAAACAAGGTCAGAAGGAACATCCCTGAGGAGATACGATTTCGAGACGCATTAGTGTTAGACTCCTTTGCGGGGAAAACGGCACAGCAGGTAAAAATGTGAGGAAGGATTTGGAGAAACAAAATAGCAGTGTAGGAAAAAGCCAGGCTTAGCAGTTGTTTAACAGCAGTCACAAAGCTATTCATCAGCTTAGCATTTCATTACCATTAATATTACTGATGTGGTAAATAAAACAAATGATTGAAATTCGTGTGCATTTGGGGAACATTTGACTAGCTCTTTATCTACTGGAAAATGTCCTTTAATAATTGCCAACTGCAGATTACTTGGACTGATTCACTACTTAATACTCTGCATTTAGGAATGACAAAGAAGAAAAACAATTTCAAGATTACAAATCTTTTACATATCTACTTAAAAGTCAGTGGGACTTATCTGACTACATATAGAAGCTTGGAAATGTATTTTTTGAACTGTAAGTTACAAACTCCTCCAGCCAGCATGTCCATCCACTGCTCTGTTTTTCAAACTCTGGCACATATATGTAAACATGTGCAAAATGTGTACACAAATGTACCACGCAAAGACAAATGACATACAAAACACAGGAGAGAGGCAAAGAAGAATAGAATTGGCTGTTGAAAATGTAGAACTGTCTGCTGTTAGCTTATTAGAGGATCGTACTACTTTTGAATTTTTGATGTGTATTCAAACCATTTCTTTTTCTATTTAATGATACATGTATTTATTTATTTATTTACGATCTTTCTATCTTGCCTTTCTCAATCCCGAAGGTGACTCAAGGCGCCTTACAAACAGGCAGCCATTTGATGCCTTAACAATATACACTTAAAATAAATGTTGTGGGACAAGGGAAATCAGATTACAGTTACAGAACATGTAGCACACAACTACATTAAAGCTACCATATCTCTGGAGAATATATTCCTGAACTCACAATGGAAACAGAAAACTGTGGATAACTAAGAACTCTATTGAAATGAACTATCCCTGCTAGAAGTTACCAGAAGCACCATGAAGAACACAGAATACTCCCAAAGAGGTATTCTCTCTAGGAATTTGCTAGATCCTCCAGCAGAAGTATGCCATAGAATCATCTGGAGGACTTAGAAAATTGCAAGAGAATATATTTTATTAGATGTGAGTAGGTGAAACTGCAATTATTAATCCCAGTGTGTCATATTGTATATGGAACCTTAAGTCTTCCACTGGCTGTCCAGTGAGCATCTCTATACCAGGAATGGGAAAAGTGTGATCTCCAAACAAGACTGAATTAAGATTACTGTTCCCTGGAACAGTTAACAAACAGGGTCCCCTTTGTGCCCAAACTGGTGTGGCTGTGGCCAGAGTTTGAGAAATATTGTCCATGTACCATCTGCACCTTCACACACTTTGCAGCTGGAAAATATGTCTGCTAGTAAATTCTACTAACCATTGTAGAAGTGAGTTGGAGGAGAGATTTTCCTTTCTTCCATCTCCCTACAGGAGCATTCCTCTTTTCATAACACCACAGCACAAAAAAGGGGCTGTGTATCTCGTGTGTGTGCATGTGTGTGTGTATGGCCAAAGTAGCAGCATGGGACCCCTAACCACTGAAGGTCATAGAACATTCATCCCAGTTTCATTATTAATACTCCAAATAATGTTGGACGGAAGCTTCCATTAGCCTTAGCCAGCATACCCATTGATGTGAGATGCAGTTCTAAAACATGGGGATATATATTCACCTTACTTGCATTAAGCTTTTCTTGGAAGGATTCTTGAATGGAAGCATTGGGGGGCGGGGGTATCCTGTTTTCACATAAGCTACATGCATTTCAAAGACGGTTAAGCAAAGATAGTGGACAGTAGATGTGTCCAGAAATACTTCTCACCCTGATTCGATTCAAAGTGAATACATTAAAAGTGTACCGTACTGTGTTCAAGGAACTATACAGGTGATTAAGAAACCTGGAAAATGTCCCCAGTGTGACATTACCCATATTTCAAGAGGTAATTATCAATCAGATGTTCCCAGAAGTCAAAAAGTAGTTGTAGCCTGGGGGAAAAAATGCTGACAATATAAGGCTTTTTTTTAGTTCTTTCATTAATTTACTCATTTGTTCATCCAAAACTCTTTGTGCCAACATGCAAAAAACAAAACACGATACAATAAATAATCCTCAATCCAGGACTGTTCAAACTAAAGGTCACACTGAAACACAGGAGCAGAATGCATATATCAAAGGCAAGAATTCTAAACCAGAACTTTAAAATATGACTAACAGTAAAGCATAGATAATTAAAACATTTATTGACTGCATGTTGAAAGATCAGAAAGACTAAAAATGTGCACACAGTGAGCTGTCCTTTCCAGGGAGGGCATGCCATTTCAATCTTAGTCAATAAAATAGTGTGAGGCTGTAATTCAGAGAATCACGGTTTCCTCTTCTAATCCTCCACACTGAATAATCCAGTGGTTTCAAAGAAATACTAACTGTACCATGTGTTGTCCGTGTCTCCCAGTTTAGTCAAGTCAGCGAAATATAAACCTGTCCTTCCACATATCAAAAGACTGCCCTGACGACATGGTTGTTTAGAATGCGGTTCATCATTTCAGAATTACTGTGTGATAATGCTGAAGAATAAATCCAAATACTTAACTTTTAAGTACTGTCGTTAATATACTATTCATATTTGTTTACACTTGCCTTTACCATCTTTTTACGTATGTTTATCTAATGGCGTTTTTACATTACACAATTCCAGCACTACGATTCTACTTTGACAGCTATGGTTCCAGCACATGGGATTTTAGATTTAAGAACAAGTACTTAGAATCCCCAGCAGAGAGTTTTAGTACTCATCAAAATATACATCCCAGGATTCCATTAGATATAGCCATTGTAGTTAAAATGGAGTCATATTGCTATGTGAATAGGAGCTAACATCCACCTGAAACTTGCACTTGCATACCGCAAAACCAGCTCAGAGCCACTCCTTGTGTTATCCTTTGTGATAAATTTATCCATGCCATTTTGAAATCATCTCAGCTGGTGGCTATCAGCACATCTTGTGGAAACAAACTGATAATAATTACACGTAGCATCAAGAAGGGGCATTGCCATCAAATGAATAGTCACTGAGAACATTGTGTCTCGCGTATTTCTCCAAACATTTTTTGAAAAATATCCCAGTGGCTCTACGTCTTGTCAAACTGAATTCCATAATTTAAGTGTGCACTATAACAAAAAGTACTTCGCTTTGCATTCCCTGGAACTCTCATTAGTCAGCTTCACTGGAATGACCCCAAGTTCTAGTATTCTGAGAAAGGGAAGAAAATACCTCTCCATCGTTTTCATGACATCACACGTAATTTCATAAACCTCTGCTATGTTTCTCCAATCCATTATCTACCTTTAAAAAAACCCCTATCATTCTTCCATTGTCATTTGCTTCCGAATTAGTGTGCATTTGCAGTAATCCAAATAGTAACCTGTTAATCACTTTTAAGGTGCAAGTAGAACAGATGATTATCTTTGGATTCTTTTATCTATTCTCCTCTCATCGAATATATTCTGATGATTTTCTTTCCTGTCCTGCATAACTTTATGGTCTCCACACATTGGCTGTTTTTCATAATGCTTTAGCCTATCATTCAGACTTAAAGAAGACGAGCTAGTCACCTCAATCTGAAAATGAGTTGGTGGGAGAGAGGAACCGACAGGAGTGTTGATTATTACATGACAGGATAACATAGAGCAAAATAAGTTGTAATTATTGTAGAAACCCAAGGCACAGGAGCAATTACCAAGCCAGCAACAGTCCAGGAAATGCACTTACAGTAAAAAGGTAGCTACATGAGTCAAATCACTTACAAATTACATTTTTAAACTGTAGTACTTTCCTGTCAATATTAAACTATTCTTTCAGGTCACTTTGTATCTACAAAGAGCTCCCAGTGGCGCAGTGGGTTAAACTGCTGAGCTGCTGAACTTCCTAACCGAAAGGTCACCGGTTCAAATCCAAGGAGCAGAGTGAGCTCCCGCTGTTAGCCCCAGCTTCTGCCAACCTAGCAGTTCGAAAACATGCAAATGTGAGTAGATCAATAGGTACTGCTCAGGTGGGAAGGTAATGGCATTCCATGCAGTTGTGCCTGCCACATGACCCAGCTTAGAAATGGAGATGAGCACCAACCATCCAGAGTTGGACACAATTGGACTTATGTCAGGGAAAAACCTTCGCCTTTACTTGTATTTACATTACATACTTCACAGCTAATCCAAATAGCCAGGAATTCATTTTAGCCACTGTAATTTAGGTTTGATGAAACCCAGACTTCAGATCACCAACCAATTTCTTAGAAGCAGACTGGGTGACCTTGGTGGATCTATGCTAGAGAGATTAGGCTGAATGTTTCAACCTGCCTTTTCATGATCCTTTTTTTCTGTCTCCTCTGACCAGTTCAAGCACTTCTGGGTTTGGATTTTAGTTTTGATAATTATTGAAGCAATAAACATACTCATGTTTATCTTGCACAAACTTTGGACAAGACAGAGTCTCTGGAGCAAAATTCCAATTCATGGTTAGGTACATCCATAACATTTTATTAGCTTAATTAAAATGATGGGGAGTATGAGGAACAAAAGTGTGGGAAAGGAACACTCCTTCAATATAACCTTTATTTCGTCTTTCTTTCCTGCCACCTATCTAGTCTGTTTGTTAATTTGGCATTTGACAAACCCAAGAACACCCACTGGCAACATGTTCAGTACCATTAATGGAGCCTCCCAAAGCTTTCAAAGGAAACCATGCCAAGGGAATCTATGGCTTTGCTTGAAATGGGTGCCAACTTCTCACTGCTGTTCACCTGCACATATTTATCCTAGGTTGTCCAACCTCCTTAGCTGACTTAGAATGAAATACCAGTTTCCCCGTATATACACAGTGGGAAGTTGATATAAGCAATATACTGCCAAGACATGTGAAGGAATGGAGTAGAGTGGAGGAGACACTCTTTTATCTATCATAACTACTCTCACTAAATGAACAATTGCATAAGGCATTTTAATATTTCTTTCAAAAACATTATGATTGTTGTGCCCATGCCCAACATAGATTACCAAGTTAGATTATTGATACAGGCACCTCACTTTCTGTCTGTATGGCCATTGCATTTTGGGGAAAAATCAGCTTATTGTGCAAACAAGAATTGGTGAGAAAGCTTCAGTGAAGACTCCTTTTCCCCATGATAATGCTTCCACGGGTTAATTTCCCTTCCTAAGGGTAGACTTCTCTCACTTGCTGTTGTCTCACCCTTGTACTTCATTATGAGTCATTTGCAAGTCAGATGTTTGTAACTCGGGGACTGTCTGCACACATACACGTTCCATACAATTCATTAGACTTTTGAAAGGTTGCTTCTTTGACTACAATTTCCAGAATCCCTGAGTCTGCATGGGCAAATTGGCTTGAAATTTTACCAGTTTTGCATTAAAAAGTAGTGTTTCTAGGTTCTACTGAGGTTTTGAGCAGATGAATGGTACCTCAGAAAGGAGCAGAGTCCCACCCATTCCACCCTGAGTCTCTTTTCTTATCCCCAATGGTTAAGAAGCTCTTTTGTGATCAATAATTTCTGAGGAAACTTCGCACATTTAAAACAAGATTATTTGTGGTCAGATGGCAACACCTTACTCACTGGTGTTTCTCAATAAAATGGTTTTAACGAGGATGACTGATGCTGAAAATTAGTAGCAGAAGTAATAGTAGTGGTTGTCTGCATATGCCCACAAGCATAAATTATCTCATTATGGTTCATATGGGAGCTGCAATCAAAACCAACGTTTACTTCCAGTTTATTTATTTATTTACCCCATTTTAACCCGTCCTTCTCAACCCCCGAAGGGTGGCTTACATTGAGCCCCATTTAGAGGCTATTTCAACAATTACAATAAAATCACAACATATACATAACATAATAAAACATCATAATTAGAATCAGATGAAATCATCAATTAAAAACATAAACCAGCCTCGTCAGTCTTAACGTCAATCCAGATCATCCCTTTAAGGTGCTGCTTATATCTATTGACCAAACGCCTGGTCCCAAAGCCATGCCTTTACTTTCTTCCAGAAAGTTAGGAGAGAAGAGATTGATCTTATCTCAATTGGGAGTGTGTTCCATAGGCAGGGAGCCACCACCAAGAAGGCCCTGTCCCTCGTCCCTGCCAGGCACATTTGAGCTGTTCACAGGAGCGAGAGCAGGACCTCCCTGGATGATCTTAGCTTTCGAAGTGGGTCAGAAGGGATGGATGCGTTCGGACAAGTAAGCTGGGCCAGAACCATTTCAGCTTCTGCAGCCCTCTCATCCTTGCTGGTTCTTTACCCAGACTTCAATATATTGCCTCCCCCCCCCTCAACAGAACAGGACAAACTTGGTTACTGACCTGCCAGCAAATATGTCCCACTATTATATTACAACATATTTCTTAACAGAACAACATTGAAAATGTGTACTCAGAAATATGTGTCATGAAGTTCAAAAGACACAACTCTCAGAAAGTTAGACATATACTATATAATTATGTGTACATGTAGACATTTTAGCAAAAGAAATCAACCCCAAAAACCTGGGTCCATGGGTCAAGGTAAGTGCTATCCCTGAACTCTTATTTTAAAAAAGGAATCACCCCCCTCTCTGAGTAGAGTGGCAAAAAGCAAGAGATTAGTCTGTCTTGGGAGAACCTAAAAGAGGCATCGATCCACACTACTCTCTCTGCCATGGTGCTGCTTCTGGCTTTTTTGCACTATCCCTCGCCCAGCCCTTCATAGTTGATCAGGTCCATTTTAGTACTTCTGGCCATTGGTATTATTGAACCTCGCCTGATGGGAGTTCCAATGTAACTGGTTTTATATTTTTACTTTTAGTGTGTTTATTCAGAGTTTTTGTATTTTATGATTATTTTTTTAAAAAAAAATACTATTTTGTTTACTGTGTTACAATTAAGTTGGTTTAAATTGTCTAATGTGCCTTGCCCTGACAAAAATTGTTTGCATGGTTTTCTTTTGCCATTGGTTGCTTGCCAAATGTGTTGGGGTGGTGGCGCTCATCTCCTTTTCTAAACCAAAGAGCTAGCATTGTCTGTAGACACCTCCAAGATCATGTGCCCAGAATAACTGCATGGAGCACCATTACCTTCCCACAGAAGCAGTACCAATTGATCTACTCACATTCGCATGTTTTCGAACTGCTAGGTTGGCGGAAGCTGGGCCTAACAGTGGGAGCTCACCCTATTCCCCGGATTCAAACCACCAGCCTCTCAGTTAGCAAGTTCAGGAGCTCAGTGGTTTAACCCACTGCACCACCAGGGGGGCCTACGGTGATATAGGGTGGTCTAAAAATAAGATATTATTATTATTATTATTATTATTTAAATGCATGGGTGGAGAAATTGCATTGGCAGCCAGGGTGGCTGGACTCCTGAGGTGACATTGTTGTGACATTAAAAACATCATATACATTTGCATTAAAACAATGTTCCATGCTTAGATCTCCATTTGCCAACTGACCTCAATTTATTCATGGGTCACATCAAAATCCATAATTTTGTCTCCCAAACCTGTCTTTGATGTATACACAAGGTTGACATATTCATGAGTATACATGATAGGCTTGGAGAATCTTTTAAAAAAGTGTTCCAGGGCTGAAGAAAAAATTCCTCCCCCCCTTTTTGTGCATTTCCTCAGGATTTTTTCTTGCACAATTTGTATTGCTTCCTTATATCCCAAGACCCTTTTCCAACAGTAAGAATGCTGTACTACCAGGACTGTCCTCAAAGGGAAGCCCTGAAGGTCATATAACTGCTGGCAATGAATGTACCCATTGAACAAAAGAAAGCTGTATTCATTCTGCCTCTAGCTCTTTTCCACTACTAAGGTCTCCTAAAGTTTGCATATCTAGCCGACAGGTCAAACTTCTGGCTATCAGCTGCCACAGTTAGCACCAAAATTTGTCATAAATGGCTGTATTTCAAGTTTCTGCATTTGGCAAACAACTTTTACAAATAATTTTTCTTAATAGAATATGTCACATAGAATCGCTATTCATAACTACAAAAACATTGCAGCTTTAAAATGCTACAAACCAAATTTTTCATCTGCCTTTTAAAGTTCTCATTTATAATGATTACTGTTAATTTTGTCGTCTGTTTGTTTTGAATGTCAAGATGGAAATAACATAGATAGGCTTTTCCCTCCACTGTTTATTTACTATAATGCACATGATCTCATAAATCACCAGCATAATCCTTCAATGGGATTACATCACTGTGATTACTGTGAATGAAAATGTGTCTGAGTAAATCTTACACAGATAATTTGAAAGGCATTACTACAGTGTTTGTTTTTCTTTCCTCGGCTTCGAAAACTGTTTACACATATCATAAACAAGTATCAGTGTTGTCCCTTGTTTCAAGGTTTCTGAGATTATAAACTACGTGAAATCAAGACTTATCTGTTACATCAAACCCTCCAACTGAAAACAATTTGCTTCGCTTCTCTGTGTTTATATTCCATACAGCTAGGCCCCTCCATTGTAGTGAGAGCTACAGGTCACTTGACATATTTCACACAAACTTATTAGGGTCATATCTAGTTTATGACCAGTAGTTACACCCGGAAATGTAATATCTTCCTTCAAATCCACACTGGTTTGTTCAAAGCAGTGTTTCTTGACTTGTGGACCACAGACCATCAGTGGGCCATTAGGATGAAAACCTGGTCCATGAGCCTCCTTCCTCTTCATTATTTTATTTTACTTTTGCTCCTTTCACGCCTCCTGCCACTCCTTCCCTATCATGGACCATAACATATGTTCTATATCAGAAACTAGAACTGATATGGTCTATCCAATGCAATTTTCCGAATCAGCACCGCAAACCAAATCTAAAGTTGACCAAAAACGGATTTGTAACCCTTTTGGTACTAATGTTGGAGAGTGGTCCCTGGTCAGGGGTGGATTTTAATGGAGGAAAATTAAGCAGCCACCTCAGGGTGCCATGTGGGCTAGGGGTGCCTCCGGCTGCAGCCGTCATTGCTGCGGGCTGGTGTGCAGGTGCGACTCCAGGTGGATGGTGACGCAAACTGCACTCCACAAGGCCAAAAAGGAGAACGTTTTGCAGCCGGGGCAGAGCCTCCCGCCTCCGGCTGCAAAACACCCTCCTTTTCGGCAACCTGGAGAGATTTTTGCATCACCATCCACTTGATGTCGTGCATGCGCCGAACTAGCTGGCCCTGCGCATGCGCACACTGGTGAGCATGCGCGAAGCTGGCCCTGGCCATGCACATGCGCACACCTAGCTGGCACGTGTGCGCATGAGAGTGAGGGGTGCCACTGGGTTTGTGGACCATTGCCAAAAGAAATTATCTTCATCTGGCTCTGTCCCTGGTCAAAGTGGTCCCTGGTCAAAAAAAGGTTGGGAACCACTGGTTCCAAGGCTTTGTAAGTCACTGTGAACGTTTCATTTCTACTGAGGCTTATACCCTATTAAGCATACTTTGAGTTACGGCCTTACATTACAACATTAAACATACTCACAAGGAAGTACTGTATGTCCTCGTCCTATGCAACAGGTGGACTTACTATTAAAAAAACATGGGATAGGATCAGTCTGAAAAAACTGACTCAAATTTTGAATGCCAACTTCGAATGCAAAGATCCCATAGTAGAACCAGTTTCCTTATTGTTTTCTTTTTACCATCACTTTTCTTTAAAAGGGAACAGATGCAAAAATATATATACTAGCAACAGGATATATTTGAAGAAGGATGGAAGGCGTGAGACAATGGATAATATGGTATGTAATAGTGACTGATGAGATCATACTTTGAAAGAGCCTACAGGTCCTTTGATAATATTTACCCATACCTGAGCCTACAGGCACAACACAATGAAATCTTATCAAGAACGGCTGGATCAAGAATGCCATATAATGCAGCTTGAGTCTACACTGACCAAATAATGAAGTTCAAACTGAATTATATGGCAGTGCAGATCCAGCCTACATCACAAGTAGAGTCTAGGCATGTAACCTGAGTGACAACAGGATTACTCTCCACTTGCCTTGAGTGCATACTAATACATTTTGTACAGTAAAGTCTAAAATCTCTTTTTCTTATTAGAAATCTTTCCCCCAAAATAGAAAATTCAGTGCCGGAGGGGATTCAAAGTAACTTTTCCAAGCTCTCCTTCTGTTTGAATCTCTCCAAACAGTTTTAGACATTGTTTTTCCTTTCTCGGCCTCTTAGATAAGACTAACATTAGTAAGATGGGATTTTTCTGCATGTGTATTTTCTCCTTGTCAACCATTCAGTGAGCAAAACTACACACACGCATGCGCGCACACACACACACACAGGCTAACCACATGTCAGAAACTGACACTAACCAAAAGCCTAAGCAGTGAATGGTTGGTGAAATGTTTTCATACATGACTGGAAACAAAAATCCACAGAAATATACTCCAGAATGGAGTTCTATGGTCCAGGAAAACCACTGAAGCCTGTCATCAGCCTAATAGCATGGGATCTACCATGTCAGTGCCACTAATCTGGAATATATCATTCACTCTAAAGCTAAACTGCTATTTTCTGAAAAGACTCCAAGCCATTGAGGAAGCAATGAAATGGGTTGCAGCTTGCTTCTTTGCATAGTTTGGAGTCTTTCTTCTGAAGTGCATTGCCTGCAGTCTTGCACAGAAACTCAGCTTTGAAACATCCGCAGCTCTTTCAGTAGTTAGCATATTCAGACACATCATGTTCAGATTTTCAGGATAAAGCCCAGAGCCTGAAAATTCCAGAATGCTCCCCTCTTCAACAAGGCAACTGGGGGATTCTGGGAAGTGTAGCTTTTCCCAGCTGTTTTTTTAACTCACACATACATTGTCATGTACACTGCAAAGTTTAAAATGTAGCTAGGCAATAATAAACCCTGGATAGATGCCTTTGCCAAAGGATATGACATTGCTCTTAATTGTTTGCTTTTAATTATTTTGACAGTTTAATTGTATGATTTACTTTTGGATGACGTGAACTTCAAGCTGTATGCTCTCACTTTATGAAGGCCACCTTCAGTCCCAGGGGTTGGAAAAAGACAGTGCATTACTTAATTAATCAATTAGTAAATAAGTAATTGGTCGAGGTGGGGAGTCTTTAGCACTCCCCAATAGTTTGACATTCAGCTTCCAGAAGCTCACCCAACATGATCACTGGTAAGGAATTATGGCAATTATAAATTTATTTTTTTCGAGTCAGGATATACACAAATACATTGCTGGAGATGGACTGGTCACAGTATCTCTGTTTCATGGCCTGGCTTGTTATCCAATTATACTGTAAATACATCAAAGCATAGTTTTATTTTCCAGTCCCCTTTTTTCTGAAAATGCTTCTTGTCCATCTCTATCCATCTTACTTTACTTTACTTACTTTATTTATTTATATTCCGCTCTTCTCACCCTGAAGGGGACTCAGAGCAGATTACAGGTACACATACTTAGCAGACAATCCCTGCCGTTTCTACATACACACATATAGACGAACAGAGGCAAACTCTGGCCACCAGGGGGAGCTGATACACTCCTCATCTCTCAGCATCCCTTGTTGTTCCTTCCACATTCCTCAGCGTTCCTGGAGTTCTTTAATGGCCTCATAATTCAGTCAAAATTTGCCTCCCCACTTAATGTGGTACCTTTATCTCCTACTTGACAGATGCAACTGTCTTTTGGGCTGCAAAGGTCACCGGAGGCTACACTTAAAGGTTGAGTACCCACCTCAACCCGGGAGGCCTCAAACTCATGACCTACTGGTCAGAGAGATCTTATGCAGCTGACACTTAGCCAGCTGCACCACATTCCCATCTATTGATGGGAGTATATTCTTTGCCATCTTGTGGAGAGGGAATTGAATCGGAGCCAATAAACATACAGAGTGTGATGCAAAATGCATAGAAATGGCAAAGGCAGAGGGAAGTGGGCACTGAGCAATGCCCAATGCAGGCCCACTGCATGCTTTTGCATGGCAGTATATCATAGGGGTTGCCAAATTCCATCAGAAAACACAGTATTTTCTGTTGGCCATGGCAGTTTTGTGTTTGGCCCAATTCCATTGTTGGTGAGGTTTGGAATTCTCTTTGATTGTAGGTGAACTATAAATCCCAGCAACTACAACCCCCAAATGTCAAGGTCTATTTTTGCCAAACTCCACCAGTGTTGACATTCGTGCCAAGTTTGGTCCGGATCCATCATTGTTTGAGTCCACAGTGCTCTCTGGATATAGGTGAACTACAACTCCCAAATCTCAAGGTCAATGCCCACCAACCCCTTCCAGTATTTTCTGCTGGGTGTGGGAATTGTGTGTGCCAAGTTTGGTTCAATTCCATTGTTGGTGGAGTTCAGAATGCTCTTCGATTGTAAGCTAACTATACATTCCAGCATCTACAACTCCCAAATGGCATAATCAACCCCCCCCCCCCCCAAATCAGTATTCAAATTTGGGTGTATTTGTGCCAAACTTGGTCCAGTGAATGAAAATACATTTTGCATATCAGAGATTTACATTACGATTGATAACAGGAGCAAACGAGAGTTATGAAGTAGCAATGAAAATAATTTTATGTTTGGGGGTCACCACAACATGAGGTAAAGGTTTTCCTCTGACATTAAGTCCAGTCATGTCTGACACTGAGGATTGGTACTCATCTTCATTTCTAAGCCTAAGAGCTGGCATTGTCCATAGACACCTCCAAGATCATGTGGCCGGCATGACTGCATGGAGTGCTGTTACTTTCCTGCTAGAGCGTACCTATTGATCTATTCACACTTGCATGTTTTCAAACCGCTCCGGCGGGAAGGTAATGGCACTCCATGCAGTCATGCTGGCCACATGACCTTGGAGGTGTCTACGGACAACGCTGGCTCATCGGCTTAGACATGGAGATGAGCACCGCACCCGGAGTCGGACACGACTGGACTTAATGTCAGGGGAAAACCTTTACCCTATTAAGGGGTCGTGGCATTCGGAAGGTTGAGACCACTGCCATAGATCCTGTATCCGTAGATTCAATCATCCAGGATTGGAAAGAAATCCAAAAAAGCACACATTGATTCTGCCACTGTATACAGGGAAACACCACTAAATTACAACACCTTTGTATATAAGGAAGGGGACTTGGGTATCCATGAGAATCCTGGAAGCTAACCCTAGCAGATAAGACCAAGTCTGTGCATTGTTGACACCCTGCACATACAGTACATTTGACTATTTATAGTGCCCTGGTCCCAGGGCCGTAGCCAGGATTTTGATTCGGGGGGGGGGGGGGCTGAGACTGGGTGGAAGAGGGTCTACCCTAGCAAACCTTTTGTATTGTTATCCCAATAACGCCATGAATGTGGGATATAATGAGCATGGTGATCAGATCATGATATGAATAAACATAACAGTTTAAATAATGTACCAGTAAGGCCTTTTCGCAGACCACCCTGAGAATTTCGGGGGGTGAAGCCCCTTAGCCCCCCTGGCTACATGCCTGCCTGGTCCTATCAGGGAGAGGCAGGAACTTCCCAAGCTCCATCATGTGCAAAGGACAGGGCAGAGAAGCAACAAGGGAGAGAAGCCCCCGGGCAAAGCTCATATAGCAGGAAGGCACCTTGGCATGGCAGCTCTTCCCTAGGATGTAGAGTGTGTCATTGAGGCTCTGTGTGGCAAGTTAGTCATGATTTGTCATTGGTGGGTGTTGCAGTGGTCTCAGGAAGTATGTGAAGGTATTGGAAGTCCCATCATCCATGATCCATCTTTCTCCAAGCTGCACCAGGATGTAGAGTGGGTCATGGGGGCTGCTCTGGGCCAGAGTGAAGAGAAAAGGGGTCAGGGGACATTTCTACCTTGTCTCCTGTGCTATGCTAATAATATAATATAATGTAATGTAATATAATATATTGTATATACATATAACATTTATAGTATTATAATGTAATAAAATATAATACTAATAATAATATACTATAATTATATATTTTATATCACATGTAATATTACTAATAATATTACAATATAATGGTATAGTACAATATAGTAATGTATGGTAGTGATGTTGTGCTGTGCTGATGGTGTAGTGCCTTCCTAATGCCGCGACCCCTTAATACAGTTCCTCATGTAGTGGTGACCCCCAACCACTCAATTATTTTCATTGCTACTTCATAAGTGTAATTTTGTTCCTGTTATGAATCGTAATGTAAATATCTGATGTGCAGGATTCACTGGACCAAATTGGCACAAATACCCAATACGGCCACATTTGAGTACCGGTGGGTTTGGGGTGGGGATTGATTCTGTCGTTTGGCAGTAGCAGTTGCTGGGATTTATAGTTCACCTACAATCAAAGAGCATTCTGAACTCCACCAAAGATGGAATTGAACCAAACTTGGCACACAGAACTCCCATGATCAATAGAAAATACTGGAAAGGTTTGGTGAGCACTGACCTTGAGTTTTGGAGTTGTAGTTCACCTACATCCACAGAGCACTGTGGACTCAAACAATGATCAATCGGAACCAAACTTGGCACGAATACTCAATATGCCCAAGGGTGAGCACTGGTGGAGTTTGGGGAAAATAGACCTTGACATTATGGGAGCTGGGATTTATAGTTCACGTACAATCAAAGAGCATTCTGAAGCCCAGCAATGAGATAATTGGGCCAAACTTCCAACACAGAATCCCCATGACCAACAGAAAATACTGTGTTTTCTGATGGTCTTTGGCGACCCCTCAGACACCCCCTCACGACCCCCCCTTGCGACCCCCCCTGAGGTCCTGACCCCCAGATTGAGAACCATTGGTATAGAGTATTATATGTATAGAAGAAGAATAAACTTTATTTATACCCCGCCACCATCTCCCATAGGGCCTTGGGGCGGCTTACAAAACTGCACAAAGTGGTGTCATGCATACATGAAATGCAAAACATCAACTTAGAAAATCAATAACACATTTACATAAATAATTATTTATTTTATTTATTTACTTCATTTTTACCCTGCTCTTCTCACCCCCCGAGGGGGAACTCAGAGTGGCCTAACAATAGGCAACAATTCGATGCCGATACACAATATAAATACAATATAAAACCATAGACATTCAGAATTAAAATACAATTAGCATTGACACATAATACACATACACTTAAGTTAAAAACAGAGTTCCGTCCACCACATAAACATTGAGCCATAACCAACAACTTACCAATTACAATTCCAATCCAAAGTGCTGCATTGTGCGAATGTGCAAAAGCCTGGTCCCAGAGCCACTATTTCACTTTTTCCTAAATGCCAGGAGGGATGGGGTTGATCGTATGTTGCTTGGAAGCACATTCCACAGACGGGGAGCCACCACTGATAAGGCCCTCTCTCTCGTCCCCACTGACTGACTGACTTTATTATTTCTGAGTCGCCCTCCACGTTAGTGCTCCGGGCGACTTACATATAGCAATTCAACAATTAAAAATATTAAAAATATTAAAAATTAGATTAAAATATTCAGGGGTTAAATGCAAGGGCCAGGCTCAGGTAGTTGAGTTCCTGGTTCTGCATTAGCCATGGGCTTTCCTAAATAGCCAGGTCTTTAGAGCGGTCAGGAACTGGGGCAGGTCGAGGGAGGCTCTCTGGTCCGGTGGCATCGAGTTCCAGAGAACGGGGGCCACAATGGAGAACGATCTCCGTCTCGTGGCCTCCAGGTGGGCCTCTTTCACGCCCGGGACGCAAAGGAGGTTCTTGTTTGCCGGCCGCGGTGTCCTTGAGTAGGCAGGCATCAGCAAGCGGTCCTTTAAGTATGTTGGGCCCCGGCCCCGTAGGGCTTTGAAAGCCAAGGTCAAGGTCTTATGTAAGGCTCTATACTCAACGGGCAGCCAGTGCAGGCGCTGCAGGGATGGTGTAATGTGGCATCTCATCGATGTTCCTGTGAGAAGCCTGGCGGCCGCGTTCTGCACAATCTGGATCCTGCGGGTTAGTGACCGGGGCAGACCCACATATAAGGCATTACAGTAATCCAGCCGTGATGTAACCGTGGCATGGATTACTGTAGCTAGCGCTTCCGTCGGGAGGTAGGGCGCCAGTTGTCTCGCTTGGCGCAGGTGGAAGAAGGCCCTTTTGCTCGTGGAGGCAACCTGGGCCTCCATCGACAATTTGGAGTCCAAGATAACACCAAGGTTCTTTACTGAGGGGGACGGAATCAATGGTTCCCCTTCGAAGGGGGGCAGTGGGAAAGGTGGTTCTGGGCGGCCCGGCCATAAGATCTCCGTCTTTGATGGATTTATTTTGAGTTTGTGGGCACGGAGCCATTTTGTTACTGCTTCCAGAGAAGTCGGCGGGAGCGAGAACAGGGCCTCCCCAGCTGATCTTAAATTATGAGGTGGGACGTAGCGGGAGATGCGTTCAGACAAGTAAGCTGGGCCAGAATCATATAGAACTTTAAATGTCAAAACCAGCACTTTGAATTGAGCTCGGAAGTGGAAAGGCAGCCAGTGGAGCTGACGCAACAGGGGGGGGGGTGAATGTAGCTCCGGTTAACAATCTGGCTGCCGCCCGTTGGACTAGTTGCAATTTACGAACTGTCTTCAAAGGCAGCCCCACGTAGAGTGTGTGGCAGTAATCTATTCGGGATTTTGTTTCGGAGGGGGCTGAGTTTGGTTCGGGGGGGGCTGAGACTGGGTGGAAGAGGGTCTACCCTAGCAAATCTTTTGTATTGTTATCCCAATAACCCCATTAATGTGGGATATAATGAGCATGGTGATCAGATCATGATATGAATAAACATAACAGTTTAAATAATGTACCAGTAAGGCCTTTTCGCGGACCACCCTGAGAATTTGGGGGGGGGGCTGAAGCCCCCTTAGCCCCCCCCCCCCCGGCTACATGCCTGAATGTGGCTATAACCATTGGTTAAAAAGATTGGATGACGATCCTATGATTAGAAGGGCAAATTTATCCTCTTTTTTATTATTAAAATATACATTTTTTAAAAAAAATTATAGTACTATAGTACAAAAGGACAGTTTCATAGATGTGTTATAGAGAGGAGCGGGGAGGAAAGAAGGAAACTGCTTTGCTTTGTAATCCTCCAGAATGAATAAGAAACCCATGTAAAGGTGGCAAGCAAATCACAAAATCATAAGAATCCTACCAGGTGAATGAACACACAAATGGCTAAAATGTACAACAGTTGAAAACTGCTGAAAATACCAACAACAAGCCTCATTTGGTCCATGGACCCGCATCTGTTCAATAGATAACATAGAGGAGTTAACAGATCACTTGTGATCTTGTGATCAGCTGAGACATAAAAGTCGAAAGTAAATAAGTAAATAAATAAATAGCCTGGCAAACAGGGCAAGTTCTCTGCCAGTGATGACTGATGCCCATAGGGTGGTGTGTGTGCAAAGGGTCAGTTTTGCGACCCACGTGGATGCAGGCAGCCCCTCAACCCACGCTCCTGGGAGGCAAACCAATGCCAGGCTGCCCTCGAGAGGCGAAGTGCCACCCCCCCTCCTCTTCCACACCCTCCTCCTCGGCTTGGCTACTCACTTGTGCCGTCTTCATAAGGAAAGAGAGCGCTGCAATCCCGCCCCAGCAGCTGTGTGCAGACTCCTGTTAGCGCCTCTGTAGCTCCAGCATGTTGCGAAGGCGGCTAGTCCGTGCATTGGGCTCTCGCGCGGCTCTGCGACCCTCCTGGACCCGCCACCCACGCGCTGCCTTTGCCTTGCTTTGCCTTTGCTTGGCCTTGGCACAGCCGCCCTCCTTCTCAGCTCCGCCAAAGCGAGGACTGTGCGAAGCAAGTCGGAGGCTTTCTTTTATAGCTGCAAGCTGCCTCCTTCCACGGCTCGGGCTTGGAAGCGGAGGACACGCCTTTCCTGGCGTCCTTCTTGCCAAGGAAGGGGAGGGGGGGGGGGGGGGGAAGAGCCCTGGGGAACTTCAGCGAGATGGAGCGCAGGAGGACAACCTTAGCCCTCCCAGACAGCGCCAGAGAGGAAGGCGGCTTGACAGCACTTGAATGGCTATGAATCCACTTGAATCCATGCTGTGGGACAGTGTTTCTCAACCTGGGCATCAGGACCCCTGGGGGGTCGCCAAAGATCATCAGAAAACACAGCATTTTCTGTTGGTCATGGGACTTCCTGTGTGCAAGGTTTCGCCCAATTCCATCCCTGGTGGAATTCAGATTGTAGGTGAACTTTAAATCCCAGCAACTACAACTCCCAAATGTCAAGCTCTATTTGCCCCAAACTCCACCAGTGTTTGCATTTGGGCATATTGAGTATTCCTACCAAGCTTGGTCCTCATCCATCATTGTTTGAGTCTCCGGTGGATGTAGGTGAACTACAACTCCAAAACTCAAGGTCAATGACCACCATACTCTTCCAGTATTGTCTGTTGCTCGTGAGAGTTCTGTGTGCTAAGATTGGTGCAATTCCGTCATTGGTGGAGTTCAGAATGCTCTTTGATTGTAGGTGAACTATAAATCCCAGCAACTACAACTCCCAAATGTCAAGATCTATTTCCCTCCACACTCAACCACTGTTCACATTTGGGCATATTGAGTATTCCTACCAAGCTTGGTCCTCATCCATCATTGTTTGAGTCCACAGTGCTGTCTGGATGTAGATGAACTACAACTCCAGAACTCAAAGTCAATGACCACCAAACCCTTCCAGTATTTTCTGTTGGTTGTAGGCATTCTGTGTGCGAAGATTGGTTCAGTTCCATCTTTGGTGGAGTTCAGAATGCTCTTTGATTGTAGGTGATTTATAAATCCCAGCAACTACAACTCCCAAATGTCAAGCTCTATTTTCCCCAAACTCCACCAGTGCTCACATTTGGCTATATTGAGTATACATGCCAAGTTTGGTCCTGATCCATCATTGTTTGAGTCCACAGTACTCTCTGTGGTGAGAGGATCCCTCTTATCCTTTGCTGAATGTAGCATTTGTTGGAATTTCTTAGTGGGTCTGTAGATTGTTTGAAGGTTGTGTTTCTTCATCAGCTTCCCTATGCGGTCAGTGGTTCCATTGATGTATGGTAAGAACTCTTTTCCTCTGGGTGGATCTTTGTCTTGACTCTCATGTCTTGTTCTTGGTCTTTGTCATGATGCAAGGACTCGGCCGGCCCCTTATTCACACACACAGAGACGGTAATCAGCTAACTATTTATTGAATAATAAAGAACAGGTGAAAAGGTAATTGTCCATAAAAATATTGAAAAGTTCAATTCAAAGAAAGAGTCCGTGGTAAATCAATCCAAAGGCTTGGCAAAGCTTGGTCAAAGACTTGGCAAAATGCTAGGCAAAGGACTTGGCAAAAGGCTTGGCAAAAGGCTCCGCAAGCAATGCGGATCAAGGAACAAGGCAAAGTTCAAACAGGACCCAAGAAACTTCTTGGCAAGACACGAGCCGGCAACTTGGCTCCGTGGTCCCACGCTCGCTTCACTCCTCTTAGAATAGAAGTGGCCGAGGTACTGAGGATCCGTTCCCACGGATCCTATACTTAATCCCCTTGGCGAGGTCCCTGACGCTCTAGGCTTCGGCGCCAATCTGTGCTACGGGATCTCGCGCTTCTCTGGCGCTCTAGGCTGCGGTGCCAACCCCTCCTGCTGGACTCAATGCTCTCTCTCCTATCAAAGCCCCGTCCTTGCCTCCCAGCACCTGGTTCACTAACTTCATGAGAGCCAAACTCCCTTTCAGCTTCCATGGGATCATCCTCCACTGTTTCCCTGATTCTCTCCTGTGACCCGAAACCACCTGGCCTCTCATAACAATAGTCACTATCAACACTTTCTGAATCAGTCTGACCTTCCCAGTTATCATAACCGTCCGGCCATCCATCATCCCAAGCCAGGCTCTCGGTGGGAGAGGAAGGCCCAGCTAACTCATTAACCCCTTCCTCCATTTCCTCATCAGCTGCGGCTGGCTCCAATGCAAGTGGGACCCCCGGTGCTGCCCCCTGCCCCCCAGGCACAAAAGAGAACTGGGTTGCTACACTATCCCCCCCCTCAGGGCCCCTCCGAGGCCTCCCTCGAGGCTTGGGCTTGTTGGGATACTTGTGGTGAAACCGGGCAACAATGTCTGGGGCATGGACGTCTCGCGCTGGTGTCCAAGAGCGCTCTTCCGGTCCAAAACCCTTCCAGTCAATCAGATACTCCAGCTTCCGTTATCTGATGCGGGCATCCAGGATGTCCTGCACCTCGAACTCCTCCTCCGCGTCCCGCATCACGGGGGCGGCTGCGTCACATCAGGCCACACCCCCTTCGCCGGTCGCAACAGGGAATGATGAAAGACAGGGTGGAGCTTCATGTCTGCTGGAAGCTGTAGTTTGAAAGCAACAGGTCCCACACTCTCCAACACCTTGTAGGGACCCAAAAATCTCGCATCCAGCTTGCGGCTAGGTCTCTGCGTAGGCAAGTTCTTGGTAGACAGCCAAACTTTGTCTCCCACCTGGATCTCAGGACCCTCCTGGCGCCGCCGATCAGCCATCCGCTTGTAATCCGCTTTAGCCTGGTCCAATTGAGTGTGCAGCATCTCCTGCATAGCAGTCAGCTCCTGCAGCCAATCTTCTGCTGCCGGCACCTCTCCGGACTGGTCTACAGGAGGGTAGAACCTGGGATGGTGGCCATAGTTGGCAAAGAAAGGAGTCTCTTTGATGGATTCCTGCGTCGCATTGTTGTAAGCAAACTCTGCCAAGGACAACAATGAGGCCCAGTTGTTTTGCTGATAGTTGACATAGCACCGCAGATACTGTTCCAACGTGGCGTTAACCCTTTCGGTCTGCCCGTCGGTCTGGGGGTGATGAGCCGTAGACATCCGTGCCTCAATTCCCAGCAACCTCTGAACAGCCCACCAGAACTGGGAAGTGAATTGGGTGCCTCGATCCGTCACCAAACTCTGTGGCAGTCCATGCAAGCAAAACACATGTTGCACAAACATATCAGCAGTCTCTTTAGCAGTAGGGACCCCCACACAGGGGATGAAGTGGCCCATCTTGGTGAGACAGTCCACCACGACCAGGATCGTGGTGAACCCCTTAGACTTTGGCAGGTCGGTGATGAAATCGGCCGAAATCATCTTCCAAGGAGCGGAAGGGGTCGGTAGCGGCTGGAGCAACCCGGCCGGCTTGCCCCCCGCCTTCTTGGCCCGTTGGCACACAGGGCAAGTGCTGACGTACTCCTCCACGTCCCTCCGCACTTTGAGCCACCAGAAATCCCGCAGCACCAACTGTAGAGTCTTGAACAGTCCAAAGTGTCCCGCGGCCCGGCTATCATGGCAAAGTCTGAGAATGTCCTCTCTCTCGGGCCCGGGAGAAACGTAAACACACTCGCGGTGGTAGAGTACCCCATTCTTGACTTGGAAAGGGGATTGCACCCCTTTGGTCAACTGTTCTTGCACCCAAGGGTCTCCCTTTTGACGAGCGTGGATCCGGTCACTCAGAGGTCTCTTGTCCCCCAGGGCTGAGTTAACCACCGGGGGCGGCGCAGGAGCTGCGTCAGTGGCGGCAAAGTTCTCCGCTTTTAGCAGCCGTGCCTCGGGAAGCCCTTTTCCACCGCTGACATACTCCGGCTTCCGAGACAACGCATCGGCCTGTTTGGTCTGCTTGGGGGTCACATAGTGAATGCGGAAATTGAATCTCTCAAAGAACAGGGACCATCTCTGTTGCCTCTGGTTCAATTTGCGCTGGGTCTTCAAGTGCTCCAAGTTCCGGTGGTCGGTGTGAACTTCCACCGGAAATTTGGCCCCTTCAAGCAGATGTCTCCAAACTTCAAAAGCTACCTTAATGGCCAGGAGCTCCTTCTCCCAAATGGTATAGTTCTTTTCCGGTGCCGTCAGCTGCCGGGAGTAGTAGGCACAGGGCAAAAGGTCTGTCCCCTGCAGCTGTAGCAGGATCGCTCCCACTGCTACATCCGAGGCATCAGCTTGCACGATGAAAGGGGTGCGGGGGTTGGGATGCTGCAGAAGCGGCTGCGTGGTGGCCCAGGCTGCCGCGGTCCCTTCCAGTAGCGTGTAGACAAAGCCCACCTTGGCTTGTTCAGTAGCGAACTCCGTGGGTCGGAGCTCCAGGTACATCTCACATTGTCGAATGAACACATTGACTTGAGCCGGGTTCCCACCAAACCGGGCCGGAGTAGCCACCGCAGGATGTCGGCCAGCTCTGGCTCGCAGGTCTCCCAGTTCCTGCTGCAACTCGGCCACTTGAGCCGCGGTTAACTGAGCCATGACGCCGGCCCGCTGTCCACGTTTCCTGGGGCGTCCCGTGGTGTGAAAAGGGGTTCGTGGAGTACCTCGGCCAACTGTCACGATGCAAGGACTCGGCCGGCCCTTTAATCACACACACAGAGATGGTAATCAGCTAACTATTTATTGAATAATAAAGAACAGGTGAAAAGGTAATTGTCCATAAAAATATTGAAAAGTTCAATCCAAAGAAAGAGTCTGTAGTAAATCAATCCAAAGGCTTGGAAAAGCTTGGTCAAAGACTTGGCAAAATGCTAGGCAAAGGACTTGGCAAAAGGCTTGGCAAAAGGCTCCGCAAGCAATGCGGATCAAGGAACAAGGCAAAGTTCAAACAGGACCCAAGAAACTTCTTGGCACGACACGAGCCGGCAACTTGGCTCCGTGGTCCCACGCTCGCTTCACTCCTCTTAGAATAGAAGTGGCCGAGGTACTGAGGCTCCGTTCCCACGGATCCTATACTTAATCCCCTTGGCGAGGTCCCTGATGCTCTAGGCTTCGGCGCCAATCTGTGCTATGGGATCTCGCGCTTCTCTGGTGCTCTAGGCTGCGGTGCCAACCCCTCCTGCTGGACTCAATGCTCTCTCTCCTATCAAAGCCCCGTCCTTGCCTCCCAGCACCTGGTTCACTATCTTCATGAGAGCCAAACTCCCTTTCAGCTTCCATGGGATCATCCTCCACTGTTTCCCTGATTCTCTCCTGCGACCCGAAACCACCTGGCCTCTCATAACAATCGTCACTATCAATACTTTCTGAATCAGTCTGACCTTCCCAGTTATCATAACCGTCCGGCCATCCATCATCCCAAGCCAGGCTCTCGGTGGGAGAGGAAGGCCCAGCTAACTCATTAACCCCTTCCTCCATTTCCTCATCAGCTGCGGCTGGCTCCAATGCAAGTGGGACCCCCGGTGCTGCCCCCTGCCTCCCAGGCACAAAAGAGAACTGGGTTGCTACAGTCTTGCAGCTCTTCTGATGTCTGTGGTGGAGGATCCATTGGCCTGTAGAGCCCAGCTTAGATGGTTCCATTCACTTTGGAGGAGGTGGGGTTTGCAGATTCCTTTTGCACTGTCCATCAGCGCTTTAATTATGCTTCTTCTTTTCTTTCTTTTTTTGACTTGGGTGATGGTTGGAGTTTTTATGTAGGTATCTTTCAATGTGTGTAGGCTTTCTGTAAATTGTGACCCAATTATTGATTGGGTTAGCTGCTAGCGGATGACTAGGACATCTAGAAATGGCAGTTTTCCTTCAGTTTCTTTTTCCAAGGTTAATTGGATGTTTGTGTGGATGCTGTTGAGGTGGTCTAAGAACTTCTCCATGGCTCCAAATGGGGAAGGTGTCACACACATACTTATTAATTTATTATTTCGACTTGTATACCGCCACTCCACGAAGGCTCAGAGTGGTTTACAAAACTACCAGAAACAATATACATAAACACAATTTTAAAAAATTAAGAAATTTTTTTCTTTTAATTTTTTTAAATTTTCTCTCCCCCCCCCCTTTTCCCTTCTTTTTTTTCTTTTTTCTTTTTTTTTTGGAGTCATGTACTCCTTAGAGCGCTCTATTTTTTTAAATATCTTTCTATCCTCCTATCTTCCTACTTTTCTATAAACTTCTGATTGTTCCCCCTCTTTGATTGTTTTATTTACTTGATTGAAAATAATAAAATCTATTAATAGCAAAAAAAAAATTAAGAACAACTGAACCCCAATCAGCAGAAACCGAATGCTTGCCGGAAAAGGGATATTTTATACGCCCTCCGGAAGGACGGCGAGCTTTGGATGGCTTGTGTTTCTGCCGGTAAAGCATTCCACAAATTTGGAGCCACGATCGTGAAGGCTCTGCATCTGGTTGCCGACAAATGAACCATATAGTGGACTTTTTGTTGCTGTTTCCAGGGCTTGTTTTTCAAAGTCTTTGTGATTGTGTAAAAAGGTGATTGGTTTGTTTTTTTTACCTAACAGAACATCCCTCTAGGTCAGTGCTGTCCAACTTCTGGCGGGTCCAGGGCCGGATAAGAGGTCACTGATGACCTGCGGGGCCGCTCGGCCCCGCCCCCAGGCCCCGCCCCAGGCCCCGCCCCAGCCCAGCCCCGCCCCTCCTAAAGCTGCCGAAAAGGAGTAGGCGGCGCCAAGAGCAGCGCGTCACAGGCCTGGCGTGACGCGCTGCCCCTTGGCACCGCCTACTCCTCCTTTCGGTGCCCCTCCCTTCCTAGGCCAGGGCCGCCGAAAGGAGGAGTAGGCGGTGCCAAGGGGCAGCGCGTCACAGGCCTGGCGTGACGCGCTGCCCCTTGGCACCGCCTACTCCTCCTTTTCGGCCCCTCCCTTCCTGGGCCGGGGAGCCGCAGAAAAGGAGGAGTAGGCGGTGCCAAGGGGCAGCGCGTCACAGGCCTGGCGTGACGCGCTGCCCCTGGCCGCGCTTACCTCCTTCCTTTCGCGCGCCCTCCTTCCTAGGCCGGGGAGCCGCCGAAAGAAGGAGTAGGCGGTGCCAAGAGCAGCGTCACGCCAGGCCTGTGACGCGCTGCTCTTGGCGCCGCCTTCTGCCTTTTTCGGCGGCTCCCCGCCCCTAGGTAGGGAGGGGGCGCCGAAAAGGAGGAGCTAGCTCTCTTCCTCCTCCCTGCCCCGCCTCCCCCTCCCCCCCGGCCGCCAATTTTTTTTAAAAAATCAATTTTTTAAAAAAATTTAAAAATGGCGGCTGAGGGCATAGGTGGGGCCGTGTCCAACAGGCTACGGGGCCGGATCCGGCCCCGGGGCCGCCAGTTGGACAGCCCTGCTCTAGGTTATCTATTATGGCTCTATTGTCAACTTTCAATAGAATCATTCTGGAGAAGTGTGTTCCACTCCCCTCCACTCCCACAAGGGATCTGTAGTCCTTCAGTACAACTCTGTACTTAACTTCCACACTGTCATGGCTGAGCAACAATCTCACATTTAAACCACTAATCCATGCTGATTTTCTTTTCTAACTCATCTGTAGTACATTTTGAGATATGAGACTTGAGACATAACTATAAAGTATGCATTGATCAGAAAATACAACTTGAAAAGATACTTGGAGTTGCCTTTCCCAGCCAGAATATTAGTCCCATCAGAGTAGTATTTAGAACACTTGG
Organism: Anolis apletophallus; assembly: GCA_030556195.1. Classification (NCBI taxonomy): domain Eukaryota; kingdom Metazoa; phylum Chordata; class Lepidosauria; order Squamata; family Anolidae; genus Anolis; species Anolis apletophallus. The sequence continues at coordinate 86,385,979 of JARBWK010000009.1, forward strand.
AAAACTCCACATGTAGAGTTTTTCTGAACTATGTGTATTCTGGTGTAATGGGCTCCCTGGCCTTATCTTCTGCTCTTCAGTAGAACAGGGGACCCCCATCCACCCCAAAAGAGATCTAGATGCCATCATCTACTAATTTTCGCAATGTGATGTGACTAAGTAACCTAGAAATTACAGAGGGCTTAATTTGCACTTTTCCACCTTTGTCTTTGAAGAGATTTTCCCTCTCAGCCCTGTGGGAGATGAGAATCCTTTACATGTATATGTGAACACACTGAGCAAAGGCATGTGGTGAGAGCATGGAAAAAAGAGATCTTTAAAGAAAAGGTTTTTTTTAATTATAAACAAGCAATGTTAACATTAGCAAAAACTATATTTACAAAGTCTTTGGAAGCATATTGAAGCTTCCACACGTCTCAAATTATTATCCTCGCTGGGTAGTTGTCTCTCTTGTTCTCTATTGATCCTCCTTGAGGCTGCCCCCCAATAAATGTAACAGAAACCAACAGATACTTAACCCTTTGTCTATCTGAGAGAAAAACTATGCCCAGATAATGTGAAAACTCAATGTCAGATGTGATATCAGGATCTTAATTCATGTCCAAACTTTCTCCCAGTATGGGATTCAAGATGCCTTGCAACCAGTATCATTATTAAACTATTAATACACAAGTTACAGCACAAATAAACCAGACTTCCGTTAAAAATACAAGTTAAAACTATTTTCAATACACATTTAAAACACATAATAAATTGCAATCTTACTTACTTAGGCGAACCCTCGTAGCCTGAGGATGATGGTCCTCCGAGTGTAGTCTCTTAGTGGTGGGTCTATAGGTGGCTGTGGAGCCCTATTTTTGACCCTCATGTTCTCCCACAGTGTGGACATCAGTTTCCAGGTGGAAAGCAGTTCCGATCAGGGTTGGCTTAGCGCGCCTTCCTCTTGGCCCGTAACAAACCAAAAGCCTCACTAAATATATAGATCTCTAGGTGCTAACAGAAAACCAGCAAGAAGAGAGACAACTGGAACTTCTGAGGAAGGGATTTCTGTGACTTGGAAGAAGCCACTGAAAAAGTTCCCGTATGTGCTTTCACCAAATGAGCCCATGAAGGTTGTAGGACCAAGGGAAAACTCTCCCCTGCTGATATTAAATCTTGGCTTGACTTGTATTGGTTCATTTATGGTCTTTCAGAAACTCTGGACCCAAGCCATGTAGATCTTATAATGTTGCTCAGACCTTGGAAGCTGGTGAGCAGGAAGCAAGGATAGAGAGGCTTCAGGAACACGGAAGGAAATGTAAAAGCTATTTCATTTCCAGAGTTGTGTGAGCTAATTATATAACTATGCATACAAACTCAGAAATAATTGCACACATGGCCACGCTAGGCAATTAATTTTCTATCGAAATCACTGCAAATAAACTATATCATCCAATTCATTTGTGTCTCATCCCCCTCTTGATTACCTCAAGTCAGTTGTTTTCTCCAATTATAATTAATTTGCAATAGCTATGAACTAGTGTGAAAAAATGCCAACTAAGGGTGACTCATGGGGTTACCCCGAATTAATTAGCCAATTTCCAGCCAAATCCAATTCAATCAGTTCTCTTTCTATTAATTGCCCCCATTCATCAACCACACTCATGTCTGGAATTAAATTCAAAATAAATGAAATGGAGCACAATTCCATTTGCGAAAGGAATAAAAAAGTTGGTTTGTTTAGTAATAGCAATGATGGCTGCGGATGTGGGTAGAAGAGGTAAGGAAAAAAACTTAATAAGGAGGGGAAAGTCAGGTAAAAAAAAAAGCAAAGGCTATGATGGAGAGAGAAGTCTCCTGGAATGATAAATGGGAAATCGAAGGTAAAGCGTGACACAGATATCACCTTTTTTTCCTCTGCTTTGTAGTTCCTAGGTTTGTCTTATGCATTGGGATTTGTGGGTTTTCTCTTACCCCATAACACATATAGTAGAATTTAGAGGGAACACTGGTTTTACACACACAAACAGATGTGGATTTCTGGAAACAGTGTTTTCAGGCTACCCCTCTTGTCCTGTCTCCTTGCACACAAAAACAATCATCCCAGAAACCTCTGTGGATGTTTTGCTCTTACTTTGTTTCTGTCTCATTTTGTAAAATGCAGCAACCTTACAGAAATAGTAATAATAATATCAATAATAATAATAATTTTATTTTTGTATTCCGCCATCATCTCCTTGAAGGGACTCAGGGTGCCTTACATGGGGACCAAGCCCAGTCAGACAAAAATTAAAATATAACACAATAAAATTCAAATAAAAAAACCTCATAAAAATGTAACCATCAACAATCAAACCATCAAAACAACAAATAGCCTAACCTAGAGGCCGTATACTGAGCTGATGGGTGAGGCAGGGGCTTGTGCAAAACAGTTGATAGAAAGAGGCTGACAGAAAAGCACAGGCGCCAGATGATAAATATGGGCTAAACGTGCCAAGTAAATTTGTACAATACATGAATACAGGGGGCACTTCATATCTGCTGAGGTTTAGTTCCAGGAACCCTCAGATTCTGGAATGGCATATCTTATATAAAATTTCAAGATCAAGATTTGCTTTTTAGATTTTTTAAATTTTCAAGTTGTAGATGGTTGAATCCATGGGTGTAAAATCTGTGAATATGGAGAGCCAACAGTATCTGAAAAGAGTGAAGGGGGTGAAAAAATGTGGGTGTTTTGCACACAAAATATCATTTCCATGCATTTCCTTGTGTTTATTTCTGCCGATAGTAATTAACCGAAACATATGTGTGTTGTAATGTTGTAATGTATGAATACATCATTTCTATGTTATTTTTCTTCTCCAGATTTCCCAAGTGTTCAGAAACCCAGTTTCTGCTCAGCTAATGAATAACAGCAAATATTCTTTTCATCCTCTTTCTCACACAGACACATACTGAAAGGCTCAATCTGTCTCACATCCATCCATTCTAAAACTATGCAGTTCTGAATCTTTTGAGTTACTAGATGGGGCCTGTCTAGAGGCTCTCTTTTTGCAGCTTTGAACTTCTGAGAAAAAAAAATGCAGTATATAAATGTTGTTGAACCAAATCTTGATCAATCCTAGCAGAACGTATGAGCAAGCTATCAAAAAATGTTGCTAGAATTCTCAGAGACGGCATTCAGTCGGCATTCAATTCATACATGTAAGGCACAGTAACAAAGTAATAATACAGTGTTTAGTAGTTTCATATGTACTTATGGAACATCATAAGACAGTTGTGAAGCACCTTAACAATTCAGTCTTTTGTGTATGTTGATTGAGAAGTAAGTTCTTTTGAGTCCAATGAGAGTTACTTCCAGATAAGTAGAAACGGCATCACTAAATGGGGAGAAGAATCAGAACTCATCTTTATGCATCTACCTTGAATTAAGTGTTATGCTTGCTCAACAGTAGAAATAAAATCAATATTCTTTCCACATATTGATGTTGTTTATTCATTCAGTTGCTTCCGACACTTCGTGACCTCATGGCCCACACGAGAGCTCCCCCACTCCCAGCTCCTTCAAGGTCATGCCAGTGACTTCAAGGATAACATCCATCCCTCTTGCTCTTGGTTGGCTCTTCTTCCTTTTTCCTTCCATTTCCTCCTCATCATTATCTTCTCCAAGCTTTCCTGTCTTCTCAGTATGTGGCCAAAGTACTTCATTTTTGCCTCTAATATCCTTCCCTCCAGTGAGCAGTCAGGCATTATTTCCTTGAGTATGGACTGGTTGGATCTTCTTGCAATCCAAGGCTCTCTCAGAATTTTCCTCCAACACCACAGCTCAAAAGCATCTATCTTCCTTCGCTCAGCCTTCCTTGTGGTCCAGATCTTGCATCCATAGGTTGCTACAGGCAATGCCATTGCTTTAACTATGGTGACCTTCATTGCCAATGTGATGTCACATATCTTACTTAAATTTCAATTTCCTTTATACATCAGACATATAAGAGAAGACATAAAAAAATAGAGATTTTGCATTCAAGTAAAAATAAACCCCTCTTTTTAAAAAAGTTGTCTTTTCAACTATTAATGCTGGAAGGAAAATAAATACCTTAAGTGATAGAAATATAGTATTGCCACAATATCTACCCAGCTATTCTGTATCTTTCAACCAATATATGAAGGTCCCATTTCTCAAGTGGTCATTGTTATATTTTCAGTGCTAAAACTATAGTATTGTGTTCTTCCACATACAAAAGAAGTTCTTCATGGAAACTAGAAAAATTGCAAAAGAAAAAAGTTTTTGGCAAGTACAAAAGAAAATAGTCAAAACTGGAAAAAAAGACTTACTGGGCTGAGCATATGGTTTACTGCTAGTTTTCTTCTCACACAGAGAAAGGAAATAACCTTATTTCCTAGTATTTTCAAAGAAGGAACCAACTGACACCACATAAAAATGAACTAAGCATTCAACCCTAACCAGCAGAGACACCATGGGAACTGGTATATTGCAACACACATTCACTGAACCAAATCCCCATTTGCACCACTGTATAGAAAAGACTATGCATGTATTTCAGAATGCAGATGTAGAAGTTTGTGACTGAACAATTTCAGATCAAATAATATTATCATATCTGGTTGTTATGAGCTGCTAAATGTCAGCACAACAATTGCATTGAAAATAAAATCTTTTCTCTCACACATGTGAACACACACACACCACACATACACACAGCCTTATCCTGCAAATCTTTGTGCGGAAATTTGTAGCTGATGGTTTAGCTTCCTCTCTTATTCCAGGATCAAAGCTGTGTGTGACAGGCAGGTTTTAGCATCAACTGCCCATGGAGGGAGAGCTCTAGTTGGTACTTTGGTATGTAACACAAAGAGACATGGAATGGGCCACGAATTTCTGACTGCAGAAAAAAAGGACATCAGACACTGTTTCCAAAAAGTTTTGTTCCATCTTCCATACAAAATTCATTTGGAGGCCCTCTTAACAATTCAGTATTTTTGACAAGGTTAGGAATTTACTCCCCCCCCCCCCCATCCACTCTACAATCTGCAAACACTGGTGAACAGGCAAGCATTGACAGTAGGAATGTGAAATATATTTGTTAATAATTTAATCCTTAATTAGAAAATAAGATCTTAACATTTGGGACATCTTGCTCATAAAAAGTAGAACAGCCACAACATTTTAGGATGGTCGTGGAATTGTTTCTCGGAAGTTCATGTTTTGCTGCGCAGATGTTTAGCAGAATGTCCTAACCCTGGACTCATCTGACCTTTCCTGTGTGTTGCGTTGTTTTTAACCCTTGTTACTAATTTTAATTTGGTTCTCCATCCTTACACCATGTTGCTATTGCAAGGGTCAATGTGTAACTTTGCATGCAGACAGGGGCAGATCTTAATGGAGGCAAATTAAGCGGCCGCCTCAGGGCGCCACGTGCGCTAGGGGTACATCTGGCCGCGGCCACCATTGCTGCAGGCAGGCGTGCGGGTGCGACTCCAGGTGGATGGTGACGCAAAACGCACTGCACAAGGCCGAAAAGGAGGACGTTTTACAGCCGGGGCGGAGCCTCCCGCCTCCGGCTGCAAAACGCCGTCCTTTTCGGCCTCCTGGAGGGCGTTTTGCGTCACCATCCACTTGGCGTCGCGCCCCCGTGAATGGCGCATGCGCCAAACTAGCTGGCCTGGCACATGCGCAGAACTAGTTAACCTGCGCATGTGCACACCAGCACACCAGCGCACCACTGGCACGCGGAGAGTGAGGGGGCGCCAAAAGGTTTGCGTACCACTTGAAATTACCTTTGTCCGGCCCTGCATGCAGAGAGGTATGCAACCCTAATGTAGGATCTAGACATTTATTTGTATTTTATAGCTTTAACTTAGCAGGGCACTGCTCATTTAGTGTGTGTCTTTAAAAAAGCAAACATTAGATCAAATATTCAAAAAAGAGAATTAGAAATATAAACACCAAAGGGAAACGAAAAGTCTCCTTCCACTTCTGAAAAGAGAGTATTTAGGTTGTTTTGGTGTAGTGTGGGTAAATGTCATACTCTTCCACTACCCTGTTTTGGCAGAAATAGTCTTGATTCTTTGCCATCCGACTTTTTCTCTCCTCCCATTTCCCCCCTTTGTTCTCTGCTTACTTCCATTGGTGCAAAATGAGGATGCAGTCAGACTGATTAAAAAGACGAGGAAGTCCCATACTTTGTTCCCATTCTGTTCCATTTTTGGAGATCTATACAAGTTTTGCTTATCCAGAATATTTTCTGGCAACTCCTATTACAATCATAATCTTTTTATATCTGTTCCAAGCCTGGCTCATTTTGAACTAGTATATAATCAAAACAAAATCTGGGAGTTATCAGTCTGGATGTGCTTCAAGTTCAAAGTACAAAAGTAATTTGTACTAGTTAACTCAGAAGGGAGTAGGAAGCATAGTCTTACCTTTACTAGTAGGCTCAGGAAATGCAACTATTGTGGTCAATCCTAGTCTATCTGTTCTTCCTCATTAATAATATTTGTCATCTTGTCCTCACCTAACTTCCATTGGTGCAAGTTGAGTTCAAAATGCAAAAGTAGTTTGTACTCAATTCAGTTGGGAAAATAGGTGAAGAGGCAGAGTCTTGTCCTGAATAAGCATTCAAAGCAAATTGCTGTAGCTTCTCATAGTCTGTGTGTTCTATCTCTTCAATAAATGTTGCTGTATTAGCCACACTGTAATGTTGCTTGGCTACTCAAGTCCTGGTTTTCATTTCTGAAATGCTGGAGGATAGGCTAATAAAGCCAGAGGTCAATCACGAATGCTTGTGCCGCAGTTTTCACAATTGTATTTTCGTGTGCAAAAAAAGCTAAATCAGAGGTAACATGAGCAGCTTTCTAGCTCTTCCACTTCTCCTATCATTTGATGACATGAAAAGTTAAGGTGCTGAAACATGGAGCTTCTTCTACATTTGATGTTTCCACATGAGTCAGAAACTGAATTTTCTACTATTTTCTTCTTCCAAACTGCTGCTTTACAAAAGGAGGCTGAGAGGGTATCACTATTTCCTTCCTCACATAATAATTTAATTCTCTTTTGAATAAGGCAATAGATAACTTATGTTGCATCCAATTTTGTTATTCTGCTGATAGAAGACTCTTTGTTCTTATTGAGGCAATGGAGGAATTTTATAGATTTTTCCTTCCGTTGATGTGTTCATGCTCATCTCCATTTTTACTAGTGGTTTGTGGGACCATTTGGAATAGAAGAGGTGGCACAGAAGAGGTGTAGGAAGAAAAGAAAAGAAAACCCCTGGAAATCTGCTTTACTAATGGAAACTTCCAGCGGATCTGAGTACTGATTCAATCCATCAGATGTTCTAATCCAGGGCTGCCCAGGAAGTCGATCGTGATCGACCAGTCGATCCCAGGACCAAAGGAAGTCGATCCCAGCCGGATGGGGCACTTCTCAAAGAGGACGGAGCCAGGTCGTGCCAAGCCCCACCCCCTCTCCGGCTTCGGCACTCTCCGCAGCTGCTCCAGGTATGTGGAGGGCAGGGCCAAGTCAGCCTTGTGCTAGCTATGCCACCACTGGCTTGGCATTGCCATCCTCAAGCCTGGAGAAGCTGCTGGGAGCTCCAAAGCCAGAGGGGAGGGGGTGGGGCTTGGCGCGGCCTGGCTTTGCCCCCTGTGGCTTCCGCTCTACCAGCAGCTTCTCCAGGCTTGAGGATGGTAGTGCCAAGCCAGCCTTGTGCTAGCTATGACACCACTGGCTTAGCATTGCCATCCTCAAGCCTGGAAAAGCTGCTGGGAGCTCCAAAGCCAGAGAGGAGGGGGCAGGGCTTGGCGCAGCCTGGCTCCACCACTTCTGGCCAAGCCCCGTCTCGCTCCCTCCCCTCTCCAGCCTTGAGGAGGTAGGTAGATCTTTCTGACTTGGTTTTAATATAAGTAGCTTGCATGCTGAAAAAGTGTGGGCACCCCTGTTCTAATCTTTTATAAAGGGCATAAACCACTATTAGATCCACTGGTTGTTTTGTGGTGGGGGTACATTAAAGACATAGTTGTCTAGAATAATATTAGATAGTTATGCTTATATATATTATTGGTCCAAATCCAGCATTGTGCTAGCGCCCAAATACTAGTGCAATTGGTCCTTCTACCACTACTCCATGTAGCCTGCCCTAGCAACCAAAAACTTTTTCAGAGTGTTTCCTAGTCCACCAGAGAAGGTAGTGGGAGCCCACCAATTCCTTTGGCAGAAACAGTTCCCTCAGCAGAACAACCAACGGAGATGAGCATATTGTGTTCTGTCAATAGAACAATTGCTACTCTGAGTCCCCTGCAAGGGTGAGAAGAGCGGGTTAGAAATAGAGTAAATCATATTAAATAAATAAATAATTCACAGATCTCAAAGGCTTATTTCAATGAAACAATTGTGTTGTTGTAGGTTTTGTTGGGCTATATGGCCATGTTCTAGAGCAGGGCTGTCCAACTGCCGTCCCTACAGGTGTTTTGGACTTCAACTCCCAGAAATCCTAGCCAGTTTACCAGCTATTAGGATTTCTGGGATTTGAAGTCCAAAACACCTGCAGGGCTGGCAGTTGGGCAGTCCTGTTCTAGAGGCATTCTATCCTGACGTTTCGCCTTCATATGGCAAGCATCCTCAAAAGTTGTGAGGCCATATAGCCCGAAAAAACCTACAATAACGCAGTGATTACAGTCATGAAAGCCTTCGACAATACAATGAAACAATTCTTCATCAAATGATGATTGCTGTCTATGAGTCTGTGAATGGTCCATAAAACAAAATGAATGAATATGAAAACAAAATCTGGGAAGGGGAACGGCAAAGAAATAAGTTTGATGAGAATTGCAATCGATTGTGTATTGGAATGATTATAATAAAAATCACAGATTCAGAGCCTAATCCTGAGTCTCAAGACCTGTTGTGTCCTCTCTGGTCCCCAGTGTGGTCGTGATAGGCATCCTCAGGGTGAGAGTACTTTCTTTATATATATATTCTCCTTATTCATAAGTTTTGATACTTTTTAAATGACATACTTTGTACATCTGTAGCTAATAGTCAAGATATCATATTTAATAATGTTACCAGGGTTACACTTTATAATATTACTGCTGTTAGTATCACCAGGGCCTGCCCTGTGACATCACATGGAAGGATCTCTAGGTCTTAGGTTTTGGCCCTGAAATCTCAGATGTTACATATCATACCTTGCCTTTTTGCTATGTGTAATCAGCTTATGTAATGACTTTTTTCTATGTGAAATCATGCCCAGATCCATGGTTTCATTTATCCATGTCTGACACAATAAACATTTTAAAGGCATTTTTGAGATCTTTTAGCATGACAGTGTTCCCTCGCCACTTTGCAGTTCGCTAACGACAGACTTGTTATTTTGCAGCTTTTCAAAAAAATAATTTAAAATACAAGTAGCGAGGGAACACTGTCTATAACAAACTTGAGTGGCAGAGTTACTCACAGACTTGTTCCTCCAGGACTGGAGACGGCTGCCAAGGCAGCTTCCTCCAGAGCCAAAGAGGAACTCCAAGCTAGCTTCTGTTGGGGCCAGAGTGGGTTGCCAAGGCAGCTTCAGCCGAAGTCAGAGAGGGCTGCCAAGGAAGTTTCCACTGGGGCCAGAGAGGGCCGCCAAGGCAGCTTCCACTGGGGCCAGAGAGGGCCACCAAGGTAGCTTCCACTGGGGCCAGAGAGGGCCGCTGTAACGGACCCGAGGGACGTCGAGTCACTGTGGCAGGGTAGGGCTTTGGTGAAATCCCACCGCTGCCAGCAATTGTAATAACTTAGACACCAATTGTAAGGACCTAGGTCCAATTATACTAACTTGGTCCACCCTAATTACTAAAATGCCGCCACCAACCTAATGCTATTAGGATTTTAAAGTTCAAATATAATTTATTTATTTATTTATTTATTTATTTATTATTCGGGCTTCTATGCCGCCGACTCCCTGAGGCTCGCGGCGGCTTACAGGAGCCGAAGGGCACAGTAAAATACAGGCAATAAGCAGTTAAAAACAATTAAAAACAACAGCAGTACAGTAATTAATAACACAGTTAAAACAATGAACAGCACATCATCCTCAGAAGAACGAATAGATGGCGGGGCATGGGCAGGACTTACTCACCAAAGGCCTGCTTAAACAGGTATGTTTTACAGGCCCGTCTAAACGGGAGCAAGTCCTTCATAGCCCGAGTTCCGGCCGGGAGGGCGTTCCACAGCGTAGGTGCTATGACAGAGAACGCCCTCCGGCGGGTAGCAGTCAGCCTTTGAGTTTAGCTGAAGGTATCTCCAGGAGATTGGAGTCCTCAGACCGAAGTGATCTCGGAGGGCAATATGGGGGTGAGACAGTCCCTCAAATACGCTGGCCCCAGGCCGTGTAAGGCCTTAAAGGTGAGGACCAACACTTTGAAGGTGATCCGGTGCTCAATTGGCAGCCAGTGCAGATCCTGCAAAACAGGTGTTATGTGGGCGCCAGCTGGCGTGCCAGACAGAAGCCGGGCGGCAGTGTTCAATTTGATATACCACTCTCTCTTACGCCCAGAGCGGTTCACAGGTTAAAACACATAAAAACATATAAAAACAATAAAACAGATTTTAAACCCCCAAATTAAAACATGTAGCAGCAGAACTACAGCAGCAGTAGAAGCATACTGACAGCGGTGCAGCGAGATGGTAGGTGGTGCAGCATTGATTTAGACGGCAAAAGCCTGTCTAAAGAGCCAGGTCTTTACAGCTCTGCGGAACGGCATTAAGTCCCGGGTGGCTCTTCGGGAAGAGAGTTCCACAAGGTTGGAGCTGCTACCGCAAACGCCCTCTGCCGCGTGCTTGCCAGTCTACAAACCCTAATGCCCGGCACATCCAAAAGATTGAGCCCCTCTGAACGCAGTGATCTCCTGGGTACATAAGGGGTAAGCCGCTCCCTCAGGTACACTGGCCCCAAACCATATAAGGCCTTGAAAGTTAGAACTAACACCTTGAAGGCAGCCCGGAATTCAATTGGAAGCCAGTGCAGTTCGCACAGGAGTGGAGTCACATGGTCCGATCTTGATGCTCCTGAGAGCAGGCGTGCTGCAGCGTTCTGCACCAGCTTAAGTTTCCGGATCGCTGACAAGGGTAGGCCAATGTACAGCGCATTACAGTAATCGAGCCTCGAGATGACCGTGGCTTGGATCACCGTGGCCAGGTCGCAGCGGGAGAGGTAAGGAGCCAGACGACTTGCCTGACGCAGGTGGTAGAAGGCTATCTTGCAGGCGCAGGCAATCTGCGCCTCCATAGATAGCTGGGCTTCCAGCCGGACCCCTAGGCTCTTTACAGACGGTTGCGGACAAAGGGCCACACTGTCGAATGTCGGCAACTGGGTCTCTACCCCCTCCGAGCGGCCCAGCCACAAGATCTCCGTCTTCGCCGGGTTCACCTTCAACTTACTGGCTCGCAGCCATCCAGTTACGGCTTCTAGGCAGAGATGGAAATTATCGGGTACAGAGACAACCCCGGGGTCCATCCTCAGAATGAGCATTCCAGCCCAAAACTCCGTACCAATTCGGCGAGTGGTCGCATGTACTGTAGATGTTAAATAACAGCGGGGAGAGAATGGCCCCCTGAGGAACTCCACAATGTAAGGGTGTAGCACAGCAGTTCTCGTTTGTACCTGGGGGGCAGGAGCCAGGACCGGGGGTCCCATTGGCATTGGGGCCTGCAGCAGCAGAGCTAGATTCTGAAGAGGATTTAGAAGGGTTAGCAGAAGGAGAGTTTCCCATGCCTCCTTCTCCCACAGAAAGTTTGGCATGGGAAGAAGGTTGGCCTGACCCTTACGATGAGACAGATAACCAGGTGCAAATGGAAAGCAGTGATAGCGAAACTTATGAACGGCCGGGAGGGAGAGGTTCACAGGATCTTTTGAGTGAAAACATGGAAGAGAGCGGCTGGGGAGAATCTAGGGAGGAGAGTTCTCATGAAGATAGAGACCCAGGTGCTGGGAGGCAAGGCCGAACCTTTGATAGGAGACGAAGCATCGAGACTAGCAGGAGGGGATGGTTCCATAGCCTAGACAGGCCGAGGTCCGTCAGCAGAGATTGGAGATGACGAAGCCTAGAGCGTCGGGGACCTCGGCCGAAAGATTAAGTATAGGATCCATGGGAACGAATCCCCAGTACTTCGGCCACGTCTCTTCTGAGTAGACGTGAAGCGAAGCGGGTCCACGGAGCTAAGTTGGCTAGTGGCTTATCAAGTTTGCCTTGCATCCTGTGCTTGCCTTGTTCCTGAATCCGCATTGCTGTGCGGAGCTTTGCCAAGTCTTTTGGATTATTAATCAAGCTGTTTTGGACAATTGATTGCTTTTTGCCTTTGGAATTGCTTTTGCTATTTTTATGGACATTATTCCTTTTGAACTGTTTTTATATTCAATAAAGTAGTTAGCCTTTAGTCTGTCTCTGTGTGTGTGATTCAGGGGCCGGTCAAGTCCGTGCATCGTGACAAAGGGGGAGTCCTAGGAGACCACCCCTCCCCACTTCACTCGCTGCAGGCGGTTTTGGAGGAAGGAGGACAGCCAATTTAAGGCTGTCCCCCTCACCCCCGCCACCGCCAGGCGGTGTGTCAAAAGTTGGTAATCGACAGTATCAAACGCTGCCGTGAGGTCCAATAACACGAGCAGCGCCGATCCGCCTTGGTCCAAGTGGCAACGGAGTAGGTCTGTGATGGAGACCAGGACGGTCTCCGTCCCATGGCCCGAACGGAAGCCGGACTGGAAGGGGTCTAGCCAGGTTGCATCATCCAGGAATGTCTGCAGCTGGTCCATTGCTGCCCTCTCAATTACCTTGCCCAGGTATGAAAGATTGGACACTGGGCGGTAATTGGAGGGAGCCGCGGGGTCTAACCCGGGCTTCTTCAGCAATGGACTAACCACCGCCTCTTTTAACTCCTCTGGAAAGGCTCCTTCCTCAAGGGAGCAGTTGACTATCTTCAACAGAGGGCCTCGTAATCCCTCCACGCAAGCTCGAATCAGTGTGGAGGGGCACGGGTCGAGGAAGCAGGTGGTAGGTCGAAGAGCTGCGACAATCCTGTCAACATCCTCACCTCAACATAATCACCAGCTAGACTCCTAAAGAAATCATTAACTGAGAGGATTCTAAGGGGAGGAAGAAGTACGATGGAGACTTTCTTCAAGATGAACAGGAAAGAATTTATTAAACTAAGTAGGCTTTACAATAAGGCACAGATCTTGATGGTTTACTTCTACCGTGTTTCCCCGAAAATAAGACACCCCCGATTGTAAGACGTATCGGGGGTGTCGGGGGCGGCTTATATAAGCCATACCCGTATGTAAGCCGTACCTCGTCCGCCGCCGCCGCCGCAAGCGGGAGGTGTGCCGCGGCACACCTGCGGCACACCTCCGCGGCACACCTTTTCGCCAGGCCTCCAAGCAAGGGACGGGGAAAGGAGCCAGGGGCAGGACGAGCGGCGGCGCGTCACTGTGTGGCGAGCCTCACCACGCCCCTGGCTCCTTTCCCCCTCCCTTGCTTGGAGGCCTGCAAAAAGGTGTGCCACGGAGGTGTGCCGCAGGTGTGCCACGGCACACCTCCGATTGCGGCGGGCGGCGGGCGGTGGGGCGGCGGCGGCGGCGGCGGCGTGGGCATGGCGACGGGGTACGTTTTGGGTTATATAAGACATACCCGAAAGTAAACCGTAGGGGGACTTTTTGGGGGGGAAAGAAAGTAAGACGCTGTCTTACTTTCGGGGAAACACGGTATTGAGGCAACGAGCGTATGGTTACAGATAAAATGTGCTGGAGCGTATGGTTACAGATAAAAGGTTTTACTAAAGCTTAGATCTTCAACAATTCTAGTCAGTGCTAAAACTTGACTAAGAATATTACTGTTGCCCTAATACTAAAACTAGCGGCGAACAGGTGTGACCAACCAAGAACTTTTCTACACTAAAAGTCTCCCGAGTCTTGTCTGACGGAGTTAGCTAACTACTGCTAACTCCCCAGTCCCAGAGCCCACCTGCCTCTCTAGTCCCAGAGCCCACCTGCCTCTCAACTATAAGTGTCACCCCAAACTCTCTGGATGTGTCACTATAGAAATAGACTGTATCAGAACACCAGCTGAGGCTTGGATGTTGCTGCTCCAAAACCTCGCTCAAGACTCAACTTTCCTGTCAGGATTTCTCCCTCCTAGACAGCCTAACTCCTCCCCCTTGGCTCTCAGCCAATCTCCTGGGAGACTTTGTAACTAGCCAGAGAAACTCTAAAGCCACGCCCCCTGTCTCTTGCAACTAGCTTCTCCTAATGGCTGCTGTGTGAAACTCCCTTCCTAAGATGGATGCCAGCTATTCTAACCAGGGAGCCAAACTGCCACACAGGCTTCGGCCTGCTCAGAATGGATGAGTCCTTACAGCCGCCAAGGCAGCATCCACTGGGGCCAGAGAGGGCCGCCAAGGCAGCTTCCACCAGGGCTTCTTCCCAGTTGCTCTTTCTCAGGCAACTGGGTGAGAGCCCCATGCCAGTGGGGAAGCAGGGAGGGAGGGAGAAGGGTGGCTCCAGCAAGGGGAGAGGGGAGGGAGAGAGGAAGGGAGGGAGAAAAAGGAGAGGAAAAGAGAGAGGAGGGGGGAGGAGTGTGTGGAGCTATACTGTATATATTATACAGTATAGCATCCCTACATCATGGTTTTTCACTTATTGCAGGGTTTCCTGGAACAGAACCCCCGCGATAGGCGAGAGAACACTGTACTTGGGCCAGAAGTCATTCATTTCAATAGGTTTGAGTATTATTCACAATACATGTGTCCACATAAAAATCTAAGAATGTATTCCCTGTAGATATAGAGATATATTGTAGTTAGGGTTAACCAGTTCATTCTGCTGCTTCCTTTCATGTGATGCTCTGATATGCATCATGCATTGGCTGAATGGCAGCATCATAACTAGTCATAGTGACATGTTGTTTTTGTTGTTCAATTGTTCAGTTGCTTCCAACTCTTTGTGACCTCATGGACCAGCCCACGCCAGAGCTCCCTATTGGCCGTAGTCACCCCCAGCTCTTTCAAAGACAAGCCAGTCACTTCAAGGATACCATCCATCCACTTTGACCTTGGTCTGGCCCTCTTCCTTTTTCCTTTAATTTTCCCCAGCACTATTGTCTTCTCCAAGCTTTCCTGTCTTGATTTTGGGATGGCTGTATTTAATTATCTATTTCCAGGGGGCATGGCTGGCACGAGTGCCATGTTCTTTGGGGGAGTCACCTACCCTATACTGTTTCTTTTGGGGCAGATTGGGTTTGTGGGTTTTAAATAGGCTACCGTGCAAAAACAGGAATAGATTCACATTGGTGTACACCTAAGGCACTCCTTTGTGGTGTAGACCATGAATGGAAAACCTCACCTGTTGTTTAAATAACCAAGATGAGAGTGAATGGAAATGGCCTGAGAGTGGTGGGAATTCTGGCATTAATAAACCTACTGTGTAGGGCAGAATTATTTGTTTCATTTCCCTGATAGGTCACCCTGGAAACAATAGTTTATTACATCTGGGGACCAAGATGTTTCACCCAAATTAGATGAGAAGTAGGTCTTGGATGGCCACTGCCTCATCTTATTCCACACCAAGTTCAGACCCTTTAGAAATGTTTTGCAGTTCACAAAAGGTAAAATGGGTAACATTAATAAAAATTGTTCATAGTTAATCCTATAATCCTATAGGATTGTTGTGTGATCTCATTATTTCGGGGGTTGGATGGAAACTCCCAATATGATTCCTGAAACTCAACTTGAAAATCAATCAGGCATCCTGACTAAAGGAGGTCTGTACTGCTCTTAAATAGGACACTGCAGGGTGATGTGACCTGGTCTTTCCCACCAAGGGACAACACTGTAAGGAGCAGAAGCATCTTCTTCCTACACACTTCTCCATCACTAGTATGGCTTGCTGGCTTTTAATATGGGTTTTAGAGCCATTTGTAGTCATTGTAATAGTACTACAACCACAAATGAGAAGATGAAGCAATTATGATGTCCTTAGTCCAGCTTTATCCAGTATAGAGCATTGTAATTAACAGGGTGCCAGCCATAATTTCTAACTATTTCAAACTATATATCACTAATAAAAAGTTTTAAAGTGTTATTAATGCAATATAAAAATGATAATGACAAATTTTATTTGATTCTGCAACAATTGGATTTTATTGGTCTTCTGTCCATATGAAAACATACCTCCAATCTTGCTGAAGATAAAAGTAAAACAAACTCAGAATTGACTTCTGATCACTTCCACATCATCTGGAACATTTTTGTAAAGTCTGCTCCGCTTCCCGCAGCATAATCACCCAGTGCAAGCCGGCAGGTTTCCTTTGCATTTCCTGAGCATGTTACCTGATGAGAATTCTTAGTTTTACAGATAGTTTGTTGGGTACTTGATGGCAATTTTTAAATTAATCTTGATATCATGTAATATTAGCTTGAGCTAAGTCAGTACTAGCTTTTCTAAATCCTTATTTGAATTAACTTCAGAGACAAAGTTGTCCCCTTCTGTACTCCTCTGTGAAATAGGAAGTAAGCTTGTCTTCAGTAGATTGTGTTGCTAAAACTGGGTAGTCAAACATCATACAATTTTTTGTGTAGGTCTTGACCACAATGTTTTGCTCAGGGATCAGAGAGGACATCAAGGTAGACATTGTAAATAGGTAAAGTCTTCCCCACTATATCTGAAGTACCAATGATTTGAAACTATTTAGCATATTTCCAGAGAGTTTCTCCAAATCCAATCAGCGCTATGAATCATTAAAGAAAACCAGCTTGACATGTCTCACTTTGTAGTTGTACAGCTTTGGTTGCACAATTCTCTTTCATAATTGGTTGTCTTCGAGGAAAATATTGAATAACGTCGTAGCAGTGTTTATAAAAATGAGTTGAGATATGTCATAAATCTTCTACATATTTGTAAAGGTGTACAGAAGATGTGTATTAGCACTCAGTGGAATATATTTAGATAGGAAACAAGCCTGAGCCTGTAATAATTGCCTCATTGGAACTCTATATACATTAACAGTCAATATGATGAAGCAGGTATTCTTTGTGCTGCCTCAGGCATACTCATAGATGCTGAATCTCAATATTTCTGGCATTCATACTATCTGAAAGGAATTTTGGTAAATACTTTATTGTTAGCATGTTACATTTACTGTACTGATGGTATACAACAGCTAAGCTTTCCTCCTTTAATTTATAGTAATATCATAGTACACAACTAATGTAGGTAAACGCAATGTTTGTCTACAACAAAGAATCAAGACTAGGGTTTGTGGAATGAATGGAATGAGAGATTAACAACCCACATGGTGTAAACTCAATGGTGTTAATATCAACTTCAAAGGAACAAACTGACTGGGAATGAAGGATGGAGGGAGGTTTTTAAAATATCCCAAGGTTGTAATTTAAATAAGAAAAAATAAAACATTATTCAAGTATATACCTGTTGAAATTATCATCGAGTTGGTCCTGACACATGTGAAATTGACAGCCCTTCTGTGTAGGAATGATGTAACTCTGAATTCGTGCATAATATTGCATTTCCTCATTTTATTTGGCCCTTTATTCTGCTTTGCTTCTGTGTATCCATTAAGGTTGGATAGGTTCATTCAGGAGAGCCTAAAAGTCATTAAAAACTTCCTACTTTTGACTTCTGAAACAGTTTTGAACCATGCAGGAAAGGTGGGAGGGGCAAATCTGAATTTGAACCAGTTACCTTTTTTCGGAAATATTCCATAATGTTCGGATGTCTCCCAAGGTTAGTTTAATTTTCACAACCATTAAGCAACTTCGGTAAAGCCTAAAAAGTTTTAAAATCTCATGGTTTCCCTTCCCTGGCAATGCAAAGAGGGATGAGGTGGGCATGGCTAAGCACAGCCATTGTTGTAGTTTGTGAAGGCCGTGCCCCAATGGTAGAGATTGCAAAAGGCCCTGCTGTTAAACTACGTACATTTCCCACACTACCTTGCTGCTCATTAGCCAAAAATGGCAGAAGGACCCCTATTGCTAAATCGCTGTCTGTAGCAGTCTTTGTCTAAACATAAAATAAACTGATTGAATCAATCTACAAAGGTGCCTAAAGAGAAGACAGCAAAGCAATAAGCAACCCCAACCCTTTCTTTTTCTGTCATCCCTAAAATAAAGATACATATCCATCACAAAAGGGGAGCCTACATGACTCCCCACACTTTCATTTTCGGCAAAACGTGTGCCTTGGCTCCCCATGCCCTATTTGCTACTATTTGCCACCATTTGCCATGGTTTTTTCTTTTTGCCATTTTTCCCTGGCAGGGATCGAACTCGCAACCTCTCAGGGAGCCACTGACCGCTCTGTGGCAATAGTAATTCGGAACTTATACTTAATGCCCCTTGATGGGGTCTCTCTGTATATGATTTCTGTTCTCCACCAATTTAACACAGTTTGTGCCACAAAAAAAAGTTTCTGGAGTAGAACAGCTGTTTTCAAAGTAAAGACCATCCAATGAAACATGAAGTAATACTTTCACACCAGGAACAAATTTCTTTATTATTAAAAATGTTTTTTTATAAAAACTTTGAAAAAATTTCCCTGGTAGCGATCGAACATGTGATCTCTCAGTTCTGGGGCAGTGCACTCTCTCAGAGAGCCACTGGCCGCTCAGTGGCAATAGTGATTCGGAACTTATACTTATTCACTTCCCAGCAGGAAGCCAGTTCTTATTTCTTCTCTAGTGGGGCCTTTCCAGCCCCGATTCTCCCAAAACATTCTATCCTTCATCCCTCCCTTTAGAGTCCCCTTGGATTGATATGTCTGGGAGTCTGGTTTGCTAAGGTACTTTGGGAAACTATATCTCTTGTGCATATAAAATTCATCAAAAATCCATGGATAAGTCAAACGTTATGAAATTTGGTCAACTAATAGTGGTCCATGTGTTCTACCACTGTAGCAAGTTTCCTCAGGATTAGTCTAAACATGAGGGAGGGAGAATCTACTGAAGTTTCCTCAGTGTCAGTGATGTTTTTTCCTACTGTGCATTATGGTTTGTTTGCCATTAACAAAGCGATTCAGAAGTTTCGAAAAGTTATGATTTTTTTAAAAGTCAGAAGTGACTTTAGAATTGAACCACCAGCACCCCCTACATCCAAAATGAGTTTTGAACCATTTTTTAAATCAACCAAGCCTAGTATCCATGTATACAAGCTGACCATTTCAAAGTATGTCTGTTGCTCACATATTGCTCATAATCAGCCCTCCCAAAAATCATCTCCTGGTTAAAAAAAATTAATTTCAGAATCGTTTTTACTAAGAGCCAGCAAGCTGTAGTGATTTGACCATTGGCCTGGGACTCAAATCCCTGCTCAGTCATGCAAACTGACTGGGTGGTCTTGGGTAAGACAAACTCTTTCAGACTCAAAGAAGGCAAAACTTTGCTCAGAAACCCATGCTAGATTCACTTTATATGTGTCATAAGTCAGAAATGACTTGAGGGTACACACCAACAGCTACTTGATTTACTTATTTTATCTATAGGGAACTTTGTTGAAGAAGTATGCCTTTTTTGTATGGGATGTCTTTATATTTCAAATGATCCAGCAGTCTTGATTTTAAGCATGGCATCCTCATCTATCATGTATATTTCATCCTGTTAATTTATTACATTCACATTGAGACTAGTAGTCAATGGACAGCATTCTTCTAAAATGTTGTCATCTTGTATTGGTAATCTTAAAGAATTTCAGCAGACTTCCTTCATTTCCTTCCGGATACCAAATCTATGTGATTGTTTCTGGAATCCTGTAAGTTAGTCCCAACTAGAATAGACCTGTTTAAACAATTGTTGTGTCATGAATCAAAATGTAGGTAAATCCAATGGCTCTACTTGAGTTGGGACTAACAATAAGATTTAGGCACCCATGTTTATCTCATCCATAAATGTTCAAATGACGCATGCAGCAGAGTAGAACAATGACTGAGGAAACCAGGTGTGTTCTGTGCACAGTTAGAAAAGTTTAGGCACTTTGCCATTCTACCAGTCACATTATTTTTGGTTAATGAAGTACAAAGTTCTCTCACATCAGAAGTGAAGGTAGCAGTGATGCAAGCACTGCATTAATTCTATTGAGATTAGTGCAACCACTGTTGGTTGAAACAGTCTGGAACTACCTGTTGTATCACAAATATAAATCTTTGCCCTTATGAACTCCGAGCATCTGCTTGAATCTACGCCAGCTTAAAATCATTAACAGTGGTTTTTAAAAAAAATCATAGTTTTACTTTTGAAAATAAAGCTGTTGGCATGTTACTAATATTTTTTTTAAAACCATCAATCCTCAAAAACTCAATGTAGAAAGATCTATGAAACCTAATTCTTACAGATCACATGTAAAAAAAAACAATAAAAAGTTCTGGTTTCTGTCTATCTCATAAAATCACCACATAATTGAATCACAGATCTTGAAACAAATTAATTGCATCAGATCTGTTTATTGATTAGTCCACTGACCAACCAACAATAAAAGACAAAAACAAAAATACACAGAAAAATAGAAACTTATATTTAGTTATATTTCCAAAATGTTTTTTCCTGCCTAATAGTTATGGTTTTCAAAGCAACTGTTCACTTTTGCATTTCTCGTGCTGTCAGCCTTTTCAATAAAACAATAAAAGAGCACAAATGTTTAAATTAGTACCTGATTTGTGGTGCAGAAATGTGGTGGTTTTGCTTCCTCTCACATCCAGATTTTTTATTAAAAAATCTCAACTTGTTTCTGTGTTGAATAGGAAGAAATGTGCAAATTCTGGTATTCTTCCTCTGCACAGCTAAAACCAATAAATTCAAGTATCATCACAATGGAGATGATTATAATGTAACTGGTCATCAATTTTAGTGACCACAATGGGGGTTCTCCTAGTTTTAAAAAAGGAGGTTGCAAATCCAAGCTGAATTAATACACAGAGATCTAGTGCAAAATTCCTGTATGTACTCACATATAAGTCAAGAAATTATAATTAAAAAATCAACCCAAAATCCCAGGTCAACTAATCCATGTATCAGTGTGAGTACTGTGAGTTAACTTATAAAAAAATCCCTTCACTGAGTTCAGTGGTGAAAGGCAAGAGCTTAATCTGTTCCCAGAGATGAACCTAAAAATAGCAGAGACATTTTCTACTCTCTCTACCCTGGGGCCACTTCTGGCCCTGTTGGATGCCTGGGCAGGACAATGCTGGTGGCTGGGACAAATGGCCCCTGGAGCCTCTCTACGGAGTGGTTCAATGTTTTCTTAGCCCTGTCTGTGCCTGGCTGCCTCCCCTACATGTTGCACAGCCACCATTTACCATGGTCCTCCCTCCAACCAGCCAGCCAGCCAACCGGCCAGCCAGCAAGCCGGTTTTTAGGGCAGTGGCTCCCAACCTTTGTTTTCACCAGAGCTCACTTGACCAGAAACCACTTTGACCAGGAACCACTTTAACCGGGACCACTTTAACCAGTGACCACTTTGATCGGGGACCACTCCCCAACATTAGTACCAAAAGGGACAGAGCTGGTCAGCTCTGCAGAAAGGAACGGAAATAAAATAAATAAAGTAAAATCAATAAATAAAGAGGAAGGAGGTTCATGGACTAGATTTTTGTTCTCAGGTTGGGAACCATTGCTTTAGGGTGAACAGAAATCGGTATGCCTACCAAAATTTTCTAAGTTCTTTGTTATCATTTTTCTTTGCTTCAGCTTTTACATCCTTTGTGGCATGTCCTTATGTTTTACCCTCAACTTGTCCATGGATAATATCAAAATCTATACCTTTGTCTCTAAACCTGGCCTTGACTGATACATGAGTTCAACTTATATATGAATACATATGGCAAGCAAAACTATAGACCTAGTTTAACAAATATACAACTTTTATTGTTATTACGTTCTTTTCTATCCCACAACAACCTCAAATACTTTTCATCAGATTTTTGTAGAAATGTGGCTGTGTGGATCTGCTTATGCAAACCAAGCTGAAGCAAAATTCTCACCAATTTGAGCTTTATAATTAAGCATTATTTGAACTCAGACATGCTTGCTTGCTTGTCTTATGTTTTCGCTGCTGATTCATGCAAACCCGTGTCCTTTGTAGTGTCTCAGTTTTATTTTTAGAATTTCTGTGGCTCCTTCAGAAGGTGAACTTGTTTTAGTACGAAAAGCACAGAAAAACAGCCTCTAGCTAGATTTGGTTTCTTTTCCCATGTTGAGATATGGCACCCAGTTCAGTAAAAACAAACACACAAACTGATGCTTCAAGGAGAAAAGAAATGTATTTTTAGAAGCAGGTGTCACCGCTAGCTAATAGAAATGAACAGCTGACATTTTTTTTAAAAAGTAATTTACAAAAGCAACACCTATAAATGTAATAGAGTGCAAAGGCATACAAGAGGAATGAAAAACATGTAGTCTGTGGTTGCATGACAGGCATGGTAAATTCATGCTTGGGGGTGGAGGAACCAGGACAGAAAGAATAAGATTAGGAGAAGAAAGAAGAGGTGCCTAACCAAAATGATCAATGTAAGGAAAGCACAATGCTTGGCATTTTTTCTTGACTACCATGACTATGGTGACTGGGAATCTGGGAATTGTAGTCCAAAGTGATGTCCCCAATCTCTTGGATGAATTATTGAATAGAGAAAAACAAAATGCTATCCATTTTTGGCATATATTTCTCCCATCTTGGATTCCAATTCTGCTCACCTCCAGTATGGAGGCCAGAACAGATGACCCACAGGAACAAAATATTCCCTACCTTTCTCCTCTATCATTCAACTACATTGTGAATATTGGCTGAAGCCAATATTCACATTCAGAAATATACTATGCCACCAATACACAGATCCCTACAATAGCATAATTCCGCACAGCTGGGCTCTGTGTAATGTGCAGTGGGCAATGGACAATATTTTGTGTGCAACTGCACTTCTGCTGTCCCTTGTGCCATGGCAAATAATTCATGTTGCTTGTGACATGATTTATGTATGTGTACATCACTAACAGCTTTTGATTTTTTTGGGCTATATCCATTTGTTAATTTCAATTACACCAGACCCAGAGAATTAAGAGAGTGCCGATTTACCAAAAATTTCCTTGATTCTGGGGTTCTACTGCTGTTTGGACTAACATTTCAATTTAGTTTTGGAATTCTGTTCCCCAATAAGTATTCTGGAACAAATGCTGATCTTGGAAATGTTACTTTCCAAATATGCTGTTTGAGAGATCTGGGGAATTTCTAATCTGAGAAATTGGGATTGCCAAACTAGAAACCAGACAAATTGACTGTTAGAAACCAGTGCTCCTGAAACTGGGAAATAGCTGCAAATTCTTTGATGGGAGAAAGATATTCGATGAGTATCTAAATAGCATGCATAAATAAGAACTCCCACAGATGCATCAGCAACATTAATTACTGCTTCTTGTTTATATATTGCTATATGACTTGTAAAAATGCCTTGTAAACCCAAAGCCAGCTTTCAAGGTATTGCTTTTCATCTCTCCATCACCATCTTATCATCGTTCAATTATATAATGCCAAAAATGTTCATGTGCATGACAATTAAAACAAACCAAAACAGTAGGTCCTGCCAAAGGCATCCTCCTCCTCTGGCATTACTTCGCGAACAAAGATTCTTAGGAAGGACTCATCCCACACTTTTCACAAAGCATGTTGATGGCTAAAAAGTCCAATCTGAGATAGGTGAGTCCGGTTGCAGAAAGCACAGCAGAAAAACTCCTTGGGTGATGTTGTTTCCAAGTTGCGATTCTTTCTGCGTTGTCGTTTCTCTTTGAGACCAATTCGCCGTGTCTTTTCAAAAGAGGCCGCAACATTATGGATGGTATGTCTTCATGCCTCCCGATGCCAGGGTGGACCATTATTGGTGATCAATCTGGCCTAGCCTGAGATGTTGTTTCAGGGAGTCCTTATATCTCTTTTTTGGGGTGCCTCTCTTGCGCTGACCCGTGGCGAGTTCACCATAGAGTAGTGTTTTTGGAAGGCGGTGGTCCTCCATCCTAGAGACGTGCCCTGCCCAGCGTAGCTGAGTTTTCAATAGCATGGCCTCAATGCTGGTGATCCCTGCTTGCTCAAGGACAGCAACATTTGTCACATAGTCAGTCCTGTGTACATTTAGGGTTGAGCGAAGACAGCACTGATGAAAGCGTTCGAGGAGTCATAGGTGTTGGCGATAGGTGACCCATGTTTCAGATGCATAAAGGAGAATAGACAGTATGATAGCTCTGTACACACTGATTTTTGTGCTTTGCCTCAGGTGCTTGTTGCTTCAGACTCTTTTGTGAAGCCTTCCAAATGCACTATATATGCCTATATATATATATGGATAAAGAGATAGGTCTATCTCTTTATCCATCTTGGCATCTGCAGAGATGATGCTTCCCAGGTAGGTGAACTGCTGAACGGACTTAAGCACAGATTTGCCTATGCTGATGTGGGGATGATGGTGTTCATCCTGTGGTGCGGGCTGGTAGAGAACTTCCGTTTTCTTCAGGCTGACTTCCAGCCCAAACAGCTCATAAGCTGCTGACACGTCTATGAAGACAGTTTCATAGTAGTTTGATGAGGCATCAGTGCTATGCAGAGAAGGTTCAAAAACATAATTACAACTTTCATGATTCATAGCAATGAGCCATGGCAGTCAAAGTAATGCCAAATTGAATTAATTCTAAAGTGTTGATGCATCTTAAGAAGACAAAGATTAATGAAAGACAGAGGGGAAAGGACTGATGCTTTATTGATATTTATTGATGTTTGAAATGTTATGTTTTCCCAGTCCTCTCTTCTACTCCCCTCCCTTTATGCAAAATCCACTGTGTGGAAAGGGGTATGGTATTTTTCAAGATCCCCAGTCATTGACTTTGTAGGGGAGAATTTAGAGTTTGGAGGAAAGAGTATCTTCAAGCTCAATTAAATTAGGAAATAAAAGGAAATTGGAAATGATTTGATAGATGAAGTTGGCTTTTAGAATCAGAAAATGCATGGCATATACAGTCTAGTTTGGACTAAGTGTGCCATCGCACCCAGACTATGGATGCCTGAAGAAGGGCAAAGACGTGGTCTCTCTATCCTGGGGGATTGTCTTTTGCCTCCCTTTAAAGGCTCAGGGCTCCAAGGACCAAACTGGACACTTTAGTTAACTCAAACACTTTATTGTCCATAACATGAGTTAACTTCACTCAGGCACATTGCTTAGTTTCCCCCCAAAATAATAGCTGGCTTACTTTAAAGTTCCGTTGTTGATTTGGTCCGAAAAGCTGTAGCTGAAAAGCTCTCTGAGTCTTTTCTCTCTCAATGGCTTTGAGGTAGGGACACTCGCAGCCCCAGTCAGATGGCAGAACTTGAAGTCACGAAGTCTTCCTCTGGAAGCCAAAAGACTGGTTTGGAGGCATTTGGAACTTCTCAGAGTTACTCAGCCTTCTGATATGCTGAGCCTTCTGCTTGAATTGCAAGGAAAATCAGACCTATATTGAAAGATGGCATGACCAAGGGCCAAACACGTACTTTCAGGAGAAGTCCTGGAAAGCTCTGGAATGTAAAATGGCTTGCTCCCCAGATCCCTGGGAAAGGGGACAGAACAAACTCAACTGAGCTCTACAAACGAAGATTGGCAGGTGCTAAGAACCAATCAATGCAACCATACCTTTTGCAAAACTGTGCAGGCTGCAAAAAACACAATTCAACAATGCAAACTCTTTAGAACTCAAGGTTTTCCAGGCAGGTGGCACTCACCACGCCATCACACTAAGAACAGAATTAAAATCTATGTCTTTACCATAGAGTGCAATCCCATATATCAGGGATCAATACAAGTGATTTCAGTTAATTGAAAGTCATGCATTTTAATTGGATTTGCTATTATTCACCATTTTTGTTTCCACAGAGGAAAATATCCTCAGCAGATGGGGGGGGGGGGGTCATGCTATCATTAATGATGTTTTCTAGTTATTTTAAAAGATATTTTAAATAATTTCTTCCATGGATTAATCTCATTATTTTATCAATATTAAGTTTTCTTTAAAAGGGTATAGAAAACCAAAAAAGTAGTAAATAACACAACAAACTAGGCAGCATGCCATCAGATTTTCTTTTTGTGACATTAACTGTAACAAATAAATGGGAGGTGCTTTGCACTATATAATTAACAAAATGGTTTTTAAAAGGTAACTTTCCTGAAAACTAACAGGAAAATCTAGAAACAAAGAAATTATGAAATCCAAAACAAGAAATAAATACGCAATGCATGTGAGTGTCCTTAGAAGAAGACTAACAATATGATAGGGAAAGGATAGCAAAGCCAACCAAATTTGTGCTTCATATACATTTGTCTCCTGCATTAGGAAATCCTTTTGACAAAATTAAGAAGAGCATGTAGGTCAAAACTCCAAGTAATGCTATTACTTTTGTTCAGATTTCTTCCTGTGGTGAAAACTTCAATGGAATTGGAAGAACTCCTTCTTTGTATTCAATTTGTTCAGGTCCTCTCTGCCAGATAATCGCCCCACAGTGAAAAACAAGCAAATCATGACATTTTGTTCAATATTTTCATTGGATGAAAATTGTATCTGAACTGAGTATTTTAAATTTAATTTTCATATGCCATGAGTGTAGAAGTAATTGTACATGCATTGTAACTGCATTTGTTGACATGCGTAATTCAGCTCAGAAGTGAGCTTCAAGGGACAAAAAAAATCTGTACCTAATGATATTTATTTTTTTAGGATTTCAGTAATAATATTTGTGTATTTGTGTGTCTAAATGTAATGTGCACATTGTAATCTGCGCTGAGTCCCCTGTGGGGTGAGAAGGGCGGAATATAAATGAAGTAAATAAATAAATAAATAAATATTTTCATTGATCATTTAGAAATACAATTAGGGTTCTAAATATTAGAGGTCTAACTGCGAATAATTCTCACTTTTCACCTTTCTGCAATGCTAGAAATTTGGGGATTGAAGTAAAATTTTATAGGGGTCAGAATTGTATTGAATAACTTTGCGAAAAGGAAACTTCACCACAATCAGCAGAACTGTATTCCACAGTCAAACAGCTCTTACCATCCACTTAAAACTAATGTTTAAGTGAAATCTCTTTTCCTATAGTTTGAATCCATTGCTTCACATTCTAGTCATGCTAGAACAACAGAAAACAAGTTTGCCCCATCTTCCATCTAACATCCCTTCAAATATTTCTGTGTGGCTATCATGTCCCTTCTCAATCTTCCCTTCTCAAGACTAAAAATACCCAGTTCCCTATTAACATTTTAGTCAATCCCCTTTTCCTGTTCCAGCTTGTCAGTACCCTTCTTGAATTGTGTTGCCCAAAACTGGACAATATTACAAAGAAGATCTTACCAAAGTGGAATAGTGTGGTACTATTACTTCCCTCAATCTAGACACTATGTCCTATTGATGCAGCATTGAATGAAATTTGAATGTTTAAATTGCTACATCATACTGTTGACTCATGATCAGTTTATAGTCTATTAAGACTTTTAGATCCCTTTCACACACACTGTTGTCAAGTCAGGTGCCCCCATCCATCTGTGCATTACATCATGTATAGTTAAGTGTTGCGCTTTGCATTTCTGTCTTGTCGAAATTAATTTTGCTAGTTTTGGCTCAGTTCTCTAATCTGTTAAATTCATTTTGAATCCTGATCCTGCTTTCAGGTGTATTAGCCACCCTTCTTAATTTTGGTATCACCTGCAAATTTGATAACTATGCCATCTTTTCCATCAAAGTCATTACTATGGTTGTTGAATAGCATTAGGCCCAGAACATAAACCTGTGGCATCCAACTACTTTCTTCTCTGCAGGTTGAAGACGAGCCATTTGTGAGCAGTTTTTGGGTTCAGTAAATCAACCAATTACAAATATACTTAAATATAGCATTGCCTAATTCATATTTTACTAATTGTTTGTAAGACTATCTTGGAGAAACTTGTCAAAGCCCTTACTGAAATCAAGATATGCTACAATCACATAATCACAGCATTCCACTGATCTACCAAGCATGTAACTTTATGAGAGAAGGAAAGAGAGAGAGAGAGAGAGAGAGAGAGAGAGAATTAGTTTGTTCTTGAGAAACCATGCTGACTTTTAGAGATCACAGCATTCCTCAGTGCCTATATAGTGCTTATTGATCAGCTTTAGAATCTCTCCTGATATTGATGCCAGGCTGGCTGGACAGTAATTATTTAGATCCTTCTCCCTACTCCTTTGACATTCTCCATTCTGCTGAGATGTTATATTATATTCAAGCAAGGAACTTAAAGATAGTGGACTCAGTGTTTGAGCTGTGATCATAAAACACCTAATTCTGTGTGCATGCTGCTGTTGAAATAGTTTTCCAGATATCAGCATTACATATAATGTTGTGTAACAATTTGGATTCAGAAAGGGGTGAAATATTAACCACCCAATTAATTATGTAATTATCACATGACTTATATGTAAGAGCCAGCTGGGTGGGGTTCCCGACTCCCTTTGATGTTGCCGACTGTTAAGTAAAGCATTGACAAATGTATTCCTGTAATTTATGTGTGCTCAAGGAGTACCTTAGTACGCCACCTGCCAGAATCTTCTGGATTTCTGCCCGTAATCCAAACTGCAGAAATACAGTAAGTCTAGGAAAATGGAGGTACTTTTTATTGCAATGACAGAGGTGAATGACCAAGTGAGTTAGCTGAATTAACCTTCTCCTGACTTAAGAAGATCAAGTAGTGCTGGGGAATTCCTATTAATGACATGCTCTCAAATGTCCCTTGAGGTTCCATCTTATTTTCCATTCTGTTAACCTTATATATTAAACCTCCAAAAGAAATAATTCTAGGTTTGGAGGGCAAATGATGCTGTATGTAGAGGACATCCAATTGTCTTCCTTCTTTCCACTTAAATTGTGAGTAGTGATTGTGTGGCTTTCCAGATGTTAGTCCTTCAAATATGTGGTAACTCCCATCAGCCCCAGCATAGCCAAGCACAAGAGATCTAGGGACTGTAGTCCACCAACCCCAACATGGGATGCCAGTCCACCAAGAATGTTCCACTCTGACATGAGCCTAGGAAGGCAGCTATTGGAGTTAATACTAGACTGGATGAAGCTGAGCAAACTGGAACTAAATGCAGATGAGGCAAAATGTTCCAATCACATTACAGGCAGATTATTTTCTTCCAAACAGATCTCATGGTTCTTCCAGACAGATCCTTTATCCCAGGATCTGATTCCAGGTTTTCTGCTTTAAACTGGATTATATAAGTCCTCATTGCCAGATAATCTGGGATAAACAGAAAACCTGGGCTCAGTCTGTCCAACTGCCTGATTGTACGTGAGGCAACAGCAGAAGTAAAAAATTTCAGTTTTGGACCTATAGATCCAAAACTTTGAAAGAGTCTGAGTGTTGCCATCAAGAAAAGTTACTTTACCACACTCTGGATAACAATCAGTATTCATCTTTCTTTTACAGGTATCTTGCATCTTGAAGCAGAGCTTACTACTATGCCAATTTCACAGCCAAATTTGTATACACAGGAAACAGAAAGCCCCTTCATATGTTTGCCATGAATATGAAAATCTCGAGATTGAAGCGGGAAGCTGTCCCAACCCTAATATCATTTCCATCTTTGTAGCAGTGCTTTCCTAAACACAGTGTATTGTGTGAAGGTTTGAAGAGAGAGCCATCTGCACCCACTGAGATTTGTCTGGCTGTTATTCAATATGTGAAGGTTGAAGGCAGTAGCTAGTGGATGGGTATGATGAAATATTGTAACTAGCACACTGCGATGAATTATGCTAATATAGTGCATTTGTTTTAAAAGTTAGGTTGTAAAATACCTGTTTACCTAAATAACATTTTAAGTAATAGCATCTTGAGGAAATAATCCTAAGGACAAAATTTTCCTTTTCTATATTTTGCTGCCCTGTCTGCTGTTTTCTTCAGAGCTTTTCACTTCCTGGTATGAGATTGTTGAGATGGCAAGTTGCATAAAGTGTTTCATCTCTCTGGGCTCATCTACAGTGGCTGCTGATTGTGGGGCCAGTCTGGAACTTGTTCCAGAGTCCTCAGAGGCAGTCACACATTATCCCCAGTATGTGGTAATTGTGAAGGGATGGAGTCTACATGGTGGTCCAGCTCAGCGAAGATCATTTTGGCCTAGCGGAACCATCAACTTATTACCCAGTCACAAATGTATCTGCTAGATGGCCACAGAGCTTCTGACCAGCATCAACATGTGACCAGTGAGAATTAGAGGACAATCAGTCTCTTCTTCCCTTCATTGATGAGCACAGGGAAAAAGAAGTGTTGGTGGCAGCCCACGTGGACAGTGAACCAGTCCACATTAGACCAGTGCTTTCACAATGTGCCCAAACTGTTGGCTACTCAGCCTGTGTAGATGAGTCCCCTGGCATGATGTTATGAGCAGTCCTACTCTTGTTTAATTGTGTGTGGGCCCTTCATGACACATGAAAAAGGTTCTCTTTTTTTGATTAACTAGTCCCAGGTTTCCAGTCTCCCATTTGATGGAGAGAGAGTAGCAAACTCAATACTTCTTTACAAAGTTAGACAGAAAGTGAAGAAAGTATGTTGGACTAAGTTTTTCCTCTATTTTCCTCATACTGCTAGAATCCAAGGCCATTCACTGAAGATGGGTGGTGGAGCATTCTTCTAGAAACAGGCCATGACTTAAAAAAAAATATTGACAAATTCATGGAGGAGAAAACCTCTTAGAAGGATCAGCCCTTAGAAGGATCAGCCACTCTGAGTTCCCCCTCGGGGGTTGAGAAGAGTGGGGTAGAAATGATGTAAATAAATAATAGTATTAAGAATACTGCCAATGAATACTAGGTGCTGTAGGTTATATTTCTGAGGAAGAAACTGAAACAAACACTTCTGAGTATTCTTTAACTAAGAAAACCTTATGAATTTAATGAGGTTGCCATAAAACAACAGGTGACTTGAAGGCCCATGTACACACTAGTCATTATTGGTAAGTTTTATCTGCAGGGTCAAAACAGTATGCCTCCCAATACGGGTGCTGGCAAACTTCTGCCATTTCTAAATCACTGTTCATCCAACTCCGCATGAGATGTCCCACTCAATGTTACAGTAGTTTCACTGGGATCTCTGAAACTGTGAAGTTACAAAATACTTTACAGATCAGAACACATCAGTCATACTTAACCAAGCAATTAGATTACTATTAACATACTTGTATAACATAGTATTGCATGCAACTATTGTAACAATAGACTAATTTGGCTCTGGGTTTTAAACCTATTTTGTTTGGTACACAAATTAGAAATAAAAAAACTCTTCAAATTTGTAAGCAGTCACTAGTCTTCCAACAGTTCATGACTTCACTGGAACCTTCTGCCAAGTTGGTTTGTGTTAGTGTGTTAGTGTGCATTCCTGGGTTTGCAGTTATTACCTTAACAATCAGATTGATTCATTATACATTTGATCAATAAAATGTAAAGTATTCTGTTCTGGATAAAGTATTCCAGTAGTCCCTCTCTGAAACTCTGCCATTTTCAATAGTCCATATGGGACAAAGAAATTGAATATCTCACATCTGAATGCCACACAGTATATTTGAAACAATCACTGTAATCAGACACCAAACTTCATGAATACCAAAAATGCTGAGGTGTACACAGCTGTCATAGAACAGAAATTTGCTTAGCTTGCTCATCTCTTTATACTGGACCTTCACTTGCCCTTATCCTTAGGCATTGCTTCAGGTGATTTTCCCTAATTTCACCCTTATTTACAGAGAACTGAAATGAATAATTATCATGTAGAACACATTTAGTTAAATAATATTGCAAAAGTTAAAAGAAACCTATCCAACCTGTTCTGTTCCTTGTAAAACGTTCAAAGGCTGAGTCACAATGAAAGATTTTGCAGAGTCCAAGTGTTTTCATCCTAACCATCTGCTGCAATTTAGTGAAAAATGGTCTTTATAGCTTGAGAAATCATTTTAGGTTTTGCATGTGGAATGGGAGAGGGTATGATTCTGCTCACTTTTGATATTTGAATTACCTTATTTATAATTAATTCATATTTGAACAGTCATAGATAATGAGCGTTGTCTTATGTGTAGCTTCCCCTCATTGTATTTTGTTGCCTCAGAGAGGATTTTCTTAGCAAATAATAAACTACACAGAACACAATAAACATGATTTTGGGCCATTGTAGTAGGATCTCATTTTATCATCCCTATGTAAGTCCTAGATAAAGTCAAAAATATATTAATTACAAAGGTCTGAATGAAATTACTAGACTGATTAAAGCCACTATCTACTGCTGAATGGTAAACAAACACTTGTGTAAATACCATTGTTCTAATACTGGGATAAGCAAATTGAATTATCCTTAATGAACAGGTATAGCAAAGCTCTTATTTATTTTATGTAGTGCTGGATTTCCCTTAGGCTCCTTCCACACAGCTGTATAAAATCCCCATTAAACTGGATTATATGGTAGTGTGGACTCAGATAACCCAGTTCAAAGCAGATATTGTGGATTATCTCTCCTGATAACCTGGGTTATATGGCTGTGAGGAAGGGCCCTTAATGTTATTACTTTGAATAGCTGGCTTCTAGATTTAACAAATTGGTAGCCATTGTTAATAGGCTAAAGGCTGATTATGTGCAATTTTGTCATCCATTGGGATAGGAAAAATTCACTGAATATTTTCTTAGCTCAAATGAAAATTGCAATGTAATAGAAGTTTAGATGAGAGGTAGAGAGAGTAATGCCCACTTGTTATTGAACACAACTCTTTATCTCCCACCTCCCTCAATGCCCACACTCTTTTCCTTGCCACCCCCCCCCCTTGCCTTCTTTGATTCCAAAACCCTATTTTTCCTCCCACCACTCAGGGAGTGCTTTGAGTCTGCTTTCCCGGGATGGCATAAGGGGTTGATTGGATGACCCCTTGAGTTGTTGTTGTTCTTCTTCTTCTTTCAACTACTACAAAGGCTGGATGGTCATCTGTTGAGGGTGCTTTTATTGTGCTTTTCAGTTCAGTTAGGTCAGGGCTGTTCAACAGGCGGCCCGGGGGCCGTACATGCTCAGCCTGTTGGACACGGCCCCCGCTATGCCCCCGGCCACCATTTTAATTTTGTTTTTAAAAATTAATTTTTTTTTTAAAAAAAAATGGCGACCGGGGGGGGGGAGGCAGGGCAGGGAGGAGGAAGTGAGCCAGCTCCTCCTCCCTGCACTGCCCCTCGCTCCGCGCCGCCGCTGCGAGATCGCAGCGGTGGGGGAGGGAGGGGAGGCGGGCAGGGAGGAGAAGGAAGGGAGCCAGCTCCTCCTCCCTGCACCGCCCTGTTCGTCCCTCTCTCGCAGGCGCCTATGCAAACCGGTGTGCATCGGCGCCGGTGAGAGAGGGACAAGGGGCGGTGCAGGGAGCAGGAGCTAGCTCTCTTCCTCCTCCTTGTGCCACCCCTTGTCCCTCTCAGCGGCGCCGATGCAAACCGGATCGCATTGGCGCCGGTGAGAGAGGGACAAGGGTGGTACAAGGAGGAGGAAGAGAGCTAGCTCCTCCTCCCTGCACCACCCCTTGTCCCTCTCTCGCCGGCGCCGATGCGATCCGGTTTGCATCGGCGCCAGTGAGAGAGGGACCAGGGGTGGTGCAGGGAGGAGGAGCCAGCTCTCTTCCTCCTCCCTGCCCCGCCTCCTCCTTCCCTCCCTTCCCACCGCGGCGGGCGGCGATCTCCGGCCGCGGCGGTGGGGAGAGAGGGGCGAGCCGCGGGGAGAGGCTCCCCCGCAGCTCGTCCCTTCCTCCTAAAGCCGTGACATGCCGGCTTCCTCAGAAGGGCAATTTCGGCTGCTTCGCCCTTCTGAGGAAGCCGGCATGTCACGGCTTTAGGAGGAAGGGACGAGCTTCAGGAAGAGGCTCCCCCGTAGCTCGTCCCCTTCCTCCTAAAGCCATGGCAAGCAGGCCGCCTCAGAAGGCGACGCAGGCGAAATCGCCCTTCTGAGGAAGCCGGCATGTCACGGCCAGGGGAGGGGCGGGGAGGGGGCGGAGCTGGGGGAGGGGGCAGACCCTTCGGCCCCCCAGATGATCAATGACTGGAAGTCCGGCCCCTGGGCCAAAAGATGTTGGACAGCCCTGAGTTAGGTGATTCCTCATAGCTCGAGGATGATGGTCCTCCAAGTGAAGTGTCTTGACAGTGGTTCTGTAGGTGGCAATGGAGCCTTGTTATTGATGTACATGTTTTCCCACAGTGAGGACATTGGTTTCCAAGTGGAAGACCATCCTGATCAGGATTGGTTTGATGTGCCTTCCTCTTGGCACATTTCTCCCTTTCCTGAATGGTCCTTGGGGTCATCCACTGAAAATTGTTCTTCATTTTAAATATTGTATTATTCCTGCTTTCCTTTTTTGCACTGCACTGCAGTGTGAATGGGAATTTGTTCATTTTTTCCAGTTAGTTTACACAAACATTCTCCATCCATCTGCCGAAACACAATATGCTCATGCCTGATATATATACATTATACATAATATAATATATAAACATTTCTAGGGGCTCCAGAAGAAAATTTTGCTTCAAAAAGGGCTCAGTGGCTGAAAATATTTGATAAATCCTGGGTTACAGGAACATCCAAGAGTGCGCATATTACACCTATATAAAAAGTCACCCAGCTAGCTGCCAGTTAGTTTCCTGGCAAAGCACAAAGTGTTGGTTTTGACATTTTAAGCCCTTCATGGTTTGGGTTCATATTAGCTACAGATCGCTTTCTCTTATACAATCCACTCCAAACCTGAGATCCTCTGGGGGACAGTACTCCAGCTTGCCAGAATCCAAATGGCAACCGTCACCCAGAGCACCTTTTCATCGGCTGCCCCAAGACTGTGGAACGACCTGCTGGAAGAGATCCATCTAAACCAGTGGTTCTCAACCTGTGGGCCCCCAGATATTTTGGCCTTCAAATCCCAGAAATCCTAAAAGCTGGTAAACTGGCTAGGATTTCTTGGAGTTGTAGGCCAAAACACCTGGGGACCCACAGGTTGAGAACCACTTCTCTAAACCATCCAAAGACCTATCTCTTCCAGCAGGCCTACCCAGCCAGTTTTAATCATGAATTTTGAATTTGTGTCTTATATTTAATCTTTGTTCTGTGTCTTTAATATGTACTGTATATGTTTTGATATGTGTATTTTGTAAAATGTTTTTAAATAATTTTTTTAGCAGTTGTAACCTGCCTTGAGTCAAGAGGAGAGGCAGGTAAGAAATAAAATAAATAATAGTAATTATTACTATTATTATTAATTTCCTAGCTATTGTCATCTGAAAAAAGCAAACTGTAACTTAGAAACAGTGGGGGGAAACAAGAATAACAGCAATAAACAGGTAAGGGATGGAACTGAGGAAGAGCTTCTAGATTAGTTGATTGTGGAAAGGCCCATAGGGGAAGACAAAAGCAAGCCGATAGAATAATAATGCACCTGCAGTCCACAATCAGGAGTAGACAATCTCTTTCCCCCTCCCCCCCCCCAATTTTTTGGGTTAAAAATCATGACTAGCAGCTTTTGCAGTTGCCACCTTTCCCCCTGGGAACGTCCTTCGATGGCAAGATGACACCGTAGCAGTACTACAGCCACTCTGGGCTCTATTCCCTACCCTGCGCTCTTCCTGACCCATCCCCCACCTACCCGTCTCCCCTTTTTCCCCATCTTGTCTGTATATTGTTGTATTTTTATGTACAGCTCAAACTGTTGTAAACAAGTTTGAAGTTAATAATAAAATAATAATAATAATGTAGAGTGATACACAATGTACAGATCGCCTTTGCAGTACTGTTCTGTCCTTGAGGTTGTGGAAAGCTCACCATCATCCCACTGAGAGTTATTTTTCTAGACTGCAGAATTTTTCAACTTTTCTACAAGAAATAATTTTAATTGTGTCATTCATCTGTATTCATAGTATTCAAGACAGCCCCAGGTGTTTGAGGAATGTGGAAATATTACAGAAAATGTGGAAATCTCATTTGCCTAGAGATTAGTAGGGGGAAAAAATCCAGTTTCTTAGAATGGAGATTGTGAAAATTAGCCTGTAAAAATTAATGGGCCAAGTAGAAGGGAGTGCATTGTCAATAAATGATAAGGGGGCACCATCTGAGATTTTCCATTTTTTAAGCTTAGCTACCTTTGTTCTTGAAATATAAAATTTACATGTATTTCTCTGTCCTCAGTGACTGCATTCTGCTTTTTAAGATCAGTCAGATTGTTTGGGTCTAATTTGGCCTGCTAACAAATTTATAGTGCCATGATGGTAGGTAAACATCCAAACATAGGGGATGACCCGATGTTTTAATAGCTCAATTGGGGAGCCAATTTACCAAATGAAACATACTGAGTTTTTGATGCCCCACCCCATAAAATAGATTTCTTAATCTGTTCCCCCCACAAGATAAGTCTTAATTGTCATTTTTTTCATTTTCAAAAGCCATTCAAATGACTATTAGAAAATGAACCACTGAATGTAACTTCCATCTCAACAATTTCTCAAGCTCACTTTGTAAAATATTTATTTCCCCCATCTTATTTTTGTAGGCATAAAATATTAACTTGACCTTTAAAAACACCAGCCAAATGCACACTGGAAAAGAATGCTATTTCTAGCATTTCTTTAACTTACTGCATCTTCAGAGATATGTAGTAAGATAAAATACTTTAAAAATATCATCTGTATTTTCCCATAAATCAATCTCTCTCTCTCTCTCTCTCTCTCTCTCTCTCTCTCTCTCTCTCTCTCTATATATATATATATATATGCATATGCAAGCATGTGCTTTTGTCTCACATGATCTGATGTTCTTTGCCTAATTTAATAGAAAAGCAATTGGTTGACCACATAGCTTACCGCCTAATTTAATACTTCCTGTAAGAGTAATACACGCTTTAGGGTTTCACAGTCTACTGAATATATTTTATAGACTTCTGAACCTGATGTAACAGCTCTTCAAGCTCATTCCTCATTCATGAGGTTTTCTTTTCTCTCTGTAGTCACTTGCAGTGGTTTTCTCAAGTGGGACAAGAGCTCAAAACCCAACTCAGCAGAAGAAGCAAAATCTTCCACAAAAAACCCCCAACAACTAGGATTTCATAGAGGGCTTGGAATAAATTAAATAAGATACATTGCCTTCTAAAGCAGGGGATTCCCACAAGACCACTGAGCAGAGTCCAGAAATTATCTAACCTCATTACAGCTAGGGTCTTTCCTGATTGGTTAATAAACTACTTTTTTGAACCGAGCTAAATGGTGCATGATTTGATCTTTATTTAAATTGATAGAAAAAGACCACGATACAGCAGTAATATAATAGTTTATAAGGTTATACATGTTTTTAATAAAACAACTCATCTGCAAAACCATATGCTCACCAGTCCCCCACCCCACATGTGCGCACACCAACTGGAAACAAAAGCTGCCTAGTGAACTGGGTGCCATCCTAATGAGAATGGCCAAGCCTCCACCCTTAGATCGGTCTGGCAGCTGCTTGGTGACCTGGCTGTTCTTGTCAGGTAGCAGAGCAGCTCAAGTGCTAGGACGCCATTGGCTGCTGTAGGTTAGGAAGCCAGGGGATGTTGCCCCTCCTAGCTTCAGAACAGCCTTATGCTCCTCAGGCTTCCTCCTCCCACCACCTGAAACAAAGGAACAAAATGGAAAAAATTAGTCTTTCACATACATATTGTTCTCCGTGCATTTGATCCTCCTATTCTTCAATTCCCCTTCGATATATATCAATCTTATTATGTTATATCTTTACCAACATAGTTAGTTGGTGAAGTCAGATCATAGATCTGCCATCTTAAGAAGTAAACCACCACTGCTTGTGCAGATGTCTCTGACTAACCACATATGCATCCTTCAGTAGTCTTATTAAACTTCTTGCTAAAATATTTATATAAAATTTCCAAATAAGTTTTTTTTATATCTGCCTTGCTCTGAGTCCCAGATTCTGATTTTACCAATTTCTGGCTCTCCCAAGTTAGTTCTCAAGTCAGCTGTTTCTAAGAGTTATCTGTATCTTTCATTTCAGCTGAAAAATCATTTCTCATCAGCCTCAGTTCATCCAATATTTGAGTTAATTCCATTGGTTTTAAGTAAACCACAAGTATTCCATCAGTTCCATCAGTTCTTTCTCCTTGGAATCCCTTGGGTTGCCAATCGATCTAAATGATCAATTATTTTCTTACATTGATTTTGCTTAAACAAACGATGGTTGCAGTATACATTTATTTTAATTTCCTTTTTTTGATTCAAGTATTTACTTCTTGTTAATCTCATCATAAGAAGACTTGTTACTGTGGTTAAAGATAGTATACTTCCTTTTTTCAGTTGTTTCTAAATTACTACTTCCTAGCTTACCAAGTTGTAAGGCTACTTGATGAGGTGAGGAGTTTTGTTTCTAGGAGTTCAAATATTTATTTCTTGTTTGTCTTCACCCTGGGAAGTTTCTTTTGCCTTGTTTTGTAGGATAACATAATGCAAACAAAATATTTTATAGATCATTTAAGCTGTTACAATTGGTATCAGCTCACAAGATTTATTAGCCCTTAATTACATTTCTAAAAGTGTCAAGTTCTGCTGTTTGAAGTGTTCTGTGGGGGTAGTTTCCTTTTAATGGTTGTAGTGTAGTCTGTAGTTACTGCTAGTTGCATTCCATTTAGCTCCACTCAGTAAATTTAATTTACTTATATCCTTGACACATAGAAGAAGATCCAAATGGGAGACTAATTATCCAACTGGCAGGAGTGAATTTCAACAGGAAAAAATTATCTCTGTGTTGCTGAAGGCTTTCATGGCCAGAATCACTGGGTTGCTGTGAGTTTTCAGGGCTTATGGCCATGTTCCAGTAGCATTCTCTCCTGCACCTGTGGCTGGCAGCTTCAGAGGTCGGTGAAGATATTCCACAGGTGGTGGCTTATCCTCAGAGATCTTATGGAAGGATAAGGGGGCATGCTGCCATCTTGCTTGATTCATGATATGGATACTCTCAAGTCCAAGGATGCATACCATGCTGTTCTGGACAATGTTACTTTGACTTGACTTTTTGAAGCAAAAGGAAACCACCGGATGCTTTTGTTCTCATACTCAAATCATCCCAGCCAATTTTCCTAAATGCCTGAATCTTTTCTCCTATGAGAGAGAAAAAAACCTGTTAGGCTTAAGAAACTGAATTTTGAAAGAAAAGAAAATAGCACAAGGCAAAGGGCAATGTGTCCCCTTTCTTCCTGAAAAATAGTCACCTCCCATGGCTGGTTTTCACTTTAGAATGTGTTAGATTAACGTTCAATGTATTTGTGCATGTTGTGAATTTGGAACTTAAGGCATGCACTAGAGCTAAAAGCATTTTTGTTACTTTACATCTTGAATAAAGTTTCAATTATGTTTTCCAGGAATAATTTGAATTAATTTCATTTGGAATTCTATGACCTAGATAATGGTAACCGGGTTTGCAGAACAGTTGCAGAAATCTCTAATTATATATTCATCTATCTTGTTGCCACTGTCACTGCAATGAAATCAAAGTAAATGCAATATGTCTCACTGTTTAATTTAATGAATTCTTAATTAAAGCCTTATTTGCACTGTCAAAAGTGTTACATTCTTGATTTTAGATCAGTCCAACACAAAGTTGTTATATTCTTCCAGCAATAACACAGGATATGAAGCAAATGCCAACATCCAGTTTTAATTAATTGTCCAGCAGCAAAATACAACATTATTTTGGCATTCCAATCCCATAATTCATTGGTGACCTGAAAGTGATAATATGAAAGTGGAAAGAATAGGATTATGTAGAAAAGCACAAAAATTCTTCCATTCATATAAACTGAAAAAACAATTTGTAGTTCTGCACACACACTGCATCATGCAACAAATCTTAGATTTGGATAATGACATCACTATGCGAGTTAAGCACATCAAGCTATATTAAAATGTGGCAATAGACCATAGACCAATCTTGCTCTGCATTAAGTCCCACTATGTTCAATAAAACTTACTCACAAGTACATTAATTTATGATTGCAACCATGTTAGGTAAAGGTAAATGTTTTCCCCTGACATTAAGCCCAGTCATGTCCACTCTGGGGGTTGGTGCTCATCTCCGTTTCTAAGACAAAGAGCTGGCGTTGTCCATAGACACCTCCAAGGTCATGTGGCCGGCATGACTGCATGGAGTGCCGTTACCATGTTACACAATGTACTGGGGGAGCGACAAGTGCTGGGGGAATGACCAGCCAACAGGCACTCCCTCTCAGCTTCCGTGCAGTCTTGAAGCAAGGAGGGAAGGACAAGAGAGATGAGAGAAGCGTGGAGCCACCCAGTTTGCTTTGCAGAACTCTAAGGGATCCATAGAGCACACTTTGTTAAATGCTTATAGGGCATTACTTGTGGCTGAGTATGACTAATAAGCAGAGACCTTTCTCTTTACCTAAGTTGTTGCATGTTAGCTGTCTGTTGTAGAAAGCCTCTTAATTTGGTTTTAATTTTGTATTTGTAAATGTATTTTTGTCATTGACATCATTGCATTTTAACGGCTTCTGAACAACTGTTTGAAATTCAAGCCACTATAATTTTATCAATTTTATTTTTTTAAACCTGTATAAATAAATAAATAAATACTTTATTTGTATTCCGTCCTGTCTCCCCAGGGGACTCAGGGTGGATTTCAACAAACAAAAAGGCAAATATTCAATGTCTCAGTGCAAAAACAAATACAAACATAATAGGCCAAAATTGCCCCACTTATGGCGAAACTTAAACATGACATCTATAAATTAAATAAAATGAAACTTAGCAAAAATTGCATCTAACACAAAACCTAAATATAATACATCTCCATTTATTTAAAGGAGCCAACGAAGACGCACTAAGATATGTGAGTTATTGTATGGCCAGTGATGTTAACTGGGCAAGCATTTTGTTTTCAATCAAACTGTGAGTTGCCTTCACTGCCATATTGGGAGAAAGTTGAGATATAATACAAACAAACAAAGTGAAGCTGACTAGATTCAGCAGCGGTATTTTATAAGGAAATCTTTGAACATGATGTTTTTTGTTGTTGTTTATTCATTCAGTCGCTTGCAACTCTTCGTGACCTCCTGGACCAGCCCACGCCAGAGCTCCCTGTCGGACGACACCTCCCCCAGCTCCTTCAGGGTCAAGCCAGTCACTTCAAGGATATCATCCATCCATCTTGCCCTTGGTTGGCCCCTCTTCCTTTTCTCTTCCATTTTCCCCAGCATCATTGTCTTCTCTAAACTTTATTTCTTCTCATGAAGTGACCAAAGTACTTCATCCTTGCCTCTACTATCCTTCCCTCCAATAAGCAGCCGGGCTTTATTTCCTGAAGAATTGACTGGTTGGATCTTCTCGGTGTCCAAGGCACTCTCAGAACTTCCCTCTAACACCACAGTTCAAAAGCATCTATCTTCCTTCGCTCAGCCTTCCCTAAGGTCCAGCTCTCACATCCGTAGGTTATTATGGGGAATACCATTGCTTTAGCTATCCAGATCTTTGTTGCCAGTGTGATGTCTCTACTCTTCACTAATTTATCAAGATTGGACATTGCTCTCCTCCCAAGAAGTAAATGTCTTCTGATTTCCTGGCTGCAGTCTGTGTCTGCAGTAATCTTTGCACCTAGAAGTACAAAGTCTGTCACTGCCTCCAAGTTTTCTCCCTCTATTTGCCAGTTATCAATCAGTCCAATTGCCATAATCTTGGTTTTTTACATTTAACTGCAACCCAGCTTTTGCACTTTCTTTTTTCACCCTGATTAGAAGGCTCCTCCGCTCCTCCTCGCTTTTGGCCATCAAAGTGGTATCATCTGCATATATAAGGTTGTTAATGTTTCTTCCAGCAATTTTAACCCCAGCCTTGCATTCAT
Source organism: Anolis apletophallus (assembly GCA_030556195.1). Taxonomy (NCBI): domain Eukaryota; kingdom Metazoa; phylum Chordata; class Lepidosauria; order Squamata; family Anolidae; genus Anolis; species Anolis apletophallus. The sequence goes on from JARBWK010000009.1 coordinate 86,427,927, forward strand.
CAAGTCCCGCACATCACATGATATGTTCTGCATACACGTTGAATAGGTTGGGTAGGAGTATACAACCCTGTCGTACGCCTTTCCCAATTCTGAACCAGTCTGTTGTTCCATGAACAGTTCTTACTGTTGCTACTTGGTCATTATACAGATTCCTCAGGAGAGAGACAAGGTGATTTGGTATGCCCATACCACCAAGAACTTGCCACAATTTATTATGCTCCACACAGTCAAAGGCTTTAAAATAGTCAACAAAACAGAAATAGATGTTTTTCTGAAACTCCCTGCCTTTCTCCATTATCCAGAGGATGTTGGCAATTTGGTCGTTCATTCTTCTGCCCTTTCTAAACCCAGCTTGTACATCTGTCAACTCTCGCTCCATGTATTGCTTGAGTCTTCCTTGCAGGATATTGAGCATTACCTTACTGGCATGTGAAATAAGTGCCAATGTGTAAAAGTTTGAGCATTCTTTAGCATTTCCCTTTTTTGGTATAGGGATATAAGTTGATTTTTTCCAGTCTGATGGCCATTCTTGTGTTTTCCATATTTTATGGCATAGATCACCTTAACAGCATCATATTTCAGGATTTTAAACATTTCAGCTGGGATCCCGTTGTCTCCTGCTGCCTTGTTGTTAACAATGTTTTTTAAGGCCCATTCAACCTCACTCCTCAGGATATCTAGTTCTAATTCACCACACTGTCAGAATTATCCTCGATATTATTATCCTTCCTTTACAGATCTTCGGTATAGTCTCACCACTTTCTCTTGATCTCTTCAGCTTCTGTTAGGTCCCTGCCATCTTTGTTTTTTATCATGCCCATTTTCACCTGCAATTTACTGCCAATGCCTCAAATTTTCTGGAAGAGGTCTCTTGTCCTTCCTATTCTGTTGTCTTCTTCCACTGCCATGCATTGCTTGTTTCAAAATAGTTCAATTTCTCTTCTACCTTTTAATATTTAGTTGGAGCTTCTTTTTATGATTTCAATACATTCCTTTGGGCCCTACATTTAGGAAAAAAAGCTTGTTCCATCAGCAAATAACCTTTACATATTTAAAGATAGGTATAATATCATCTCTCAGGCAGGATCTACACTGCTGTATAATGCAGTTTGGAACTGCATTATGTGGTCAGTGTAAACCCATATAATGCAGTTTAATTGCATTGAACTGCATTATATTGGTCTACATTAGCTGTAAAATGCAGTTCCAAACTGCATTATATAGCAGTATAGATCTGGCTACAGTCATTTCTTCTCCTTTGCTCTTTCACACAGGACTTGATTTCCAGATCTTTAACCATCCTAGTAGGGAGCTGCAGTGACACAATGGGTTAAACCCTTGTGCCGGCTGAACTGCTGAACTGAAGGTTGGTGGTTCAAATCCACGAGATGGAGTGAGCTCCCATCTGTCAGCCCTAGCTTCTCTTGTGGGGACATGAGAGAAGCCTCTCATAGGATGGTAACACATCTTGGCATCCCCTGGGCAATGTCTTTGCAGATGGCCAATTCTTTCACACCAGAAACAACTTGCAGTATCTCAAGTCACTTCTGACACGATTTTAAAAAACGATCCTAGTTATCAGCCTCTATGTACATCCCAGCTTGTCAGCATCTTTGCTCAAAACTCAACATAGCATTGCAGATCAAGTGAAACAAAACCAAGCAGCAAAAATTTAGTAGGCTACCCTGAATGTAATTATTTTGGTGATTTTTTAGTTACCAGGAGTGAAATAAGTGTTCATCATGCATGTCCGTAATGTGAATTACAATAACCAAATGGAAGTCAGTTAGCAGGCACATCTTCACATCTAAGATAGGAAGGGAAAGAAAGAGCAATGTTATCTGTTTAGGAGGATCTCCTGCTCACTGATTTCCTGTATAAAGAGAAAATAAGTTTATTGGGTCAATAATGGGCAATCTTCATGAAGAGTCTTCATAAATGTCTCCAACTGCATGCCTGAGTCCCACCTTTTCCCAAAATCAAAACTTGAAGTGGCTTAGACCACATTTTAAAGTATATTGTTAAAAAATCAACAAGATACAAAAGTTAAAATAAGATTAAGTAATCAAACTTAACATACGCACAAACACCAAGACAAATATTTGATCCAGCACATTATTTTGGTGTGATGAGCCTTATATAAGCAATCATCAAGTGCCAATCTAAATAGAAAAGTCTTTATTTGCCTGCAATGATGCCAGTACAATTTTTCTAGAAAGGGAGTTCCAGGGCCTGCGAGCAGTTACTGTGAAGTTTCTCAACAGATTTACTTGTGAAGATGGTGGGGCAAAAAGAAGGGTCTCTCACTGCATGAGCTGATGCTTCTTCAAATAACCTGAACCTAAACATATAGGGCTTGATAGATCAAAGCCAGCACTTTGAATAGTATTGGAAGCAGACTGACAGCCAGTGCAATGGATGCAACAAGGAAGTTTTGTATTCCCTATAGCAAACCTCAATTTGCAATCTGGGTGCAGCTATTTGGACCAGTTGAAATTTCCAAACATTCCCCAAAGGTCAAATAACAGTAATCCAACCAGGAGGTAACTAAGGTGTGTGTCACTGTAGCCAGAACTCAAGGAATGAGTACAATTGGCACTTAAGCTTCAACCGTAGAAATGCACTCCTAGTCACTGCTGAAACCAGAGCCCACATACTTCGTTTTGAGTCTAGGAACACACCCAAGCTACAGAACGATATCTTCTTGAGGAATGTAAACCCATCCAGCATAGGCTGAATCGCTATTCACTGATTTGTCTTTCAACTGACCAGGAACACCTGGTCTGGATTATGTTTCAATTCATTTGCCCTTATCCGTTCCATTACTGGTGATGGGCACTAGTTTTGACCTGTGGTGGAATGGAGTAAAAGACTTGGGTGTCACCTACATACTCCAAAACCCAGGGCAATTTTTCCCAGTGGCTTTACTCAGAATAGCTCCATTGGTCCATTCCTTGAAGATCAAAGTGTAGCAGGGAAGATATTTAGCTTTATTGTGTGTATTGGCTCAGAGCAGCCTTTGAAACAATCGTTATTCTGTGTTTGATCATGTGCACTTCTGCCAATGTTATACTAGTCACAACATCAGCTTCCTGGATATCTAACATACTAAACAAACAAACAAACAAACCCCAAACCCTAACTATTTTAATTTGCAGGTTTTCTGCAGCTTAATATATAAAATTGCAACAAAATAAGGAAGAATGGGTGAATTGCCAATCAGTGTGGAAAGCAAGGTTTCGAGATAAATACCCCAAAATAGAAGAAAAGTTGATCTAAGGAAGTTAAACACCTGACGAGATGACAGCTCTAAAGGACTGAAAGTCTCTGGAAAATGTAATACAATTAGGACAAGGACAAGGCCAGCATTAGGCACCCACTGTAACCCACTTGGACAGAGTTCAAAGCCAGGGACAAGATCTTTCTTGAAATGTTGTTGCTTCTTCATGCTCTCACTATCTAGTTGACTGCTGCTTCTGAAGTCAAATGAATAAAAGGTCTGGTACATAGTGTCTAGTACAGATTAGACCAAAAGACAGAAGGTGTGCAGGCAATGTTTGGGGTTGGCCCAAGATGAAACAAAGCAGTGAATGGTATTAACCAAGCCAAGATTCATAGTACATGAATGTAGGCAAATTACTTTGGCCCATAATATATAGGTACTTCCCCCCATACCCAGACAGTTAAAAAAAACAATATTCTATCTGCTGTCTGAAATAAATGCTTCCCCTTTGTCTAATGATAGAAAGAACTTTGTATAGAAGAAATGGAAGGAAGGAAGGAAGGAAGGAAGGAAGGAAGGAAGGAAGGAAGGAAGGAAGGAAGGAGCAAACATTCAGGAAGAGAGAACACTGAAAGCATCTTGTTCAATGTTCCCTAGAAACGAAGTTGATACCATAATCTTGGGAAGAGATATGTGGAAGAGTTCAAATAAAGTTAGAATATCTAATGCTTAAGGTCACTTTATTTATCATGTCAGGAGGGAACCAAGGGTACAATTGTGATGTATTTGAGAAAACACAAAGCTTTAAGACTTGGTATTCTATTAAATGTCCTTTGACTAGTGCCTCTGTTGTTGCTATAAGAAGTTCATCCATTGTGCCACATTTTTATTTTTCTTAACAAAGTCTAATAGCGGTCTCCACGTTTCTTCAAATAATTTGATCGGGCCCTTTCTCAGTAGCAGAGTCAATTTTTCCATTTCTGCAATATTCAATAGTTTATATATGACTTCTTCAAAATGTGGTATTGAAAGGGTATTGGATCTAAAGAATAGGTTGGCACCAAAGGTCTTGATTATGTTAAAGGTAATGCTGCCTGAGGGTGAAGTCAACCCTGTTTTTATTTAGGTTCGTCTTTGCAGTTTCTGTATCCCTCCCCTCTCCCCCGTTTCCCTTACCCTGTTGTTTCTCCCAACCCCATCCCTCCCTATTTATAAAGCTGTTATTGTATCTGTGTTTTTAAACAATTAAAAAAATATTTTTAAAGAAGTTCCTCCATTGTGCATGTGGCAGGGCTCAGGTTGCATTGAAGTAGGTGGTCTATGGTTTGCTCTTTTCCACACTCACATGTTGTGGACTCCACTTTGTAGCCCCATTTCTTAAGGTTGGCTCGGCATCTTGTGGTGCCAGAGCGCAGTCAGTTCAGTGCCTTCCAAGTTGCTCAGTCTTCTGTGTGCCCAGGAGGGAGTCTCTCATTTGGTATCAGCCATGGATTGAGATGCTGGGTTTTAGCCTGCCACTTTTGGACTCTTGATTGGTGAAGTGTTCCTGTGTGTAGCTCTGTAGATCTTAGAAAACTATTTCTTGATTTAAGGTGTTGGCATGCTGGCTGATATCTGAACAGGGGATATGCTGGAAATGTCACTACCTTGGTCCTTTAATTATTGGCTGCTACTTCCTGCAGATGTCAGGTGGTGCAATACTGGCTACTAGACCAGGGGTGCTCACACTTTTTCGGCATGCGAGCTACTCTTAAAGCAACCAAAAGTCCAAAAGATCTACCACCGCGCGTGCTCCTGCTGCTGTTTTCCGCCCATGCTGCGCTTCTTTCGCCTGGGGGGCATTGCAGGAAGGAGAAAGCACGAGGCAGGGCATCCAGAGGGAGCCCTCCGCCCTGCCTGTCTTGCCGGCAACGGAGGCTGCACAGCTGCTTCTGGACGAGAGAGAGGCAGGGCGCTCCCCCCAGAGGCCCCGCCCCATGCTTCCTTCTTCCTGCAATGCCCCACAGGCGAAAAAAGCACCGCGAGAGCGGAAGCCAGCAGCAGGAGCGCACATGCGCGCAGGATGTGCGCCGCACATGGCAGGAGTGCCCCATCCGAAGATCACCTGGAAGAGGGCTGAAGATCTACTAGTAGCTCCTGAGCTACCTAATGAGCACCTCTAGGCTAAACAGTGTAATTTCTCCAGTGGTGTAGGGCGCAGACAGTCTGTGATAATGCAGCATGCCTCATTAAGAGCCACATCCACTGTTTTAGTGCGGTGAGATATGTTCCACATTGGGCAGAAGCAGAGTAGCAAAGTGCAAGGGCAGATGTCTTCACTGTATCTGGTTGTGATCCCCAAGTTGTGCCAGTTAGCTTTCATATAATATTGTTTCTAGCACCCACTTTTTGCTTGGTATTCAGGCAGTGCTTCTTGTAGGCCCAGGGTAACTCTCAGGTATTTGGGTGTGCCGCAATGCTCCAATGGGATTCCTTAAAGTCACTTAAGGTCCTTAAGGTCACTGATTATGATGAACAAACCCACAAGTCAGGAATAGGAATTCAATTGTCTTCTGAATGTCTCAGAACAGCATCTTACAGTGTCTTCTGTTTGTGAAACTGATTATAACTACGTGGAGTTAGAGTTCAAGAATTGCTATAGGACCATATATTGCTCACCATTACAATAGTGAACAGCATATGGTGCCTCTGCTTCTCACTATTTCACAAAAGGAAGCAGTGACTATTTTTAACAGTATACATTTGTGCCAACCTGGGAGTACAAGTTATGACACAGTGCAGAAGTCTACAGAGTGTGGCTTTCCAAAGAATGATGAAACGTATGAGAAATGTATATTACAAGACACTTTCATAAGAAAGTAAATCATCTCAGGAATGTGTAACTTTGAGCTAGAGGTGCAAAAATATTCCAGTCAACAGAATCTGAAATCAGGGTGGTGCTCTAGATATATAGACATGGAAAAAGTACTTCTGGGAAATATGATTCTTGATTCAAATGAGATCCAAAAGTCAAACAAATAAATATGTAAAGGGGGAACATTTTTTTCACAAGGGTGTATAGTTTTGGTGATAAGGCTACTAATGAAACCTTTTTCATCACTATATGTATCTATTAAATTTTAAACAAATCCCACCAGATGAAAAAAAAAGTTTCTTTTGAACTTGCAGTATTTTTATTAGAATCCTACTGGTGTCATACATCTGCACATTCTTTTAAACATGCAATCGTACCTTTTAGGCTGCTTTACTTTCAATGTATTCATTTCATTGTGTTGTAGGGTTTTTTGGGCTATATGGCCATGTTCTAGAGGCATTCTCTCCTGACGTTTTGCCTGCATCTACGGCAAACATCCTCAGAGGTTGTGAGGTCTTTTGGAACTAGGAAAATTGGGTTTATATATCTGTGGAATGTCCAGGGTGGGACACAGAATTCTTGTCTGTTGGAGCTAGGTGTGAATGTTTCAACTGGCCACCTTGATTAGCATTTGATGGCCTGGCAGTTTTTTGGTGCAGCTTGTTAGTGCCTGAGGGAATCTTTTGTTGAGAGATGATTAGCTGTCCCTGATTGTTTCTTCTCTGGAGTTTCCCTGTGTTGGGGTGTTGTTTTGCTGTTATAATATTAGAGGGTTTTTTTAGTACTGGTAGCCAAATTTTGTTCATTTTTATGGTTTCCTCCTTTCTGTTGAAATTGTCCACATGCTTATGGATTTCAATGGCTTCTCTATGTAGCCTGACATGGTAGTTGTGAGAGTGGTCCAGCATTTCTGTGTTCTCAAATAATATGCTGTGTCCAGGTTGGTTCATCAGGTGCTCTGCTATGGCTGACTTCTCTGGTTGATTTAGCCTGCAGTGCCTTGATTCGTGTTTGGGCAATGCTGCGTTTGGTGGTCCCTATGTAGACTTGTCCACAGCTACATGGTATACAGTAGACTCCTGCAGAAGTGAGAGGATCCCTCTTGTCCTTTGCTGAACGTAGCATTTGTTGGATTTTCTTAGTGGGTCTTTAGATAGTTTGTATGCTGTGTTTCCTCATCAGCTTCTCTATGCAGTCAGTGGTTCCCTTGATGTATGGCAATTCATTTCTTTGTTATATAGAGTTCCAAATGGAAGTGGAATTACACAAGTATCACAATTTCACTTGGTCTTAAATTGCTAGTCCTAGGTAGGGTATAGCCATTTGGTGAATTGGATTTGCCTATGTATTGGCTAACTATTTAGTAACTGATTAAATGAGTCTTTTGTTTGTTCTGACTCACCAAGAGGATAGCATTCAGTCATGTGTTCTTAAAAGGTTTGTGGCCATTTTCCAGTGCTTTTAGTGTACAACTTTATTCACAGGGACTGTAGTCACTATGCACTCCCCATTTCATTATGGAAAAACAACATGACACATTGACAAGTACATATTCCAATGTACAAAACTGGAATGTAGAAGATGGGTGGTATATTGTAACCATGGTGTAATTTCATGCGTATTTACACTGGACAAGCACAATGTATGATCTCAACCATTGGGTTTACAGATTCCATTTGAGATTTATATCAGCTTTCAGTATCTGTCATTAGAAAGTGCAACACATGTTTTGTAGCTAGAGGTGCATGGCCAAAGGCAACTAAAGGCCCTAGAAGTCTAGAAGGACCTGAGAAGCAAGTCTGCCAATGAATAATCAGAAATGCAAATTTCAATTCAAGGAAATTGAACATATAGTGAAAGGGCTAATTGAAAAGATGGAAAGGTAGATGCCAGAAGCATTTCAGCTATCCAAACTATGTTCTGATCAAAAGATAAGCAGGTATTGCAAATGCCGATTGGGGTGGTAAGTGCTGTGATCAATCCATGTCAAATGTCACAACTCACAGAACAGAGATATAAGTACTATGTCAAAAAAGATGCAGAGTGGACATGGAGTAGGATTTTGAAAATCTGAAACAAAAGACTCATTTAGTGATTTTTTTAAATGGAAAAAATCCCCAGTAGAACTCTCTGTAGTGGTGTGTGGTAGAAGCTTTTTCCTTGGAGGCTTTTAAATAGATGCTGGATAGTGAACTCTCAGTGATACTTTGATTGTACTTTTCCTGCATGGCAGGGAATTGGACTAGATGGCCCATGTGGCCTCTTCCAATTCTATGATTCTATGCATTTAATTGGTTTTACAAATATAATGAATATATACATTTTAAAAGCAACTTCTACTTTGTTCTTAATATAAACTTATTAATTCAGGATATATTTCAGGTGTCCTAACATCTAGGTTTTAGAATAAAGGGGTAGATGAAACTCGTAAGATCTTTGCTTGTTTAATATGACATGTAAATCAAATTGTAAATGTGAAAGACATATTATTTCTCTTTTTAACTCATGTTATACCAGTGGTTCTCAAACCGCTCAGCCATGGGCTCCACAGCCGCCCCTCCCCCTGCTGCCTAGGAAGCATGAGAACTCCTTTGTGCTGCCAGCAACTTGACCTAGAAGGCCTCCCTTGCACCACTGGCAGCATGGCCTAGAAGGCCTCCCCACCACCTCTTTGACTGTGATTTTCCTGCAAGGCAGAAGCAGGTTGGACTGAGTGTCACATGGGTTGATCATTCTATTGTTGTTGTTGTCGTTTTTATTATTATTTTCCTTGGAAAGGCTGCATGGCCATCTGTTGGGGGTGATTTGACTGAGCTTTTCCTGCATAAAAGATGAGGGTTAGACTGGGTGCCCTCTGGGGTCTTCCATTGTTAAGTTTATGTTGGTTAAAATTATTCTTCATTTTAAATATTTTATTATTTATTTGCACTACAAACGAGATATGTTCAGTGTGCATAGGAATTTGTTCATGTTTTTTTCCCAATTAGTTCACACAAACATTCTCTGTCCATCTGCCACTGGCATGACCCATCTGTCAAATTTGAAAATACAATGTGGTCCCTATGTCTAAAAGCTTCTTGGAGCTCCACGAGAAACTTTTCCTACAAAAAAAAGGCTCAGTGGCTTTAAAAGTTTAACCAAAGCACTAAGAAGCAGCAATGGCATTGAGGTAGAATGCAGAGCTAGCTAGCACATGATCTTTCTCTCTTAAATGCTAGGACATCACAGAAAAATGGAGGAGCTTACCCTGGTATGTGTGTGTGTGTGTGTGTATATATATATATATATATATAGATAGATAGATAGATAGATATAGATGAGCTTTGCAAAAAGACATCTGCTTTCTTCTTCTGATTGGCTCTGGCAAGGCTAATGGGGAAGAACCCCCCATTTCATGTAGCTGCACATCTCATGTGGTATAGCCTTATTCAGCCAAAGATCGGGTGCCATGTGGTCAAAATGGCCAATCATCAGCCTCCCCCCCCTCCTGTTTCCAGGGGTTCTGCTGCTGGATCACCCAATTCTCTTAAAATTGGTATTGCAAAATGGTATTGTGCACATCCCTACAGTTTACTGAGAAGCATTTAGAATTATCAGCTGGTGAGTTTTAACACCTCACTAATTGACCAGTCCCATAATTCCACAGTACTCAGGCATAACAATCAAAATGATACTGCCATAATTTGGACACATTATGAGAAGATATGACACACTAGAAAAGACAAGAATGCTTGGTAAGGTAGGAAAAGACACAGATCCAATCAAGGAAGACACATCTCTGAATCTGCGAGATTTGACCAGGGCTGTTGACTTGAATAATTATTTATTTAAGTCAACTTGACAGTAGTTAACTACATAAGCCTACCAGTGGTCTAAATAGGGTTGGAGAGAAGACCATCTTCCTGGAACAGTGACTATAGAAGCTGCCTGAGTCCTGAGCTGTGCTGAGGGTTCCTTCCTAAAGTTGCAGTGACATATTGTGAACCTGGCAGAGGTCCTTTTCTTTTGCAGTGTCCTGTTTCTCGAATGCTTTCCACTCTGGAGGTCTGATTCGTATCATTTCTGGCCTCAGTCCAGCACCAAGTTAAAACATGGCTTTTTATAAAAAGCCTTTGGGCCCATAACTGATTTCTCTTAAATGTACATTTGCACGGATTTAAAACTATTTTTAGCTGTTTTAGCTGTCTTAACTTGCGGGATATGGTTTAGTCTCTTTAAATTACATTTTACAATGTTTTAATTGTTACATTGATTTTTCTTGTACATTGTAAAGGGTGGGAGATAACCAATTTCATGAAATAATACATTACTAAGCTGATATTTCACAGTAAGGTAGTGCATAGTTTGGTTCATCAAAGAAGAAAGGAAAAGAGTAAACAAAGACAACATAAAGTCAAAAGAAGAAATGGAATGTGAGTAAGCAGAAGTTGGTATTGGTAGGTAGTAAGGTAGCATTCGTAGTTCTCACCTAATGGCTATCTATGCAGTTATCACATTTTGCTAGACAAATTGCCTTTTTCATATATTTTTGCCAAATATTTTCTACTTCTATGTTGCTATGTACCCCATATTATGTGGTATTTGTCTATAGTATAATTCAGTGACTAATGTTCTACTACAGATGGGCTGCTGGATTCCAAGGTCAAGATCAATGAAAGTGATTCAACTGTAAACAAAAAAATACCATGGATCAGATCCATGAGGGATCATACCAAAGGTCCATTGAATTCAACATTTGTTCACAGCTTGGATGTCCAGGAGCTTATAGGAAGCCCACAAGGGGGACGAGTGTGCAACAGCACCCGCCCACTCATGTTCTGTGAGCAACTGACATTTAAGACAGGGTAGAAAAAAATCCAATTTGCAAGTGCTCAGTTCCTTTATAATGTGTTCGCTCTCACACACACAATCGCTGCATATTATATATGTTTCGAGGTGATGGTATTGAATGAAGTTGCAGAGTTTAAATGAACTTTGGTGGTTATTTAGTCCAACACCCCATTCAGTGTAGGATGCATGCTTCAACTATATGATTCATTCTGCTTTCTGATTGTTTAGATTTGCTCAGAAAGACTATAATCTCTCAGGGCAACATGGAATGGCACTTTCCACCACTGTTTGACTTAGCTCTGTTTGCAAAAATAATCTATTCTCAATTATAAGTTGTTGCTTTTCAGAAATCTCACTGTCCTGCTTGTCTTTGTCTAGACATATTCCAGTCTTCAAATAGAATGCTTCAGAATCTACATCTGGACTATTCCAGATATGGCGAATGCTTGAGTTCATGTTCTTATTCTGTGCTTGTGGCATCTTATAATAATTTGAATCAAATCAAGAGAAATGGCTTCATATCATTTGTGAGAGTTATTCTACCTCTGCATTTGGCTTCACTGCTTGGACTAAATCAGCAACATGCATGTCTGCCAACACCTCAGACTGAAACCATTATGTGAATTACTTTAAAGTATTATATTAATTTTTTACCAAATGCCAGGTGGTTTGCAGAACAGAACAGTGTGGTTTTTCTTGCTTTCTTCTGAGCACGTCTCTGCCATCTCCTTTCAGAATGTAATGCCACACATTCTCTTAGTAAGTTTTCTAAACAGAAAGCAACTTTCCAGGATGCAAAACTGGCATTTTTTGCACAAAAATAATATTTTTGCCTGAAAGTCCAGTCGTATGCCCCCAAAACAGCATTTTTATACAAAAATTAATATTTCTGACAAATGGCTATTTCCTTGCAGCAAACTTGTTTCTCCACAACAAAATAGCACTTTATGAATAATAATAATAATAATAGCACATCCACTCCATAAAAAGTTTAAAAATGCATATAGTTTTCAATTATTTTCTCATAGTAAGGAGAAAATTATCCAAGGCTGGAGTTAAAATTGCTGGACAAAACATTAACAAACCTTAGATATGCAGATTATACCACATTTATGGTTGACAGTGAGGAGGACCTGAGAAGCATTATAACCAAGGTAACAGAAGAAAGTGCAAAAGCTGGATCATAGCTAAACATCAAAAAACCAAGATTATGGCAACCAGAATGATTGGTAACTGGCAAATAGAGGGAGAAAACATGGAGACAGTGACAGACTTTGTATTTCTAGGTGTAAAGATTACTGCAGACACAGAGTGCTTGACCATAACGAAGGCTGAGTGAAAAGGGATCGATGCTTTTGAACTGTGGTGCTGGAGGAAAATTCTGAGAGTGCCTTGGACTGCAAGAAGATCAAACCAACCCATACTCCAGGAGATAATGCCCGGCTGCTTATTAGAGGGAAGGATATTAGAGGCAAAGGTGAAGTACTTTGGCCACATAATGAGAAGGCAGAAAAGCTTGGAGAAGATAATGATGCTGAGGACAATTGGGGGTGACCACGTACAAAATGGATGGATGGTATCCTTGAAGTGACTGGCTTGACCTTGAAGGAGCTGGGGGTGGCCACGGCCGACAGGAAGCTCTGGCGTGGGCTGGTCAATGAGGCCATGAAGAGTCAGAAGCAACTGAATGAATAAACAACAACAAAGGAGAAAAATTGTGAAATTATCCATTCTTGCCTATAAGAAAAAGAAATTATAAAGACTTGTATCCCTCATTTAAGGTTCTGGAAGCACATTTGGGTAAGTGGTGTGCAATTGTGCACATTGACATAAATCTGCTTGTGTATGCAGTTGTACATCAGACTGCATTTGGCTGCACATTCTATTACATGAAATGCAGAACAATCAATTTGCAGTATGCAGTCTTGAAGATGCTGTGACTTTGTTGTTGTTGTATGTATGGTTCAAGGACAGTTTTAGTAATGTAACTCCTCCTGTTTAAAGTAAAGATAGAATATAATAATGTAACAAACTTCTGTAGATTTTGTATAAAAGAAAAGCTACCATTTTGCTATTATTATTATTTTATAAGAATATACATTACTTTCAGTGGACAGGTTTAATTGCACAATGTGAGCAGTTTTAATATCACTGAGTGCTTAATTTTCCTATCCAGAATTCTACAATGCTGAATGCTTTCCTCATAAAAAAATCTTAAGACTATCAGTAAATGCCAATTTTTCCCACTTTACTCCCATCTAGGAAATGAAAAGTTCTTCCTTCCAAAAAAATGTCAGTTTCTCTGTATGAAATGTCAAATCATTCTACTTTACATAATTCAGAAATCAGAAAATAACTTTCAAGTTATTACATTAAATTGGAGATTGAAGAGATAATTGCTTAGAAGATCAAAAGGAATGTTCTTTTTTAAAAAGAAAAGAAAAGAAAAACAACAACAATGAGATGCTTCAAAGTAATACATGTTTGCTTCTCAAAGTTAATCTAGTTTTAAGACCATGTCTTTGCAATTTAATGTCTTACTGGCTTACTAGGTTATGAAAACATGTGATTGTATTTTGTGGCATAAACTACATTTAATTAATAGCAAATAATACTGCAAGTATGTGCGTGTGGAAAAAAGGGAGCGAGATGTACTGTAGTGCAAAAAGAAACATTATAGGAAACCTGAAATGCTGCAATCCTTGGTTGTCTAAAACCAAATGGATGGGACTGCAACTTCAAAGCATAATATTTCTTAACGTGCAACTCAAAAGTAAACAGTATGACAACTTTGACCTTTGCTGACCAGGTACGTATCTAAGATAAGCATGTCATACTCATCTAACTACTCAAGCCAATTCAGAAATCTCTCTGCAACTTACAAAAATAAAATAATATAGTGCTGAAGGACACGAATATAGGATAGATATGTACAGCACTAACCAAGGCTAAGTGGTAGGAGGAATAGATAATCTGACCTTGGAATCTGGCATCAGTGCATTTCAATGAGGATATGGCAGTCCTCCGACCAAAAAACCTATTGACACTGCTGTTCTTCTTCCTGGCAGTTACTGCAAAGAATACTTGTCTTGGGTTAACAGGCAGTAACTGAAGAAAGAGAAAAGAATAGTTGGTTGCACCTTCTTTTGTCTTTGGACAAAGATGTGGATTGGGCCCATTAATAGAAAGGCTCCATTAACAACAGTAAGGGCTAAAGAGAAACACTGAAACTATCTTCCTAATGATCTGTGAACATAGATACCGAACAGTGTTGTGCTATATTGCTCCAGGTGGAAGGAGAGGATAAACTGAGGATTAAATTTTTCAGTCCTCTTTGAGAGTTCAGAACACAACTGGGGTGAAGGGTTAGGAAATGATAATTCTCCAGAACTGTTTTCTATGGTTTTTAAGAAGAGAGAATGGTAATACAGTTACACTTAAGCGTGACACAACTTGACACTATTAGCTTAATCATTCCGAGTGTTAAAAACTCACTTGAGAGAGGAGTGGAGTTATCACATACTCTTAAAAAGTAAACAAACAACTACATCTTGTTCCAAAGACATCTGTGTGATCATGCAGTCCCAGACCACATGTAGAATTGTGTACGTGAGATCAAAATTCTGTGCAGACCTATCTGCTCTACATAGGAAAGTTTGGCTAGAGTTGCGGGGATAGTGGGAATGTGGGTTGCATGCACATGAAGAGAAACAATGTCTGATCAACATGAAAGTGTCTTGTGCCACTGGGAAGGTTAGCAACACCAAAGCAGATATTTTTTTGGATTTTTTTGGCAAAATAGTAGTATAACTATACCTCTGAAACATGTATAATCAGACAACAGTAATATATCATCTTCTGAACTGTTGTACTCTTCTAATCTCCATGCAGTGATATCATCATTGCCTTCATTTTACTCAAATATTTTTTAAAGTCCAGTATATCTGTATACCTTTATAAAGCGGAATGTTTGTATGTGTGCGGAGGGCGGAAGGGCGGGAGGGCGGATATGTGGCAGCCACTTTCACAGGCCACAGCGACCAGCATAGGTGATGGACCTGCACCAAACTTGGTACACAAAACCCCCCTAACCCCCTTTACGTCCTGGTGCGGTTCGGGGGACATGACCCACGGATTTTGGGATTTGTAGTACTTTCAAACACTTTTGTTCCCACAGACCACTGAGGCAACCAAAAACGACCAATACAGACCACACTTAGCACACACAGCCCCCATCACCCACTCTACGTCCTGGTGCAGTTCGAAGGAGGGTGGACCATGGATGATGGGACTTGAAGTACCTCTACTCACTTCCCAAGTCCGCTGCAACCCTCATCCAATCACTGATCGAGACCAAACTTGGCCTACATAACCCCCATGACTGCCTTCACGTCCTGGTGAGGTTTGGGGGAGGACTGACAATGGATGATGGGATTTGTAGTACTTACACACCCCTCTGTTCCCACAGACAACTGCGGCCCCCAACAAACACCGATAAAGACCACACTTGGCACACAGACCCCCAGTGACCCACTCTACATCCTACTGAAGTTTGGAGGGGGCCAGAACATGGATGATGGGTCTTGCAGTACCTTCCCTCACTTTCCAAGACTGCTACAAACCTAATCCTATCACTGATCAACACCAAATCTGCCACACAGAGCCCTCATGACCCACTCTACATCCTGGTGCAGATCGAAGGAGGGTGGACTATGGATGATGGGACTTTAAGTACCTCTACTCACTTCCCAAGTCTGCTGCAACCCTCATCCAATCACTGATTGAGACCAAACTTGGCATACATAACCCCCATGACTGCCTTCACGTCCTGGTAGATTTGGGGGAGGACTGACAATGGATGATGGGATTTGTAGTACTTACACTCCCCTCTGTTCCCACAGACCACTGCGGCCCCCAACAAACACCGATAAAGACACCACTTGGCACACAGAGCCCCAGTGACCCACTCTACATCCTACTGAAGTTTGGAAGGGAGCAGAACATGGATGATGGGACTTGCAGCACCTTCCCTCACTTTCCAAGACTGCTACAAACCTAATCCAATGACTGATCAACACCTAACCTGGCACACCGAGCCCTCATGACCCACTCTACATCCTGGTGCAGTTTTGTGTGAGATGGACCACGGATGATGGGACTTGAAGGGTCCCACTTCCTAAAAACAATGCAACCCTCATCCATTCACCAATACAGACCAAACTTAGCACACAGAGCCCCCATGAGCCAATCTACATCCTACTACACTTTGGGGGAGGGTGGACCAGAGATTATGGGACTTGCACTACCTTCAGTAATTTTATGATACCACTGCAACTCCCAATAATGATGGATCAAGACCAAACTCGGCACACAGAGCCCCCATAACCCACTCTACATCCTGCTGCACTTCTCAAATAACCCGGGCACTGCCGGGTCCCCAAGCTAGTCCATTAATAAAGCTGAAAGTTTGTATGTGGGTTTGTTTGTTTGTGGGTTTGTGGATATGTGGCAGCGTTCTGATTGGCTCCCGGCCTCTACATTCTGACAACATGATTGGTTGGCAGTGAGGGAGCATTTGCATAACGCCTCTATTGGCCAGCCAACACTGAAATTCCGACCCTCTAAACTGGCAGAGGGGGATAAGGCAAAGGCCTGAGGCAGTCGCCAACATGAACACCCAATTCACTTCCCACAGAAAATTTAAACCCCTACAAATCACAGACCACGCCCAAAATTGACAGTAAGGCTTCATTAACTTGATTTCCCTGACTAGGCCTCACTTAATGGGGTGCTGTTTACGCTCTGAATTGACAGTAAGGCTTCATTAACTTGACTTTCCCAACTAGGCGTCAGCTCATGGGACATTGTGTATGGCCTGAATTCACAGTAAGGCTTCATTAACTTGACTTTCCCAACTAGGCGTCAGCTCATGGGACATTGTGTATGGCCTGAATTTATAGTAACCTACCTTGGCACACAGAGACCCTATGACCCACGCTACATTCTACTGCAGTTTGGAGGAGGGTGGACCATGGATGATGGGATTTCAAGTACCTCCACTCACTTCCAAAGTACCCCACCCACACAAGCATCAACCTCTACATCAACACAGCAGACGGAAAGAAAAAAACATTGTATATCCACAAGCTATGCAGAACGCCAGCAACACCACACACCGACAACTCCACAGCACTTCAACATCCCACCCACCAGAACAACCCACAACAACACAGCCATGACCCCACCAAGACCATAACTAACATCAATTCCAACCCTTACATACTCAGACTTTCTCGCATCTCCTAAATAGGGCACAGCAACGCATGCCGGGTACAGCTAGTTGTTTATAAAGTTTAAAATATTACATTAATTACAACTATGTACAAACCATATAACAATACAGCAGTTGCTTGAACTCATGTGGAAAATAAGCTAGTAGATGGGAATGTATATACTGGCTCCCCCTCATACAGTCCCACACCCCATTCCTCCAATTCCTGACCTTTGCTTCATGATCATCCCATTCATATTACACAATTATAGTGATGTTATTCCACTTCAGTTGTCATGCTTCTATCATATGCAGACATGTACCCAGCCCCCCCCCCCTGAAATTCTCAGGGTGGTCTGCGAGAAGGCCTTACTGCTACATTATTTAAACTGTTATGTGTATTCATTAGGCATGAGAAAAAAGTTATGAAAATTAAATGATTCGGAAGAAATTCGTAAGAAATGCTACTTTTGAGTATTTCCACATCTGGAACACCAACCAGGAAGTGGACTTTCTTTATAGAACTTCGGGGGCCAGGATTTTCTTAAGTATCGTTATTAGGTCGTAAGGGGGGGCACCCTCCTTCTCTCTCACCACCCTCCCGCCTCCCTTGCCAATAAGTATTATGGCAAGGCAAGCCCTAAACTCGCTCCTTCTTTCGGCTGGAAGCCTGGAAAAATGTAAACAGAGAGGTTTACTCAGAAGTAAATCTGCAAAGGAAGTAAACAGAGAGGTTTACTCATGAGTAAATCCGCAAAGGAGGGCACTTTGGATGAAGTGCCCTCCTTTGTGGATTTACTTCTTCTTTTTTAAAAAAATAATTTTTATTAATTTTCATAGTACAGAAAGAAGAGACTACAAAAGGTAATAGTGGGGATAGGGTTTGGATTGGATATGAAGGGAAGAGGGCAGGGGGATTACGGGGTGGTAAGAGGGGGAGGGGTAGGGGGGGAGGGACATGGGAAAAGTTAAAAACAGCGAGGAAAAAACATACATTGTGCACAAAAGAAAAGTTTTTTGGGAGTTTGCGACAAATCTGTTCCCATTCAAATCCAACAGTGCGCCCTGTACACATAACTTCAGAACAGCTATTTCTTCCCATTTAATTCGCTCCTCCTTGGAGCAAATTTATCTGCCCGATATTCTATCTAAGAAACAGAGAGAGAGAGAAACATAGAATCAGAGTTTATTTCCACGTAGTCGATTCTACCCTCCCTCCTTATCTATTTCGAATCTATCATCCATGTCTTTTTACAGTAATCCTGGAGAGGGGACCAGTTCCACTTGGGGTTGGTCCCTTCTTTACTATATGTTTTTTCTTTTAACCTTTCTGTTAATAGCTCCATTTGGTATACCTCAATTACTTTGTTTAGCCATTCTTCCCTAGAGGGGGAGTCTTTAGATTTCCAATATTTGGCGAAGGCAAGCTTTGCCGCCGTAGTCAGCAAGATGAATAACTTCTTTTCATTTGGGGAGTATTCTGTATCTAATATACCTAAAAGAAAACTTTCTGGTTTTAATGTGATTCTTTTCTTAAAGATTTTTTCTATTTCTTTCTGTATCGTCAACCAGTAGCTCTTAGCTCTCTGGCATAACCACCATACATGAAAGAACGTACCGTGTACCTCATTGCAGCTCCAGCAGTTCGGTTTAGTTCTTTTGTAAATTTTTGCCAGCTTTGCTGGTGTCAAGTACCAGCGATACAGCAGCTTTAGCCAATTTTCCCTGTATTTGTATGAGTATGACACGTTTATATTATATTTCCATATGTTTTTCCAGGCCTCCGTTGTGATTTTAAAACCGACGTTCCTTGACCATTCCCTCATAAAGTTTTTTGTATGATAATTTTTATTTTCTAGATTTAGTAAAAGTCTATAGATTTTTGTCACCAATTTTTCATTCTTCCCCATGAGGACTTGTTCTATTTCTCCCAGTTGTGGTTCAAACCCGATTTTCTCATCTAATCTAGATTTTTCTCTAATCTGAAAATACGTGAACCATCCCATTTCTCTACCTTCTTCTTTCAGTTGCTGTCTAGTTTTAAGTGAGTAACTAGTATCGGTTCTGGTTAGAAGATCTTTATAGGCGAACCATTTATTTTCTCCCAGTTGTCTAATTTGGAAGGCCTCATTTGGGGAGATCCACATGGGGGTTTTCCTTTGGAGTTTGTTTCTGTATTTATTCCAGACTTTTAGTAATGGTTTTCTTATGAAGTGCCCTCCTTTGTGGATTTACTTCTGAGTAAACCTCTCTGTTTACATTTTTCCAGGCTTCCCTGCCCCTCCTGCCTGCCAGGATCTAAAGCATCAAAGAGTATTGGGGTAGTTGCACACAACACGTGAGAAACCAACCTAATGTATAATAGAATGAATGCTAATTTATAGAGTAAGTGCCTAATATTATAAGTAATCCAACTGGTCATATACCTACATTCCATGCACATGCAATAATACAGCAGTAATAACAATGGGTCTAAGAAGAGGTAAAATTCAAACCAAAGTATTCTGACTGTGGTCCCTCCTCAAGCGGTGCAAACTGCAAACGGCTCTTCTCTATGAGCCCGGGAGGCAGCCTCTCCCGGGAAAAGCCAAAAGCCCAGGCACAGCGTTTGCTGCCTGGGTGCACATACAAATTCTTGGGGGATTTGCTGCAGAATCCCGGGCTCATAGAGAAGAGCCCGTTTGCACCGCTTGAGGAGGGACCAGTCAGAATACTTCGGTTTGAATTTTACCTCTTCTTATACCCATTGTTATTACTGCTGTATTATTGCATGTGCATGGAATGTAGGTATATGACCAGTTGGATTACTTATAATATTTAGGCACTTACTCTATAAGTTAGCATTCATTATATTATACATTAGGTTGGTTTCTCACAGGATGATCTAAAGCGTGCCAAGCTTTGATGCGCTTTAGATCCTTGCAGGGCAGGAGGAGTGGACGGCCCTCCCTGCCCCTTCTGCCTGCCAGGATCTAAAGCCTTTAAGAGGCTTCATGACGGGCCAACTTCAGCCCTCCAGGTGTTTTGGACTTCAACTCCCACCATTCCTCACAGCCTCAGGCCTCTTCCTTTTCCTCTCAGCCTGGGCAAACTTGGGCCCTCGCTCCCTCAGGATCGGGGTGAGAGAGAGGCAGCGAGGAGCGAGGGGGGGGCTCCTCCTCCTTTTTTTGCTGCTTCCAAGAATAGAATACCCCCCTCCCTCCCTCCTTCTCTCCCTCCTTCCTATTTGGAGAGTCCCATCTAGAATTCAGTGTGATTTATTCAAGTTTTGGCCTACAACTCCCAGAAATCCCAGCCAATTTACCAGCTGTTAGGATTTCTGGGAGTTGTAGGCCAAATCCATCTGGCATGTGCATGCGCTGGCATACGAACTACTAACGAATTTCGTTAGTAATTACGTTACATTTTAGAAATTTTTGGAATTTTTTTGGTAACTCTTTCTATTACTAATAACCCCCAATTAGATTTTTCGATTCCCTATTTTTGGGTTCTAAACCATGCCTAGTATTCATATCATGATCTGATCACCATGCTCAATATATCCCATATATATCCCGCCCCCGAATCAAAATCCTGGGTACGGCCCTGATCATATGAATCCTGGAATCATCCAAGTACACTCGTATCTATGGGTATATGTTCCAAAAACTCCATGACTCCCTGAAACTGTGGATAATAGAGAACCCTATATTCTGGGCATACTTGGGCTGGAAACATGTTCTAGAATTGCACTGAAGGACCTAGAGAGGCCCACAATTACTTCTAGGAGAGAGTATGTTTTTTGGCATTTGAATAAGTAAAACTGTGGATCTCAAATCAGTGTGTTGCAGAGCATTTGTCAGGCTACAATTTGTTAGGCTTTGCTTTAACGTACTACTGTTTGGCGGAATACTTGCAGGATCAACCACAGACGTAGCATCATAGGGGAAGTAGTAATTGTTTTCCATTTATCCCTTAAGCCTGTGGGTGGGTGTGATCCTTTTTTTAAACAAATTTTTATTTTAACACACACACACAAAACATACCAAACACTCACAGAACATTTACAATTCCCACCACCAACATGAGGATTATTCCCTTTTATATATTCATTTCTTATGGAGACATTTTTTTATATCTTTATCTTTATACCTTTCCATTCTATATCCTATATAACATTTGTATCCTATTTCTTATGGCTTGATCTCCAGAATGATTCATAATATGATTCTTTACCCTTGTCCATCTTTCTTCCATTTTTCTCATTCTATTTTCATAAATTTTTGAAGCATTTAATTTCCCATTCATAATTTCAAATTCCATTTGTTCCACCATATAATGATACCATTTGTTTACTGTCCATTTTTATTTATCTTTCCATCCTAATACTATTACTGCTTGTGCACATTCTATTATTGCTTCTTTTATTTCCCTATCATTTTCCGTTTTCACCATTTTTCCTATTACCGCAATTTCCTTTGTTATGATCCACTCATTTCCTAGAATTTGTTTTGCCTGATTTTGTATAGTCTGCCAAAAATGTTGTATATATTCACATTCCCACATCATGTGCATAAATCGCCCTTTCTGTTGGCATCCGTGCCAGCACTGACTACTCCTTTTTATAGTAGTATGCTAATTGACAGGGTGTACGATACCATTTATGCAGTATTTTCCTCCTCATTTCTCGTACTTTGGTATTCCTTTTCATCCCTATAATCTCTACCACATTTCTCATCTCTTGTTCCGTAATTTGTAGCTCCATTTCCCACATACTTTTCAAATCCCGTATTGTACCTCCATCTGCCTCTAATAGCATTGTATATATATTGCTGGCCTGTGCCTTCATTCCTTCCCATTTGTCTCTTATTATCTTTTCAAAGGCGGTATCTTCACTCTTAACCATATTAATATTATCTTTTATTCTACAGTATGCACAAATTGCTCTTATCTGTAACCAATTTTCTTGTCCAAGCCATTGTTTAATTCTATTCTCCCTTACCATTCCCTCTTTGTTATATAATTGTTCTACCCTCTCTATTCCCTTTTCCTTCAATATCTGGATATTTCTATTCATATTTGATTCCTTATCCTTATTAATTATCCATACTGTTGACATTTTGGATTTTAAGCTACTTATTTTCCCTTGCCATTTCTTCCACACTTGCATAGTTCCTTTCATTGGTCCTATTAATCTATCTATATTTCTTTTATCCCATTTTCTAAAAATTATTTCTTCACAACTTACTCCATTCATTTCCTTTTCAAATCTCACCCATTTTTTATTAGTCACTTGTAGTTCTATTACTCTTTCAATTTGGAAGGCATCACTGTCAGGATTGGGAAACCTGAGCTTTGGGGAAGACCAGGTTCCCAACCTGTCATGAGGCAGCAGCGACCTTTGCCTTAATTCCTGACGCGACCTTTGTCCTACTTTTCATGAGACTGCTGAGTCAGACTGGGAGTGAGGTAACTTCCAGGTGCCTAGGAGGGAAGTGAGGTAACTCCTCCAGGCTTGGACATTGGACATTGAGACTCATGACGCTGACTCTGTGACCCTGGGGTCATGCCCCTATGGACTACTGGGATTGCTGATTCATGGAAGGCTGATGAAACCCCATCTGGACATTGCATGGGAAGGGGAGGGCTACCGGGGTATTTAAGGTGTGTTTGGGTGGCGGGCCGGTGCTTTAGCTTCACGGGTGCCGTACCTTCAATAAAATCGTGTTGGACCAAGCTGACTTCTACGCGTGATCCCTACCGTGTTTTGGAGAGTCGTTACAGAAGCTAAAGCCCCTGACCAGCTATCCCAGCAATGGCGAGGTTGGCGTGGAACGAGGAGAAGTATCTGGACAGCTGGGTTTTGGACGAGAATGAAGAGATCCGAAGAACCCAGGAGTGGGAGTGGACCACTCTAGACCAGGTGGGGAGTCCAGATGTATCCCGAGAGTTGATGGCCCAAGAGAGGAGGCTCCGTGAAGGGGAGCAGCTCTGGCAAGCCCAGGTGGATGAGATGGTGGCCAGCCGAGCGAAGAAGAGAGAAGGGGCTTGGCAGATGGAAGGGCGCAGGAGCGCTGTACAAGCGGTGGAGCGTCGAGGTGGTCGTTTGGGAGTGATCCAGGCGGTGGAACACCGAGAGGCTCGCTTGGAAGACCAGGCGGTGGAGTGCCAGGGTGCTCGTCTGGAGGGGATCCAGGGGATCCCGGAGAGGCGTGCCAGGGATGGTAAGGTGGACCTGGCAACGGGAGGGGTAGTGAGACCCCAGAACCGGAATCACCGTCAAAATTTGATGTGTTAAGCTGTCAAATAGAAGCAGTGGTGCAGACGATGAACCGGTTGTCCCAGAGGTTGGATGAGAGGGACCAGAGAGAGTCAATGTGGCAGGCCCCAGGAGGTGGAGATTTTACCTATCATTCCTGGATGGATGGAGCCTCGGGTGAGCGTCCTAGATCTCCTTCGGGAGTGAGGAACCAAAGCCGAGGTCGGGAGAGTCCTGTTTCAGCGCGTCCTAGATCTCCTTCGGGAGTGAGGATGATGGGCGAGGATGGCCCGAAGAGTCCAAAGCCGGGTCCAAGAGTCCCATCAGCTGGAATGGGGAGAGGTATTGCGAGACCTGGAAATTTGCCAGGGCAAAGAATGGCTTCCCACGAATTTGGAGGCCGAATGAAAAAGGAGCCGTTACGGGTAGAGTTTGAAGGGGAGCATCCAAAGTTGCCTTTTATTGCGGCAGTACAAGACCATATGGAAGATTATGGACATTTGTATCCCAGTGAAAGTAGCCAAGTAAGAGCTGTTGGTGCTGTGTTCAAAGGTCGTGCTGCTGAGTGGTATGTACAGTCCATCCTCCTTTCATTTCTTTTGCCATTATCAATTTTTCCTTACTCTTGGTCTTTCCCCCTTCAACCCAATTATTTAATTTCCTATCCCATTCCTTTAATTTTTGTCATCGGAGGAATTCCTGGGAGAGCCTGAAATAGGTACATCATTTTGGAATTATCAATATTTTCAATGCCCTTATCCTAGACATTTGTCTCAAATTCTTATTCTTCCACCCACTCATTTGTTTTAACATTCTCTTCCATACCATTTTGTAATTTCCGTCTATTATTTTATCAAATGTTTTATATCCAAATTCCCAAGTACTTCATCTTTTTATTCCCAATTTTAATCCTGATTCCTTCCTTATCTCTAATTGTTCCTTGGGGGTGTATTGATAAATAATATCTCTGAGTTTTCCATATTAACTGATAGCCCTGAATCTTTTTTAAACTCCTCAAGATTATTTGAATTGATTTAATCATTTCCCTTGGCCTCTGTGTTAAAATTATTCGTCATCCATACAAGTTCAATTTCAACTCCTCCTTCCTCCCAATCTTATACCCTTCCCATGTTTCATCCATCTTTATTTTATATGCTAGGGTTCTATTGCCAGAGCAAATAACATTGGAGATAACGGACACCCTTGTTTGGTTCCATTCTCGATTTGAATGTTTTCCGTTCTTTGTCCATTCACTCTAATACAAGCCTTATTCTCCCTATATACATTTTGATCATTTCACAGAAGTTATTCCCCAAATTTAGTTCTTTACATAATCTATGCAAATATTCATGATTTACTTTGTCAAAAGCTTTATATACATCTAACTTTAAAATTGACAATTTTGTTTTTGTTTTTGTCGCATGGCAAATCGCATTAACATTTCTTATTGGTTCACTAATTCGCCCTTTGACAAACCCATATTGGTCTTCTCCTATAATCTTTGGTAAAATAACTTCCAATCTATTTGCTATAATTTTCATGAATATCTTATAATCTTGGTTTACTAAACTAATCGAACGATATGATTCTGGGAGCTCTGGTTGTCTATCTGGCTTCAGAAATGGAATAATTTCTGAAAGTTTCCATGTTTCGGGACAATCCCTCTCATATATACCTCATTAAACATTGCTGCCATATATGGTGCCAACTCATACATAAATGTCTTATAAAATTGACTGTATATCCATCTATACCAGGTGCCTTATATTGTTTCAACCCTTTAATTACCTGAATTATTTCTTCCTGTGTTATTTCTTCGTTTAGCATGTGTTATCCTCCTCATTTATTTTATTCCCAATTTTTATTTATTTCTTATTCACCTGTTCTTTTGATACAGCTCCTGTAAAATTCTCTCATTATATCTTCTAATTCTTTTCTCACTCTTTCACCAATCCATTTTTATCTTTAAGTTTTGTTATACATGCCTTTTCCTTTCTCCTCTTCAAATATCTCACCATTTGTTTCATTGATTTTGTACCCCATCCATTAATTCGTTGTCTCACACACTGTCTCATTTTGTTCCATTGCACCTCGTCCATTAATTCCAACTTTTTCTTTTTCTGCCTTAAAATACTATTTATATTTTTTCTCCTCGTTATTCTCAATTGTTCCTGTAGTAATTCGATTTCCTTTATACATTTTCTCTTTTCTCTCGCCAACTTTTTTCTTATATGGGACTCAGTGCTTATGCAATGACCTCGAAATACACTTTTAAATGCATCCCACACCACAGTTTTAGATAACTCTCCATTATCATTTATTCTATAATATTCTTTTATCTCCTCCTGAAGCTTCAATTTATCTTCCTCTTTTCCGGTTACCACCAAATTATATCTCCATATTCTTTGACTAATCTCATTACTCAGTCCCAAGGTTGCAATCAGGGGACTGTGATCATTTAAAAATATTGGTTTCCTTTCTACCTTCTTTATTTGGGCTTTGCTTGCTTTATTTATTAAGATATAATCTATACAGCTAAATTTATTATGTCTTGCTGAGTAACACGTATCCCTAATACTTTGATTTGCATGTGCATCCACCATATTGAGCTTATTTACATTTATTGTTTTTTATTTTTAGTGGTTAAATCCAAATTGAAATCTCCTGCCCAAATCAATGTCCCTTCAGCAAAATTATCCAGCTTCTTTTGTATTCAATATATACTGTTTTGTATTTTTATTAGGTGCATATATCACAGCCAATGTTATTTTAACCTGATTTATCTTCCCTTTCACGAAAACTGTTCTACCTTCCTTAACTTTTTGAACATCCAGCACCTCAAAGGAACATTTTCGCTGATTAAAATCGCTACTCCTCGTAAATTCCCAGTCTAGGAGAGAGTATGTTTTTTGGCATTTGAATAAGTAAAACTGTGGATCACAAATCAGTGTGTTGCAGAGCATTTGTCAGGCTACAATTTGTTAGGCTTTGCTTTAATGTACTACTGTTTGGCGGAATACTTGCAGGATCAACCACATACGTAGCATCATAGGGAAGTAGTAATTGTTTTCCATTTATCCCTTAAGCCTGTGGGTGGGTGTGATCCTTCAGATATTTTTGGCATACAGCTCCCATCAGTCATAGCTGATGTGAGAAATTATCAGATTTGCTTTCAAAATCCAGAGTCCTCTTGCATTTTCTTTGGCAAATTCAAACACCTTGGTTTGTGTCTTAGGAGTATTGCTGTGGCAATAAATATTACCTGCATTCTTGTGTAGGAGTACTTTAGATCAGGTCTCTGATTTGTAATCTGTGTTGGCTTACTGAAGAAAGAATACAATATAGGAAAGTGTTTTGTTTGTTTATAAAGTCACATCTTATATGCAGTTCCAGAGCTGAAAGCAATATCTTATTTTAATATTCAGGGGTATCCGTGTTGGATATGCAAGAAGTTACAACAAAATCCACAAACAGCAATATCTTTTTTGGGCAAACTTCAAAGAATAAAATACATAATGCAAACTTTCAAAGCTCTACCAGTTCCTTCGTCAGACAAAGACATTAAAAACCATAACAGGAGAAAAGTGATGACAATGTTAGAGTCAGAAGAGCTATATTCTGTCTGAGATGTCAGTCAAATGGTACTGAAGGACTTCAATACCATTTTGGATTTTAATCTTTTAATGTTTTCCTCTCCACGTGCAGTTATAGTGATAATATTCACAGGTGCCTAAGGCCCCAACTAGATAGTCCTTTCTGTTTTACTAATAATTGTTTTACTAATTGGTGGGGGCCTATTTTGAAGATAAGCCATGTCTGGGACAGTGTGTTTAACTCTTCCTTCCCCTGTTCATGGTCTTTCATGCCTACCCTTGGCTGATAACCGTTGATATGCTAACCCGGGAAATTATTTTGTGTTATGGACCTACTTTTCATGATTTATTAAAATATTTTAATGGTTTCAACCCCCCCCCCTTCACCCCACATTTTTTTCTGGCTACGGGCTTTCCTGTGACTCTCAGGGTGGTTGGGGCTTCAACTCCTAGACGCCCTAGTCCAGACATGGGCAGCTTTTTAAACTTGGGGGCCACATGGCAGGCCGGAGCAGAGTGGATGGGCCGGAGGGGGGTTCTCCCAAGTCCCCCTCCCTACCGTTTCCTCCCCTTCCTCCTCTCTTTTGGAGACTAGAAGTGAAGGAAAGATGGGAAAAGTTTGGATCCCAAAAGGGTTTGCCTTGGTCAGGATGAGATGATGGATGGGAGAGAAAAATTGTATCTATTAGACCCCATATTGCCCACTACTGATATAGAATCCTTGAATCCTAGAGTTGGAAGAGACTGCCAAGGGCCATCCAGTCCAACCCCCTGCCATGCAGGGAGGTACAATCAGAGCACTCCTGATAGACGGCCTCTGCAGAAAAGCCTTCAGAGAAGGAGATTCCACCACACTCCGAGGCAGGCTATGCTATTCTCCAACAGCTCTTACTCTCAGGAAGTTCTTCAAATCTTTTCAGTTGAATCTCTTTCCCTGCCATTTGAAATTATTGCTCCCTTGTGCCCTGGTCTCTGGAGCAACAGAATCATAGAATCATGAAATCACAGAGTTGGAAGAAACCTCATGGGACATCCAGTCCAACCCCCTGCCAAGAAGCAGGAAAAACGTCAGTTGCCCCACCCTCGCCAGAGGGACACCCTTTTAAATTTTGAAACATTGTTCCCATGTTCCCTCTCCATCTTCTCTCATGTTCCCTCTCTACCTTCTTTTTCCCAACTAAACATTCCCCAGGAAGAAAGGGGGGAAGGAAAAAAGGGAGGGAGGAAGAGAAGGATGGGAGGAAGGAAGGAAGGGTGGAAGGGAATGGAGGGAGGGAGGGAAGGGAAGGGAAACTACACTTTTATTTTCTTTTATATCATTTAGACTGCAAATTATATTACTATTTGAGAGAGCTGATTTTGAGAATAGCTGTAGTTTACATTTGGAGGAGTGGTGGTTTGGTGACATTACCAATGTGCCAGCCTAAGGAATTACCTCAGTTCCTTCCTCATGTAAGGAAGGAAATAATGACAAGATAAACATAGGGTTCTGTTCCTAGATAAATGAAGCAGGATGTTAACACCCACAAAGCTAAAAATGAAGGTGGAACAAATGTCTTCTCTTTCTTGTCCTTGCTTTGGGGAAGTCTGCTGTTGATTTTTAAACGGGCCATTTTTGTGTTTCTCCGCTGTTATAAACACAAATGATTAATTTGTACGTCCAAATTACCAAGCTCTTTCTCAATTTGTTGAGAAATTGCTCTTTTAAAATGCCAATAAGAAAAGCACTGGTCTTAATCCAACAAAAATTAGTAATGACAAACTCACACTGAAAACAGGAACAATCCAATTAAAATGGAAGAAAGTGCTACTTTTAAATTGAGGATGACTTTGGGTGCATCCAGACAGCTCCTTTATTGCGGTAACTCTGCAATAAAGAAGAGGCTGTCCAGATAATGTCCTGGATAATCCCGAATTAATTTGCTACAAACCAGAGTTTGTAGCAAATTAATTAGATAGTGGATTTATTCCACACCATCTTGGAACGTGAGGGATAAATCCATTACTTCCAGTGTCTGGACTGCAGTCCTGATACCATTCCCACAGTTTCCCGGACTAAATTAGTCTGGAAAATTGTGGGAATACCCACCCCCTTCCCCACATTCCCCCAAACTCCTTTGAAAAGTAAGGAAAACTTACCCGGCCTCCAGTAGATTGTAGGTGGAGCTCTCCTGGCACGTAGAAATGAAGCGCCAGGAGAGCGGGGGAAGGAGGAAAATCGCTATGCACTGGGAGGGCTCTGGCTATAGTCTACTGGAGTCCAGGTCAGTTTTCCTTACTTTTCAAAGGGCTTTGGGGACTTTGGGGAAGGGTGGTAGAGCCTCCAAATGTTCTCCCGGGCTTTCTGAAAAAGGGGGGGGGGGTGTAGAGAGGTCCCCAGGAACATCCTCGTTTTTTAAATGCGGATGTTATGGGATAAAGGCCTGTCTGGAACCGCCCTTTATCTACACCTGGACCATATATAGTTTTAGTGAATGCTTCGTACCTCTAATTGTCATATCATGAAAGGGTTTCTCTAGATTGTCAAAATATTCAGAAAATGTAGGATTTTGCAAAGTGACTTTACTGTACAGCAATAACTGGTGGAATGTTCCCTGCTATATTCTTATAGGGGGTATATCTAAATGCATGCAGCTGACATGGCAACACAAATATTTCATTGGCAACAAAAATACTTCCAAACAGCCATTTCATCTGTTAGCTAAACCTAAGCATTTAGTCTCAGCCACCATCTAAACATTACCAAATAATCCAGTTTCTGAATGCAGATTAACTTCATTGAACTGGATTATATGACTAGGACTAGAGGGCACTCCCTGAAGCTCCAAGGTAGGAAAATTAGGACTAATAAAGGGAAATATTTCTTCACCCAGAGGGTCATTGGGTTATGGAACTCACTTCCAGAGGAGGTTGTGACAGCTGTCAGCCTGAACAACTTCAAGGCAGGATTAGACAGATTCATGGATACCAAGTGTATCGGTAGTTACTGAAAAGGACATTCAAGTGCCACCTCGGAGTTGGATGAGGCAGGCAGGATTTCCCTGGGTACTGGTTGTGGGGGGTCGGGAGCAGGTCAGGGTTTTGCCCTCCCTTCTGCTCGAGATCCCCGTGTACAACTGGTGGGCCACTGTGTGATACAGAATGCTGGACTAGATGGGCTGAGGTCCGATTCAGCATGGCTCTTCTTATGTTCTTATGACAGTGTAGACTCATATAATCCAGTGTAAAGAAGTTAATCTGCATTCTGAATCTGGATTATATGGCAGCCTCACCGTTGTTCAAAATTGTATCCTAATGACTATGATGAAGATGTTAGGCCCCATCTACACTGCCATATAATCCAGTTTCTAAATACGGATTATCTGCTTTGGACTGGATTATATGGCAGTATAGATCCAGCCTTGCTTCTTTGCATTTTAGCTAGTCTATTTTAGTCCTTAACTTAACCTCTGGTTTTGTATTCATTCCCACCCAACAACTGGATTTCCATGATCACTTGTGCTTTCTCCAGTAAGTCTTCTCCTCTACACCTCCATTCTCCTTCCCATGATTCCTTCTGATATGTCTTTTGGGCATGGCTTGTTGGTGGAGAGGGGTTTGAAGGAGAAGCATCCAGTTCTGCTTCCCCCCCCCCCCCTGAAAAAGAGAAGTCATTGTGGGATGATCTGCATAAAATAAAAAGTGAGTTTGATTTGGCTATAGGAGTAGATTGCTCTTGTTTTGTATGATGACACTTTGCAGAATCTCCTTCTCACCCAGGATTTCCTATTAAAGCTGTGAGAGCCGTATTCAATATTCAGTTTGGCAACTCAACCTAAGACTCTTTTCCTACACAAGCAGGGTTGTGTGGTGTTAGCAATATTGTTTCAAATTGACTGGGGCCCCTTCTACACTGCCAGATAATCCAGGTTGCCAAAGAAGAAAATTCATATTATCTGATTTGAACTGGATTATCTTTGTCTACAATGCCTTATAATCCAGTTCAAAGAAGATAACCTGGATTTTAAACAGCTGTGTCAAAGGGGCCTGAGATTTATGGCTACACCATCATGGGATGTATTTAGTAAAAATTAATCAGAGATAACTTGCCATTGCCTTCTACTGAAACTGAGATAGTTTGACTTGTCTTAATGTCACTCAGTAGGTTTCTATAGTTGGGCTACAAATTCCAGAATTCCATAGCACTGAACCATATCAGTTAAAGTGGTGTCAAACTGCATTCATTCTACAGTGTAGGTACACCAAAAGGTTCCCAGCCACAATGTGTTTTCAGTTTCCTGGTCTTATTTAAAAGCAGTTGTTGTATTTGCATTCAATCAGAAGGAACAATAACAAGAAAGGCATGGATTTTTAAAATTTCTCCCTGCTTTAAGAACATATTAGAAGAGGTCACATAGCACTGAACCCTCACAACCCCCCCCCCCCACACACACACACACACACTACTGCTACAAATCTACTGAAAGCGATGCCTGCAAGTCAGATGTTTTGAAAAACAGGA
The DNA here is from genome assembly GCA_030556195.1 of Anolis apletophallus. Classification (NCBI taxonomy): domain Eukaryota; kingdom Metazoa; phylum Chordata; class Lepidosauria; order Squamata; family Anolidae; genus Anolis; species Anolis apletophallus. The sequence goes on from JARBWK010000009.1 coordinate 86,459,437, forward strand.
CATTTTTTTAAATCTTACTCAAAAAGGATAACTAGCTGTGAAATAATTTCTTACGTACAGTGGGCCTGGGGGAATGCCAAAGTATAATGTCACCTGTGTCGGATACAAGCTAAGTTTAAGGGCCCTTCCAAACAGGCCCAAATTGTGAAAGGGACCAGGATTTAAAGTCCCAATTCCTGTTGCAATATACGACTTCATCAGATGGGTGGTTTTCCTCCTCTCCGTGCACTGACGGTATGCTGCCGGGATGGAGTCTGTCAGACTCCATCAAATGATGCAGGGCTACTTCCAGTGGGGCTCCATGCTGGCAGTGTTTCAACAGAGTGACTACCTGACTCTTCATAGAACAAGCTGGGGCAGCAAGAAAGGAAGCTGGAGACAGCGAGGAAAAATTGTGGGATGACAGCCCATGACCCAGGACTATAATGACCCAGGATGAAATGGAAAGCTGCCCCACAATTTCCCCTGCTGTCCCCCAGCTCCTGGACCTCCATGTGATTTATTTATTTTATTTATTTAAAATTTTTGTACCCCGACCTTCTCACCTCTATAGAAGGACTCAGACCAGGTTACAGCAAAAATTCAATGCTCTACAATTAAAAACCTGTTTCAACATTATTAAAGCTTAAAACACCAAATTACATACATACAAATACATTGCCATTTAAAACGAGTTCAACTCAATCTAAAAACGTGGTCACTCAGTTCATACTATAACCAATCACAGCCTATTCTGGGAAAACTCCCCTCTACATAGCTCCTGACACATCATTTTGACACATCTGAAACTTTTTCCAAGGGGCCTGAGAACACAATCAGGCCTCTCTGGCACATATACAGAAGAAATGGGGGCTGAGATTCTGCTCCATCGGGATCTTAGAGCCTGAAGAACTGGGATGGCAATGGGGATTGGCCCTCAGGAATGTAGAACGTGTCTCGCGAGTCAATCCTCACAGACCCAATATCTGGAAGGATTCACACTTTGCAGTAAGGTCCAGATCGTTTCATTTTTTAAAATCCAGACTAAATTGGGATATCCCACTTTACTCTGGCATCATTTGGATGCCTTAGAGGTTAATCTGAAATCCATCACGGGTTTTGGGTCTGTGTGGAAGGGCCCCAAATCTCACATTTAAATTGGTGGGACAAATTAGCTACAGTTTTAATGAAGCCCATTGTTTGAAAAGGTAACTAGATGCAACCAGCTCTTTTGGATCTGAGCTTGAGAACAGAAAATGGAATGTTGGTAGACCGCAAAAGAGATTTAAAGATGGGCTTAAAGTGAACCTTTAAAAATGTGGCATAAGCACTGAGAAGTGAGGAGTCCTGGCTCTCAAGCATTCTAACTTGAGGTCAGCTGTTACTAACAGTGCTATGGATTTTGAAGTGACACGAATAGAGGGCGAAAGGGTGAAATGTGTTGAAAGGAAGGTGCATCAAGCAAACCCTTGTTGAAAATTCCATTTGGAAATTAATTCCATTTGGAAATTAATGTCCTCATTATGATAGACCATGCATACCCCTAGTAACTACTAAAGCTCATGCTACAATAAAATAGCTAAGATGCTGTTGGATTCCTTTTTTCTCACTCCATTTTCTGTCTTTTCTTTATCTCTTAGAAGGAAATGCTTAGATAACGTCCTCACAGCCAGGTTTATGACAGGAAATATGTCCCTTAACGATTAACCCAAGATTTCTATAAATTAAACCAGATTCAGTTTGGCACAGATCCAAATCAGTAGCCTATACAGGAGTACAGAACAGATATGATGAGTCCATTTGTCAACCATGATCAATCTGGCCACCACATGTTGGACTAGCAATGTTTTCCAAACTATCCTCAAAGATAGCTACATGGAGGTAACCTAATATAGAGGTTATTAAAGTACTGATGATTGAAAATAAGCTATTTCTGTCCAAAAAAAGGTTGAAGCTAGATCTGCAGCCGAACCTGGTCAAAACATTCCATATCGCTGAGTCCATTTGGGTCTCAATGGTAATGGCTCCAGGAAAGCATTACGGTGTGGATCATGTTCTTCAGGAAGAGAATGACCTCTTCTAGGTTAGACATCATTCTTTATGTAAGAAAACTACATAATAATGGTGCCTCAGATTGTCTGGACTGAATTTGAGCTTAATTTACAGTGTTTGTGTGTTTTAAGTAATACCGCAAGTCAATTTATTACATGAGATTATTGAACAAAGCTCCAGTTATTCGTTGAGAGCTTTGAATCCCACTAATTGTAGCAAAGTTTCAGGAAATATTATTTCAAGATATCCAGTGCATTCTATAGTCAGCCTCTGCCAGAGGCTCTGCCAAAAGTTCTGATGGAGGTTGACTTTCTCTAGTTACTGACAGGTCCTCCTGCGTGATTTGGGTAGACAACCAAGACGTTGTTCATTTCAGGTAAGAGGACTGAAAACTAGGAAGCCATGGCCCTCAAGAATTCTAACTGGAGGGCAGCTGCGTTGGCCAGAGGACCAAGGCATTGTTTATTTCATGTAAGAAAAATAGGGTTCCATATTAAACACAAAAATTGTATTACACAAAGGGTTCCTAGTATAACATGTGAGGCTCTGTATGATCTTTGTGTTTTGTATATATTTTCATTATAAGATATTTTCAGGTGAAAGGTAGCTAACATTTTAACAACAACAATAGCAAATTAGGCTGCAGTCCTTGAACTCTGCAGGGTTGATGTCTAGTAGATATATATAGGATAGCATTATTATTCCCAATTCAGTCCAGTTATTTAGTATCTAGAAATTATACCTTTAATATGCAGCAGCAGGGCTGGTTTTAAAAAATATATATATTATGCATGTTAACTTTTAAATAAATTTAACTGGGTTCAGTGTAGCTTAGTTTCTTCTCAAGATGGAAGTCATGTTTTCTCATCTCAATAAACCATGACATAGTTTATACAAGGTCAATATCAAAAAGAAGGTTGTGCAGTTACCTTGGAGTCGACTCACTATTACAAGGTCTACCTATATCTAGTTATATCTCACAGTGAAGTACTCTCTATTAAATGCCAGACTGCACAGTATCTTCCTTCTGATGTTCATTGCAGCATATGGCTATGTTATGGGCAAATATATCTCTTTACTCACTAGAGGATTTAATAGAGCCAGAAGACTACAGGGGAGAGCATAACAGTACTCAGGAGTAATTAATTGTCAAAGGTAAAGAGTAAATGATCAGAGATAAAGCCAAGTGGAATAAAACCCTGGGTATCTTGAAATTTTCTTCCTTAGTTGATTCCCCCCCCCCTATTTTGTTATAGTACTTTTGTATACAAAAATGACAGTGCAAGTACAATGTTACATCCTCATTCAAAATGCCCTCAATATATAACAAATTGTAGTAAAGTATTTATCGTTTCTACTATGTAACCACATAATGATTGTACTTAAGCATTAAATCCCACAAGCATATGTGTGTGTGTATCATTTATTTATTTATTTATTATTTTGATTTGTTAGTCGCCCCTTCCGACAGGCTCGGGGCGACTTACATGTGCTTAAAACCATTAAAAACACTATAAAACAACGGACCAATGTCCATGCATTAAAATTGTACAGACAGATACACACTAAAAATAACTCTTGTGGCCTACATTACAAAGTGAACGGCCTAGAGTTTGTAAATTTTAGTTCTTATAGTAACCTTACAACACAGGAGATTATGCAATATTAAAAACAAAAAAATGGAGAAATAGATGGTAAGCATCCCTTACCCACCAAAATCTGTAATACTAACCAGGGTCACTGATACAAGGTTTGTAGTTCTCTTTTTGCTGGATTGATTTTTATGCTGAGACACGATTTGCAAATGCACACCAAAACCTTCAGATCTTAGAAAAATCATACATGTGACATTATGAGGTAATATAACTCTTTAGTTTGCTTCATTTTCACATTTTGCCTCCTTTGGCTTTTATATATAAGAGCAGAGAGAGCATTATTTTTGCCACTTTTGAGTCCCCTTCGCAGAAGATAAAGCGTGGTATAAATAAATAAATAAAATAAATAAATATAAGGTCGCAGTTTAGGCAACACTTTAATACAGGAACAACAGACATCTGTCCTGGAAAGATTGTGGTTCACTAGAAATTCTAAGACACTGCAGGCAGTCTTGGTAAAACCCATATTCCATAATATTTTATAGTGTTTATTTATCATTTATTTATCATTTATTTGCTATAATGTGCTATAATACTTTTATTCTTCTCTTATACCTCACCTGAAACATTTTATACACTTGCTCAGGGCACCACAATTAAAGGAGGATGAAGATGAACTCAAAATATATTCGGGGAGGACAACCAAAATAGTAGCCGATATGGAAATCAAATCCTATGAGAAATTAGACAAAGCTGGGAAAATTTAGCTTGAAAAAGTGAAAACTTAGAGATGAAATGGTAACCAGCATTAAATATAATAGAACCCTTTGAGGAAATCACTTTTTGTTTCAACGATGTGTGTGTCTCAAAATCCAAATTCAACAAAAGAAATTATAATTGTACTCCCTGAATGTCTAGATGTTTGGATGTCATCTCCAATCATAATTATCTCTGAACCTTAGCTGAACCAACAATGGAGACTGATGGGAGTCGGAGTGAAAAACATCTGGAGAGCTACTTTCCACTGACTCTGGTTTCAATATGTCCTTCCTTAACCAAGAATTGGACAAGCAATATATTTAGACCACATATTCTTTAAAATCATTTCATCCCTTAAGCGAAGCAATCATTCTTAATGTTATTTTCTGAACTCTTTCCATCATGTTGATTGTTTTCCATTTCCACATGCAAAGTAGTGCCTTCCAAATATGGTTTAGTAAAACCATGAATTATTGACTCCTTTTTGTTTAACTAAATGATTCTCAGGCAAGGAACTCTATATACTTTCACCGCTATGGACATATTGCGACTTACATTGTTGTTTTAAAATGCATTCCATATTAAATATATACATTTCAAAGTATCTCTAAATCTAAACTTCAACATTTACATTTTTTCATAAGGTAAGATGTTATAATATTCCATTGGCACAATTGATATGGCAAAGTATATACTAGTACTGTCCACTTTTCACCTCCACCCCATTATTAGTGCAAGTATGCAGAGTATTTGCTCCCTGTACATGTCTATGCCACAGCTGACATTGCAACAGTCATGCCTGGCAGTACTGCTAACTCTGCTTTATTTTCATCATTTTTCATCAGTTGCTTCTCCACTAGATGCTTTTATTCTTGTTTTTCACAGAGAGGAGGTAATTCACTCCAAACCCAGGTCATAAAGTAAGACCCATCTACCATATGCCTTCCTTTCATATCAGCCATCACAATTAAGACTACTAATCAGAGCTTTGAAAAATTCATTTTTATTCCATTTTTATGTATTTGTGTATTGGCCAATATCATCCAAAGCCAGAGTAAGGTAAAGCTAAAGGTTTTCCCCTGACATGAAGTCCAGTCGTGTCCGACTCTGGGGTGTGGTGCTCATCTCCGAGTCCCCTCCAGGGAGATGGATGCGAGTTATAAATAAAGTTTTATTATTATTATCTCCATTTCTAAGCTGAAGAGCCGGCATTGTCTGTAAACACCTCCAAAGTCATGTGGCCAGCATGACTGCATGGAGCACCATTACCTTCCCGCTGGAATGATACCTTTTAATCTACTCACATGTTTGCATGTTTTCGAACTGCTAGGTTGGCAGAAGCTGGGGTTGACAGCGGAAGCTCACGCCGCTCCCCAGATTTGAACCTGTGAACTTTTGGTCAACAAGCTCAACAGCTCAGTGCTTTAACCCAGAATCCTATTGTTAATCCAAACTAGAGCAGACTCATTGAATCATTAGATTTTTTTCTCTGTGTTAACTCACAACTCAATGATTAAATCTATGGTAGTTGCAATTAACCAATAAGATTCCAGTCCTGAATAGTAAAGGTACCAATTATATGTGGCAAAGTTAGCCACATGATTAATGCTAAGCGTTAAGCTGTATTCTTTGAGAAAAGACAATAATAGGGGCTGATAACAAGATTCAATGAGAGAATATAGGTAGGATGATGACAGAAAAAATAAATAGTTGGTAGAAATACAGAACACCTAGAACCAACAATCTTTGCTAAACAGTCCCCATAAGAAACTATTTTGGTGTCTTTTAAAGCTTATGTAAGGGGGATTTTGCCATGTGGTGCTTCATTTGCATGACTGGGGATAGTAGATGCACTTCTTTGTGCTTGGGACACTTTCAGTCAATACACTATTGGGTACATTTTTTTTTTTAAAAAACAAGTTACCTTTATCATCTGAGGAAATATCTGGAATAACCCATTGACAGATAGTAAGTAGATGAATTAAAGAAGGTTAGCCACCTCAGAAAACATTCTGCCCTTTCATATCTTTTGGGGAATAGGAAGTAGTAATTAATACTTGGAAAGTCATTCTTAAGCATGGTGAATTAGCTGAAAGAGTCCTGACCACTTTCATGATGGACACTGAGGCATTTCTAAGGTGAAGGCTAAGGCTCATAGCATAGTTTGGTGCCATACATTACTCAGATATGCACTATTTTTGATGCAGGGCTGTGGTCCTTATCAGTTAAACTGATTATGCCTTATTGCACCTCGGTCTTAATCCTACGAGTCCACAGAGACTATTTGTAGATTTGAGGGAGTGGGACAGAAAATGGGATCATAAATAATTGATATATGCATGCATATTTAAAATACATTGAGATTGCATTGTTACTGACCGCTGATGCACACGCTATTATTTGATTGCTGGTGAACTTTGCAGCATCCTACAGACTGCTTGAGAAGACATAGGTCTGCTCTCTCATTGCTCCAACAGCTATCAAACTCCAGAATGGTCTGCTAGAGAGGTAAAGAAGAAATTCAGATGCAGAAGAAGTAGCTGATCTAGTCTTTTGCAGAAAGAAATCCCTTCTGGGAGAAAAGTGTGGTATAAATCCAATAAATAAATAATAAACAAAGAAGGGAAGAAACTAATTTATTGTACCTTCCTTTAGAGCAGTGGTTCTTAGCCTGTGGACCATAGACCACCAGTGGGCCGCAAGGACAAAAATCAGATCCTTGACCCATTTATTTTATTTTATTTTATTTTTTGCTCCTTTCACGCCCCTTGTCCATCCTTCCCTGTCACTGACTACTATGGCATATGTTCTGTATCAGAAACTAGAGCTGACATGATCTATCCAGAATCAGTACCCCAAACCAAATCTAAAGTTGACCAAAAATGATTTGTAACCCTTTTGGTATTAATGTTGGAGAATAGTTCCTGGTCAATGTGGTTCCTGGTCAAGTGATCTCTGGTAAATAAAAATGTTGGGAACCACTGCTTTTGAGTTTCAGTCCATGCCAGCACCACCAGCCTCTCAATAGTACTGTGGAGGGCTTTTAGATGGGACACAAAGGACTAGAGGAAATCCTCCTGCACCTTGTCTAGAAAAAGACACACAAGACATACAGGTCAGGAACATCTGTCACACTTACACATTTCTGTGTCACTAGAAAAATGCCACCCATTATCCAATAACCTTCTAATTCAAGTCTGTATATTTCAAGGAATATTCAGTTAGCCATACAATGTTTTCACCATATCAACCTCTCTCAAATTTAGCAGCATAATTAAATAGATAAGTATAATTCCGATATATTTGTATGCAATAGTCTAGGGAGGGATTTTTTTAGCTACCAAATGGTGCCTCATATAGCACATCAATCTATAAACTAACGTAACTATTTTCTAGTAATGAGCTATGCAGTCCATTTTCCTTATAATATCTACAACAGACTCACAGTTGATGAAACAGATGGTGAAATAACATTTACATCTCCAACAGAGAACTGACAGAATTATTGAGGCCATCCAAGGATAATACCTTTTAGTTTAGTCATAAACTATTTTCCATTGATAGACAATGAAAGCTTTCGTACAATATAATGTCACCCAAAAAGCAGTTCAGAAGCCACGGTCATCCCATCAAAACACTTTATAGACGAAAAAGGGTTCATAGCTTTTGTGGGAAAGAAAGATTTTTCCTCCAAATAGTAGAACACTAACTCACATGAGATCAATTACATTTATGAAGTCTTAATTCTGCAGTCTAGAGAACGGAGTTTATAAATGTCTCTGCCTTTGCAAAGAGAAGTGCCATATCTTTATCCTTTGCATTAATAACACACAATTTGAAAAAATGTTTGCTCCTGGTGTGAAAATGAAATTTCCTGTCTAATTGTGTGGTACTTACTTTGATAGTAGTTGTTACACTACAGGAAATTTGTTTTTGTGGCTGCCACTAACTATGCTGAATTGAGAGATCTGGTCACAACATAGATTTGATAAAAGATAACTACACAAAAAAAGGGATAGAGATAGAACAGACCTTGAGGAAATGGAAGCATTTACAGCTATCACTGCTGGGGAGGATATCTCTAATAAAAATGAATATATTACAAAAGGCAATATTCCTTTTCCAAAATCTCCCAATATTGAAAAACCAAAAAATATTACTAACATGGAAGAAAGAATTGGCCAAATTTATCTGGCAAGGGAAAAAACATAGAATAAAATGGAAAACAATGATAGACGAGAGGTCCAGAGGAGGATTCGGAGTGCCGGAGATAGACTTATATTATGAAGCCGCCTCTCTAGAATGGGTAATAGAATGGACAACTCTGACCAATGTGAAGCTGCTCACTCTGGAGGATTCGACCTCCGAGTGGGTTGGCATGGTTACATCTGGTATAATAAAGAAAAAATAGAGAAAAACTTTAATAACCATACCGTAAGATGCCCGCTTTTAAAGATATGGTCAAAGTATAGAGATAGGATTTGTGGGAAAACCCCTATGTGGCTGTCTCCTGAGGAAGCATTCTTCAGAAGACAATACGGTAAATCGACATGGCTAAGATACTATCAGATTTTAGAAAAGGGGAAAGATGACATTAAATTGAAGGAATTCGAAAAGATAAAAGAAAAAGTAACATCCCTAAACTGGTTCCAATATACTCAACTAAATGAGATATATAAAAAAGACAAACATATAGGTTTTGATCAGACACCAAATTTCTGGGATAGATTGACACAGAAAAGGAAAAAAAGAATCTCCTTACTCTATAAAAAAACTCCTAGAATGGCATACAGAGGCAGACTTAATAAAAAACAGTATGATTCAATGGTCGAAGAATTTCGGCCACAGCATAAAATTAGAACAATGGGAAAGATCTTGGAAAACCCACTTGAAATACACTTACTCTTATGACCTGAAGGAGAATCAAATGAAGATACTACATAGGTGGTATATTACACCGACCACAATAGCGAAATATAGCCAGAGAAAAGATTCAAGGTGCTGGAAATGTAAAAAGGAAGAAGGGAGTCTCTATCATATGTGGTGGGGCTGCCGGAAAGTAAAGAGATTATGGCAGAAAATACATAGAGAAATACAGATAAGTTTGGGCATAAAGTTTGAATCGAGACCAGAGTATTTACTGCTGGGATTGCTAGATTTTAAAATAGAAAGAAATCTAGAAAAACTGTTTATATATCTCATCACAGCCGCCAGACTGATTTTGGCAAGGCGATGGAGGGAGAAAGAAATACCAACCTTGGACGATTGGAGGATGAAAATCATAGAAATTATAAAAATGGATTCCCTAACAACTTCGCTAAGAAACAACGCAAATTTAGAAAAACGGATTGGACACCGGTTATAGACTATTTGAAGAAGAATGGGGTTGAATGGATAATCAACCTATGAAGATAAGAAATATATATCAACATTTGTACTATTATTTCCTTATATGGCTCTTTTATACCATAAGCTATAAGCCACCTAAGCCTTATTTTTGTTTGTAAGAGAAATAATGTTTTTGTAATGACATTAAGTTGGGGGAAATCACCCTGATATAATGTAAAAATGTTGAAACTTCACGCCAAGACTCTTTTTACCTACCTACTACCTTCCCACCCCCCCCTCTTCCCCATCCTCCATTCCCGTTGCCCCCTCCCCCAACCCCCTGCACTTTTCCTACCTCCCCTACCCCTATCTTTTCTACCTACTCTTGTTGTTTTTTAATGTCCATGTGTTTTGTTGGTTGTGTTTTATTTGTTGAAAACTAATAAAGAATACTTTTTTTAAAAAAAATTCTGCAGTCTAGAGAACGGAGTTTATAAATGTCTCTGCCTTTGCAAAGAGAAGTGCCATATCTTTCATAATAAAAGATTTATCCTTTGCATTAATAACACACAATTTGAAAAAATGTTTGCTCCTGGTGTGAAAATGAAATTTCCTGTCTAATTGTGTGGTACTTACTTTGATAGTAGTTGTTACACTACAGAAAATTTGTTTTTGTGGCTGCCACTAACTATGCTGAATTGAGAGATCTGGTCATCCATTGATTTTTAGATTTCCCCCCAATTTAAGCACCTTGGGCAAGTCACACTCTCTCATCCTCAGAGACTTGAAAATATTTTTCCTGGCTATTAGGATGAAACTTGTCACACTTGGAGGCCACATTTACAACTATACGCTTGGCAAGTTTCACAATGTTTCACTCATCCACTGATTTTTAGGAATTGTTTAAAGTTTTTGCAAATAAAAAATATTTCTAAAAAACCAAAAGAAGTATCTATTTGAATTCATCCACAGCATAGAACATGAGTAAGCCATCATTCCTACAAAGATTCAGACTTCCATAGAGGTATTTGGAAAATAAAAGTTGGATAATTTAACATAGGAAGATAGATAGATGTCAGTGAATGACACCAAAAAAGTCTCAAAAATATTAAACTAGCTAGAGTAGCGCTCCTATACAGGCAGAGAAAGCAAATGGAGCTAAGGACACACTTTTGTTCTCTCTCCTATGCCACACCACTACAGAAAACGGAGGAACTACACATGGCTATATATAGACCAGCTTTGTAGGAAGTCACATGATGACCTTTCTTCTTCTTCTGATTGGCTGACAAGAAAATACAGTGTACAGCTGACCTTGTAAATCACATCAACCAGTCACACCCCATGCCCCCTCCCACTCTGGGGTGATAGAGTATGTTACATTGGGAAAAGGTCCAAATCAACAAATCTTTTCTGAATTTATCCTAAAGATTTGTAGGTTTGTACTGTGATTCTTAAATGCTTCGGAGGAGCCCTTTCCACTTCATATTTCGGTGATTCATATCTCTGAATCACCAACATTTTCCAAAATCTGAAAATATGTCTGGAATTTTGCACACCTCTCCCAACCCCCATCTACTCTCTCAGTGGTTCTTTGAAGCAAAGCACCAAAAATAGCCAACACTAACATTATTTTCTCAACCAGGCATTCAAAAAGGCCAGAATTGTCACCACAGTAGAGAGAGTAAAGCAGCATGATGCTTTTTAAGGTTCTTCTAAGACTAAGCTCTAGCCATTTGCTACTCTACTTAGAGAAGGGAATTGTTCATTATTTGATAAGAGTTAAGGTACCGTCTTTACACTGACCAATGCATACGTCGACCCAGTTTGGGGGGGTTAAATTTTTTTATTAAAAATTTCTAGATTTGTATATGTGTATAAACAGTAATAAGAACAATATTGCATCCTAAGAAAATGAACTAGCCATTGGCAGTAATTACAAAATACCACATTAGAAGTAAATTAATTTAAACATCTGTATCTGTATACCTTTATAAAACAGAATGTTTGTATGTGTGTATGCGGAGGGCGGGAGGGCAGAAGGGCGGAAGCAGCCCCTTTCACAGGCCAGGGCGGATATGTGGCAGCCACTTTCACAGGCCAGGGCGGATATGTGGCAGCCACTTTCACAGGCCAGGGTGGATATGTGGCAGCCACTTTCACAGGCCAGGGCGGATATGTGGCAGCCACTTTCACAGGCCAGGGTGGATATGTGGCAGCCACTTTCACAGGCCAGGGTGGATATGTGGCAGCCACTTTCACAGGCCAGGGTGGATATGTGGCAGCCACTTTCACAGGCCAGGGCGGATATGTGGCAGCCACTTTCACAGGCCAGGGTGGATATGTGGCAGCCACTTTCACAGGCCAGGGCGGATATGTGACAGCCACTTTCACAGGCCAGGGCGGATATGTGGCAGCCACTTTCACAGGCCACAGCGACCAGCGCGGGTGATGGACCTGCACCAAACTTGGTACACATAACCCCCTAACCCCCTTTACGTCCTGGCGTGGGTCGGGGACATGACCCACGGATTATGGGATTTGTAGTACTTTCCAACACTTTGGTTCCCACAGACCACTGAGGCCACCAAAAGGACCAATACAGACCACACTCAGCACACAGCCCCCATGACCCACTCTACGTCCTGGTGCAGTTTGGAGGAGGGTGGACCATGGATGATGGGATTTGAAGTGCCTCTACTCACTTCCCAAGTCCGCTGCAACCCTCATCCAATCACTGATCGAGACCAACCTTGGCACACATAACCCCCATGACTGCCTTCACGTCCTGGTGAGGTTTGGGGGAGGACTGACAATGGATGATGGGATTTGTAGTACTTTTACACCTCTCTGTTCCCACAGACCACTGTGGCCCCCAACAAACACTGATAAAGACCACACTTGGCACGCAGAGCCCCAGTGACCCAATCCACATCCTACTGAAGTTTGGAGGGGGACAGAACATGGATGATGGGTCTTGCAGTACCTTCCCTCACTTTCCAAGACTGCTACAAACCTAATCCTATGATTGATCAACACCAAACTTGCCACACAGAGCCCTCATGACCCACTCTACATTCTGGTGCAGTTTGGAGGAGGGTGGACCATGGATGATGGGACTTGAAGTACCTCTACTCACTTCCCAAGTCTGCTGCGACCCTCATCCAATTACCGATTGAGACCAAACTTGGCACACATAACCCCCATGACTGCCTTCACGTCCTGGTGAGGTTCAGGGGAGGACTGACAATGGATGATGGAATTTGTAGTATTTTCACCTCCCTCTGTTCCCACAGACCACTGTGGCCCCCAAAAAACACCGAGAAAGTCCACACTTGGCACACAGAGCCCCAGTGACCCACTCTACAGCCTACTGAAGTTTGGAGGGGGAGAGAACATGGATGATGGGACTTGCAGTACCTTCCCTCACTTCCCAATCCTGCTACAAACCTAATCCAATGACTGATCAACACCAAATCTGGCACACAGAGCCCTCATGACCCACTCTACAGCCTGGTGCAGTTTACTGTGAGACGGACCACGGATGATGGGACTTGAAGTACCTTCACTCACTTCCGAAAAAGAATGCATCCCTCATCCATTCACCAATACAGACCAAACTTAGCACACAGAGCCCCCATGACCCAATCTACATCCTACTACACTTGAGGGGGGGGACAGAGATGATGGGATTTGCACTACCTTCAGTAATTTCATGATACCACTGCAACTCCCAATAATGATGGATCAAGACCAAACTTGGCACACAGAGCCCCCATGACCCACTCTACATCCTGCTGCGCTTCACAAATAACCCGGGCAGGGCCGGGTCCCCAAGCTAGTTTTAATAAAACCCGGTAGTGGACGAAGAACAAACTGAAATATATTGTTTGCCCAAAATAGATGTTCTGATTTTTAATGTCAAGTGCAAAAAATGTAGAATGTGATAACAAGGCTAGACAATTCTACCCTTGATGTCATTTCTGTGTTGACCAGGGTGAGTGTGGCGGTGTCATTGCTACGGGTAACAAGACCGTGACACGATCAATGACTATTGATAGTTTCTCTATCAATTGCAGGGAATGGGTTTGTTGTGTGGAGGTGGCAAATTGGGTTACACATGGCATCTTGTAATAGGATCCATCATTAAGATTAAACCCCTTAGTCATTGTCTCAAGTAGTAATTTTGCTGTCCAATTTGCCTTTTATAGCTTTATACTTATCACTTCACCCTAACATCCATTTATAAGGATATTAGTTGACAGCTATTTAGAGTGGAAGGATTATATTGCAGCAATAGAAGAACGGTTTTCAGAAGTGTAATTGTGGATTCGGAATTGTTGGCGCTCATTAAGATAGTCCTCATACACATACCCTAAAGGAAAGTTGAGTTCTCAAAAAAAAAAGCCTTCGTGCTGAACTGTTTGATGGAAGAATACAGATAAAAGTGTAACATGGCATATCAGAAAAATCGTAGTATCTTCTGACAATCGCCCACTTATCTCAACAGAGTTTTTTTTGCTTATACTTCAAAATATAGTTTTCATCCATGCATATGTTTGTTTGAAATCATGCATTTGAAATGAAATATAAATATTATATTTCACTGAATCTAGGACACCATTGATTGTAAGACACAGTCCTTTTAGCCTCAATTTTTTTGGGGGGGAAATTTACTTCTCATCCCAACTTCACTTGTGTTTCTGCTCAGCTGTTCCGACCATTCCCTGGAAAGCCTTTCCACCCTGCATCCAGTGCTGTTGCTGCTTCCCCAACCCTGCATCTTTTGTGCCTCTCACTGCTGATCCAGCATAGCCAATGCATTGCCACTTTTTGTTTTGCTGGTCCATTCGTATCCCCAAGTTTGTTTTGAAGGGAGAGAATCAGGGATGTCAGTGGCAGTTGAGACAACAGGAGCCATATAGTTCATGGGCTTGGAGCAACTGAAAAACCTGTGCTGCTTCATTCTCTCTGTTCCTCTTTCCTGTTTGCACCATTGGTAGTGGAGGCAGCAGTGGAGAGGATACGGAAAGATAGGAGAAAGTTAACAATATAAATGAAATATGTCAGATAAATCATATAGTTAAGAATGGTTGCTGATCTTTATTTAATTATTCTAGATAGCAATGGGAAGTCACTTAAATAGAATGTATAAAAGGATATGGAAGAATTGTAAATGTATGCATTTACATATGTTTATTTAATTGTTAACATTAAATTGAAGAAGATGTCTATGTGATTATTTTTATATGTGCATATTAGGCATGGGTAGGTTCATTCGGAATCTCCGTTATTCTGATTAAAATTGGAATAAATCCCTTTTTGAAGCAATTTCAAAGCGATTTGGGAACCCCGAAGTATTTTTGCCATTTTGAAGCCACTGTCGCCATATTTTTTTCCAATCCAGGAAGTGAATCGGAAATGGATCAGCGTTTGGAGGCAAACAGCTACTTGCAAGCTGGGGTGCTTGCCTCCAGCCAATGAGGGGAAACCACCTCAGGACGGGTGAGTCATTGCCCTTTTAAAAGGGCCGCACGTGCTTCATGGGCTCATTGTGAGCCAGGGAAGCAAAAGGAAGAGGGACTAAGGCAGGCTGCTTGGGTGGGAAAGATGCCACACCACCGCTTTGCAAGGGAAAGACTGGGTTGGGAACAAATAATTTCCTTGGGGAACCACACAAAACCAATAAGGAGCCCCCTTTGTCTGTTTTGGGTTACACGCTGTAGTTTTGGAAACTAGAAATCTACTACAATCTGTTTAATAATTCCCTTCCTGAAGCAGGGAATACAACTTTTAAGTGTTTTTCCTCTCCTGGGGTTTGACTTCCGTGTTTTGGAAAACCAGAATTCCCCTTTGTTGCTAATAATTCCCTTCCTGAAGCAGGGAATACAACTTTTAAGGGCTTATTCTGTCCTTGGGATTTTACAAGTTGTACTTTTGGAAACTTGAAAGCTACTAATCTAATGTTTTCCTTGGGGAACATCACAATAAAAGTTTGGAGGCCCCTTTCCTCTCCTTGGGATTACAGATTGTCCTTTTGGAAACAACTTGGAGGACTGGGGTGGTATGCTGCCGTCCACAGGGCGGTCAAGGAATCACTCCCTTGGGGATTCCTCCCTCCTGATCTGGGAGGATGGGGCAATGTTGAACAGTGGCCTGGCCTCCGCTTATCTTGGAAACAAGCAAATGTAGTAAATGAATTAAATGTTATGAGATAACTTCAATTTTCTCATATTCAGAGGGGTGTGCTCTAGACAAATATGCAAAACAGATAGATTTAAATTTTCCAAAAGAATCCTGGAGGCAGCACATTTCTTCTTGTAATATTCCTTATTAAATTACTGAAATTACTTTTAAAATTGTCAAAACCCCAGGGATCTTCTAAAGACATTGAAAGTTAAAATGCTGACAGAGAAGAATCTTTTCTACCACTGTGGCAAGTTTTGTCAGTAGCGGTCTAAAACTGAGAGGAAGGGAATCCCCCCAAGTTTTGCCTGTCCCATTTGCAGGTTTTGCGCATTGCGAAATCGCGCCTGCCATTAACGAAGCAATTCTGAAATTTTGGAAAATTCTGACTTTTTTCCAGAAAATTTCAGAAATCATTTCAGAAATGAATCACCAGTGCTCCCTACATTTGAAACGAGTTTTGAACCATTTTCCCTTGATCAAACAAGCCTAGTACATGTGCACCAGATGAAATCATTTGCAAATAATTTAAAAGCTTAAATAAAAATTAAATAAATAACTAATTAAATAATAAAATACAAACTCTCTGATCTGTTATGAAAGAAACACATGCAAAATAAATTTATGTCGTATCTATTTAGCTCAAAATATGTTTTGACTGTGAAATAAAACAGACTTTCCACCCAGGTCATTTTTCTCACAGTAACACAAAAAATGTGTCCTTTCCTCTGGCAAAGAATTTAAAATCCCTGCTAAAGCTAATTTTCATTATTCTGGTGTTAATTTGAAATCAAAGCTGGATTCGTCTTCTGAAGTTTTAATGATTCCTTGAAAAATAAAAAAAATCTATAATTGAATCCTATTGTTAGTCCCCAGGAGAGTAGACCCTACTGAATTAATAGGATTTACCTATGTGTTGCTTAGCCATGCAATTTTTAATAAAATGGGTCTACTCTTGTTGAATCTAACCAGTAGGATAAAGGCCATGGAGTATTCCCATCAGCCTGTATCAGTTGTTATTCCATTTTATGCCCAAGGCTTCACACTGCCATATAAAATCCATATTATCTGTTTTGAATTGGATTATATGACAGTGTAGACTCAGATAATCAGAGCAAAGCACACAATGTGGATTATTTGCTTTGATTATCTGGATTATCTGGATTATCTAGAAGAGGCCCAAATGGTTCTACAATATTAGAAATAAGTCAATAGAATGTGTTTCCATTCTGAATCAGCAGTTCTGAACATTGGCCTTCCAGATGTTTGGCATTCCAATTTCCATAATTCTTGCCACTGGCCATGTATATTAGAACTTTTAGGAGGTCAAGTCCAAAACATCTGGAGGACCAAACTTTGGCTCCTTCCATACAGCTGTATAGGGCAGATTATATGAGGATTTCTGTGTAAAATCTGCAAATAAAATATTTCTGCAAATTTTGCATGGAAAAAATACAAGCAGCATTGATTCTTGTCAGTTCAAGTATTCTCAGCACTCAAAAAGCACAATTTTTGCTCGTATACTAGTCATAGTAGTACTACTTAATTACTATTATAGCGACACCTACTGCTACGGTTACTACTGCACTGGAGACTGAGGAAATATCACATAGAGTCCCAAAAGTATTAAAATGCTTAATATACAATATTTCACACAATACATAGAAACATTTTATCAAAACCCTTTCAGTCTGTCATTATAACAGGGTATCCAGAAATTATACCAACGAAGTCGTCACAGCATAATCGGTAGACACATGACCAATTCTCCTAGTGGAGAATAGGCCCATTTATTGATTTTCTCCCGTCAACCTGGGTCTTTTTGGATTACTAATTGGCGTTATGTATGGAAGTCTTTAAAATCGTCCAGTATTTGATTGTCAATAATAACTGAGATGGAATATGGATCTTAAGAGGTCTTAGTAGGTGTGGAATGTGAACGCCACCTTCAACCTTCTTTTACTCTTGAAACAGAGTTTATCTCCTTATAATGCGGTATATATGAACATTGGACTTAAACACAGCTAAAGTATTTTTTTCATCAATCAACACAAAAGAATGGAGTTTTGGACTATACATAAGGAGGTTTGAATATCAATTAGTGGTTGTTCCACTGATAAACTGTATCTTGTTAATAATGATGCACTTTATCTGACATAGGAATATAGAAACAACTTTTGTATCTATCACAGCTTTATTTATTGTGTGAAATATTGTATATTAAGTATTTTATTACTTTTGGGACTCTATGTGATATCCCCTCAGTCTCCACTGTTTCTCACTGTGTAACAGGAGTCTGTTGTCTTAGAATGGTTACTACTGCAGCAACAGGAAAAGTCTACCAATTAGGGCACTTTGCCTCCTTTCACAGGTTTTGAAGGTTCTCCCAGGGTGCTTCCAAACAGCACCAATTCATGGGATTTAGCCAGGGGCAAAAAAATCCCTTCGACCTAAGTAGAGGTCCACATACAGACCTGTTGGTTCCGAGATTTCTACCTCCATCATCCACACTTGCTGCTTTGTCCTGAACTTTTGCAACCCCCAAGACGGCCGCCATGGGACACCTGCTAGAAATTTCAGCTTTTTTTAGAGGCTGCCTAGCCATCTGTGCAGACAGGCTTTGTGGTGTACTTGTGGTATGGAACAACAGGATGATGTTTCTGGGTTATACATGTCTGTTCCTCATTGCCTTTATCATAAAAACATGGGGGAAGTTGATTACATGGCAAAACCTTTGTTTGTGTGTCACAAACATCATTAAACACGTGGAGGATTAAGTTTCTCTTGCCAGGATAAAGTTTTCGCCCTCTAGCCAACTGTTACCATGTTTTTAGGATACAACCAATCAGGAACCTACATGTATAACCCAGGAACCACAAAGAAAATCCTGTATTTTCTGAGTGTAGGGACATACAGAGTTTTGAATACCCACATTTTCTGGCCAGAACCAAGATATTCTCGCACCTGAAAATCTCGTGCTTTTTGGCATTTGTAGCAATTGCTCCCGTATTTTTAGGGGACGTTGTCTGGCCACCCTCCATTTCAAAGCAAGAGTTCCTGGGATAAAGGTACTGTCTAGAAGAGGCCCCAATGAGATAGGTGTCAATCCTAATCAGAAGAAATAACTTTTCCACATAACAAAGATTTGTACTTCTGATCGCCCTCTTAAATTCATCTATTTTTTTCTTCCTGATTCAGAGCAGAAAATAATCTGCTAAGTAGTCTCTGGCCACTTCCACACAGATACATAAATTCCACATTGAACTGGATAATATGGCAATGTGGACTCAGATAATACAGTTCAAATAAGACATTGTGAATTATCTATCTTGATATTCTGTGTTATATGACTGTGTGGATGGGCCCTCCATAGAAAAATTCCAGTGTTTTCAAGGGGGAGTTATCTCAATGTAGTTTATTCCCAATATGAGGTAATAGATCCGATGCAGTCAAAACAATTGACAAGTCTTGACACTAGGCTTGTGTGATTCATAAAAAATGGTTCTAAACTGTTCCCAAAGATAGGGTGCACTGGCGCTTCATTTCCAAAGTTCTTTCTGAATTTTGGGGGTAAAAATTTGGGAACTCTAATGAAACGTACGAATCTTTTTAAGTACTTCGTTAATGGCGGACACGATTGCGCAATAGGGAAAATATCACTGAAAGTGGGGAAATTTCAGGGGCATCTCTCTCACTCATTTTGAGGTCTCCTCATTAAATTTGCTACAGTGGTAGAACACATTTACCACTGTTAGCACAGCAAATTTCAGAATGTTTGACTTATCCACTGAGTTTTGGCGAATTGTCAATTTTTTAAAATAAAAACATTTTTAATAAAATCTGTTTCTAGTTTGAAAATGTTATTTCCTATTTAATTGTGTCATCTTTACTTTGAAAGTAGTTGTTCTACTACAGAAACTTTGTTTGTGTGGCACAAACTGAATTAAATTAAATCAACTACAGGACAGGAGATAACTACAAGAAAGGAAATTCCACCTGAACATTAGGAAAAACTTCCTAACTGTGAAAACTGTTCAGCAGTGGAACTCTCTGCCCCAGATTGTGGTGGAGGCTCCTTCTTTGAAGGCTTTTAAACAGAGACTGGATGACCATATGCCAGGGGTGCTTTGAATGTGATTTTCCTGCTACTTGGCAGGGGTTTGGACTGAATGGCCCATGAGGTTTCTTCCAACTCAATAATTCTATGATGCTAAATTGGTGGCGGCTCAACAAAGCAAACTATGCTATGTATAGGACGATGTTTCTTGTGCAAATACAAAGTTTTTGCAGTGTAATAAACATTTCCCATGTTTTTATGACAGAATCAATGAGGAAATTATATTTATAACCAAGGAACAAATATCCTAGGAGAGACACCATCAGGGGATATCTAGATTGACCCTCTTCTTCTAGGCAGAAATGCACCATCCAAACTCTCCTGTCATCCATTTGCTTCCTCTACTGAGTTGGAAGGGACCCTCAAGACATATCCATATATGTCTTTTTACAACCCAACACAGAGATTGACTTAGAGCAAATCAGTGATCCCGACCCCCAAGGGACAACAGCAATCCCCTTGAATGTCTTTCTAAATGACACACAATTAACCACAAAACTTTAACTTAGCACAGATTTATACTATTAGTTGCTTTTAGTTATCTTTGAAGATTCAATCATTTTATTTTAACATGACTCTAAATGGCTGGCTGGCAGCCCTGCATAGTGTCTTGCTCATGGCAATCGGTCCAAAGTAAAAGTATTTTTAAGCAGTTTATGTTTTCTTGGCTTTGCAAAAGTTGCTTAATGCTTGCTTATTTTAGACCTCTTTGCAGATTCAACCATTTTGATTATTTTGTTTAGACACACTCTAAACAGTGATTGCTGCAGCCAGCTATTTGGGTCCTTCAGCCATCATTTGGCTCCTGAGCAGCTTTGCATTCTGGGAAATGTAGTTTACAGCAGAGCCTTTTGCAATATATATCATTGGGGGCCTGGCTTTCCAAAACTACAGTTAAGATGGCTGTGATTAGCCACACCCATAGCGCCTCCCTTATGGCAGTGTCAGTGAAGATGGGGGCCAAAGGAATGAGATTTTAAAGGCAATTTAAGTTAGGCTTTTGCAAAGTTACTTAATGGTTAGTGAAAACTAAACTGACCTTGGGAGACATCCAAACGTTACAGAACATTTACGGAAAAAAAAGGTTAAATGATTCAAATTCTAAATCCCCACCTTTCCTGCATGCATCGGAACTCTCTTTGTATGCACAAATTTAACGAATGAGATATGGCTTCCAATTAGATCTGCAAGAAACGCACACCTCTAGTTCACATACAGAAAGATTTCCGTTTGAAAGAAATGGCTTTTCCTGCCTCCCCATGAATACTGTTGAAAATTTCTCCATTATCTTCACAGCTTCACTTGGCATCTGGGCCAGCAGACTGCTTTGAGGATCAGCCTGCCTGTAATAATACAAATATTCTTCATTAAAGTTTATAACACACGAACTAGGGACTTTTCCTTCAAGCACTGCCCTTGAGGCAGATAAATTCATGTAGTCTCATTTCAAAGGAGTGTGTGTATGTGTGTGTGTTCTAAAACACCACCTTTGACAACTTTATCCTTTTAATTAGCATTACATATGTATTATTTTGTAAAATCAATTAACAGTTCCTCCCACACACATGTTCTTTGCTATATTTTTTAAGAAGAATGATTTCTAATGGAAACTAAGTCAGCTTTCTAAATTTTCATACGTACTGTATAATGAATCATTCTGCATTACTTTCTGTGTGGACATTTTTGAGTGTGTGGGTGCTAGTTATCTATTTGTTATATAAACAATGCTTTTAAAAATATGGTTATAGATTCATTCTTGAAAAAAATATAACACACGTTCTTTGTGGATAGCAATTGAGCTCAGTGAGAAAAATACTTTGAGACCAAACACGTGTGAATCTGTAATAATCTGTCAAAGGGTTTAATGTAAGAAACAAAGTTATAATTTTCTAACCGCATTTCAGCCTGCTGCACCATGTTTTTCTTGTTGATTCAGCAATGCAACAGACCAATTTTAAGTGCATTCAGTGACGCAAATGACTGTTTCATTGAGAAGATGCGGGTAGATCATCTTTGATGTAAGTCGTTAAAAGGCTTGCTCTTAATGCTTGAATGAATGAGCCTATAATCAAGCATGTTATATTAAAGATATGAAGCTTGGTAGATTTCGAGTGCTAAACAATAATTAGCTTTGTATACATAACATTTCAGATAATGTTTCACCAAATGGTAAAATATATCTGTCTGCTTCAGCATGGACACATTTATCCTGATCTCTTCAGTTGATGTCTGGATGAATCAGCCTCACCGTGGCTGAACGCCATACATACCTGATCCTGCTAACCTGGGCAAAACCCCAAATTTTTAACCAGAGTTCAGATTCTTATCTGAGGGCGCATCCAGATAGCCCCTTAACTGCAGAAACTTCTGCATTAAATAGGGGGCTGTCCAGATGGTGTTCTGGGCAATCCACAAGTAATTTATTCCACATCTTCTTGGAAGGCACAGGATACACCCACTACTTCCAACAGTTTTCCAGATTAAATTAGACTGTAAAACTGTGGGAATCCCAACCCCCTATCTCAAAGCCCTAAAACCCCTTTTAAGATTAGGGAAAGCTTGCCCGGACTCCAGTAGAGTGTTGCCGGAGCTCTCCTGGCGCTATAAATGATGTGTCAGGAGTGGGGGAAAGTAAAATCGCCCCTCCATCCTCTCTCCTGGTGCATCATTTCTACACGACAGAATAGCTCTGGTGTGTATGGATAGGGGCCCAGGAACATTTGTGTTTTTAAAATGTGGCTGCTGCTGGGATAAAGGGCTATGTGTAAGCGTCCTGAGTTAGGAGCAGTCCATATAGTTAACCTAATTCCTGATCAGAACCAAGGGCAGCTGTTTTGACTGCTATCCCACATTTCCTGGGCTCATGTGGCTGTTTCATTGAGTTTTGAGCACTGTGGCAGCAGCTGCCCCTCTTCCATGCAGCTGAGGCCTTGAGGAGGAGCTTTACTTCGATCCGTTTATTTTCCTCGGCGAAGGCTATTTTGGAGGATTCTACACTTACCTGCATTTCTGACTGGCCCTCAACCTCACAGCATCATCAAATCATTTGGTGGATGGTATGTTCCATGACTGAATTTTCCCTACAGGGCTTAGTTTGATCTTATTTGCTGATCGGTTTCTTCCTCCACATACCGTAGCGGTTTGCTTCCAGGACTACGTGTTATAGCCTTTCACAGACTGCTTGACTCTATGTTAGACTCACTGAGGGTAACTCTTTCTGATTGATGCATTTTTGCTCCTTGTGATTGCTGTATACCATGAGACTTTTGCATTTCCGCATATACAGTATATGTAATGCACTTCCAGGTATGTAACTATTGAAACATTTATCTAATGTTTATAATTATTATATTGTGAATGCTATTTATTACCAGTGTTCCACTGTCATTTTTTCTGTTCATACTATATTTGTCTGTGGGATATACTCTGTAGAGATACGTACTTCGTAATTACTTATCCCAGTACTCTTATTGTTAGTTTTCTCTATCTCTGCACTTCGCATCTTAGATACTTATTGTAGTTTCGCGTGACCCTGCGGTTGTGTTTTGTTTACTTGAGGCCCAATCACCATTACTTTATCTGGTCTTAAAAAACTAAAAAACATACCACTCTTTCTTTCATCTTCCTCCTCCTCCTCCTCTGCTTTCTCCTTCAATCTCTTGTGGGAAATGTTCTGCAGAATTGCTATGACAAATGGCAGAACTCTGACATAACAGACACTTTCCTGCATCCTTAGGAAATGTGCTCACTCAGGAAGCCGAGAAAGGGGGGGGGGGAGAGATTTTAAAAGGCATAGCTTTCTAGAATAGGATAACCTCATGTAATATTATTACTTTTTTATTTTGAGGGACTGGAGAAGATTATTCTAATGCAGCTGCATAAAGAATGATATGAGCTGTTCTTTAGTCACTTAAAGGAAATAATTGTTCATTCCAATCTCACACATCATGTATGAGTCACAAGCATGTGTCACCATCTGTATGATTTGAAAGAAAGTTTTAACACACACATACATTTATTAAACAACAGGAACAAAGCAAAAAATTCCGAGCACAATTCAAAGTGCTGGTTTTAATTTATAAATCCCTATACGGTTCTGGCCCAGTTTACCTATCCGAATGTGTTCTCCCCTATGAACCATCAAGGACGTTAAGATCTTCTGGAGAGGCCCTGCTCTCGGTCCCACCACCTTCGCAAGCACAGTTGGTGGGGATGAGAGACAGGGCCTTCTCTGTGGTGGCCCCTTGGCTATGGAACTCTCTCCTGAGTGAGATTAGATCTGCCCCCTCCCTCCTATCCTTTAGGAGACTGGTTAAATCTTGTCTTTGGAATGAAGCATTCCCAGAATAAGGATCGGGGTTGTTTTTGGAGAAATTGAATAACCATATATACTGGACTGAGCTGAATTTGATTTTATGTGGCTATCTGGCTTGAATGTATTTTATCTATAGGTATTTTATTTACATGTATTTAACTTTGTATGGTGATATGATGTTTTAATTTTTATTGACTGCATTGAATTCTTGTTGTGAGACCAATCTGAATCCCTCCTTGGAGGTGAGAAGATCGGGATATAAAAGTTTTAAATAAATAAATAAGTCAAGCTTTCTAATGATTTTGGAGAGCAGGGGAGGAAAACAACATGCAGTAGAAAACAACACAAATGTAATCAGAAACCTATATGGAGTCGTGCTGGACAGAATAGACCAAGGTTTATCTAGTCTAGCATCCTGCTGTCTACAATGAATAACAAGATGCTTCTGTAAATCCCATAAGCAAGACACAAGTGCAAAAACACACTCAAGTTCATGTTCCCAGTCAGTAGATATTGACAGACACGTTGTCTCTGACACTGGTGTCAGAGGACCCCATGATTGTCCAAATCCTTGAGGACAACTAGTCTTGTCTTCAATGACATGTCTGACATTGTAGTCCAAAAATAGTAACTTTATTAGGTACAGAGATTATTATGCTAGTGTAGCACAGCAGTTCTCGTTTGTGCCTGGAGGGCAGGGGACAGGACTTGGGGTCCCATTAGCATTAGAACCAGCAGTGCCAGAACATGATTCAGAGGATGAGCTAGATGATTGGGGCGACGGGCAGCTTTCCCTCAGGGCCTCTTTCGCCCACAGAGAGCTTGGCCTGGGAAGAAATGTGTTTTGGTCCTAGGGAAGATTCAGATAACCAGGTGCAGTTAGATAGCGATTCTGGGAGTTATGAACATCCGGGAGGAAGATCTTCTCAGGAGCCTCCTGAGGAAGATATGGAAGAAGGCGCATGGGAAACGACTAGGGAGGAGAGCTCTCAGGGAGATAGCAACACAGCTGGGGAAAGACAAGGCCGAACCTTTGATAGGAGACGGAACATAGAGTCTAGCAGAAAGGAATGGTCAAAGAGCATAGACCGGCCGAGGTCCGTGAGCAGCGATTGGAGACGCAGAAGCCTAGAGCGTCGGGGACCTCGGCCGAAGGATTAAGTATAGGATCCGTGGGAACGAATCCTCAGTGCTCCGGCCACGTCTCATCTGAATAGGCGTGAAGCGGAGTGGGACCACAAGCTAAGCTAGCCGTGGTCATCAAGCCTTGCCTTGCCTTGCCTTGCCTTGCCTTGTTCCTGATCCGCATAGCCTTGCGGAGCCTTGTCCTGTTTCCTGATCCGCATCGGTTGCGGAGCCTTGCCCTGTTTCCTGATCCGCATCGGTTGCGGAACCTTGCCAAGCTTTTGCCTATTTGCCACGTTATTTTGGACATTGTTACTTCAAGCCTTTTGGATTATCTCATATTCTATTGGACTATATTCTTTGGAACTGTTTTTATATTCAATAAAGTAGTTAGCCTTTATTCTGTCTCTGTGTGTGTGATTAAGGGGCCGGTCAAGTCCGTGCATCGTGACAGTTGGCCGGAGCACTCCTGAACCCCTTATCACACCACGGGACGCCGAAGGAAGCGACCCACGGCGGTAGCAGCCATGGCCAACTTGTCGGACGCGCAAGTGGCGGCGTTACAACAGGAGTGGGAGAGCTGAGGACCAGGGCCGGGCGCCACCCGGGAGTGAGCGCCTGCCCGCTCGGGGCAATCCCGCGCAAGTCGAGGTGTTCCTCTGCCAAGTGGACTTATATTTGGAGTTGCGACCCACAGAGTTTGCCACCGACCGAGCCAAGGTGGGGTTTATTTTTAACCTGATGGAGGGAACGGCAGCGACGTGGGCTACTTCGTTGATCCGGGCCCAGTCTCCCCATGTGAACACGCCGAGGGCGTTCATGGACGCAATCCGGGCGACCTGGGGGCCACCTGTGAATGAAGAGATGGCTGAGCGTGATCTAGCCCGGTTGACGATGAAGGACTTGTCCCTGTCTCAATACATTTCTCGTTTTCGAGTGTTGGCTGCCCAGGTGCAGTGGAACCTTTCGGCATTGCGTTACCACTACATCGCGGGGCTGCCCACGGAGTTACAACAAGAGCTGTTGAAGCATGCACGACCCGCGGATCTGGAGGCAGCGATTGCCTTGAGTCTACGTGTCGAAGCGGGGCTGCAAACCCGGAGGCGATGGGACAAAGGTGTGGTGGAAAAGCCGGTGGCGCGAAAGGAGGCAGGGGCTGGACAGTTTTTGCCCCGGCAGCTCGCTACGCCACCAGCGGGCTCGGATGAGCCGGAACCCATGCAGTTAGGCACGGTGCGGCCTAAAGTAGACCAGGCCGAAAAAGCACGGCGACAGCGTCTGAATCTGTGTTGGTACAGCGGGGGAGCCGGACATTTTTCCAGGGAGTGCCCCCAAAAGCCCCGTGGAAAGACTCCCAGAGCCTCTGCCGCCCTGGGAGGGGCCCCGGAGGCCGAAGAAGCCATCCAGGTGACGGGGGAAGGAGCCGGCCGGGTGTAAGAGGGTTCGCTCACTCGGCCGCCGTTGCTACTCTTCCCCCTGAACCCAAGACTGGACAATTGTTCCTTGTAATGGTTGGCCTGTGGTTGCCCGACAAGGGGCCGATGATGGTCCATGCCATGATCGACTCGGGGGCCACCAACAACTTCATTGATGCAGACTATGCCAAGTCTGCCGGATTAAAATTTCTGGATCTTCAAGAGCCAAAGGGTGTACAGACTATTGATGGGAGAACCCTGAAGACGGGGGCTGTGACCCAGTACACCGCTCCTACCAAGATGTGGACCAGCTCCCATAAAGAGGACATTTCTTTTCTTGTGACTAAGCTCCCCGATTTCCCCATTGTCCTGGGCATTGTGTGGCTCGCTCTCCATGACCCCCAGATTTCCTGGACCAAGAGACAGCTCGTTTTTTCTTCCGACCATTGCCAGAGTCACTGTCTGACGGCCCAGGCCTGCCAGGCTCAGGAAGTCGAGACGGTGGCCACACTGCCCAAGAAATATGCCGGATTTTGGGACATCTTCAGCGAGAAGGAGGCAGAGCGTTTGCCTCCCCACCGGCCCTATGATTGTGCCATTGAACTTGAACCCGGAGCCCCTATCCTGCGGGGAAGACTCTACCCTCTCTCGGAACCAGAGCAACAGGCTCTCCGGGAGTTCCTGGATGAGAATCTGCGGAAGGGCTTCATTCGGCCCTCCCAGTCCCCGGCTGGGGCGCCCATTCTGTTTGTCAAAAAGAAATCAGGAGAGTTGCGGCTCTGCAATGACTATCGCGAACTCAACAAGATCACGGTTCGGAACCGCTACCCCCTCCCCCTGATCCCCGAGCTCTTGGAGCGGATGCGGGGAGCCAAGGTGTTCACTAAACTGGACCTGAGGGGCGCTTACAACCTGGTCCAGATTCGCCAGGGCGACGAATGGAAGACAGCCTTCCAGACCGAGTGGGGCAGTTTCGAATACCTGGTGATGGGATTTGGTTTGTGCAATGCCCCAGCCTGTTTCCAACATTTCATGAATGACATTTTCCGGGACCTGCTGGATCGCTATCTGGCGGTCTACCTAGACGATCTGCTCATTTTTTCTCCGGATCAGGCGACCCATGACCGCCATGTCAAGGAAGTGCTCCAGAGACTGAGAGCCCACGGGCTCTATGCTAAGCTGGAGAAATGTGCTTTTGATCTGCGTGAGGTGGACTTTCTGGGCTACCGTATCTCACCAACGGGCATTGCCATGGATGACACCAAGATCCAGGCTGTGGTTGACTGGGCAGCTCCAGCCAGCAAGAAGGACATTCAAAGATTCCTGGGCTTTGCCAACTACTACAGAAAGTTCATCCCGGACTTTGCCAAATGGGCTGATCCTATCACCCAGTGCCTGCGGGGAAAGGTGCCGTTCCGGTGGACGCCAGAGGCGGCCGTGGGGTTCCGGAAGCTGAGGCAGCTGTTCACCACACAGCCGCTTCTGCAGCACCCCAATCCCCGCACCCCTTTCATTGTGCAGGCCGATGCGTCAGATGTGGCGGTGGGAGCGATCCTGCTACAACCGCAGGGAACGGACTTGTTGCCCTGCGCCTACTACTCCAGGCAGCTCACGGCAAACTATACCATTTGGGAGAAGGAGCTCCTGGCCATCAAGGTGGCTTTTGAAGTGTGGCGCCATCTGCTTGAAGGGGCCAAGTTTCCGGTGGAGGTGCACACTGACCACCAGAACTTGGAACACTTGAAGACCCAGCGCAAATTGAACCAGAGGCAACAGAGATGGTCCCTGTTCTTTGAGAGATTCAATTTCCGCATCCACTATGTGACCCCAAGCAGACCAAGCAAGCTGATGCCCTGTCTCGGAAGCCGCAGTATGTTCGTGGCGGTGAGGGGCTTTCTGAGGCCCGTCTCCTGAAAGCGGAGAACTTTGCTGCGGCCCGGGCGGCTCCTGTGAACCCTCCGTTGGCTCCGCCGGCCCCTAAGGACAAGAGACCTTTGAGTGAGCGGGTCCAGGCGCGCCAACGGACTGATCCCTGGGTGCAAGAACAGCTGACCAAGGGGGTGCAAGCCCCTTTCCAGGTAAAGAACAGGGTGCTTTACCACCGTGACTCTGTTTATGTTTCCCCCGGGCCCGAGAGGGAGGACATTCTCAACCTTTGCCACGATAGTCGGGCCGCTGGTCATTTCAGGCTGTTCAAGACCTTGCAATTGGTCCTAAGGGATTTCTGGTGGCTTAAGGTGCAGAGGGATGTGGAGGACTATGTGGGCTCTTGCCCTGTGTGTCAGCGGGCCAAGAACCCGGGGGGCAAGCCGGCTGGGTTGCTTCAGCCGCTCCGACCCCTCCGCTCCCTGGAAGATGATTTCGGCCCGACTTCATCACAGACTTGCCTAAGTCCAAGGGCTTCACCACGATCTTGGTCGTGGTGGACTGTTTCACCAAGATGGGACACTTCATTCCCTGTGTGGGGGTGCCTACTGCCAAAGAGAAGGCTGATATGTTTGTGCAACATGTGTTCCGGCTGCATGGCCTGCCTCAGAGTTTGGTGACTGACCGCGGCACCCAGTTCACTTCCCAGTTCTGGAAGGCTGTCCAGAAGTTGCTGGGGATTGATGTGCAGATGTCCACGGCCCATCACCCCCAGTCTGACGGCCAGACCGAAAGGGTCAATGCCACCTTGGAACAGTACCTACGGTGCTATGTCAACTATCAGCAAACCAACTGGGCGTCCCTGTTGTCTCTGGCGGAGTTCGCCTACAACAATGCGACGCACGAATCCATCAAGGAGACTCCTTTCTTTGCCAACTATGGACACCATCCTCGCTTCTATCCTCCAGTGGACCCGTCCGGAGGGGCGTCGGAAGCGAAAGATTGGCTTCAGGAGCTCACTGCCTTGCAAGACTTGCTGCGCACTCAATTGGACCAGGCTAAAGCAGATTATAAGCGGATGGCTGACTGGCGGCGTCAGGAGGGCCCTGCGATCCTGGTGGGGGATAAAGTTTGGCTGTCTACCAAGAATCTGCCCACACAGAGGTCTAGCCGCAAGTTGGATACTCGATTTCTGGGGCCTTACACAGTGTTGGAGAGGGTGGGGCCTGTTTCGTTCAAACTGCAACTCCCAGCGGACATGAAAATCCACCCTGTGTTTCACCGTTCTTTGCTCTGCCCGGCGAAGGGGGTGCGGCCTGATGTGATGCAGCCGCCTCCTCCCCTGTGATGCGTGACGGCGAGGAGGAGTTGGAGGTGCAGGGCATCCTGGATGCGCGTATCCGCTACCGGAAGCTGGAGTATCTCATTGACTGGAAAGGCTTTGGACCGGAAGAGCGTTCTTGGACGCGGGCTCGTGACGTCCATGCGCCGGACCTTGTCGCTCGGTTCCATCGCAAGTACCCTGACAAACCCAAGCCTCGGGGCGGCCCAGGAGGGCCCTGAGGGGGGATAGTGTAGCACAGCAGTTCTTGTTTGTGCCTGGAGGGCAGGGGACAGGACTTGGTGTCCCATTAGCATTAGAACCAGCAGTGCCAGAACATGATTCAGAGGATGAGCTAGATGATTGGGGCGACGGGCAGCTTTCCTCTCAGGGGCCTCTTTCGCCCACAGAGAGCTTGGCCTGGGAAGAAATTTGTTTTGGTCCTAGGGAAGATTCAGATAACCAGGTGCAGTTAGATAGCGATTCTGGGAGTTATGAACATCCGGGAGGAAGATCTTCTCAGGAGCCTCCTGAGGAAGATATGGAAGAAGGCGCATGGGAAACGACTAGGGAGGAGAGCTCTCAGGGAGATAGCAACACAGCTGGGGAAAGACAAGGCCGAACCTTTGATAGGAGACGGAACATAGAGTCTAGCAGAAGGGAATGGTCAAAGAGCATAGACCGGCCGAGGTCCGTGAGCAGCGATTGAGACGCAGAAGCCTAGAGCGCCGGGGACCTCGGCCGAAGGATTAAGTATAGGATCCGTGGGAACGAATCCTCAGTGCTCCGGCCACGTCTCATCTGAATAGGCGTGAAGCGGAGTGGGACCACAAGCTAAGCTAGCCGTGGTCATCAAGCCTTGCCTTGCCTTGTTCCTGATCCGCATAGCCTTGCGGAGCCTTGTCCTGTTTCCTGATCCACATCGGTTGCGGAGCCTTGCCCTGTTTCCTGATCCGCATCGGTTGCGGAACCTTGCCAAGCTTTTGCCTATTTGCCACGTTATTTAGGACATTGTTACTTCAAGCCTTTTGGATTATCTCATATTCTATTGGACTATATTCTTTGGAACTGTTTTTATATTCAATAAAGTAGTTAGCCTTTATTCTGTCTCTGTGTGTGTGATTAAGGGGCCGGTCAAGTCCGTGCATCGTGACAGCTAGGAGAAAAACCACAGCCATTTTCTCTACATAGTTGCTTTTCTACTAAATTTAAGGCCTCAAATCATGCACCCTTTTCTTCCAGAGGAATTGCTTTAGTGTGCTAAAATTTAGTTGCTTGGTGATCCCACCAGTAATTGCCCTTTTCTGCAT
Source organism: Anolis apletophallus (assembly GCA_030556195.1). Lineage (NCBI taxonomy): Eukaryota > Metazoa > Chordata > Lepidosauria > Squamata > Anolidae > Anolis > Anolis apletophallus. Next base: position 86,490,805 of record JARBWK010000009.1, read on the forward strand.
CTTTTACATTTCCTTAAGATCCGATTTGTAGTAGTCACCAAAGTGAGCACAATACTCAAATGTGTTGTATATGTATATGTATAGATAGATAATAGAGGTGTGAAATTTTCTCGTTAGTCCTCTTAAGTCAGATCAAATTTGTTAAATTCCTACTTATGAGGCAATATCCGACATGTGGGCATGGCCCACGCCAAAAACTTTAGAATTGAAACTTACCCAATTCTTTTTCATTTGCATTTTGTAAATCTTGGAAGTCTCCCAAAGTCAGTTTTATTTTCAGTGCAAGGAAGCAAAGCAAAGCCAAAAAGGCTGCCTTTTCTCTTTAGATTAATGGTCTCTCGCCATTAGGGAGAAACCAGAGTTTACTGGGAAAGAAACTCTGGGAGAAACCAGAGTTTACTGGGAAACAAAGCACAGAATTCTGAAAAATGTAGTTTGGTAAGGTGAGGAGACCTTTGCCAGAGAATTCAAAAGGCACTGTTCTAAATTACATTTCCCAGAGTTCTGTTCACATCAGAAAGCCCCAATAAGAATAGGGAGAGATGTAGCAGCAGCCAGGCAGAGTTCCAATTAATAGTTGATTCTGCAAAGCAGAGGACTGACTGATACTTCTAGTAAGTAAATCTCTGTGCTGGGCTGGGAAGAAATGCCTAAATTGATGGCCCTTAGGGGTCCCTTCCAACTCAGTAGGGGAAGCATATTAATTTGTTTGGAGACTGGATGGCCATCTGTCAGGAGAGTTTTGATGGTGCCCTTTGGAGGAGGCAAAGTTATTTTAGACTAAAATCTGTGAATGGACATAGTGATCGGCCATCTCTGAAGACGATATTAAACTTTATAAGAAATATAAAGAAAACTTGATAAAAATGTTGGTGTGAAAAAAGATCTTTTAACTATTTCCCCATATAAAAAACAACCAAAATCACACCCTGAATTACATCTTCTTGAGATCATTCTGTTACAAATGCGCTTATCTCTTCATGAAGGAACTAAGGTACTATTTAGCACAGCAATGCCTTGTGTGACTTGAAACATTAAAATGTGTCTGGCTTCTGCCTTTGAACATAAAGCCCCTACTTACAAAGTGCATGCATAGAAATTGTAGTAGGCAGGCACATTTAGAATTCAGTTGGGACTACGGGAAAATATTTTTTTTAACTTTACAAATGTCTTTGTGATGTCTTCAGGGCAAATTGAAAAATATTCATTGACTTCAAAAGGGCTCTAATTAACACTTTCACAAGCTAAGTGAAAACCTAGCATGTAGAAACTTCTTGCTGGAATTACAATATTCCAGCAAATAGGCGAGACATTTCTCTCATTAGTTGATGTGCAAAAATATAATTTGGAGATTCCTTAAATGGATAACATGTTATTTCCTTTTGTTAAACATCAGAAATCTCAAAAGCCTCCTTCTCAAATCTAGAGGGATACTGCAGGTAGACACTAATGTCTAACAACAACACTAAAACCCACCAAAATAAGCAGTGTACAATTATTTTTTATCAAGGGACACCAAAACATCACAGAGAGTGGCAATCACATTTTTTAAATCTGGCAGAACATTTCTTCAAGCTAAATGCCAATGAAAATGTAAAATGGAGAGAGATCTGTTTGAAAGACCATTAAAATATGAGGTACAAGACTGAATGGAGTACAGATACCATTGCTAGATTTCAGAAATGTAGTAAGTCACATTCAAAATTTATGACATGCAGAATTGACAAACTTGTTACTAACAAGTCTCTGCCCTTCCTAACTACAAAAAGAAAGTATTGATTTCTATTAACTTAGCCATGTGTTTCTCTGTGAAATTTGCATAAGGCCTACACCCATATATTACATGATGCACCACATTTCTGTCTAACATTGAAATACATTTGCTGAGTTTAATGGTAAAGTGAAAGTGAAAAATACCAAATGAAGACATTGCTATTTCTTTTTAAACTCTAGAGCAGGGGTGCTCACACTTTTTCAGCATGTGAGCTACTCTTAAAGCAACCAAGTCCAAAAGATCTACCTGCCCCCACCACCGTGCGCTCCCACCGCCGTGCGCTCCCACCGCCATGCGCTCCCGCCACCGCGTGTGCTCCTGCTGCTGTTTTCCACCCGCACAGCGCTTCTTCCGCCTGTGGGGCATTGCAGGAAGGAGAAAGCACGAGGCGGGGCATCCAGAGGGAGCGCTCCGCCCTGCCTGTCTCGCTGGCAACTGAGGCTGCACAGCTGCTTCTGGACGAGAGAGAGGCAGGGTGCTCCCGCCAGAGGCCCTGCCTCGTGCTTCCTTCTTCCTGCAATGCCCCGCAGGTGAAAGAAGCACTGCAAGAGCGGAAGCCAGCAGCAGGAGCGTGCATGCATGCAGGATGTGCGTGCGCATGGCAGGAGCGCCCCATCCATCTGGTGAGGCCCGAAGATCACCTGGAAGAGGGCCGAAGATCTACTAGTAGCTTGCGAGCTACCTCATGAGCACCCCAGCTCTAGAGATAGTTAGTAGGCATGAGAAAAAAGTTATGAAAATTAAATGATTCGGAAGGGATTCGTAAGAAATGCTACTTTTGAGTATTCCCGCATCTGGAATGCCAACCAGGAAGTGGACTTTCTTTATAGAACTTCGGGGGCCAGGATTTTCTTAAGTATCGTTATTAGGTCATAAGGGGGGGCACCCTCCTTCTCTCTCACCACCCTCCCGCCTCCCTTGCCAATACGTATTATGGCAAGGCAAGCCCTAAACTCGCTCCTTCTTTCGGCTGGAAGCCTGGAAAAATGTAAACAGAGAGGTTTACTCAGAAGTAAATCTGCAAAGGAAGTAAATGGAGAGGTTTACTCATGAGTAAATCCGCAAAGGAGGGCACTTTGGATGAAGTGCCCTCCTTTGTGGATTTACTTCTGAGCAAACCTCTCTGTTTACATTTTTCCAGGCATCCCTGCCCCTCCTGCCTGCCAGGATCTAAAGCATCAAAGAGTATTGGGGTAGTTGCACACAACACGTGGGAAACCAACCTAATGTATAATAGAATGAATGCTAACTTATAGAGTAAGTGCCTAATATTATAAGTAATCCAACTGGTCATATACCTACATTCCATGCACATGCAATAATACAGCAGTAATAACAATGGGTATAAGAAGAGGTAAAATTCAAACCGAAGTATTCTGATTGTGGTCCCTCCTCAAGCGGTGCAAACTGCAAACGGCTCTTCTCTATGAGCCCGGGAGGCAGCCTCTCCCGGGAAAAGCCAAAAGCCCGGGCACAGCGTTTGCTGCATGCGTGCACATACATATTCTTTGGGGGAGAATTTGCTGCAGAATCCCGGGCTCATAGAGAAGAGTCCGTTTGCACCGCTTGAGGAAGGACCAGTCAGAATACTTTGGTTTGAATTTTACCTCTTCTTATACCCATTGTTATTACTGCTGTATTATTGCATGTGCATGGAATGTAGGTATATGACCAGTTGGATTACTTATAATATTTAGGCACTTACTCTATAAGTTAGCATTCATTATATTATACATTAGGTTGGTTTCTCACAGGATCTAAAGCGTGCCAAGCCTTGATGCGCTTTAGATCCTGGCAGGGCAGGAGGAGTGGATGGGCCCTCCCTGGCCCTTCTGCCTGCCAGGATCTAAAGCCTTGAAGAGGCTTCATGACGGGCCAACTTCAGCCCTCCAGGTGTTTTGGACTTCAACTCCCACCATTCCTCACAGCCTCAGGCCTCTTCCTTTTCCTCTCAGCCTGGGCAAACTTGGGCCCTCGCTCCCTCAGGATCGGGGTGAGAGAGAGGCAGTGAGGAGCGAGGGGGGGCCTCCTCCTCCTTTTTTTGCTGCTTCCAAGAATTGAATACCCCCTTCCCTCCCTCCTTCTCTCCCTCCTTCCTATTTGGAGAGTCCCATCTAGAATTCAGTGTGATTTATCCCAGTTTTGGCCTACAACTCCCAGAAATCCCAGCCAATTTACCAGCTGTTAGGATTTCTGGGAGTTGTAGGCCAAAACCATCTGGAATGCGCATGCGCTGGCATATGAACTACTAACGAATTTCGTTAGTAATTACGTTATATTTTAGAAATTTTGGGAAAATTTTTTGTAAGTCTTTCTATTACTAATCAAAAAAATCCCCCCCTCCCATTAGATTTTCGATTCCCTATTTTCGGGTTCTAAACCATGCCTAATAGTTAGCTCTTCCACCGTGACTCTATATGGTAAACTTCCACTAGAAGCTGGCTACAAAATTGCAGCGTAGGACCTAGCAATTACTAGATAGGTGTTCTCCCTAGAAAAGTCTAGGTCCTCCAGGATTTTTGAAAAAGTTGGCTATAGAATTACACTAGAGAACCTAGTTTTTAATTAAATTTGTGCATAATCAAAGCCACAAAAGTCAAAACTGCAAATTTGGAGGGATGACTCTAATGCTTTCAGATCACTATGTGCAGATGATAGTACTGAGTTTTCAATAAAATAGAATTACTAATTACCAGCTGCCCATTACAGAAAATAACTTTTATTTCTTTATTAACATTCAATCCTACATTACTAGCAGTGCATGAAACAGCCAACAGTAATGAATAACAGATATACAGACAGTCCCCGAGTTATAAACATCACTTACATATAACAACAGGAAGTGAGGTGTAATTGACCCCTAGGAAAAGATATTCACTTCGGTAAGAGTTATCATGGGGAAATGTTGTCTCCAGTAAAGTTTTCTCACCAATCACTATTTCTGAGCAATCTTAATTGTCACAAGAACAGGAAGTGAGTAAAAGTGTTCTGATCAGAGGCACAGACAACAAAATAAACATTACAAGGCTGTTAACTCTTCTCTGTGCTATAAAAAATATTAAAATTGGCTGGAATTACATTTTAAAAATGTATCTGTTCCAACTTGTTCTTTAGAATGAAACTCAAAACCTGGTTATGGGACCAAACGTTCGAACAGTAGAGGCAGCAATTTAGAATGAGACCCAATTTGCGTGAATGACAGTGGACTGACCTGGACTATGATTTCAGATGTGTTCCATTTAAATAATGTTTTAGTAATTTTAAAGTATTAATGAATTGTTTTAATTGCTTTTATCATTGAATGTTGGCATTGAATGAATGCCTATTGTGAAGCCGCCCTGAGTCCCCCTCCGGGAGTGAGAAGGATGGGATACAAATTTACTAAATAAATAAATAAATAAACTTACATACAAATTTAACTTAAGAACAAACCTACAGAACCCTATATTGCTCGTAACCCAGTCTGTAATACAAATTCATAATTAAGGCATAAAAATTCATCAGGTAAAAGCCCTTTTTTAAAAAACCACAATCCATCAATAAAAATGTGCAAACATGTTAGTCCATAAAGCCAAAAGCTCATCTTTAAAATGGCTTTGCCTGGCAAAAGAAGTACAGCAGTTATAGAGAAATTCTTGTCTTTGTCTGTATAAATTTATTGTAGACATCCAAACTAATTATGATAAAAAATAAATGGCCAGAAATAAATGTTTAATAGTACATCTCTTAAGTTGTGTGAAAAAAGGATTAATGTAGCACAGGGATAGGAAGCACCTGGTACTCCACTTATTGTTGGGTTGCATTTTTCATCCTCCCTCACCTTTAGTTGTCTTGGCTACAGCTAATGTGATCTGAAGTCCAATAACATCTGAGGAATTATGTTATTCTTATCTGGTGAAGTCCTCAACTAGTTTATTAGGTTAAATTATCAATATGTCTTGTTCTGTCCAAACACATTGAATTAACACTGAAATAAGTGGGAGGAACTGAATTCTCATGATCTGTAAGAAAGCTAATAATATCACATTTGAGCATATTATTGCTAGAACATTATTTTATCTGTCTTGGTAGACTCATAAAAGAAGCAATAGTCTACCATATAGGTTAAAAATGCATAATTCAACATACTTGCCCGCAAATACGGAGAACATATCTAGTGTAATTCAGATCACAAACTTCTTATTGCTCAGTTTAGAATAAGACTAAAGAGATAAGGGAAAACACACAGTTAGATATGATCTCACTAACATTCCTAGTGAATATGCAGTGGAGGTGAAGAACAGATTTAAGGGACTCGATTTAATAAATAGAGTCCCAGAAGAACTATGGACAGAAGTCCGTGACATTGTTCAGGAGGCGGGAACAAAGCACATCCCAAAGAAAAAGAAAACCAAGAAGGCAAAATGGTTGTCTGTTGAGACACTGGAATTAGCCCAAGAAAGGAGGAAAGCAAAAGGAAACAGTGATAAGGGGAGATATGCCCAGTTAAATGCACAATTCCAGAGGTTAGCCAGAAGAGATAGGGAACTACTTTTAAACAAGCAATGCATGTAAGTAGAAAAATACAACAGAATAGGAAGGACAAGAGACCTCTTCCAGAAAATTATAAACATTGGAGGTAAATTTCAGGCAAAAATGGGCATGATAAAAAAAAACAAAGATGGCAGGGACCTAACAGAAGCGGAAGAGGTCAAGAGAAGATGGTGAGACTATACAGAAGATCGGTATAGGAAGAATAATAATATTGAGGATAGTTTTAACAGTGTGGTGAGTGAATTAGAACCAGACATACTGAGGAGTGAGGTTGAATGGGACTTAAGAAACATTGCTAACAACAAAGCAGCAGGAGATGACGGGATCCCATCTGAACAGTTCAAAATCTTGAAAGATGATGCTGTCAAGGTGATGCATGCCATATGCCATTAAATATGGAAAACACAAGAATGGCCATCAGACTGGGGAAAAAATCAACTTATATCCCCATACCAAAAAAGGGAAATGCTAAAGAATGCTCAAACTTTCGTACAGTGGCTCTTATTTCTCATGCTAGTAAGGTAATGCTCAAGATCCTGCAAGGAAGACTCGAGGAATACATGGAGAGTTGCCAGATGAACGAGACACCGAATTGCCAATATCCCCTGGATAATGGAGAAAGGCAGGGAATTTCAGAAAAATATCTATTTCTGCTTTGTTGACTATTCTAAAGCCTTTGACTGTGTGGATCATAACAAATTGTGGCAAGTTCTTGGTGGTATGGTCATACCAAATCACCTTGTCTCCTGAGCAATGTGTATAATGACCAAGTAGCAACAGTAAGAACTGACCATGGAACAACAGACTGGTTCAATATTGGGAAAGGCGTACAACAGGGTTGTATACTCTCACCCAACCTATTCAACTTGTATGCAGAACACATCATGCGATGTGCAGGGCTTGATGAATGCAAGGCTGGGGTTAAAATTGCTGGAAGAAACATCAACAACCTTATATATGTAGATGATACCACTTTGATGGCTGAAAGCGAGGAAGAGCTGAGGAGCCTTCTAATTAGGATGAAAGAAGAAAGTGCAAAAGCTGGGTTGCAGTTAAACATTTTTTTAAAAACCCAAGATTATGGCAACCGGACTGATTGATAACTGGCAAATAGAGGGAGAAAATGTGGAGGCAGTGACAGACTTTGTATTTCTAGGTGGAAAGATTACTGCAGACGCAGACTGCAGCCAGGAAATCAGAAGACACTTACTTCTTGGGCAGAGAGCAATGTCCAATCTCGATAAAATAGTGAAGAGTAGAGACATCACACTGGCAACAAAGATCCACATAGTCAAAGCAATGGTATTCCCTGTAGTAACCTACGGATGTAAGAGCTGGACCTTAGGGAAGCAAAGGAAGCAAAGGAAGATAGATGTTTTTGAACTGTGGTGTTGGAAGAAAGTTCTGAGAGTGCCTTGGACCACAAGAAGATCCAACCAGTCCATACTTCAGGAAATAAAGCCCGACTGCTCATTGGAGGAAGAATAGTAGAGGCAAAGATGAAGTACTTTAGCCATATCATGAGAAGAAAGGGAAGCTTAGAGAAGACAATTATGCTGGGGTAAATGGATGGAAAAAGGAAGAGGGGCCGACTAAGGGCAAGATGGATGGATGAATGGTATCCTTGAAGTGACTGGCTTGACTCTGACGGATCTGGGGAAGGTGACAGGCAACAGGGAGCTCTGGCGTGGGATGTTCCATGAGGTCACGAAGAGTTGAAAGCGACTGAATGAATGAACAACAAAAATCTAGTGTTTAGTAAATTAGCTAGTTTAAAATTTAGTGGTCCCATCCAGGTAATGCCAGGTATAAAACCCATCCAGTTTTACTCATGACTTTTAAACTTGTGTCTTGTAGATAATATTTTTTCTGTGTAGTTTAATATGTATTTTGTAGAAGTATGTTTTAATATGTGTATTTTATAGAATGTTTTAGATTATTACCCGCCTCAAGCTACAAAGAGAGGCAGGTAAGAAATATTATTATTATTATTATTAGTCATAATAGTTGTAGTACTAATAGTAGTATTACAACAACATCAATACTACTACGACTAATAATAATAATTGTTATTTATTACCTGTCTCTCCTTATGGCTTGAAGAGGGTCTCAATATAGTCAAAATACGTTATTGTTATAAAATACATTCCTTAAAAAGCATACGTTAAAACATATGTCTATAAAACAAACAAATTTAAATACATGGAACAATAATTAAAACACAATAAACATAGCATGAGTTGCTAGAAGTGGCTTATTATTAGTAAAGGTAGACCAATATGTAAACAAAATGATCTCAGGCAAACAAACATGACAGAAGATTCTTACACAGGATCTTTTTGCAGGCTTTCTAGCTGGTCCTTGTAGCTGTTTTGAAAACCACAGAATCAGCACTGGAGTGAAGGTCTTTTTCCCATGCAATGTCACTAAATAAAATCCCAGACTTTGGAAAAATATTGTTTTGGCTTATATTTCCCTAGGGAATTGTATTCAAAATAGCTTTTCCAAGCCCTGCTAAATCCCAATAGCTGCCCTTATTCCACAGCATATAAGTAAATGCATACTTTCTGTGATGGAACTTCTACTATGGCCAAAACCTAACTTGAGCAAAACCACTGACTGGAATTTACCTAAGTGTTGACTTACTTAAATATTGGTATAGCATTCAACAGTTAATCCAGTGGTTCAGTTCTAGCAGGACTAGTAATTGGATTTCGGTCTTATTATTATCTCATTGCTATTTCAGTTTTAAATAAACATGATACTCTATTGAACTGGTGTTATGTTACTTTCCTGCAATGTTTTCTTTGAAAAAGCTATAACATAAAATTGTGTACTGGTTTTACCATCTCCCACAAAGATTCAATGAGCTTTGTAAAGCAGCTTGTTTGAACTATTATAAATATCACCCAAATAATGTTGCTTTCATGCCTGTATGGTAAACGTATCCATTGATCAGAAAGTTTGAGAGGAACATTGTGTTTTGTAATGACTTTGAGGACTTTATAACACATACCATGTGACACCAAAATTGCTTAAAAAATAGAAATCTAAAAAATAAAGGAAGTTGAAGTTCTGAGAGTGTGCGGAAGTGCAATCATGGGATGACAGATTGGTGAATAGGTGTAATTGAAGAGCCATGTGATATCAAGGTTGTTCAAATCAGTATGTATGTATGTGCTATCAATGCTAACACAACTGTAACAGAATAGCAGGTTGGTGCGATAAAGTCCTAGGTGTGGTTATATTTTTTCTATATCTATAAATCCATAAAAATAAGACCATTCTTGAATCTTCCTAATAATGTAAATGTGATTGTTTCACTTCACTGCAAACAAATGCAACATACTGGAATAGTTATAAAAAGTATGTTAAGTGACCAAAATGAATTCATGGAAAGAGCAACACAAAGAACATAAGGAGAAACCTGTTAAGTAGCTGAAATGATAAATGAAGAGAAGTTAACCAAATTAACAAAACTTTGAGTTGGAAATTTTATTGGAAGAACATAAAAAGAACACAACTAATGGGTCATAGGATTTATGTTACTCCAGCGTTGTTTCTTATAGATGTCAACCAGATGCTTGGAAATCACAACAGAAGAATAGTTCCTCAACCACTCTTATTTGAAGACATAACCTTCATAAGTTTGTGAGAGCTCTTTCCAAAGCACTTACCACATTTTTCTGGGAGTACACTGTGATGAATGTGAAGATATATTTCCATTTCCTTTTTTTCTATCCTAAATCTCCTAATAATTATTAAATTACAGGAGTGGGAGAAAAACAAATAACCTAAAACACAGGAACCCATCTACACTGCCATTCAATGCAGTGTAGTACTCGCATTAGCCTGGTCCATCTATACAAACCACACAGGTTAATGCTTTTGAACCTAGAGTAAGCCACTTAATTCCCCTTGGGGGGAGGGAGGGGCAAGGGAAATATCCAAATCTTGCAGCCCCTTTCCTGGTGTTTTGACAGTGGGGACTGTCATCCCAGATCCCAATGCAGGATCCAGGATTGCATCCCCACAACCACCCTGTGCTCCCTGGACTCAAGCACCCCAGAGAGGTGGAATGACAATGCCTTCCTACCCCCAGGCTCCCACAGGACCTCCAGAAAAATCCCCCTTACAATTACCGCCTGCTCTGTACTTTCTGATTCTTTGTCATTCAGGAACCAAATAAGTTTTGAAGGAGGCTTATTCCTCCCAAGTAAAACCCATTTTCTGTATTTTTAGTGTGACACTGAAAACAATGACTCTCTCCTATGGTTACATTTTGTGACAAACCTCTGTATTTTGATGAACTTCAGTAGTGCCCACAGAGCAAATGAGTGACATCCTGTCTACAACATTTGAATAAGGTTGTCACACTTATTGATTATTCACTGGGCATTATCTGGGCCCACAAGAAGGATTATTTGGAGGGTACATTTGGCTGGGAAAGTCATAAAGAAGATATTTCCATCCATAACTAATTTTCTGATTTACCTGCTAGACCATTGACATCAGAGAGAGGATACTGCATGATTGAGAAATTTTTACTGAAATGGGCATAGATAGCAAAAATAATTACTTCAATTTTCAGTATGAAAAAAAGTGATTAAAAATAAGAAAAATATACTGTAATGTATAAGTTTTTAAAAAAAAAAATAGGAAACCCCCACCCATCCCCAAATTGGGCCAACTTACATAGGTGATCCCTCGTAGCTTGAGGATTATTGTCTTCCAGATATAGTGTGTTGGCAGTGAGTCTGGAGGTGGCTGTGGAGGACAATTCTTGATCTGAATGTTCTCTTACAGTGAGGACATCGGTTTCCAGATGGAAGGCGGTCCTGGTCAAAGTTGGCTTGACGTGCCTTCCTCTTGGCATGTTTCTCCCATTCCCCCTCCATTCGTGCCTCTTTGAATTCTGCAGCACTACTGGTCACAGCTGACCTCCACTTAGAGCGCTCAAGGGCCAGGGCTTCCCAGTTCTCAGTGTCGATGCCACAGTTTTTGAGGTTGGCTTTAAGGCAACCCTTAAATCTCTTTTCCTGTCCTCCAACATTCCATTTTCCGTTCTTAAGTTTGGAGTAGAGTAACTGCATTGGGAGATAGTGATCGGGCATTTGGACAACATGGCCAGTCCAGCAAAGTTCATGGCGGAGGAGCATCTCTTCAATGCTGATGGTATTTGCTTCTTCCAGCATACTGACATTTGTCTGCCTATCTTCCCAAGAGATTTGCAGGACTTTTCGGAGGCAGCACTGATGGAATCGTTCCAGGATTCCAGGGCCAACTTATACATGAATCAATGCTGGAACAGAGACAAATTGCAAAAGGAGTGACAAGAGGCAAATAGCATAAGCCAGTGTTTCCCAAACATTTTTTGAGCCGCGGCACACTTTTTACATTTACAAAATCCTGGGGCACACCACGAACCAAAATGACACAAAATGACACTCTAACACAGTAATACATATAGTTAATATGTTTTTAAATGTATTTATACACTCAGTGTGAAACCTGGGCCTGTTTCAAAGAACACAACATAGATATCCTAGCAGGAATGGCAGAAAGACACACTCAAAGGTATTGCTCAACAGCTGGGAGTTGTAGTTCACCCGCAAACAAAGAGCATTCTGAACTCCATCAATGATGGAATGGAATCAAACTTCCCACACAGAACTACCATAACCAAGAGAAAATATAAGAGTTTGGTGGGCATTGACCTTGAGTTTGGGAGTTGTAGTTCACCTATATCCAGAGAGCACTGTGGACTCAACAATGTTAGATCGGGACCAAACTTGGCATGAATACTCAATATGCCCAAATGTGAACACAGATGGAGTTTGGGGAAAATAGACCTTGTTATTTGGGAGTTACAGTTTCTGGGATTTATAGTTAACACACAATCAAAGAGCATCCTGAACTCTTGCAACAATGGAATGGAACCAAACTTGGCATATTGAACTCTCATTACCAACAGAAAGTACTGAAAGGGTTTGCTTGGGAATTGACCTTGAGTTTGGAAGTTGTAGCTCACCTACGCCCAGAGAGTACTGTGGACTCAAACAATGTTATGTTATGTTGTTTTTTTCTATCCAGAATCACAATGTTGGAAGGAGGCTCACCACTTTAAGGTCCCTAAAACACGCATGGGAAAACTTTATGACAATCCCCTGCCATAAAGTTATAGAGCGAGGCTGGAAGAAGGGAGCCCGAGTGGAGAAGAAAGTGTTCAGGAGGGGGAAGAAAGGAAATTGCAGGTTCCAATTTCCCACGGCACACCTGATGATCGCTCATGGCACACTGGTTGGGAAACACTGGCATAAGCTACACCTTGCCTAAATCAGAGGAAGAAAGGTAACTCTCCCTCCTTCCCTCCTTCCCTACTTTTTTCTGCTTGAGTTCTAATCGGCAGAAATGTAGTGCAATCCATAGAATGCAGTGCAGTTACTATTTTGTGTGTTTAAGGTGGCACATAATGGCAGTGGCCATTTTTAATAAATGCTTCTTTGCAGAGAGATTGAATTGGGCATTTTCAATAGGCATCTACTGTATAAAAAAAACTTGCCTCTACCTCTTGTTATTCTCATTGCCTTTGTGCTGAGTCCCAAATAGAAGAAGGTTACTTTGTTTGCACCTCTCACCCACTTCTTTTCCAGGCTGCATTATTATCCTCATTTGTATTTCCTTCACTGTCTCTATTTGTATATAGTAGGCATGTTATAGAATCCTAAAATCGGGATTCTAAAATCAAATGGGGGGGGGGGATTTTTTTTGATTAGTATATCAAAGACTTACAAAAAATTTCCCAAACATTTCGGAAATGTAACTTAATTACTTACGAAATTTCGTTAGTAGTTCTAAAGTAGGCAAAGCAGGGAAACAGGACTGATACTGTTTTAAACACAGGCAAATCAAGGGGCAACATTTCCCTTGGTTTCCTTGCTGGGAGATATAAAGCATTAATATATTATTATTATTAATATTATTAAAGGACAGGGTTCCTTTGCAGGGACACATATAATGCATTATTATATATTATTATTATTAATATTATTAAAGGACAGGGCTCCTTTGCAGGGACACATATAATGCATTAATATATTATTATTATTAATATTATTAAAGGACAGGGTTCCTTTGCAGGGACACATATAATGCATTAATATATTATTATTATTATTAATATTATTAAATAAATGCCTAGGCCTACCTCTGGTGCAGGCCTTGCTAATCTGTAGAGTTCTCCTCACTCCATCTTTTTTTCCCCATTCAGTTTTACCATAGCAGTCTAGGACCTTCGTTGGAACTCTATGGCTTTTCTTGATTCTGAACTCTTACTTCTCTTCTCCGTGCTCTTTTCACTCCTGCTGCCCTTCTCTCAGCAGTTCTTATGTCTTCCTACTCTGTTCTTCTATCTAAACCCCCTTCCTGGGTGTTTAAATCGCTTTTTTCGTCAGTCCTCCAGCCCCTCTAGGAGTCCCGATTTCGGGCTTTCTATGGTTTCCGGCTCCCTTTTCACTTCCTGGAGGAGGCCTTCCACTCTAATTAGGCTTCAAGCATGGAAAGGCCCCGATTTCACTGTGAGTTATGTCTGCAAAGCTATTTTGGAGGGGGGAATTTTCCTGTTTAATAATCTAACGAAATATTTAATAATCTAACGAAATTTTGGGCCCAGGGGGTGCGTAATCCCACTTCTGGGATTGGCCTTGCGATCCGTATAAACTTGAAAGGCCCATTACATACGAATCACTTACGATTTCTTTTAATTTCCGTTTCATTTTTCTCATGCCTAGTATATAGCAGTGGTTCTCAACCTTCCTAATGCCGCAGCCCCTTAATACAGTTCCTTATGTCATGGTGACCCCCAACCACAACATTATTTTCATTGCTACTTTATAATTGTAATTTTGCTACTGTTGTGAATAGTAATGTAAATATCTGATATGTAGGATGCATTTTAATTCACATAAGCAACAGAAAATACTGTTTTCTGATTATATTTGGCAACCCCTCTGAAACCCCTCCTTGTGACCCACCCAGGGGTCCCTACCCCCAGGTTGAGAAACATTGGTATATAGGAATACATTATGCAAGTTATACCCTCCACTGTAATGTCTCAGATAAACAGAACTTCTCATTCTCTTTAGCACTTCCTAAGTATATTTCTTCTGTGCATTTTGAAAGGAGTCAAAATGTGTGTTACATGCTCCATATTTTACTCTTGACTTATCCATGGGTAATATCAAAATTCATAATTGTGGCCCCAGAAACTATCCTTGAATTATATGTGAAGTCAACTTGAAATAACCACACTTCTTGAGTTTCCCTTCAGGCAACTTTAGAAACCTCTAGAACCAGCTTTGGTGTCTTCAGAGTTATATGTGAGTATATATGGTAATGTCCTTCAAAAGTTCAGACTACAGGCAATCCTTGAGTTGCAAACATCCAACTTACAAATGACTCATAGTTAAGAATGGGGATGAGACAACAAGAAGTGAGAGAAATCTACCCCTAAAAAGGGAAATTCATTCCTGGAAGAGTTTTCATTGGAAAAAGGTGTCTCCCCTGAAGCTTTCTCGCCAATTCTTGCTTCCACAACAAGCCAAATATTTCAAAATCAATTATCACAGGGACAGAAAGTGAGGTGAAATCTTCTGAACAGGGGTACAAACATCAAAACAAACACAACAGGGGTCTTAATCCTTCCTAGCCAAAGCAATCCTATATCTATATCTATGTCCTTTTTTGTTCCACTTACATAAAAATTCAGCTTAAGAGCAAACCTACACAACCTATTTTGCTTGGAGACTGCTTGTATTCCACAAACACCTTACGTTAAGTCTCTGTTTGTGTCAGCTGTTACAAAGGCGTGAATAGAGCATGCAATTTAGACTGTAAACTTTCTTTCACCAAAATGCATTGCTACCTTTAAGGATCGTGGTGATGTCACATTCTTTTTTAAAGTTTAATTTGAAAAGCATCCTTATTTTCTATTCATAGTGAAAAGAAGGAGGCTTGTAATTTTTCCCATTACTCATTGTGCGATCTGAGTAGCTCTCAAGTAATGATGATGTCAACTCACACAAAACCAGGAAGTGCTGGATGGCTGAGATGTTGACACCAGCTGGTCACTCTGAAAATGTGACACTCTTCTTTTCTGTATAGATTTCTAACTTCCAGTTCATCCCCTCATACAGTGTGAATCTGCCTCGAGTCGCCTTCGGGCTGAGAGAGGCGGTATAGAAGCATGGCAAATAAATAAATCTCTTCTTCCAGAAATGTAGCATGTGGCACCTTAAAGTCTGATACAATTATGTGGTCAATATCTTATGCATCTGATGTAGTAAAGTTTACTCCAGATGTTTACTCTACAGAGTTTGAAAAAACACTGGCCTACACACATTTTGATGTCTCAAGTGTTAGACCTGTTTCTGGATATATTTGACCTGCTGATTCCAAAAATGACACAAGTTTTCTCCTATCCACTCTATTTTTGAGATACAAAACATATGCCAACTACTAATCTCCATCTGCCTGCTCGTAGAAAACCATGATAACTATATCGAAGAAACTAAAGCTGATGCAGTTTATCCAATGCAATTTTCTGTGTCAGTGCCTGAAATAACTCCAGGAACAGGCATAAAAACCAAGACTTTTTTTTGTTTGGCTATGTAATTTACTAAGATTAGCCTTAAGGTGTTAAATTTACATATTTTAACTTACATATATTTCTTCCTATATCACAAGTCCTTGGGCCAATAAAATTAAAACACTTTAGAGAAAACTCAAAACAATAAGGAATAAAATAAAAAGTAAATTAAATAAGTAAAAAGTAAATAAGTAAAAAAAGTAAAAACTACAACAAATCAGCAACTCAAAACATGTATAGATTTAGGTGATATCTTAGTCTAAAGACTTCATTAAAAAGTCTTGGCACAGAGAGCACAACAAACACCATATGGGGTGTTAACCCTTTCCTATGCTATCCTGTGTGTGTGTGTGTGTGTGTGTGTGTGTGTGTGTGCACGTGCACGCGTGCCTGGAGTTCCACTTTAAAATGCACCTATTCTGACTTACAAACAAATTCAGCTCATTTGTATACGCTGGGAGAGCCGTTCGGAGGGAATACTGCAGGCTGGTAAGTTTTTTTTAAAAACTTTTCTAAAGGGTCTGGGGGTTTGGGGGGAAGGGGTGGGTATTTCTTAGCCCAGTAAATGGTGGGAATGGTGTCTGGACTGTAGTCCAGACTTCAGAAATATTGCATTTAGAAATAGTCCAAGAAGGCGTGGAATAAATGCACTAACAAACTAATTCGCTAAAACCAGGGTTTTCCTGGTTTGTAGCGAATGAATGCAGGACTGCTCAGAACGTTGCATGGGCAGCCCCCTTTTTATTGTGGAAGTTTCCACAATAAAGGGGCTGTCTGGAAGGGCTCTAAATTAGATAAACCCACTACTTCCAGTGTCTGAATTGCAGTCCAAACACCGTTCCCACAGTTTTCCAGACTAAACCCTGGGAATCCCAACCCCCTCCCCCAAAGCCCCCCCAAAACATTTTAAAAGTAAGGAAAAATCACCAGCCTCCAGTAGAATGTTGCCAGAGCTCTCCCATCACATGGAAATGATGTGCCAGGAGAGAAGGGGGAGAAAAATCTCCCCCCCCCCCCGACGCATCATTTCTACGTACTGGGAGAGCTCCGACAACACTCTACTGGGGACCAGGTGAATTTACATTACTTTTTAAATGAGTTTTAAGGCTTTGGGGGAAGGGGATTGAGTCTCCAGGTGTTCTCCCGGCCCAGTCCCGGGAGAACATCTGGACACCCAACCCAGAAAGTGCACACTTTCTGGGATGTGTGTGGATAGGGGTCTAAGAACATTCCCTTTTTTAAAACGCAGATGCTCCTGGGATAAAGGACTGTGTCAAAGCACCCTGAGATATAATGTTTTGAGGACAAAATGCATTCATTATCACAGAGGAAAAGAATGGTTATTATAGAAGTTACAAAAAGATGTATTTATTTATTTATTTGCTATGCTTCTATACCGCCTCTCTCAGCCCAAAAGCGACTCGAGGCGGTGAACAAGCTGCAGCAAGTGCCCACATACAACACATCATAATAAGATAAAAACAATCATATAAAACCATATAAATTAACAATTAAAACTACAAAATACAAATCTCAGCTCCACAATCTTATGTAAATACAAAAAGACTCTTTTGCCAACCATGTTGATCCTAAAAGCCTGAAGGGGATTTTCAATCAGAAAATTAATCAGGAGGGAAATGGTTGGGCACTTTTTTCCCACTCACAAATTTTCTGTTGAAGACTTCACCTGCACCAACTATTCTTAGACATCCTGTCATCAGATAGTCATGTGTATTGCTTCACTTATTTGAGTGGGAAGCCAATATGTGGGGACGTGGGCACCTCATCTTCTGAATGAGGACTTGGGACATTTGCCACAAAATTATATGCCATCAGTCTCTCTCTCTCCCCCCCACCCCAAACATGTTGGGTCAAAGTTTTGTACAGCCTATAATTTCACCCTCAGTGAGAGGGCAAACAGTGGCTCCAAGGCGACAGACTATTATATTATTATTATTTATTTATTTATTATTTACTATTTTTATATGCCACCCTTCTCAACCCCGAAGGGGACTCAGAGCAGCTTACAGCAAACAACAATACTGCCAGAGTGGCTTACAATGTACATATAACAATATTGCTGGAGTGGCTTACAGATTATTTATGACGTGATTTTGCACAAGTGCGATCCACTTCATTGGAAATACCTTATGAGTGCTTACACATTTTTTCTGCTATTCTTTGTTTTTCTATAGTAGCATTAAACATCTAACGAGATTATATGTTTAGTAGAAATTGTTGCGATAAGTCCTTGCAGGACCAAGTGTATGTCTGTGAAGAAAAAACCTTTTTGTGTTTAATTATCTTGTTCAGCTGGTAAAGTAGGCCAACCAGCTAGCTTGGGTGTGGCCCAAGGGGCTATAACTGTTTGAGTTTCTTTGAATACATTCTGGTGGACTTCTGGAGTACCAGCATGGAGTTCCAGCAGGAGATGCTGATGGAGAAATGCTGAAGGAGAGATCATGGAGAGCTTCTGGAGAGGCTTTTCTCTGAGGAGACCTATGGACAAAGGCTTGGCTCTGAGGAGCAGTTTGGAGAAGGGAATGTGGCGCAACTGGCTAAGTGTCAGCTGCATAAGATCTCTCTGGCCAGTAGGTCATGAGTTTGAGGCCTGCCCGGGTCGAGGTGGGTGCTGGACCTTAAGTGTAGCCTGCTGTTGATATCTGCAGCCCGAAAGACAGCTCATTTGACAAGTAGGAAATAAAGGTACCACATTAAGTGGGGAGGCAAATTTTGACTGATTTTTGAGGCCATAAAGAAACTCCAGGGATCGCTGAGGAATGCGGAAGAACAACAAAGGGACACTGGGAAATGCTGAGAGAGATGACAAGTGCGTCAGCTCCCCCTGGTGGCCAGAAGTTTGCCTCTGTTCATCTATATATGTCTAAATATGTCATATATGTTGTCTATATATGTTGAACTGCAGGGATTGTCTGCAAGTACTGTATGTGTACTGTAATCCGCTCTGAGTCCCCTTCGGGGTGAGAAGAGCGGAATATAAATAAAGTAAATAAATAAATAAATACTGTGAAGGAGGCTATGATGAAATACTCAAGGTTTATTTTGATCTCTCATTTGCTGTAAATATGAAGATGCCTTATTTTATGTTTCTTACAAAGACTGTAAGTTTGTTGCACTGCTTATTTTTGTATGCAACATTGCCAGTTTTGTTTTCAATTCTGCAAAGTAAAGAGTAAAGATTTTCTGTTCACTTTTACTCTGGTCTGATATACTGTATTTTGCGCTGGGACGTCTGGCTAAAACACACACTGTGTAACAGAAATTGAGAAGAATTCCTTGAGAAGAATTGAGAAGAATTCCTCCCTGGAGTTGTAAAAGGCATCTACTTACCATAATATAGTAACTGGCACCTATAGAGCTTGGCAGGTGCCTGATAAATTTAGTTTCTGGTCGCTTGAGAGTTAATATTACAAATAGGCCCATTACTATATACCATATTAAGCCATACCATAAACTCTAATATAGACTTGATAGTAATACTGAAATACAGTAATTAAAAACAAATTAAAAGATTTACACTTTCATTGTATTATAAAAACAGGGGTTTTAAAATTTAAAGTATTATTTCTTTGATTTTTTTTGCCAGTTGCTTGAGCGCTGGTTAATAGTACACAGTTGTCCTCAACTGTGTACTGCTTTGAGCTTTATGTACTGTTTTGAACTTAGTCATGTGAGCTTAGTCATTTGAAGATAAATCCGAGTTTATATTGCAAACTGATTATTAAACCATGTATTTCCGAGAAAACCCTATTATAAGAGCAAAAACATGTTAATAGTTACAGGAATACATTTTAGTTCCACCCTGCACAACTGCCCTTTTAAAAGTAGTTACAAAAACACAGTCCAATGCCACTGTACACTTGCTCTATCTTTTGAAGGAACTTAATCTGGTAAAAAATTAGCTGACTCCAGATTGAAATTATTTATTTATTTATTTCTTCAAGCTTCTATATCGCCACTCCCCGCGGGTTCGGAGCAGTTTACAAGATTTGGAAGAAACAACAACACAAAATAAAACAACATTAATAGAGAGGGTAGGGGGAGGAGGGGGGAACAAGGGGAAGATTAAGGGGAACAAGGTCTGAGTGATCTGGTAACAGCTTCAGCCCAGCCGTCAAAAGGGAGCAGCTTAGGAGTTCTTGAAAGGTCGCATCAGACTTCTTCCTCAGTGGGAGGGGGGGGGGGGAGATCATTCCCTCTGTGCCGTGATTTAGAAATGACATAGCTCCAGCCTGCTGGGACAACTTCTGTCCTAGGCTTGGGGCACGGCTCCTGTAGCCTGGGGTTAGTGTTCCAGAAAATCCTGGTCCGGAACAGTCTCCGAGTCCTTGAGTTGAACGTTCTAAACCTCTTCCCCTCTCGTAGGCTAATGGCCATCTAAGCAGCCTTGGGGGTTCTATAGTCGCGGTAAGGTGCTGGTCTATTCTGGTGCTCTACGGGGAGGATGGAAGCTAGGAACTGATGAACCTTCTTCTTCCGTCGGCGCCTCTGCCTCCTCGGGCGATCACGCAGCCTCTGCCGCAGGTCGCTTCCGGGTCTGCGCTCCCCTGAGGTTGAAGATATCTGGCCTGGCTTGGCATCCCCATGGACGGTCGCCATCTTTGACCAGTCCGCAACCATTCCCCCCCCCCGGCCATGGCGCGGGGGCGAGTATCTCAGGCAGAGGACAGGACCTCCGGAAATGACAATATGTTGTACAATATGTTTTGATCGAGTCAAAATTGTTATTTTAATTTTTTCAGTAACTACTAAATGTCACAATCCAGTTAAAAATAAGTAGGTAAAATTCACTTTGGAGCTCAAAGTACCTTACTTGACTTTGTGCTCCATGTAATATGCCAGTATAGCATTTAATGCATATACTGTACAAGACGTTGTGCAAGAATAATCTTCAAAGATTTTTCTTTTCTATAGCTATAGTATCCCACCCGCAACTTCCCTATTAGTTTTAACAAGACATTTAAAAAAGAATCTTGGCAGTTTAATCAAAAACTCGTTTTAATTTTATTTTCTTCATCTGCATCTTCCTGTGGATGAATGTTGGAAGAGATTCAATTTTTCTGAAAGAGTCTGCTCAATATTAGTTTTTTAAAAACTGAATGCAATTTATGTTGGTATTCTGCTTAACCCCACTTTTGCTTCTGTATATCTTTGGCTGGCTTGCTCATGGGAGATTATACCATTTCCTGTTTGTTACCTTTTCTATTTAACAGAGTCACATGCTCACCACAGGGTTTTCTCAGAATTGTACTAAGTTATTTAGAAAAATTAAGAGTTTACACTTTTTGCAGTATTTAAGAACTCCTAAAATGATAATATCCAATCTATATACAAGTGTCCCCTTCTTTTTAACCACCGTATACACTTGAGTATAAGCCAACCCAATTACAAGCCAAGGCACCTAATTTTACCACAAAAACCTTGAAAAATCCATTGACTTGAGTATAAGCTGAGGGTGGGAAATGCAGTAGCTACTGATAAATTTCAAAATGAAAATAGATACCAATAAAATTACATTACTCGAGGCATCAGCAGGTTACTTTTTAAATATTTACATAAAACTGTAATTTGAGATAAGACAGTCCAATCCAATTAAACCATTATTCTAACCTTCTTCAATGTAAATGTAATAAATGTAATAACAATAAATAGAAAAAATAATAAATGTAATAATAATAGAGTAAATTAATAAATGTAACAACAATAATCAAGTAAATAATAAATGTAATAATAATAATAAATAGAGTAAAATAATAAAAATAATAAAAATATGGTCCAAATATTCAAATATTGAATATGGATATGCTGCTAGTTTTACTTACCCTTGCCCTCGCTCAAATTTTATTCTAAGGAAATAATTAATTTTTAATCTTTTAGTCTTGTAATTTTGCAATCTTTTAAACAAAAAAAACCCCTGCAGTTAGGAGTGGGTTGACAGGACGGTAGGTCGGTATGCTTTGTATTCATATATGCATTTATTGTATGTATGGGTAAGTGTGTATGTTTTGTATGTTTTGATATGGTCAAAATTGACTAATCAATAGATAATTGAAATTGAATAAAAATAATAAAAATAAAAATAGAGTAAAATAGTGTAATAATAAAGCAAAATAATAAATCTAACAATAATAACAGATTAAAATAATAAATAACTTTGACTTGAATATAAGACGAGGGGTTTTTTTAAGTCTAAAAAAAGAGCTGAAAAACCCAGCTTATACTCAAGTATACATGGTACCTACTTTTTAATGGCCCACTCTTTCAGTTGGTTTGAATTGTAACTAGCATGAATATATTCTACATGTGATTCACTATTTTGTTATGTTTGCACCCTTTTGCAACCATGTGCTGCTTTTTCTATAAATATAAATAAAGTTGCATTATTATTATTATACTTTATTTTTATACCCCGCTTTCATCTCCCCAAAGGGACTTGGGGAGGATTATAAATGGACAAGCACAAATTTAAAAACATAACACAATAAGATAGCACTGAAACAAAACCAAATAAAACAATAAAAGATATAAGAAAAACAGTACCATACAGAATGATAAAAGTGCTGAGTTCAGAGGGCTCTGAGTTTCCTAGACAAAGCTAAGGGAAAGTGCAAAATTCATTATGAAATAGTTTGAAAACAATTTTAAAGGATAATGAATGTTCTAAAATAGTCACATAAAAACAAAACAGGTTAAATTGATTAAAATTGATTTAATTTTTATAAATTGATTTTAAGTTATTATTATTATTATTATTATTAGCAGAGGGACATCTGTAGAGATAGCAAGGTGCTTGTTTATAAAGCTATTGCTCTCCCAACCCTGCTACACTCCTGTGAAACATGGATTTTCTACAGATGTCACACTCAACTCTGGAACAATTCCATTAGCGTTGCCTCCAAAATATCCTGCATATCTTTTGGGAAGACAGGCAGACAAATGTCAGTGTGCTGGAAGAAGCAAAGTGGTAATCACCAGCACTGAAGTGATGCTCCTATGCCTTCAACTCCGCTGGACTGGCCACATTGTCCAAATGCCTGATCAATGTCTCCCAAAGCTGTTACTATTGTATCAACTCAAGAATGGGAAACATAATGTTGGTGGACAGGAAAAAAGATTTAAAGATGGGTTTAAAACCAACCTTAACAATTGTGGTATAGACCCTGAGAACATGGAAAGCCCTGGCCCTTGAGCACGCTAACTGGAGGTCAGCTGTGACCAGCAGTGCTGCAGAATTAAAAGAGACACGAATGGAGGAAAACGGGAGAAATCTGCCAAGAGGAAGGTGCGTCAAGCCAACCCTGACAAGGACCACCTTCCACCTGGAAACCAATGTCCTCACTGTGGGAGAACATGCGGATCAATAATAGGACTCCACATCCACCTACAAACCCTCCGCCAAGGCACTACACTTGGAGAACCATCATCCTCGAGCTATGAGAGATCACCTAAGTAAATATTATGTTTGCCCTTCTTTTCTCTCATGAACCAAGGCCCAAAGCAGCTGACAACCTCAAGAACCATACATATTTTTTTAAAACTATAAAATAGAAATATTTAAAAAGAATCAAATGTTACCATTATTAAAACAATTCATTTAAAATCATATAAAATGAAACAGTATAAAACAATTTAATCCCCAAATCTAGATCAATCTGCACAATTTAGTTATATCCAGGGATAGTTTCATCTTGTGTCTGTTGGATAAACATGTAGTAAAAAAGACAAGGTGTTGGAATAGATTGTTTTGAATTCAGTTTCCTTCCTTTAGACAAGACTTCAGAGAGTGCCTGACTGTAAGCTCTCTTTTCCTTTCGACTGTGATAACCGTCCTTCACAACATTTGCATCTGTATTTCTTTCCTTTACATAACACAGCTCTTTGAAAAAGACCATGAGGCCTCTAAACAACAAGCATTTTTGTAAACCTGCCTCCATTTTTTTAAAATCTTGCATCATAAAAAGAAAAAATAAGGCTAGCTTCTATATTTAGTATTCCCACCAACCCCTTGGCATAACCCTTAAATTCTGTTGTTGACAAACTCTTTGGTAACTGGAAATAGATAAAAGGAACATCTCATCTGAGTAATAAAGATGCTGATTGTATCTGATCATAATTAGTTGTGTTTTAATTTATTTTCTTTTGTGGGGTGGGGTGGGGGGAGAGAAGGTGGGGATGGCCATTGGAATATTTTACTTCTTAGATCTGGCATGTGTTTAGCATTCTTTCGAAATTGTTCTGCAATAACAGACATGAGCACCCCGCAGCCATGTAATAAATGAGTAACTGGTCATTAAGTATTTGACATGAAACTATTTACGTTGGGCATCTTTCTAATTAAATCTGATCAAAATTATGACAGTTATAAAAGTGAGTTCAGAAACTGACAATAACATACTTAATAACTTAAAACATTGGACTCTTGTGGCTAACATCTGGTTACAAAACCTTTTTATAGCAATAGGACATGAACAAACCCTACACACGAGAATAGCAATTCCAATCTGATGTTTTTGACTACAGCTTGGAGAGTTCATGACATTGACCATGGTGGCTAGAACTGAAGGGAATTGAAATCCATCCCATGTTTGGGAAGGATGCAATACAATCTCTTGGTTTTGCTTGGTTATTAGGCTCATGCCTGGTTTATGCACCATGCTATCCAATTCTATGAGCAGACAGAAATGGAAGAGTATTTCTTTTACATTACACCATTCCTTTAATTGTGATAGTTGAACAATTATGTCTTGAGGCTGAAGGAAGGTTTCACAGGACTCTAAGTCCAATGGTAGTTTTCCTAGAGTTTTCCAAAGAACACATAAGCATCCCGTAAATAGCCATTCTTTCATCATTTCCATTCTTTCTGTGCTGAATTTGCAGTTCTTGTGGGCATCATAATTGAATCAAAGCCACAATTGTTATCGATTTGTCCTTCTTAAAGCTAGTAAAATTCAAAAGAGGCCAAATATTTGGAGATATGTGTGCAATATTTCTAATACAATATAAAAAACATTGAGCATTGCTATACATAATCAAAGAAATAGAAGTATTAATTCTAAATCTTTTGGATCACTTTGTTTCTTAACTTGAAAAACACAGCTATTATACACGCCCTATCCATATGGAGAGGTAGACCCACTCCTCCGCCCTACACACACACATACACACACACACACTGTTTCTGGGCAGCATTCCCAGCTGCTAATTGGCTTTTAAGCTCATACTCTCCCGCAATGTAAAAAAAAGCAATTCAGCACCTTCACACTATACATAATTACTTTATCAATGTCATTGGTACAGGATGTGGTAATGGATAGCCACTAACTTCAATCCATTTTAAAAGATGTTAGACAAATTCAAAGAAGATGGGCATATCCATGTCAACTGGGGCATGCAGTTCTCTATGCCACACACAGCCCTATTTTTATTTTTATTTTTTTTGCACCCAAATAGCAAATAGCACCTGATGAAGGTTGTGGAAGTGATGTGCTGTTGAGCATTTTGCCACATCCCTGGTCTTTCTTAGACCACTGGAAACCTTACTTCAGGCTATATGGGGTTTTTTTTCTTTTGAGTCAGAACACTTTATATTTTGACAAAAGGTTCCATGATGGTTTAAAGGTTAGTGGATGCTGAAAGTTCCCAGAAATGCAATACAAGTTTTGGCTTATTCAAGACCTGCTTCTGATTGGCCACAAAATCCTGATCTAGGTAGGTAATCAAATGGTCATTTAGCTAACAAAGCTCTTCATCTATGGTGGTCCAAAACAGTTAATGTGTCCAGAAGTCTGAACAACCTATGTTAGGTATTGAAGCTGTTTTATCAGATACCCACAGAATGAACCCAACTTAGCATATCAGCAAAATCATTGTCAATTTTGGCATGACACTTTCCTTGGCCTGAGGGCCTTTCCACACAGACAACAATTCATCTGGAATTGGCATAAAAATGCTGATTTTGAGTCACATGAACAGCCTAGCTGTGCTGAAGCCTGTTTAACAAGACTGATATCAGTTCCATTTCCTTCCATCCCAGCACCTCCATAGGAAGTCCGGGAACATGCCTCCCACCTGTACAGCTGTCTGGATGAGTGAATGAAGAGTGTAATTCATCCATGAGCCTGTCTCCTTGGAGCTGCAGGACTTCATTTGGCTGGCAACCAAATACAGCCCCATAGTTCCAAAGTGGCAGGCATGTGGACAAGTGAATCTTCACTCCCACACATGTCTGCTCCTGTTCCTTGGAGCCACAAGACTAGTACATAATCACTCAGAGTGGTGATTTGCGATATCAAGGTTTAAATACCTGGTTAGCCATGGAAACCCACTGGTTGCCCTTGTCAAATCATGCTTTCAGTCATGTCTGTTAAAAGATGAAAAAATAACTATTATAGCATCTTACTGTAAACAGAACTACAATCCCTGTATCCGCAGAACTGATATATACAGTTTCATTTATTAACATAAGGCTACCTGTATAAACTACACCTTCCTCTCAGGGCCCTTCCACCCGGCCCTATATCTCAGAATATCAAGGCAGAAAATCCCACAATGATCTGCTTTGAACTGGGTTATCTGAGCCCACAGTCAGATAATGTGGGATTTTTTGCCTTGATATTCTGGGACATAGGGTAGTGTGGAAGGGCCCTCAGTTTCTTCATAAATGGTTCCATTGAAAATTATAGACATTGCAATTATCCGTGGTTTCACATATCCACAGAAAGTCTGGGAACATATCTGCTATGGATATGATGATCATACTATAGTTGCCAATGTGATGTATTAAAAATGTTTTCTGCCTATGATGAGACATGAAACAAAATATTCAAGGGGAAGTCAAGGACTGTCCTCAACAGAATGAGCAAGGGGACCTTCAAATGCAGAGGTTCACTTATGCATGGCTGTATAAATGACTGTCCATGATTGCAATGAGTATTCTGGCCAAGGATCTGAAGAGTCACTTATTGGACTCTTCTGTACTTTCAATAGATCACATGAGATTGTGATCTTGGCAGCAAATGTTGAGATAAAGTACACAGGAGGAGCTGGTCTCACAAGGAACTATTCAAAAGCACTAGAAAATAAAATATAGTCTGTCAGCCGGAATCAGAGTTGTCAGACTGGTTATTGAGTGATTAAGTTCTTTTACCCTCCTGTTTGAGTGTTACTACATCAAAAATATTTAGGTTAAAAGCCTTTCTCACTACTCCCAGCATATAAGGTTCTACATGACCACACACAGTACCTTGAAAAATAAATTATGGCCACTGGTTGTGCCAGATATACCCGGATGCTCTCCAGAACAAACAAAGTCCTAATTGTCTACCATAAGTTCCCAAACAAATGGAGAAAATACTGTACATTTGTGATACACTTTGAACATTACCAAAATAACTTTCTGGAATTAAGTTTAAGTTAAAGAAAATATATGAGGGAAGGAATAATTAATGCTTGCTATGATGGCAAACATCACAGACAAGTGCTTAAGCTGATATTTTTAGGCCCGATAGAAGTGGATTGGGTAAAATGGTTGACTGTGAAAATTGTTCCAATTGTCTTCAACTATGCCCTCTCATTTTATACACACAGATTTTCCCCCCTTCTTCCTCATAATCTCAAAGGCTTTTTGGTGATGAACATATCTGATGAAGTCAGTGTCCAAAATTTATGGAAGGCAAAGGTATCCTACATCTGTTTCTTTACTGCTAATGTTTATAATTTAGGAAGCTTATGACATCTGGCCAACTCCTGCACATTCCTAGGAATTACTACTCACTGTAATATTACTTCTTGTTGCTGGGACACACTGTGAAAAAAATCTCAACTGTGTTTTAATACACACTATTTTTAGAACAGAGCAATAGACATACCTTCTTCTTGGTAGTTTATTTTGCTTACATATCCATTTGGAGGACATTCATTCTGCTTAGGTTTCCACAGTTGCCATGTTTCTTCATTCAACAGTCTGAAGTAGACCAAATATGGCCAGGACTAAAGGATCCCAAGTGAAAAGCATGCTAATCCCACCAGTGCAGAAAGAAGGTTTCTAATTCTCTGGTAATCATTCTGACCCACGTGGATACAACCTCACAGTGTGAAATCTTTTCCATTGCTTCCTTTAAACCTTTTTATGTATTGCTACTGTAATTTATTTTTAAAGGGCCACTCACATTATTAGAGTTGGATCCAGTTTTAGTTATTCTTAAGAATCAACATTGAAATAGATAGGACATAATGGTGAAGCATTGGCAAAATTCAAAATATCCCATTGCAAATTTCCATAGAACACTGGTTGGGCTTTGAGAGTTGTAGAAGATGCCCCTCTCAACATCTCAACTTCAGAGCTTCATTTAGTGTAGACAAACAGCCTTCTTGAGGTGCACCTACAATGTAGAATTACTGCAGTTTGACACTAATTTAATGCCATTTCTCAAAATATCCAGAGAGAAGAGGCATGCAAAAGTTACTAATGAACAGAAAGCAAATCAGAATTCTTGCTATGAGAAATTTCCAGTGGGTCGTTCTTTAATATTAAAACATAAGGACTGAAGATAATTCAGTCCTTGTAGAAGAAGAAATATTATTTGGGAAATCAATGATCTCATCCCTTCCCAACTTGCCACCCAAAAAAATTCCAGCAACAATACCCTTGAGTCAGGCATGTAGCCGGGGGGGGGGGGCTTGGGGGCTTCACCCCCCCCCCCGAAATTCTCAGGGTGGTCCGCGATAAGGCCTTACTGGTACATTATTTAAACTGCTATGTGTATTTATATCATGATCTGATCACCATGCTCAATATATCCCATATGCATGGGGGTATTGGGATAACAATACAAAAGGTTTGCTAGGGTAGACCCTCTCTCACTCAGATTCAGCCCCTGAATCAAACTCAACCCCCCCCCCCCCAATCAAAATCCTGGCTACAGCCCTGCCTTGAGTACCATGCACTTGTAATTCCCCATGCTACTTGCTCAGAGCAAATAAAGGTAGTCTACTAGAACACATTTTCACCAAAAAGAATGAATACAAAGTATATCATCAAACATAATCAATTATTTCATACATCGAACCAACCTTCCATAGTCTGCAGCAAATACAAAAAATAGTGCCAGAGTATCACCATCATCACCACTAAATATTTATGTACCTTTTCTCCAGAACTTGAAATCAAGGCAGTTTATAAAAATTAAAAGATATACACATAAAATAGATTAAACATATAAAGTGTATTGTAAAAATGGGAATAGAATCACATTCCCAAAGTATAAAAAATTAATAAATCAGCAACTGCTAAAAGCTCCTGCAGTCAGTTCTCTACAGTAAAAACTTTTTACCTGCTAAAGGAGAGTCATGAGAGAGACACTATAACTTGCCTAAGAAAGGAGGTCTGAAGTCAGGGAGCAACTACTGAAAAAGCTGAGATAGATATATTGTATTTCTGCTAGAAGCACCGGGAATGTGGCGCAGCTGGCTGGGTGTCAGCTGCATAAGATCTCTACTGGCCAGAAGGTCATGAGTTTGAGGCCTGCCTGGGTTGGGGTGAGCTCTTGGCCCATTTGTGTAGCTTGTTGTCGACCTTTGCAACGCAAAAGACAGTTGCATCTGTCAAGTAGGAAATTTAGGTACCACTTTGTGGGGAGGCTAAATTTAACTGATTTCTGGAATGTTAAATTGCCTCTATGTCTGTCTATATATGTTGTATGTCAATGGCATTGAATGTTTGCCTGTATATGTGCATTGTGATCCGCCCTGAGTCCCCTGCAGGGTGAGAACGGTGGAATATAAATGATGTAAATAAATAAATAAAAAATAAAGATGTATTAGGACAGAGAGTTGTGGCAGGGAGAGAAGGATCTCCCGAGAATATTTCAAAACTTGGGAAGAATCATATGAGAGACTGCACCCCTGGACATGAGTTGCGTAGGGCTTTATACTGTAAATCATAATCACCACTTTGACAAGTGCTCAATCAATCCCAATCCCAGTTCCCTTGCAGCACACAACAAGTTCCTCTATGTCATCAAGTAAAGCTTTCTGTACCTCCACCTTAGATACACATAAAGTGTCCCTAGCTGTGGTGTAGCCATGGCAAGGGGTGATAGGCCTTATGATGAAAGAACGAAAAGTTTTCAGTTGAGTGTATTGTAGCTGAAGGGGAACACGAGATCCCATGTTCTACTGGAAGCATATGATCAATAAAAGTACATGATACATTATACATTATAATGGGCAAACGTCACCCTTCCAAGTGTCTTGGACTTCAACTTCCACAATTCCTAACAGCCTACCACAATCCCTAACAGTCCAAAACACCTGACGGGCTGAAGTTTGCCCATGTCTGAAATAGATGTATCATATAAGAAATCCTCACAGAAGCTCCAATATCTTACAGGATTCTATCATTTAATGAGTAGTGGTATGTCAGTAACAAGAGTGCTCACTATCTGCATGCTGCCAAACTAACTGCCATCTGTAAAAGTGCAAATAGAGACTTAACCCTCCAGCTCAAATTTCCCTGCTGAAAAGGGAAATTTCAGGGCCCTTCCACACAGCTGAATAAAATACCACATTTTCTGATTTGAACTGGAATATATGGCAGTGTGGACTCAGATAACCCAGTTCAAACAAGATATTGTGGTATTTTCTGCCTTGGTATTCTGGGTTATATGGCTGTGTGGAAGGGCCCCAGAATATCAAGGCAGATAAGTCACGATATCAGCTTTGAGCTGGATTATCTGACTCCACACTGCCAAATAATCCAATTCAATGTCGATTTTATACAGCTGTGTAGAAGGGGCCTCAAACAACTGTTTGAGACCCAGGGGTGCTATTTGATTCTTGAAGATGAACCCTGGAGATCTGGCAAATTCAATAGTTGTTGTTACACTAACTATGGGGAGTTCTGCCATCTTGCAGTCACACTTCCTCTGTTACTGCTTCCCAACAGAGAACAACCACAGAGAGACAATATGAATATCTCTTTAAAATCCAGTAATGTGTATTTCCTTAATCAAAAAAGCTCTTGCTGTTTTTGCATGTCTCACAGCTCCTAGTCCTCCCTCAAAGACTGACAAGTCACTCTGTAAGGTCATTGAGGTTCATGGGTTCATGCAGTACTCTGTTCCCAAAACCAGACAGTTGAACCGAGAGCTGCCTCAGGAAAGAACAGTTAAAAATGCAAAATTTATATAGCATGTGAGTAATTGAAAGAGTCACTGTGAGTAATTACTAACATGATACAACTGATATTACATTGTTATGATATTTAGTACACACTATTAAATACTTACTTGTGTACATATTTTGAACTCACTGCCTTGAAGTGTGGTGGACTCTTTTTCTTTGGAGACTTTTAAACAGAGGTTGGATGGCCCTCTGCCAGGAGCACTTTGATTATGCTTTCCCTGCATAGCAGAGGGTTGGACTAGACCGGGTCTGCCCAACTGGCGCCCCGCGGGCCGTAAACGGCCTGCCAGCCTCCTGGACGCGGCCCGCAAGAACTCCGCTTTTTCAATTAAAAAATAAAAATCACCGAAAAGGGGTGGGGCCACTCGTGGGGGCGGGGCCACTCGCGGGGCGGGGACGCTCCCACACTGGCACGCATGCCCAGCGTCCTGCGCGGCCCGCCCCTTTTCGGAGGGGGTGGGTTATGTCAGGCGTGGTGCCGGCGCCGAGGAGGAAGAGGTGGAGGCAGAGGCCCCGGCTTCCCTCCACCTTTTCCTCCTCAGCGCAGGCGCCACGCCTGACGTCACCCAGCGCCGCCGAAAAGGGGCAGGACGCCGGGCATCCGCGGCAGCGGCCTGCCCCTTTTCGGCAGTGCTGGGCAACATCAGGACGTCACCCAGTGCCGCCGAAAAGGAGCAGGCCGGGCAGGACGCCCCATGCGAGAGGCCACGCCTCCCCCCCACTGCAGCCCCCCAGGTGATCACTCACCGGAATTCCGGCCCTTGGGCCGGCAGAAGTTGGACAGCCCTGGACTAGATGGCCCATGAAGTCTTTTCCAATTCCATGATTCTATGTATTACAGCTTGAGCATCCCTTAGCCAGAATCCTGAAATTTGAAATAGCCTAGCAGGTAAGGCGTTTAAGGTGGAAGCTTTCTTGAGCTTTGCTTACTAGGTCAGTCAGTCCTCTTAGCAGATTCAACTATTTATTGGAACTCAGCTGGATACGGCTACATCTCTTCCCAATCCTGATTGGGGCTTTCTGATGTAAGCAGAATTCTGGGAAATGAAGTTTAGGGCCGGGCCCTTTGAATTATCTGGTATAGGGCTCCTCACCTTCCCAAACTACATTTCCCAGAATTCTGTGCTTTCTCAGTCTCTTTCCCAGCGAACTCAGCTTTCTCCATGCTGTTTCTCTCTCCTAAAGGCATAAGAACATAAGAACATAAGAAGAGCCATGCTGAATCGGACCTCAGCCCATCTAGTCCAGCATTCTGTATCACACAGTGGCCCACCAGTTGTACACGGGGATCTCGAGCAGAAGGGAGGGCAAAACCCTGACCTGCTCCCGACCCCCCACAACCAGTACCCAGGGACATCCTGCCTACCTCAACCAACTCCGAGGTGGCACTTGAATGTCCTTTTCAGTAACTACCGATACACTTGGTATCCATGAATCTGTCTAATCCTGCCTTGAAGTTGTTCAGGCTAACAGCTGTCACAACCTCTTCTGGAAGTGAGTTCCATAACCCAATGACCCTCTGGGTGAAGAAATATTTCCCTTTATTAGTCCTAATTTTCCTACCTTGGAGCTTCAGGGAGTGCCCTCTAGTCCTAGTGTTTTGTGACAAAGAAAATAATTTTTCTTTATTCACCTTTTCTATCCCATGCATGATTTTATACACTTCGATCAAGTCACCTCTTAAACGCCGTCTTTCAAGGCTGAAAAGACCAAGGCGTTGTAACCTGATTTCATAAGGGAGCTGCTCCATCCCTTGGATCATTCTTGTTGCCCTTTTCTGTACCTTTTCCAGTTCCGTTATATCCTTCTTAAGGTGCGGAGACCAGAATTGTACACAGTACTCCAAATGTGGCCTTACCATAGATTTGTAGAGAGGTAATACAACATTTGCTGACCTATTTTCGATTCCCTTTCTGATCATGCCTAGCATAGAATTTGCTTTTTCACTGCTGCAGCGCACTGGGTTGACATCTTCATTGAGCTGTCCACCAAGACCCCAAGATCCCTTTCCTGGTTTGTCTCGGAAAGCTTTGACCCCATCAGTTGATAAGTGTAGTTGGGGTTCTTTGCCCCGATGTGCATGACTTTACACTTGTTTAGGTTAAAATGCATTTGCCACTTTGTTGCCCATTCACTCAATTTCGAGAGATCTTTCTGGAGCTCTTTACAATCAGTTTCATTTTTAACTACCCTGAACAATTTAGTGTCGTCTGCAAACTTTGCTACCTCAGAATTCACTCCTACATCCAGATCATTAATGAATAAATTAAAAAGTAACGGACCCAAAACTGAACCTTGGGGTACGCCACTTCCCACCTCTTTCCACCCAGAGAAGTGTCCATTTATTACCACCCTTTGTTTCCTACAGTTTAGCCAGGTTCCAATCCAGGACAAGACCTGTCCCCTGATTCCATGGCTGAAGAGCTTATTTAGGAGCCTTTGGTGAGGGACTTTGTCAAAAGCCTTTTGAAAGTCAAGGTAAACAATATCAATTGGGTCCCTTTTATCTATGTGTTTATTTACACCCTCAAAGAATTCTAACAAGTTAGTAAGACATGATTTGCCTTTGCAGAAACCATGTTTTCTTTCAGCAATGCCTGTTCTTCTATGTGCCTAGTAATTTTTTCTTTAATAATGGTTTCCATCATTTTGCCTGGAACTGAGGTTAAACTGACTGGTCTATAATTTCCTGGATCACCTCTGGATCCTTTCTTGAAGATCGGTGTTACATTTGCCTCCCTCCAGTCCTCGGGTACAGTGCCTGATCTTAGAGAAAGGTTATATATCTTAGCTAGAAGTTCAGCAATTTCACACTTGAGTTCCTTAAGAACTCTGGGGTGGATGCCGTCTGGACCTGGTGATTTGTTGACATTTAGTTTAGTAAGGCATGTGAGAACATCCTCCTTGTTTATCTCTATCTGTTTTAATTCTTTTAATTCCCTCCCTGAAAAAACTGACTCAGCTGAAGGCATATGTTGTCTGTCCTCCTGTGTGAAAACGGAGGCAAAGAAGTCATTTAGCCGCTCAGCAATCTCTTTGTCTTCGCTGATTTTCCCTTTCTGGCCATTGTCGTCGAGTGGCCCAACTGCTTTTCTAGTTGGGTTCCTGCTTCTGATGTACTTAAAGAAGTTTTTGTTTTTTTTTTTTTTAATATTCTTTGCTATGTGTGCCTCAAAATCTCTCTTGGCTTTCCTGACTGTTGCTTTGCATTTAGTTTGCCAGAGCTTGTGTTCCTTTCTGTTCTCCTCGGTAGGAAGAGCCTTCCATTTCTTAAATGAGTTTTTCTTCTTTCCAATCACATCTTTTACTTCGTTTGTAAGCCATACTGGTGTCCTTTTGGACTTTCCATGCCTCTTTCTTTTTATTGGAATGCATTTTAGTTCGGCCTGTTTTAAGGTATTTTTAAACAGTTTCCAAGCATTTTGGAGGGATTTGATTTTTTTACTGCTCCTTTTAGTTTGTTCTTTACAATTTTTCTCATTTTGGTGAAATTCCCTTTCTGAAAATTTAAGGTCTCTGTGTTAGTTTTTACTGACAGTTTGCTATCCAAACTTAAGTTGAAGGTTATTGTGTTGTGGTCACTGGTACCTATGGGCTCAGTTACAAGGACATCTTGAACGAGATCTTCTGGCAAGAGGGCATTAGTTTAAAGAGGAAAGGTAGCCCTTTAGCTTTGCTTTGCTTCCTTACTCTGAAAATAAAACTGTGTGAGGCTTCCAAGATTTACAAAATTAAAATGAAAAAGTATTGGGTAAGTTTTGACTTTTAAGTTTTTGTGGTGGGCTATGCCCATACATCAGGTATCACATCGTACATAGGAATTTAATGAATTTGATATGACTTGCGATGATTAATGAAAACATTGCACACCCCTAGCACATAGAGCCATCTTCCAACAGTGAAAGCAGAAGCTTTCTTTAATATGCCTCATTGCTGTTTTGGCTTTAGTTTTTTCCCGTTTCCTTTTGCCACAATACTGCTGCCATCTGTATCACTTTTCCTGCTCTAGGTATTATATTGTATTACACACATGCACACTAGGTCCTTACAGTCAGCTTTAACTTGAAGATTCCAAATTTTGGTGAACATGCGTTGAAAGCAACAATACTTTATCTATTGAAACCAAAATGTTAGTATATAAAATTTCAAAGAAACTGTATGTGCTGTGGAAGCATGAGGTAGGTTTCTTGATTGACAACACTGTGTGCAGCTATAATCTAGAAATTTCTAAATTTTCCACCTTGTGCAACACCGTGTCATTCAGATACAGCAACCTCCATTATACCCACCCAGATTGAGTAAGGCTTCCTAAATCACATTTTTTTGTTAATTTTCAAAGATGGCGATTAAAATAGACACATGCAAGTATAGACATTGATGAGAAAGTTGTAATAAGAAGTATTGTTTTCAATTTGGCAAAAGTTTCTTTTTCCTTGGAAAGTGGCTTGTTTTCACATTAAAAGCTACAGGTCAGCTAAACAATGCCTTTCTAGTTGATCAGTAGGATGAATAGAGTTTCTTTCTTTTGGTCAGCTAGTCTTTCTCTGTCTTAATTTTTTAAAATGTTGATTATGTTCTTGCAAGATTCTGCTATTTTCTATCAGTAGAAATGGTAGTAAGTAGTAGTAACACCTTTATAACCCATCTTTCAATGCAGTTTGAAACTGAGTTATATGGTTAGTGTAGACTAGATTCATAGAATGCTGTTCAATGCAGTGTACATGGGGCCTAAGGCAATCCTTACAGAGCTTTCCTTAAAAGCCTTTAACTCTAAAAACCTGTCTGAATGGTTTTTTGAGTGGTATTTCTACTCAGAACATTTTCTAAACATTACATTTTTCAGAATCCGCTGGAAATGTTGGCTAGAAAAATCTGTAAGTTGTAGTTTTGTTAAAAAGCTGTCTTACCAAGCTCTTCTTCCACATACAAAGTATGTATCTGGCTAGCATTCTTTAAAATCTTGCTTGCATTCTTGAGAACAGATTATATTTTGTTCTGAACAGAATGTTCAGCGGGGCTGCTTGATGCAGCAATAGCACCGTGGTTTCACCAGTGAACAGCTCCTCTTTGTGAATGTGGTAATGAAACCAGAGGTTTGTAATTTGTCATTGTAATTATCATTTCTTTATTCCCTGAGCAACTTAGGGAGACATCTTGATGAGAACCTTGGTTCTGGCCAGTTACAAACTTGAAATTTGAGTCTTCTCTCAGTTACACAATATCTACAATCTCTGTAGTATTTTTCCCCTAGTTGAAAGTCTGCTTTCTTGTTGCAGGTAACCAGACCATATAGTTAGCCTTAATTATGCTGGGGATCTACAGATAAATACACTCATTTGGACTGACTAATTAAAAAGCAAGGGGTTATTATGGTGCTTTCTATGTTGCTGAACTTGCAGTGAGTTGTGCTTGGTGGTGATAGGGGGACAATTATGGCACTTTCCCCCCATTCTTAATCAGTTGCACTGTGGTATGAAAAATACACCAATATATTCCACAACTGTCCTGATCTGACAGGGACAGTTCAGATTAATCCTTTGTCATTTCACTTTTTCAGTGACTTTTAAAATGCCCCAGATTCTCTTTCTTACTTTCTCTTCAGTTTATTTCAATTGCTCCAAACTGAATTCACATCCAAAAGCAGTTTATAATCAGCAGGGAGGAGAGGAGAGATTGGGCAGAATTTTGCCCTTTCCTTTAGACATAGGCAAAAATCAAACTGTTAAGCCTATCTTAGATGGTTCTTCTTTATTAATAACTTTTGTCACCTTGACCACATGATTATGTTGCTTGGCTACATGTATCACAGCCTTCATCTATGAAATGTTAGAGAGTATACTCCAAAATCCCAACCACCTGCTCAAGACACACCACACAGGCATATACCCCACTCAATACCTCCAAACAATTGTAAGTGTCCATTAATGTCCTTATATTTTGACTGTTTTTTTCTGCATTGCATCCCTTTCTGGCAGTAACAAGAAATATGCCCAGGAATTCGGATGATCTGTGATATTTGAGCGGGGCTCTTTATAGGGCATAAAATTTAGTGATGAAGGCTAATCACAACAGCAGCCACTTTTCTTGGGACTTCATCACACAATTCATTTTCAACATCGTAGATTAAGCTACAGAGCCCCACGCTGCCCATCAGATGACATAGCCTCATTTACAGTAGGGCTCCATGGCTCAAGAGGGGCAGTGACATCCTATGATGCTGTGCCAGTAATATAGGAGCCTCTTTGTGCTCCATTAGGAACAAGAAAGATAGCACTGGGGGAAGCTGCGTAGTGTGATGGGGAAGCATCGCTGCTGATGAGGTGGAGTGTGTGCTCCTGGATTGACCTGCTGCCCTGTTGATTTGCCACAAATGCTGGAGAATATATGTGGTGGACCTCATCAATGTGTTGAGGTCCTCAAACCATGAGCCCTCACTTGGGCCTACAGGAGAAAGTTGGCAAGCCTACAGGAGACCCCCATAAGTAAGCCACCTGCCACTACTATGGAATCCTATCTTTCTCTAAGCAGGAGCCAAGACAGCTTATAGTCAACTAAAAGAAAGTACAATAAAGCTAAAAATATATATATTACTGCAATAGTTTAGTTGATACGGTCTTTTGGATAGTGTCTAGGCCCAAGCCACAAAGAGCTTTAAAGATCATAACTAATACTTTTGATGGGATACATAAGCTGAAGAAGGCTTGAGAGGAGAGGAGAGGAGAGGAGAGGAGAGGAGAGGAGAGGAGAGGAGAGGAGGGGAGAGGGAGGGAGGGGGAGGGGAGGGGAGGGGAGAGGGGAGGGAGGGAGGGGAGAGGAGGGAGGGGAGGGGAGGGGAGGAGGAGGGGAGGGGAGGGGAGGGAGGGAGGGGAGGGGAGGGGAGAGGAGAGGAGGGAGAGGAGAGGAGGGGAGAGAGGGAGGGGAGAGGAGAGGAGAGGGAGAGAGAGAGGAGAGGAGAGGAGAGGAGAGGAGAGGAGAGGAGAGGAGAGGAAGTTGAGTGTTGGCCACTAAATATCCTCAGTATCCCATAGCATTAGTTTTCTATGCGCCAGAATAGTGCTAATAAAGGAATGGCTGAGAAGGGAGTTATCCCAAGTGGATCATTATTGGCTTGCAGTCTTTTGGGTAGCGCACCACAAAATCTAGTAGATTGCTTTGTGTTCCTCACATAAGGAACGTAAGTGCTTAGTTTCATTTAGTTTCAAGATTTCTGATTTACACATTGATTCTCAGAGCAATGAACTCTCTACTGCCCAAACCAGTCTAGCTCCAACTGCTCAAAGAATCTCCATTTACACTCATATATTCTCTTGGGAAGCTGGGGTCTAAAGTCAGTCATGAGTGCAATGTGCTTCTTGGTTTAGCATCCATCATGTACAAAGTATCTGTTTATTCATATCAGAAAAAACCACAAGCTAACTTTAAACTTAACCGATTTTGAAACAGCTCTCGGGGGTATGCTATCTCTGTGTTGTTGATGGTCTGTGGGTGACATAGCAACCAAGGAATAATGGCCTTTATAACATTTTATGGAAAACAAATGCTTTGAGATACCGAGGTTAGTTTAGTGGGCACATAAAGCTAAGGACAACAGGGCAGTTCCTTCCAGTTGCTTTTAAAAAAGATTTTAACTAGCCACATTTTGTATACCAGCCAGAATTTCATTCTCTTGACTGTTAGGAGGACACAAGGGGAAAAGGAAGCTATGTTCAGACAAATTTTCTTTTCGTCCCAATTTTCTATAAGACTTTTTTCCCTTTTTAAATCTGGTATGACCCTTTCATCCTCAAGGTATATGCTTCAATCCGGACTTCACGTGGATACACAATGTGCCATTGAAAAGAAGGACTTCTGGTTCAAAATACTGCAGAGAATGTTGAAGAGTTAGAAAATACATAGAGATGACATGAACACATGACACCACAAATACAGATTTGTGGATGTGGGGGTCATGCTGTTTACCAATCAACCATTCTTTGCACAGTCAGTGGGGTATTTTTTGTATTTCTCAGGAACATTTTTCAAAGATAAGTTCTGACTATGAGTGAATTTATTATTGTTGTTATTATTGTTGTTGTTGTTGTTGTTGTTAGAAACACAACCAGATTAGTACACAGCAGACAAGATCACTATGCTGCCTGTTGTATTGGATTACATGTTGGACACTTCCCTGTGTGATGTATTGGTAAATAATGTGTGCAGATCTGAGTAGGGTGGCCTTTTGCAGGTGACAGATGGTAATTTTGTCAGTGCTTATTGTGTTTAAGTGCAGGCCAAGATCTTTAGTCACCAGTGTGCTGATCACCACTTGGACCACCTTGACTGGCTTGTGCCAGAGTCTTTGCAGTTCGATCTTTAAATCCTCATATCATATTATTATTTATTACTATTATTAATTTATTTAGTGCACTTATATCCTGCCTTTCTCACCCCGAAGAGGACTCAGAGCAGCTCACAACAAAGGCACAATTTGCTGATACCATATATATACATAAGATAAAAACTAGACATATACATTGAAAACAAATAATTAAAAACATATCAATCTTTTAAAAAAGCATTGAAGCACAACAGCTAAAGTGCTGCCAAACTTCAATAATACCATTTGTCCCCTTGAAAAGAAGTCTAACATTGGCATTGATTCCTCCGAACTTCATTTTTATTGTAATGCATTCTGAAATGAAACTAAATAGCATTGCAGCTTTAGTCGCAACCACCCTTATTACAAAATACTACCATGGTGTCTCAACTATGAATGTTTCTACAGAATAAATGCAAATTTCAATGTGTGTCTAAACTCTGTACCCCTAACATAAACCACTGGGATATTTGCTGTTTACATTAAAATTTATATGATGCAATGGAAGGTCATCAAATTAGGACTGTGGTCAAAACACAGTTACATTCTTTGACGTTTAGATAAAATACATTATAATTATGAGCTGAAAGTCCAGTTTTGAACTTCTAGCTGGAAAAATGCCACAGGGACAAAGCCAATTACATAATGGATATTTTCTTGGAAGCCTTGTTAATTTCGCATTGCATCAATTTAAATGGTATCGTTGGCAGAAATGATTCATTTGAAACAACCCAAACAGGAGCACAATCGGAATGTTTTTGCTAATCTAAACTAAAACTGAACCAAAGTTAAATTGGCACATCACACATCTCCCTGGTGATGCCATTGCATTTCTGTGTCCGGATTTCAGTGGGGGTCCTGATCCGTTTTTTGGGAGCCTCCCAAATTCAGGAGGACAGATAACTGTTTTCACTCTTGGGTTCCGAAAGATTCATTTTCTGTCCTGCTCATTTATTTATTTATTTATTTTTTTGGGGGGGGGGGCTTCCCAGGCTCACCTTCTTGTCATTTTAGGCATTTAAGCTGTTTCTACTCTGGATGATAGGTACTGCAAGCACTGGCACACACACTTTCTCTCCTGGACATGCACCATACCACACACACTTTCCAAGGCATTTAAAGGAGGCTTCTTACCTGTTTCCATTCTAGAGGATACTCAGGAGATGTGCTGCAGGCAGGCACATGCACTTTCTTTCCTGAGCCTGCACCACGTCACACACTCTTTCCAAGGCATTCTGAGAAGGCTTCTTAAAGCTGTTTTGCAGGCAGGCATGGGGGCCTGCACCACACCACGCATTCTTTCCAAAGCACTTTAAGGAGGTAAGGAAGAGTGATGACCTCCTGGAGCTTTTGGGCTTCCTTAAAAAAACCTCTTTTTTCCTGGCACACTTTGATGTCCGTTCTGTTTTGGGTTTAATGCTTCCTTACAGCTGTTTCTACTCTCTGCTCTAGAGAAGAGGTAACTGGTATTAGTTTTCAGGGAATGAGGGTTTTCTTTTTGTTTTCTGGGATTAATAAAAAAGACTAAACTTTGATACTGAAAAGTAGCGGAGGAGCAAAGATCGGCTCCCACTTGTTTTCATTACAGGTAGGTTTTTGTATCAGGAGGGCCCTTACCGTTACGTGCTCCTGAAGGTACCAAAAGTATCAAAGGTACCAAAGGAAAAGAGATCCATGTACAAGTCAAGTTGATAGGCAGCTTAAAGGCACTTATACACAAATATCTCAGGAAAGAAAACATTGATTTTCATATCATCTTCCACCCTTCCTGGAAGAACTGACTTCTGAAATTCAGAGAAGTAAAGTACTTTTTACTTTATGGAGCTGCCAACATTTTGGGAACACTTCAGTAGTGTAGCAAATATATTGTAGCTGACTTCCAAGCATAGTTTATAAAATAAACAGCTCATGATTTTTTCATCTCATGGTATATTAACACATATTATCATCTTGGCAGCAATTTTAAAGCTAAAACAGGCAAGTCTGCCAAAAAGGAAATGTGAAAACACACACACACACACACAGACACAGAGACAGAAGGGAGTTGCTGGGGGTGAAGTAACCAACACAGTACATTTCTTCTGTAAATATTCTTGAGACAGAAAAGTTAGAAACACCATTAAATAAGGCTACTGTACATACATTTTTGCATTTCCAAAGCCAGCCTTGCCATCAGTAAAGTAGGTAACTATCTCAGGCAATAGATTTTTGGTGTCCAGTGGCACATATTTCTGGAACTAAAAACTTCAGGGAGAGGCTGTAGTAGACAGAAAGTCAGTACTATCTGGATGAAGGTCACAAGTTTTTTGTTTTGTTTTGTTTTGTTTTGAGTATGGCTAATTTTCAACAATTACATGTTTCCTAACCTCACTTCACACACAGTGGTCTGTGAAGAAGGAAGACATAAAAGCATTAAGCCTAAAGGAAACAGTGTGCTTTCTGTGGAAAATTTCTTCACAAGGAGAATGAAGGGAATTCAGGAGCCCTCCAATGTGTAATTATTTTAATGTTTTTAAGGGGGTTAGGTTTACTTAGTGATTATAACTATCTTAGGGTCTTATGTCCTCATCACATGGAGGCTTAAAAGTGTCTTCTCCCTGCTTCTTGGCACTGCTGGTACAGAGTCTACTGGAGCCCATTAGATGATGCAGGGCTACTTCTAGCAGGGCTCTGTTGGATTCCGTTAGGCCCTGTACTGACAACATAGAGACATGGAGCCCCAAGGAGTTGGGCGTACACCCAATTCCTCATAGAGGAAGCTGGGGGTGATGTGGGAGGAAGCCGAGGACAGCAGGAAATATGGTTGGAAGGAATCCCATAACCAACCATGATAAGGGACAAAGTGGTACACTGCCCCCACAGTTCCCCCCACTGGCCCCCAGCTCCTCAGCATCCATGTGATGAGGTCCGTAAGCTGGCATTCAATAGCAACACACAATTCATGCAGGTATGTTATGTGAACAGTGCGGCATCCTCATTGTTTGCCCAGTGAGACAATGGCAGGAAAAAAACTGTCACCTCTTAGTTGCTCTCAGAAGCCAGACATTTGAGGAATTGGCAGCACAGACCAGAGCCCTTCTCTTGCCAATTCCACAGGCATCGTGTTCTTCTTTTCACTGCCACCTTCTTCACCTTCACCAGTAGCTTTTAGTGACTTCTGTTTTATTGAATAAGATACTTTTTAAAAATAGGAAAATGGTATGCACAACCTATAGCATAGGTATTTTTTCTACTCCTTCTTCTAAAGACCCTTTGTGGAGTTGTTATTGTTATGCCTTCAAGGCATAAATATAAGAAATGTTATCTTTATTGTCATATTATTTGTTCAGAGAGGTTTGCCTTTACCTGAGGCAGAGAGAATGTGCTATGACCAAGGTCAGCTTGTAGGTTTCCATGGCTAAGTGATTATTTGAAACCTGGTCTCCAGAGCTGTAGTCTAACACACAATGCACTACACCATGCTGGCTCTCAAAAAGATTTACAATTGCTTGATTCCTTGATAATGTGCTACCTGTATGCTATTGTACATTTATCTGTCATGCTTTTGTTTATGCACATTTTAAAATCTGGTTGATGGCTTCATATCAATGATGGGTCTGCAATGGAGGGGGAAGAGTGTGATGGCTGAATATTCTCACCAGCCGGAACATGCTTCCCCCGTTTTGGGTGCCATCTGTACCAATACAGCAACAGACACCTGAAGTATCAAAAAGAAGCACATTATCACCTGTCCTCAGTTTGATTCAAGAAGATTAAGCAATTATTGATATAAAGTATGAAGCAAGTGGTTTCCAAATGTGTTGAAGCTACACTGTCATCTTGGCCAGGACCCCAGGGGATGCTTTCATTTTGCACAAAGAGGATTGTTTTGTGGATGTTTGAGAGTCATTCCCATGATTTTTAAAACTTGCTGTTCGCTACAGCAGTGTTTTCCAACCTTTTTTGAGCCGCGGCACACTTTTAACATTAAAAATCCGGGGGCACACCACCAACCAAAATGACACAAAATGACACTGGGAGCAGCTGCTGGGAGTGCCGAGCTGGCTGGGGAGGGGAGGAGCCAGGCCATGCCCCGCCCCCCCCCCCCGGCTTCAGTTCTCCCACAGCTTCACCAGCCTTGAGGGGGCAGTGCCAAGCCAGCATTGTGCTGGCTCTGCCACCGCTGGCTTGGCACTGCCCCCTCAAGGCTGGCAAAGCTGTGGGAGCGCTGAAGCCGGGGGAGGGGGCAGAGCCAGGCCACGCCATGCCCCTCCCCCTGGCTTCAGTTCTTCTTTCCCTTCTTTTTTTTCTTTGCCGCTGCCCGGCCCTTCCTCCTCCTCTCCCAAGCAGC
Organism: Anolis apletophallus; assembly: GCA_030556195.1. Classification (NCBI taxonomy): domain Eukaryota; kingdom Metazoa; phylum Chordata; class Lepidosauria; order Squamata; family Anolidae; genus Anolis; species Anolis apletophallus. Next base: position 86,534,648 of record JARBWK010000009.1, read on the forward strand.
AGGAGTTCAGCAGGAGGAGGGGGGAAGGAAGGGGGGCAGAGAGCTTTTCCCGCGGCACACCTGATGATTGCTCACGGCACACTGGTTGAGAAACACTGCTCTACAGGACCACAGTAAAGTCTCCCCTTAAAAATGACACATATGAGACATTTGTGCCACTGTACTTGCATTTAAAAAGGTATGTGGGGATGCCTGTTATAATTACTGCCTTTAATGTTGCATCAAGAATATGTATATATTAGTATTAATACACTGGCCAACACATTTTGGTGCCTCAAATGTTAGCCCCATTTCTGGGTATATTTGATTTGCTGATTTCAAAAATAGCACCCATTTCCTCCTGTTGACTCTGGTTTTGAGATCCTATCAACAGTACTTGCTCATAGAAAACCATGATAAACATATTTAAGAAATTAGAGCCAATGCAGTCCATCCAATGCAACTTTTTGAATCAGCACCCAAAATAATCCTAGGAACAGACCTAAAAACCAAGACCTGGTTGGCTGTGTTATCATCATTATTGATATTGTTATTATTTGCCATTAAGTTGGGTTCAATTTATGGTGACTGACCTATGAATGAGAGACCACCAAAAGCTTGGTTGTCACCCTGCTCAGCTCATGCAAACTCAAGGTCCTTTATACACAGTTTAATAAAATCAGATTATCTGCTTTGAGCTAATTATATGGCAGTGTAGTCTCAGATAAATCCAGTTCAAAGTAGATAATGTGGATTTTTTGCCTTGATATTCTGGATTATATGGCAGTGTAGAAGGGCCCTCAAGGGAGTGGCTTCCTTGATTCAAGTGATCCACCAGTAATGAAATATTCCTCTTTTCTTAAGGCCATCTACTATTCTCAGTCTTATTGAGTTTCTAAATGACATTTTATGTTGCTAGAAGTGGGTTAATAGTTTCAGCTAGCTCACACACTAAAGGATGGCACACAAAGAATGGAAGATATTATGAAAACATAAATGCTAGTACGAGTGAGACAAAGAAACATTATTCTTTGTGGGTTGTATTAAATAGTTTTGAAGGCTAGTGGTTGAGTTTTTGGTGGTGGTTTTTGGAGGTGAGGCTGTTAGAAACTATAAATTGTATTGTTAAAGGGATTATGCCTTGTGGACACTGCCTGAAGGGAGCAATGTGCTTTCCAGTACATTTCAATATGTCTTTTTTTTTGCTCTCATAATTATGGTTGCTTGCATTCCAAATTGTGAATGGGGATTTCGATTATATATGGCCTTGGGTGCACAGGCATATTTTATCAGTTTTTATACAGTAGACCTTTCCATTTAGTCCAGGCAAATGACTTGAAAAATAGGAACAGGGTGGACAAGTGGGTTAAATGTCACTTGTGGGATCTGCCTAGACTTCCAGTTTAATGCAACTTGCAATGTCTGATTCATCAGAACTTTAAAAGAGAAGTGCTTTCAGGCCTTCACATTCTCTGTACACCCCTTTGCATTTTTGGTCCAGCAGAAAATTGAAGATAATTGAGTAAACTTAATTATATGGAGTGACTTACCTTGTTTGTTTGTTGCTCAACAAACAAGGGAAGGGCTACTTTTCACAGTTGTGCTGCAATTCTGATTTAGCTTTGCTTTGAATTATACAGTGGAACCTCGACTTCTGAGCATCCCAACACATACATACATTTTGACTTATGAGCCATTGTTTTGCCTAGGTTTTGATTTAACATCCAAGCACTGGTTTGATACGTCAGCAACCCAGAGGGAGTGTTCATGCCAGACAGAGCGCTCACACCAGACTGACCACCCACACCTGATGGACTGCTTGCACCAGAGAAAGCGCTCACAGCAGATGGAGCACATGTGAGAGTACAATATAAACAGAGCAAGGGTTACGTTAATGTGAGAGTGCCAGAGGAAGCACTTACATGAAAGAGCACTCTTGAGTGTACAGGGTTTTAAGGGAGCAGTTTCATGACCTCACGTCTCAGTGCCTCTGCCTGCATGCCACATGCTCTTCTCCACTTTGGGAGCTTGTTGCCTGCTTGCCTCTTCTCTGCTTTTGAAGATTGCTGTCCACTTTGAGGAAGTTTGGGTTAGCTCATTTTGTGTGCTTTTTATTTCTGGTATGTTTCACTTCAAGAAGAGAGTGACCATATACTTCTTTCCTGTTGTCTCTCCCGTAATATGTCCTCATATTGCACTCCCCCAATTCCTTAGAAGGCCTGTCTCCACTGTTCCATCCCCTACGAGCTCTTATATCTTGGTCATTCAGTGTTTTATCATTTTATGTACATTTGGTCTGCCCACTGTGATTGATTTTTACCTTATTTCTTTGTACTGTTTTATTTACTGTTATGTTCTACTTATTTCATTGTGATGATATTTTTTGTTGTTCTGTATTTTTGCTGTTATGTGTTACCAAGCTTGGCTTCATGTAAGCCCCCCTGAGTCCCCTTTGGGGAGATGGTGGCGGGGTATAAATAAAGATTATTATTATTACTATTATTATTATAAGAGAGAGAGGATCAGAGAGAGCAAGAGAGGGAGGGAGGCTGGAATTAGAACTGTATTGTACAGGATGAAGAAAATGATGCTGTTTTGCCTTGCTCTCACACTGGCCAACACAAATTTAATTAGATATCATCTTGTATTAGCGGACATATCATCACATGTGACAGCCATTTTGGAAAGTACTCACTGCTATACATATATAGATATATAGATATAAATAAATTCTGCTCACCTCTCCTCAAAAAATACTTGCACTCTTTAAATGGAAATTGGCATGCAATTAATGAAAATGCCTATTTTTCAAAAAGATTCCTCCCCGTGGGTGGGGCAAACAAGTTTTCCAGGTGGGGCTCTCTACTTATTGGCCTAAGCATGTCTATACTTCAAATAAAAGGTAGTAAAAATAACATCCTAGATTATTATTTGAATTGATGTAATTAATGCTACATGTAGTATTTTCATTTCTCATTCTCACTTTTACATTAATGAGAAATGCTAGTGCCAATGATGTATAATGACTCCTTTCTATATAAAATATAGGATAAAAATCTTCTAATAAACTTCATGCTACTTTTACTATATTAAAAGTTTGTATGAGTCACAGTCCTTTGCAAGCTAACTTTGTGGGGGGAGAAACTACATAGCATTCCCTTTTACAAATTAAATGCTACTAATATGCCATAAATGTTGTAGATTCTTGGCTAGACACACAACATGATTACATTTTAAAAATTATTATCATGCAATTACTACCGTATCTCACAACACTATCTAAAAAGTGAAAAAAGGGAAAAAATGTGGACTAGAAAGCAGATTAGCAAAGACTCAGAACATTCTCCATAATAATGCAATTATAGTAATCGCAGGAGTAGAATTAAGAACAGTGCAGAAGTTCCTTCAGCAGATTACACACACCAAAAAACAGAACATCATTTTGGTATATAGTTCCTATAATCCCCTAGCCAACAGGAGCCGTGACCATACTGCTTGGGGTATTCTGTGAGCTGTAATCCTCCCTCTACATAGTTTAATTGCATAGTTAAAGCAATGTTATTCCCCGTATGGATGTGAGAGATGGGCCATAAGGAAGGCTGAGCGAAGGAAGACAGACACTTTTGAACTATGGTGTTGGAGGAAAATTCTGAAAGTGCCTTGGATTGCAAGAAGATCAAACCAGCCCATACTTCAGGAAATAAAGCCCGATTGCTCACTGGAGGGAAGAATATTAGAGGCAAAGATGGAGTACTTTGGCCACATAATGATAAGACAGGAAAGCTTGGAGAAGATAATGATGCTGGAGAAAATGGAAGGAAAAAGGAAGAGGGGCTGACAAAGGGCAAAATGGATGGATGGTATCCTTGAAGTGACTGGCTTGACCTTGAAGGAGCTGGGGGTGGCGATGGCTGACAGAGAGCTCTAGCGTGGGCTGGTCCATGAGGTCACGAATAGTCGGAAGCAACTGATGGAATAAACAACAAAGTCCCCCTTTTCAAAGCTTTTACCAAATGCCCATTAAATATCAAACAGTTTCAAACAGATCAAATTTTGCCAATGAGCACAAATCTTCATAGACCACATTCAGATTATTTCATCACTTTCTGCTGCATTTTTTTTATAATCCCACTACTTTTGAACTACTTTTGAACTTACTTGTATTTTCAGTTGTCTTTATTTTTCTCTGTTGTGAAGAAATGACAGGCAGGGTTCCTACATGATATGATATTATCTGCCTGGTGTTTCCTTTTTAGGTTTCTATTAATGAGTAGAAAATACAGATCGCTGTATTGGCTCATTGGCTAATTGAAATCAAGCTGTTCTAATGAGATGTTGATAGAACTTTCATTTTTTCTGCAAAAAAATCAAAATGTAGCTAATGCTATATAGAAGAAAATAGACATTTGTCTAAACAAACACATCAGCAGACCAAGAGCAATGTACATCCTATTTGTAAAATACAAATAACAGCTTAGATGGGTGGAATATTAAGTTTGAGTCATATTTTGCCTATTTTAATAATTCCTCCTATTCAAATTTGTTATTTTTATAATGCATCTTAGGTCAACTTCTTTTTTTACTGTGTCATTTTCGCTCTTTTCCACCATGATACTAAACACTTGTCTTTATTAAACATTTCTTTTTTGTTTTTCCATCCCATAATGTACAATCCTACCCCCTACACCCCCCATAAATCCCTATGTCACAGGCATTCTTATTGCTCTTTTTTTTGTTTTCTAGCCAAATCCCCCCAAACCTCCCCCTCCATTTTTGTCATGCGTTTTAAAATAAGAAAATGCACCTTATAAATAACAAGTAATGTATAAATGAACCTTCACATGGAAAGATACAATAAAAGATCAACTTTAAAGTGGTAGAAGCACAAAGTTGTGGCAAGGAAGCATATTTAAGGCAACAAAATGTGTGTTGGCTAGTGCAGTGTTTTTCAACCTTTTTTTCCAAGAAAAAATTTCCAAAAATTTTTCCCAAAAAATTTCCAATGAAACCTATGAGGGGGCTGCTAGGAGGGGGGAGAGTACTAATTTTCTGCGGCAAACACCTGATGATCGTTCAAGGCACACTAGTGTGCCACGGCACACTGGTTGGGAAACACTGGGCTAGTGTAACAGCAAAGCAAAACCTGCACATTCACATTGAAAAATTTTAAAAAAAGAAAGATCAACTTTAAAATGATAGAAGCACAAAATTGTGGCAAGGAAGCACTTTAAGAGTGCTTCATTTTATCTGGATTCTACCTTAAAGCTCCTGGGGCTTTCCCTTGATTTATATCAAGGAAACATATTTTGCTTTGATGCCATGAGTAGGACACACTGGTCTCGCAACCAAGTGGCTATCAGCTTTGTTCTTTCTGTCAGAGAGATTTCCTTATCCTTTCTCCAAAGGATATGAGGAAGATTTGGGGATACATCCTTTACGACTAATTTGCCAATGTTTGTCATTCAAGTTTGATGTCTCTGGACCTGAGAGATTTTCACCTTGTGTCTCTCCCCCACCTCTCTATATGTTCAGAGATACTAGTATCAACCAGTAAGACTGCTGTAATATGCAGTAAATGTGGAGTTTGATGTTTTGAAGACTCTTTTCCTTTTCCTTAAAGGAAAAACAATGGCCTCAAACCAAAGCTGTATTACTCCAGGTGTTACATGCTGCTTCTCCACCCGCCCCCCAGCCTGACTCCCATCTAGGCTTCTTAATGGTTTTGTCATCTTCCTGTAATTGTTTCACCTCTATAGGATTTCCTGAGAACCTTCTTAATAATAGAGCTGGCAGTTCCCTTGGTATATGCATCAGTAGATTGCATTTGGGTAGCAGCCTAATGGTTGTCTGGATAGCAAGCTGTCTCCAAATAGCAGTTAGCAGCAACCAAGGGAGCTCAAGCTGAGTTACTTACAAATTAACGTAGGTCGGTTCTTTTTCCGCATATGATTTAATATGACATATTGGGAATGGAAGCGGAAGTGTGAGGTCGCGGGCAAGAAAACACAGATAAGAGGGTGATGTAATGAGTCTGAAAACTACTAGCATGACAAAGCTTCCTTAATATGTTTAAAGCTATTTAATATATCTTAATTGGTGTATTTTTTAATTAAAAAATCTCCTTTGCAAGGTTGACTGACAGTTTCATTTTTACACATTATTAATTTGCTTGTTTGTTTCCTGATCTCAGCATTGATGATTCTTCTTTACTTTTGTTCAGAGGTAAACCATTGAGCTGCTGAACTTGCTGACTAAAAAGTCAGCAGTTCGAATCCGGGGAGCAGGGTGAGCTCCTGCTGTTAGCCCCAGCTTCTGCCAATCTAGCAGTTCGAAAACATGCAAATATGGCTAGATCAATAGATACTGCTTTGGTGGGAAGGTAACGGGGTTCTATGCAGTCATGCCGGCCACATGACCTTGGAGGGTCTACAGACAATGTCAGTTCTTTGGCTTAGAAATGGAGATGAGCACCACTCCCCAGAGTCAGACACGACTAGACTTAATGTCAAGGGGAAAACTTTACCTTTACCTTAGACTGTAGAAACCTATCTAGTTGTGGCCATAGAGGCTTTCCATCAGGTCAGACCTTTTGACTGTATCATATACAGTATATCACATCCCCATGAACACAAAATTTCAATTTTCTTGAGGCAGTAGCAATAAGGAAGAGGAAAGAGAAAAAAGGAAAGAGAAGGAAGACCGGGGGAGAGAAGCTGGCATTTTTTGCTTATGATTCTGAGTAAAATGCATGTTAAATTATTTACATGCCCACTATGGACTGGGATAAAAATACTTTACAGTATACTGGCATACAAAATGATTTATGTACCCTGCTATCTATTTGAAATTAATTGGCATAATGACACAGCTAAAAATAGAATTTGAAGTTGGGGACAAGTATGCCTTCAAACATAAAAACAAAAGGTTGATCCTCAATTTGACTACAGCTAATTCAAAAGGATTAGCAAAATCACTACAGGCAGCATAGTAGAGTCTATAAAAACAGCACCAGGAGAGTCAGTCTTTCTCGCATCCTTTGGCAGTTTGTTCCAAGCTTTTTCCAATAGGAGTTTTTCTCCATGCCCTCCCCTTGGTTGATCTTTATAGCAGAAACAAATATACAAGAATGTATTTTTTAAAAACTACCTTCCCCAGACAGATAGGAAGATTTGAATTATGACTGTTTTCTATGAAACAGGCTCAAGGGAGCTTTCAAAAAATAATATGGATGCTTAAAGGGACAAAGCTTAAAAAGTAATCTCTCTCTCTCTCTCTCTCTCTCTCTCTCTCTCTCTCTCTCTATATATATATATATATATATATATATATATAAAATCTGTGAAATTAAAAAGATCTCAAAAGTGCCTGCAGAGCAACTAAAATCAGTTAGAAAAGGTCTATCTGAATAAAAAGGTATTTTCCAGCTGGCAGACATAGAGAGCGAAGGCACTTTGGTCTCCCTTGGTAGACTACAGCTCCCATTATCCAAATGAAATAAGACCATCTAGATCAGACATGGGCAAACTTCAGCCCTCCAGGTGTCTTGGACTTAAACTCCCACAATTCTTAACAGCCTACCTCCTATTAGGAATTATGGGAGTTGGACTCCAAAATACCTGGAGACCTGAAGTTTGCCCATGCCTGATCTAGAGCAGGCCTGCCTAACAGGCGGCCCGCGGCCCGTACACGGCCCGCCAGCCCCTTAGACATGGCCCCCGCCTACCCTCCTGGAAGAAATAATATATTTTGGTGGGGGGGGGAATTCAAAAAAAATATTTTTGGGAAAAATTGGGGGGGGCTGGTGCCCGCCGCCTTGTCGCTGGCTGCTGCAACAGCCAGCGACTACCGGCTCCGCCCCAAAAGGAGATCACCGCGTGGAGCGGCGAGCGCCCATGCGCACACAAGGAGAAGCCCCAAAAGGAGGAGCCCTGCGCAGCTGCCTTCTCCTTTTGGGGCTTCTCCTTGTGTGCACATGGGCGCTCGCTGCTCCACGTCGCGATCTCCGCCCGCCAGTGTCCTGCCGCCATCACGGACTCACGTGGAGTGGCGGCGCCCATGCGCACACAAGGAAAAGCCCCAAAGGAGGAGGCAGAAGCCCCAAAAGGCCTGCGCAGGCGCAGCTGCCTCCTCCTTTTGGGGCTTCTCCTTGTGTGCGCATGGGTGCTAGCCGCTCGCCTTTTGGGGCTTCTCCTTGTGTGCGCATGGGCGCTCGCCGCTCGCCTTTTGGAGCTTCCCCTTGTGTGGAGTGGCGAGCGCCCGTGCACACACAGGGAGAAGCCCCAAAAGAAGGAGGCAGAAGCCCCAAAAGGAGGAGGCAGCTGCGCAGGCCTGCGCAGCTGCCTTCTCCTTTTGGGGCTTCTCCTTGTGTGCTGCACGCGGCGATCTCCGCCATCCATCCATCTATCCATCCATCTATCCATCCATCCATCTATCTACCTACCTATCATCCATCCATCCATCCATCTACCTACCTACCTATCTATCATCCATCCATCATCTATCTATCTATCTATCATCCATCCATCCATCTATCTACCCATCTATCCATCCATCTACCTATCTATCCATCCATCTATCAATCTATCCATCTATCTATCCATCCATCCATCCATCTACCCATCCATCTACCTACCTATTCATCCATCTATCCATCTACCCATCTATCCATCCATCCATCTACCTATCTATACATCCATCTATCTATCCATCTACCTATCTATCCATCCATCTATCAATCTATCCATCCATCTACCTATCTATCCATCCATCTATCAATCTATCAATCTATCAATCCATCCATCTATCCATCTACCCATCTGTCCATCAATCCATCCATCTACCTACCTATCCATCCATCTATCCATCCATCTATCCATCCATCCATCTATCAATCTATCCATCTATCAATCCATCAATCGATCCATCTACCCATCTACCTACCTATCCATCCATCTATCCATCCATCTACCTATCTATCTATCCATCCATCTATCCATCCATCTACCTATCTATCTATCCATCCATCTATCAATCTATCCATCTATCCATCCATCTATCCATCTACCCATCTGTCCATCCATCCATCTACCTACCTATCCATCCATCTATCCATCCATCTACCTATCTATCCATCCATCTATCAATCTATCCATCTATCCATCCATCCATCTACCCATCTATCCATCCATCCATCTACCTATCTATCTATCCATCCATCTATCCATCTATCCATCTATCCATCTATCCATCTATCCATCCATCCATCTACCCATCTATCCATCCATCTACCTACCTACCTATCCATCTATCCATCCATCTACCTACCTATCTATCTATCCATCCATCTATCCATCTATCAATCCATCCATCTACCCATCTATCCATCCATCTACCTACCTATCCATCCATCTACCCATCCATCTACCTACCTATCTATCAATCCATCCATCTATCAATCCATCCATCCATCTATCCATCCATCTACCTACCTATCCATCCATCTACCCATCCATCTACCTATCTATCTATCCATCCATCTCTCTATCCATCCATCCATCTACCCATCTATCCATCCATCCATCCATCTATCTATCTATCTATCTATCCATCTATCCATCCATCTACCCATCTATCTTATCTATCTACCTATCTATCCATCCATCTATCTATCCATCCATCTACCTTTCTATCTATCTATCCATCCATCCATCTATCCATCCATCCATCCATCCATCCATCTACCCATCTATCTGTCTTATCTATCTATCCATCCATCTATCCATCTACCTACCTATCTATCCATCTACCTACCTATCTACCTATCCATCCATCTCTCTATCCATTCATTCACCTATCTCTCTCTCTCTCTCTCTCTCTCTCTCTCTATCTCTCTAATCTATCTACCCATGCGCACACAAGTAGAAGCCCCAAAAGGAGGAGGCAGCTGCGCAGGCCTGCGCAGCTGCCTTCTCCTTTTGGGGCGGAGCTGGGGAGGGGAGGGGCAAAGCTGGGGGAGGGGCGGAGCCAGGGAGGAGCCAGGGGCGGAGGCAGACCCTTTGGCCCCCCAGGTCATCAGAGACTGGAATTCCGGCCCTTGGGCCGGTAGAAGTTGGACAGCCCTGATCTAGAGCATTGCTTCTTAAACTGTGGCTCCCACCCACAAATGGGGTCCCATAAGAAAAAATGTGGGTTGATAAAAATTTGACAACAGTAAAAGGTGTATAAACACAACCTAGTGGCTGTTTTACACATTTACACACATCTCTTAGTAACAACTTGTGATGTTTACAGTGGACTTTACAGAAAAAGTCTCAGCTATGCTAAGCAAAAAGGAAGATCAGGTTGTCTCAAAAGCCTTGGAAATACTAATTTATTACACTATGTAACACAATTTTTGTTCCTATATTATAAATGTCATTTACTAATTGGTTTTATTATAAAAACATGGATTTCTTTTAATTAAATACAAAAACGTTTGTTTTTGCCGAACATCCTTCAGTACATTTTGATATAGTTTTTCGATTAATATCTCATTGGGTCTAAAACAATTCAACATAGTTTGTGGCAGACACAAAAAGAAGTTTATAGAGCATAACAACTACATTCAAAGTACCACACAATATAAACAAGAAATAACACTTTCAAACCAGGAACAGAACATTTTTCAAATTTGGTTACATAGTGTTATTAGTAAATGTTTCGTTTTTATATATATATTATATACCTATGTTTCTTGGTCATGTAAACATTTCTCAGGTGGAAAGGGGTCTTGAGTGGGAAAATGTAAGAAGCCTTGATCTTGAAGACGAACTAGAACCCTATTCAGTTGCCCATTTTGTGTGTAGGTTAGACACCCAGAAAGAACTATATCCATTCTACTATAATGCTCAATTATCCTGGAAATCATACATAGAACAACTTGCCACTTGCCAATGCTTTCACTTGTTGTAGCTCTCTGGATTTTAAAGTGAGCCTGGGGATTCAGATCAGAAAATGGAACAGAGGCCTTGTCCACACAGCTGAATAAAATCCCACATTTTCTGTTTTGAACTGGAATATGGCAATGTGGACTTAGATAACCCAGTTCAAAGCAGATATTGTGTGATTTTCTACCTTGATATTATGGGTTACATGGCTCTGTGGAAGGGTTCATAGTCACAATACTGTGTCAAATGCAGGATCTTGGCCAAGATGTTTTGTTCGTTTCCTTGCTTTTCCAAGCTGTAGCTGAACTATCAGATCTATTGCTTCTTCTTTAAAACAAACTATAACTTCAGTGAGTAACATGGCAGTATTTACCCCTACTTTCATTCTTTTTCTTAATCTTAGCCTGAAAATACCGCACTGAGATTTTGGCTGAAGACCAGAGAAAAAGCTTTCTTGTTGCTGAAAAAAAGAAAGGAAAACAGTCAAATTACCTGAACAGATTTTATATACCATAAGCACTTAATACTAGCTGTGAAAGAAGTGTCACCAGGAGAAATCTGCAAACTGTAGGTATGTGTCTGTTTGGGGGGCGGGGGGATTTTACCTTACAGTTCAATCAGTAAAATACCATGCCCCAATATTATGCACTGCACATAAATTAAATTGCCCTGAAGGATGAGAATTTTCAGGTGTGAAATGGGCGAGGTAACAGTTGTAAATTTAATGAGACATTATTTTCATGTTCCTTTTTTCTCCTTGGGTACAATGTATTGGCATGCCCACAGCTGCAGGCAGATTTAGAGGAAATAAAAATGAAGTTTTTCACATGCCCATTGATTAAAACAGCAGACGAAATACTAGAGTATATTAAATATTTACCAGCAATTATTAGACCTGGGATTACACTCTAATAGTTTGAGGGGGAATTTTTTTTCTGAAGACCATTTTATGTGCAGCATGTTATATGCATCAGAGCACATGGTTATATGCAAGACAAGGGAATTGGCACTCTGATGCCCTTCAGTGGGTTACAGTGCCTATTATCCAGGAACTTACATGGCTGTGGACTACAACCCCCATAATCAACAGTCAGCACTCTAAGAGATGATGAGAGTTCTCCAACATAACTCGAATCTATTTTTTCACTGAATGTGGATTACATGATTTCTGCCGCACCTGAGGCACTTGGAATTTCCCTTAGTAAACCACACGAGACCAGCTAAGGTTAAATGCTTTATTTAGAGTAACTGGAATAGGAATGAGGCTAGAAGTTAGTCTATTGATGCTCTCAAAACAGCAGCAACAGATAGCAGCACATTGTCCACAAGGAAGCTGAAATGGATTATAATCCTTTGGCAATCAGGAACAAAACAAGGAAAGCTTCTGCCCCAAACCGGGCTAAGTCCACAGGCAAAGTCTTTAAGCAGCTTGGAAGCAAAGTTCTTTAGCAAGGAGGCCGGCAGGCCGATTCAGGATCCCATGAGCATGAGTTGCTACGTTGGCTTGAGATGGGGATGGTTTCAGAGTCCCCACGTTTATACGGTAGTTCACCAGTGCTTTGAAGAAGGTTCGACGCAACTGCGTCGAGTGTCAATTCTCACAGAGAGGATTTCCAGCTGTTGTTAGTCTCTTCTCAAGGGAAAGGTATGCGGTGCCAATTAAGCCTGACATCTGTGTAAAGGAGTTGTCCCGTCTCCAAGATCCCAGCGTCTCCGCTTATTGGCCTGAACAGGAGTAGCAACCTTGACCACAGTTTGAACCGGCTTGTTCTGCAGTTGTTTTGCATGGGAAAGGCAATCATGCCATCATGGCTGCGGTTTGGTTCTAGGGACACAGAGGCCTGGGGTGTAGCCGGGGGGCTGAGCCCCAATTTCAGGGTGGTCCAAAATTTACTGGTACATTATTTAAACTGTTATGTTTATTCATATCATTTTATGCTCATTAAAATATGGGGTTATTGGGTATACCTCTTCTCAGTTCAAATGTCAGCATTTGAATCAAAAAGGGGCCTGGGGTCTGACAATTTCTAAAATTTAGTACATACGCAGCTTTTAAAAATATGTGTATACCTCATTAAATGTGCATTTGAAAGGGGCAAGTCACTTTCTATATAAAAATGAGATACCGTGTGGACACAGAAAATGGCCCTACCCATAGATAATGGGCATGTGAGGTCGTGTCTTGGTTCATGGGGGCTTTAGAGGACAAAAGGAGGACATTTACTCCTTCCATAAGAATTTTACCCTCCTTGTTTTTCAGTCTTGCAGTTTCTAGTATTGTAGAGAATGACACATTGAGAGTTATTCACATGTATGTATGTGTGTACCTTCATGGCGACACCATGAATTCCATAGGGTTTTCTTAGAGACTTAGTCAAAGGATACTTTTGCCACTTCCTTCCTCTTAAATATAGCCTACATCAGGGGTGCTCATTAGGTGGCTCGCAATCGACTGGTCAATCCTGGGACCTTAGGAGGTCAATCCCAGCTGGATGGGGTGCTTCTGAGGGGGCGGAGCCAGGCCGTGCCAGGCCTCGCCCCCTCCCCCGGCTACACCGTTACCACAGCTTCTTCAGCCTTGAAGAGGGTATGCCAAGCCAGTAGTGGCTAGCTATGCCACTACTGGCTTGGCATACCCTCCTTTAGCCTACAGAAGCTGTGGCAGCGCTGTAGCCAGAGCAAGGAGGGGCGGAGCCAGGCTGCGCCAGGCCATGCCCCCTCCCACGGCTCTGCCCTGCTTCTCTCTCAGGTAGATCTTTCTGACTTGGTTTTATCATAAGTAGCTCGCATGCTGAAAACATGCGGGCACCCCTGGCCTACATCACCTGGTATTTATTGGCAATCTTCCATCCAGGTCCTAACCGGAGCTGATCCTGTTTAACCTCCAAGATCAGACAGGATCTAAACTTAGAACTCATACAGTATATTTGCTGTGTTCACATTTTTTTTCCTAACATTGCCTCCCTAAACTGATCACATAAACTTGGAATGTTTAAACTTCCTAAACGGTACTTTTAATGCTCAACTACAGTTTTAAATTACTTTTATGCTAAAATTTGTGGGTTGAAGGAACCTTTCATTTTCCAAGAAGGGACACCATTCAACTTTGAGAAAGGCAATATCTTCATTTCACATACCTCATAGCTGCACCTTTGAATCCCATCCTACTGATGCTGTGGCACAATCTTCCATCAACAAGCACAAAAGAGGTGGAAGTAAATATAGAAGAACCAATAAAATATTGGCAAGTCAATCAATATAGAGTATTTGTGTCTGTAATTTTGTTGTTTATTCATTCAGTCACTTCCGACTCTTCATGATCTCATGGACCAGCCCACAACCAGAGCTCCCTGACAGCCGTCCCTACCCCCAGCTCCATCAGGGTCAAGCCAGTCACTTCAAGAATAACATCCATCCATCTTGCCCTTAATCGGCCCCTGTTCTTTTTTCCAGGGCAATGTCTGTGGAGTGAAACTCAGCATATAATGATAATGTTAGTGGGGTGGTGAATATACCAGGGAGTTGAATCTGAATTTTAAAGAACCTGTTTAGCATGTTGAACAGCTCAGCTGGATATGGATCTGAAGACACAATGCATGTAAAGAAAAAAGCTTTCTTTACTGCAAGTATTGCCACCTTATAGGAGCAAAGGTGCCCTCTATACTGTGTCTTCTCGCATAAAAGTTGAGTTCTCCACCATCTGCACTCTAGTCATAATCCTTCCCATTTCATTTCCCTGAGGGTTTCTGTATACCAGGGAGCCTGTTTTGTCATAGGTCAGAGAGGAGGTTTGGGAGCGATCATGTCAATAGCCCTGGTTTAGATTTTGGTTCCATTTATTAACCACGGATTCAACTGAATCATCAGTGATGCCGGCCATAGAACCCTCTAAAGTAATGGTTCTCAACTTGTAGGCCCCCAGATGTTTTGGCCTTCAATTCCCAGAAATCCTAACATCTGGTAAATTGGGTGGGAGTTGTAGGCAAAAACACTTGGGGACCCACAGGTTGAGAACCACTGCTTTAAGGCCTTTGGGAATCTCAGAGGATCCATTTGCCTCCGAGAGCAGACCATTATAATAGGTCCTCCACCCCTATAGAAGTAGGTTGTAGCTGTGATACTAGGCCTGACCAGAAAGCGATCTGTCCATGAAAGCTTGGAGGTATTGATCACCTCCACCCACAAATCTGTATGTCCCAAGCTACAAATATAGAGCTAATTTGGTAGTAGAGCTACTCGCACAACTCATGGTTGAACAAGTGGGGAATACTACGGTACTACATACTACTAGAAATGCTAAAATATTGGATAATTGTTTTTTAAAGGGGACATTCACATTATTCATAATTCTGACCCCCCCCCCCCTCCAAACAGGTAACCCTTGTGACCATTAGTGCAGTCTAGCACCTTGCTGGAATATTTGCTGCCAATGCATTACTATTGTGCCATTGAAAATAAAAGAAATGTTGTCTAGTTCTGCCCTGTCCCTGATCATCTTTATCACAATACCAAGTTGACTGCCCGGTCTGAACTGCTTATCTCCACCCAAATAGGCTCAGCATAGCAGAACATATGGCTGCCATGTCCATTGTACACAGCTATTCGGGGCAAGTAAAAATAAGTAGACACAACGTCAGGCCCCCTCTCTTTCTTTCTTATCTCCCTGCTACCACTTTTTCTAAATTTCATTCCTCAGTGAAGAGAAACATCCCCTCATTTTATGAATTCTCTATCTTAATTCACACTAACTGAGCCAGACCAAATGTGTGCTCTATACTGTGCTTTTGAGCAGCCAGGCCTGGCTAAGTAGCCAGTATGAGTCTCCCCTCTGCCTTGTTTCTGAATCTTCTGCTCTTCATTAGTTTCAAAACCAGTCACAAAAGATGGTAAACTAGGAAGCCACACACTCAAGCCTTCCTCCGTCCTCATTCACTGCTTACTTTGAATCAGATCAATCCAAAATAATGACAAATATGCAGAAACTCCATTATGTTATTTGGGAAAAAAGTGAATTATAGCCCTCTTAAAGACCAAAAGAGGAACACCATTCCAGATAATAGCTGTAAAGGGTATCTCATTACCAAAGTAACTCATGACCTATTTCACGCAACCTGCTTAATGTTGCGGTGAGCCTCAGTGATTATGCTCCAACTGTGGCAGATGCAGCAAATGGCCAGTTTGATTCTTCAGCCAATTAAGCCACCACAAACAATTTGCCAAAATATGATTTTCCAGAGCTTTTGGGGGTTTCCCTTGTGAGGGGCAATATAATAGAGAAGTATTCTTCACTTATGCAGAATGTAGTGTGAAAACAACCCCATTCTGTGTGATATTTCCTGCGCTGAAGTGGATGAAAACATGCTTTATATGTCTCAATAGTTTATAAACACAATGTAGTTAAAATAAATGCAGTGTCCATAGGGGTAGTGATCAATGGGTCTTATTGCATCCATAAAAGTGTTTATGGATGCTTTAAAAATGTTCCCTAAAGTCACTATTCACTACAATATATCTAATATTTCTACTCTTTTTGAGATATAGTTGTGATTTTTAAAAAAAAATAGTGGAATATTCTCAACAATGCATTTTTAATTAATCCTGGTGAGCCTTGTGAGATATAATTATAGGTAAGTGTACAGTTAAAATAGTTGGTTTGTGGTTTCTGCTGTTTTGTATCAGTTCTGAATGAGACCTCCTAGTTGCCTTTCTCAGACTTTTTGCTACTACACGATGTGGATAATCTCTTTCAATAAATTGTTTTGATAATGTATAATACTGCTTCTTCCTGCTGAAAACAATTTCATTTTAACCTGTGGAGTTGACCATAGGGCAGTGTTTCCCAACCTTTTTTGAGCCGCAGCACACTTTTGACATTAAAAAAATCCGGGGGGACACCATCAACCAAAATGACACAAAATGACACTCTAACACAGTAAAGAACGGCTGGGGGGTGGTGGCCTGCTGGGAGCAGCTGGTGGGAGTGCTGAAGCCGGGGGAGGGGACGGAGCCATGCTATGCCATGCCCCGCCCCCTCCCTCCAGCTTCAGTTCTCCCAGCAGCTGCTCCAGCCTTGATGGGGAAGTGCCAAGCCAGCGGTGGCAGAGCCAACACAATGTTGGCTTGGCACTGTCCCCTCAAGGCTGGAGCAGCTGCTGGGAGTGCCGAAGCCAGGGGGAGGAGGTGGAGCCAGGCCATGCCATGCCCCGCCCCCAGCTTCAGCTCTCCCACAGAGGAGGAGCATGAGCGGTGAACGGGCTTCAGTGGGCGGGGCTACTCCTCCATGCAGCTTCAGTGAGCGAGGGGTGAGAGTCATGGCAGGAGTCATGGCGGATTGGAGGCTGGCTGGGGAAACAGCCAAAGGAGGCAGCGCCCCAGCCCCTTCTTTTTTCTTAGCCACCGCCCGGCCCTTCCTCCCCCCCCCCCCCCAAGCAGCAGGAGTTCAGCAGGAGGGGGAGGAAGGGGGCAGAGAGCTTTTCTCGCGGCACAGCAGGAGGTCCGTCACGGCACACTAGTGTGCCATGGCACACTGGTTGAGAAACACTGCCATAGGGGGATTACATCTTACGCTCTAGAATGTGAGCTGATGAACCTTAGATAAGTCCTAGCATCTGTGGATTTTCTACATATGGAGGAAATAAGATGATCTCTTGCCTTTTCTTACCAGTCAGATTGAGGAAATGTCAATTTGATCTATCATCAGACCTTTCCAGAATGCAACATTTTCTTCATGCAGCAAAGCTTTTGCTAACATAATTGTTTTGTTTCTTATTAATTTCACATTTTTTCTTAATACCACTTGTAGTAAATCATGTCAAAGGTCCTTGTTGCACAGGACATCAAAGCTTTTGCTAACAGAATTGCTTTGTTTCATATTTTTTCATATATTTTTCCTAAAACCAGTAGTAGTAAATCTTGTCAACTACTTTACTAACTCTTTATTCTTATGTAGCTTCCCAGACACATTCTTGCAGTTCTCACATGTTTTCAAATATTACGTAGTTTGCAGAAACTGAAGATAATAGTCTGGGTGCCATATGAGGGAACACAAAATATTTTCCTACCAGCAACTTCATATGTCTGTAACCCCCATACACACACACAGTTCTAGAAACTGTTCAAGAAGAAGAGATTATTTGGTTGGTAGAAGGGATATAGTCATTTATGTAACAGTACCTAAAATTTCTAGGAAAACCTTTTAATTCAGAATGGTTGTCATTGGCAAAAGTTGTTTAATCTAAATAACATATTTAAGTATACATTTAGCTTTTATTGTTTTGGTTCTATCAGTTATGCAGCAGAACCTACTTTGTTACTTAGCAGTTAGGTTTTCTATGTGATCCCTGATTGGCTGGGATCACTTTTTACAAAATGAAATAAATGCTAATCCTTAAGACTGGGAAGCAGCAGCAAGGAGAGGAAGCCATTGCTGTGAACAGCAGTAACTGGTGAACACCCTTAGGAGAAAGGGAGTGGCAAAGAGGCAGGCAATGTTGACTTCTCCCACAGCTGTATTTTTAGCCTTGTTACTGGTGAAATGTTGTGAATTCTCTACTTTGTTTTTATCTTAGTATACATATGAGGGCCATAAGGAAGGCTGAGCAAAGGAAGATAGATGCTTTTGAACTGTGGTGTTGGAGGAAAATTCTGAGAGTTCCTTGGGCCGCGAGAAGATCCAACCAGTCCATACTTCAGGAAATCAAGGTCAACTGCTCATTGGAGGGAAGGATATTAGAGGCAAGGATGAAGTACTTTGGCCACTTAATGAGAAGCCAGGAAAGCTTAGAGAAGACAATGATGCTGGGGAAAATGGAAGGGAAAAGGAAGAGGTGCCGACCAAGGGCAAGATCCTTGACATGGCTGGCTTGACTCTGAAGGAGCTGGGGGTGGTGATGGCTGGGACCCATCAGCAACCCAAAACATATGTTTCATTAACAGTGCATTCATAAAAATGAGAAGGGGGTGGAATGTAAGGGCATCTTTAAAACTAACTGGTTTTTATTTTAGCAAAATCATTTGTGGCTATAAAACCACTTTTCAAGTGTTTACTAAACTTCAAGATATAAGACATAGTCATACAGTTGGCAGAATAAGACAGAATATCATAGGATCCAAAAAAAGTGAAAATCATGAACCTTGTCCTAAATTTTAAAAGGGCTGCATAAGCTCTCTCAGATCTTTCATGATTTAATTAGAATTCAGTGGTCGCTACCTTCATGTGTATCTTCATTCACCTTATACTCTGGGATTCTGACAATTTCCTTTCTAATTCCAGCACTACCAGAATAGATGAACAGTAACTTTTTGTTTTCAGCAAAACAATGGTAGGACCTAATCTCTGCAACCATCAGGAGAGAAGAAAAAGGAATAAAATGTGTTTAATTAATCCCCAAACGGCAGCAAAAACCTTGAAGTTGTGTATCAGTTTTTTATCCTAACAATTTGACTTCTTTATCTGCCTTGAGGTAGGTTAATTTGTCTTTTTTCCTTCTTCTCTTATGTGCTGCCTTTGGAATATTACTGATAAATCTGACCTTGGTAACCACTGGTTCTGCTCTGTGTCAAAGTTTGATATCTTCTTTTTGGAAGGAGTTCAGCTAGAAAAAGTAACCGGCCCATCAGTTTCACTGCTGTAAATTCACTGCTGTTCACTGCTGTAAACCTAAAACACAGAAGCTGCCAATTATATGATTCTGGAAGCATGCTGTAAATTCTACACTTTCGGTAAATTGTACTAAAATGCTTAGTTACACATATTCACTAAACAGTTTTAATATAAGAGCAACTGTCTGAACAAACAAAAATTAATCACACATACATTTCAATGAACATGACTTAGGCTCTCCCATTATGAAAGCAAGGGTCATATAAATGCTTGGCATTGTCAGATTATGCTCTTTATATTGATTAAGGCACATGTATAGGGTCATAGTTATTTGCAAGACAGTGTCATTGTCATTTGTAAGACAGTTGCTTTTTACTGAAACACATTGTTACAGTATATGGAGTTTAGCTAAGTAATTGCAGTATCTTCTTGTTTGAATGTGTGTGTTGAGGAGAAACACCTGGACAATGAAGCAATTAAGCTTGAGCTTTGAGTATATCATGAGGAGGGTTTTGCCTTGACCTTTTGTGTGAAGAAGATCATGAAGACTGCCATGGATCTACCAGAGGACTTGTCCTGGACCATTTAACAAAGGACTTCTTGCACCATCCAAGATGCAGATAATGCATGCTGATAATGCATTGGACTTTGAGTAAGATATCTGCAATGGACTATGTTTAATTTGTAATGCTGGTTTTTTTGTTAAAGCTGCTTACTTAAGAGTAAAGTTTTGTTTTTCATTTACTCTGGCTCTGTGTGATTTAGCAGAGGTCTAAAACTGGAAAGACTACTGAGCTTCCGCACAGACTGACAAACAGCAACACACATTTGTCTGAGTAAGTTTGCTTGGATGATAGCAGGAGTTTGTAGAACAGATAAACCTGATTTTAATTCATGTTTTAATAATTAATTTTTAATTGTATGTTTTAAATTATATTTGTTTATTTTTATCTTTGTATGTATCGACACCAAAGAGCTGCCTGCTGTAAGGCTGCCCTGAGTCCCCTTTTAGCGTGAGAAGGGCAGGATACAAATATGTGAAATAAATAAATAGGAATTTGGAAAATGTGACTTGCCCAAAGGGTTTCTATAGCTGAACAGGGATTCAAACTCTGGTCTCTAGCTGCAATCCAAAACCTAAATCACTATACCATGCTGGTTCTCACGGAATATATTGCCACTGGCAGCTCTAAAGCAACTACTCTAGCCCCAATCATTTTCTAGGAGCAGTTTGAGTTATACATTACTGATATATAAAGCACTTAAGAAGGATGCATCTACATTGTAGAATTAATGCAGTCTGACAACACTTTAACTACCATAGCTCAGTGTTTGGAGTCCTGGGATTTGTAGTTTGGTGAGCATCAGCACTCTTTGGCAGAGAAGGTGAAAGATCTCCAATGATCCCACAGCATTGTGTCATGGCAATTAAAATGGTTACCTTTTCAACATTGGTTTTGAAATGTCATCTGATTTCATGTCTTTTAGACATCTGTGGTTATTTTAAAAATTTGGTTTGTATTTCCATATGCTGCTGCTTTATTTAAACATAAATTACTAGTTTTTCGCTTTTTTCATTTTTATAAGAGAGAGTTGGTCTTGATTCATTGTGAAATTGTACTGAAGGGCAGGATATGAAACATAAATTAATTAGAGGACATAAGCCAGGGGGTGGGTATTGTACGGCCCGCGGGCTGGATTCGGCCCTTTGGGCGATCCCATCTGGCCCACGGAGCCTTGGGCAGTGCTGCTTACCGGGGGAAGAGAGGGAGCTGGTGGCAGTGCTGCTTACCCGGGGAAGAAAGGCAGGTCCGGGCAGCTACAAAGCCACATGTAGCTTTGTGTTGCAAAAGCAAGGAAGGGAGCAGAACGCCTTCTCTCCTTCCTCGCTGAGGCTGCAAAACAAACTCCGGTGGAAGCCCCACCCCCAGTCTCTTCCACGATGGCGGGGCTTCCGTCGGAGTTTGTTTTGCAGCCTCAGCAAGGAAGGAGAGAAGGTGTTCCACTCCCTTCCTAACGCCTTCTCTCCTTCCTCGCTGAGGCTGCAAAACAAACTCCGGCAGAAGCCCCACCCCCCAGAGTATCTTCCGCGATGGCGGGGCTTCCCCCAGAGTTTGTTTTGCAGCCTCAGTGATGAAAGGGAGATCGCATTCTGCTCCCTTCCTTGCTGTATCTGGGGAATTGCTAGTAGCAGGGAGGAGGGAGTGTTGCACACCGGCCGGGAACCAGGGCCCTTTACATATTCACACAACCATGGCTGGAAATAACAGTCTATTTATTGAAGTAAACAATGTCCAAAAAAATAACAGTAAACATGAAAATAGCCAAGGCAAAAAGCATTCGAGAAAATCCCAGGAAATGTGCCCAAAGCCTCAGGCTAATTAAGTTGTAAGATATCTGAATATAAATCCACTAAGAAGCAACAGAACTTAAAACTAGGTTAATCCCAAAAAAGGCAAGCTCATGGTTCGGTCAAGAATGACCAAAAATTCATGAATTCAGGAGTTCATGGAAATGCTTGCAGTAGAATCGAAAGTTGACCAGGAACTGAATTTCAACCTTGACAGGGCTAATAACAAGATCTCAACATTCCAACATTTCCCTCCCTTTTCCCTGGGAAAGTAACAGCTGCGGCTAGAATCAGCAAGCCAGGTGTCTCAATTCCCGCCCACTGGACTCTCAGAAAAACTAAATTCCCTTAACTGCTTTTCCAGAGTTTCATCACCTTGGCCCTACACTAAAAATCACACAGATCCCTGCACACCACCACAACCCACAACCTCTGAAGCCACAGAAGCCACAGGCCCAACAGGGAGGCCGACAGTAGGATAGACATAGCATTTTGTGGTAGGGTTTGCTTTGATGCCTGTTTTTTCTCTCATGCAATAAAGAATCTAGTCAATATCTCTAATACCTCTGGCACAACCAAACCTGTATTGCTACACAGAGATTCATTGCTATTTTCACATTATTTTTTTCTAAGTAGTAGTTTTTCTTAATCACCACATACAGTAGGTGCAAGGCAGGGTTGACACACTCCGCATTGACATTTCCTGTTTCGTGTTTAGTTTGTTAATGCTGCAGAGTAGGCATTTTCCAAATGAGAAATGAAATATTGTTCTCGAAAACTGAGTGACACTTGGGAGTCTAGTAATAATCACACTTGTAACAAGCTCAGTGGAAGCTCTGTTGACAGTTGGACAATCCTCTGCCAAAATTGCTACTCCCCGCTGATAGCACTGCTGTTGCCGCAAATTGGTCTGGAGAAAAATGTGTGTCTCTGTAATTTGGGGTTTGAAAATAGATCTCAATGGACTCATTGTGTTAACCGGCATATAGAATGCCTCATATCTAGTGCAAAGGCTGGGCCACTTTAATACTTTTGGGCATTCTCCTTTCCTAACCTCCCACTAAATTTTGCATGATTGTTATCCTAAATTTTCAGGTTTGGCTACAACTGAGTGCCACCAAAGATTTATTGTGAAATCCACAGACTTCTAATTTTTAAAGGGCAAAACATGAGTCTATACTATAGCTTCCTTGCTTTGCTTGCACCTTCCACCCACAATCAAAATGCAACGTTGAATATTGCTTATTAAATACATTAGTTGATAAATTCACTTCTTATAGTGTTTTGTGTAATCAAATACAAAAAATAAAAGGTTTTGGGACTGCTCTTTTGTTTCTGAGCCTGGGTTTGATCAGATGGCTGTTTACATTCTCATAGATGAAATAAATAAGAAGTCAGGCAAAATGGAGAGGTCTTTTTGGGGTAATTACTTAATTTGCTTTGGTGGCCTCATGATGTTCATGGTATATTAAAGTTACCTTTCTAGAATTCAGCTCCTAGAATCCTCCAAGCCAGATGGTGGGTTCTGGGTGTTGTAGTCCAAAAAAATAGTTTCTACAGCTCTGCTCTTTAAAGGCGTGTGTGAGTTCATCTTCAGTTCTCCTAAGGGAGTAAATACCTGGACTTTTTATTTCTACCAGAGGACAAACAATGAGTAATGCATTGAGATTTATAGCTGACATGATTCTATGCGTATGTTGTTCTTCTCTCATATAAGCAGCAGTGCATGCCTGTGGCCATTGCCCCTTGCCCTTTTATTGCCTGTTGCCCCAACCCAATTCCTCTGATCTGTTGTGGATGCCTAGACTCATTTGATTTCTCAGTTTTGTGGAGCCTACTTTGTTTGTTTTCATGATCCATCACTCAGAGCCCAGTACGAAAGGCATACATCTCAAATTGAAGAATTCTGAGTTTACACCTCTGAAATGTATGGCCCAGTTTCTCTTTTGATATAATCTGCTTCCCTCTCTATAGTCTGTGTCATGAGAGAGCTGGCTCAGGAGTTTTATTCCTTGAGACTGAGCATATGATTGTGGTACTACCATAACTTTCCAAATACAAAAGCAAATAGGACTAGCAGTTGAATTTTTGTTCAACGCTGACAGTGGGAAATGTCTTCCATGTCATAGAAGAGATGTGAATGTTCAAAGAGAAGAAGGGTTTCTTAGTGGGATTGGGGGGGTTTCTTATTTCAGCCATAGCATCAACAAGTATTGCTTGACACAGTTGCCTGACTTTGCTTAATGGTATGACTGGTCCTGGGGACAATCATCCAATTTTACTATTCTTAAAGAATTCTGGCTGTAAATCTACCAGTAGAATCTCCCTCTCCCTGCCCCTGTGTGTGTGTGTGTGTGTGTGTGTGTGTGTGAAAGAGAGAGAGAGAGAGAGAGAGAGAGAGAGAGAGAGAGAGCGATGACCAAAAATTGCTTGTGAGGAATGTGTTGGAACCTGATCTTTGAAAAATCATAATTTCCCAGCCAACGTAATCAGTGATCTGTGGGCAGGTGGCTCAAACATCCATGAACCAGTGAAGCAGTTCTGACCTTCTCTTTAAATTTAAAAGGAAATATCCTAAATAGCAAATCTAGGGATGGAATTCTTCAATAATTTTCTTCTTAAAGGAAGCAATGAATCATTTCAGCTATTTTCTTCCTGCTGTGAAAAATGTTTTGAAAATCCACATGGTTTTCACTGCCTATTTACAGTTCTAAATTTATTATGTAGAACATTTCTGTATGTGTGTTTTCTATGGACAAAACAGTATTTTTATGCAAAAGAAAATGTTTGTGCAAATCACAGGCACGAAAATTGTATTCAGAGGAAGTCTCAAACTGCAAAGATTTTATTAGTCTAGGACTATTCACATTGGGATTTCTTTACACTAATAAACCATGTTTTTGAACCTCTCCCCCTTTTTGTATATTTTAATATGCTTTCCATACTTCATCAACCCCAATTCCAAAGTAAGTTCAGCACCTTGGATAGTTCATTTGAAGTTTGCATGTAAAAGTAGAATTGGATTCACTATCTCAGAGATAGAGGAGCCCCCAAGTCTCTCCTGTTAGTGTCCATGCTAATTGGAATATTCTGAAATTTTAACTCATAAAAATAATGTTTCAAGCTGTCTTTGCCTCACAGAGTTTAATATTTGGGGAGGCAAACTGATGTTTCTAATCTAGTATTTTATTTATGATAGAAGTTATGAGAGACACTTCCCACATGATCATTGGTGGTATGAAACTTATGAAAATCAGAGACATTAGCTCATAGAGTGTCAACAATCATTAGAAATTTTTAAAACCCTACAGGAACCTTTCAACTTCAAATAATGTCTGTTAGCAGATCTCACTATCTAGGAAAGCTCATCATATTCAGTTTCATTCCTTAAAGGACTGGCCCAATAGGTTTCATACAAATCATGGAAATCATGTCAATCTTTACATCTCATTATGACTACTCTTAAAATCACAAAGGACAAGCTGAAATACATTGATTATTCTGTAGAATCCAAATCATGGCCATATTACAAGTGGATAGCCTTACGACCTCATCACATTAAGGCAGAGAAGCATCTTGAGAATTCTTGGAGAACAGGAGAATTTCCAGCAGATGACCTTAAAGAAGGGGGGGAACACAACACAAACAATTACCATCAAGTTAGCTTGACCTCAATGGTTCTGGAGCAGATTATTAAGGAGGCAGTCTGCAATCACTTAGAAAAGAATGCTGTAGTTACTAAAAGTCATCACAGCATTCTCAAAAACAAGTCATGCCAGACTAATCTTATCTCTTTTTTCAGTTAGTTATAGGCTTGATAGATGCAGGGAGTGCTGTGGATGTAGCATATCTTGATTTCATTAAGACCTTTGACAAGGTTCCCCATGATCTTCTTTCAAACAAACCAGTAAAATGTGGTCCAGACAATACTCTTCATCCTGTAAAGAAGTGACTGGTGGAGTGCCTCAGGGTTTGGTCCTGGGCCCTATTCTGTTCAACATCTTAATTAATTACTTGGGTAAAGGTTTAGAGGGTGTGCTGATCATGTTTGTAGATTACACCAAATTAGGGATAGCTAATATTCCAGAAGACAGGATCAGAATTCAAAAAGACCTTAACAGATTAAAGAGTTGGTCCAAAACTAACATAAACAAATTTCAATAAGGAGAAATGTAAGATATTATACTTAGGCAGAAAAAATGAAATTTAAAGATACAGGATGGGTGACGTCTGGCTTGACAACAGTCCATGTGAAAAACATCTTGGAGTCTTAGTGGACAACAAGTTGAATGTGAGACAACCATGTGATGCTGCAGCTTTAAAAAAAACCAATGGAATTTTGGGCTGCATCAAAAGAAGCATAGTGTCTAGATTAAGGGAAGTAATGGTGTCCCTCTATTCTGCTCTGGTCAGATCTTACCCAGAATATTGTGTCCAGTTCTGGGCCTCACAATTCAAGAGAGATGTTGACAAGCTGGAAAGTGTACAGAGGAAAACAACCAAAATGATTAAAGATATGGAGACTATGCCCTATGAAGAGTGGCTCAAAGAGCTTGATCTGTTTAGCTTGCAGAAGAAAAGGTTGAGAGGAGACATTATAAGCCATGTGTAAATATGTGAAAGAATTTCATAAGGAAGAGGGAGCAGGCTTACTTTCTTCTGTTTTGGAGACTAGGAGCAATGGGTTCAAATTACAGGAAAGGAGATTCCAATTGACCATTAGGAAGAACTTCCTGACTGTTACTGCCATCCAACAGCGGAACTCACTGCCTCAGAGTGTGGTGGAAGCTCCTTCCTTGGAGGCTTTTAAACAGAGGCTGGATGGCCATCTGTCAGAGGTACTTCTCACTTATCCTGCATGATTCTTCTAAGTGATCAACGTCTTGGAAAGTTTTCTTGAGCATGCAAGGATTGTTCAATTAGTCTGTGGGAGTAGCAGCTTTCCAATGCTTCTGCTTTGGCCTGTGAGAGTCCCATACTCTGGAAACATTTGACAGGAACCAGATTAGAGTAGTAAATTTCCTTTGAGATGAAACACCTGTGTGTCTCCTCTGCTTGATCTTTGGCTGTATCCTGGTTTTGTGTCTGATGTATTAAAGGAGAGACCTCTGGATTACCCTGCTAAATTTTTGGCCAAAAACCTAGAGGGACTGCTTATGCATGATTTATATTATGTGGGATTCAAAGAGCGGATAGCCTTAACATGAAACCCTCTTCTCCCTGCTGACTGAACTGGTAGCCGAGTGATCCCTGAGGTGTCCTGTTTGTTTTTCAGCAAACTCTTCTCATGTTCTGAAATAGCTCTAGCTTGTTGATTTTCCAGAGACAGTTCCAAGCATATTGATTTACACAAGTTGGCAGGGGGCTGGAGTGAGAAGAATGCTTTAGAAGGGAGGTGGCAGCTTGCATGTTTGACTCTATAAATCACAGCTATTTTTTAAGTTGTTAAAAAGTCCAGGCCTCAGAGGTATTGAGCTTTTACATCCTGTTTTGTGCCGCCAGATTCATCATCAGTTGCTTAATGGAAAAAGGACAACAATAGCACAATCAGTGTGGAAATGTATTTACACTGAAATTCTACCTATCTATCCACTCCCTAGAAGTTAATCCTAATTAGTTCAGTGGGATTCACATTCCTTAAATTAAATCAGCAGTCTCCCATCCAAATAATAACCAGAGCTTAGCTTCCAACTTCAGACAGGAGCCTATGCCTTTGGGTAAATTAGGCTCCTTAAATTGGGAATTTGGATAGTTAAAGAACCGAACTATCCAAAAGCATAGGCTTCTATCTGATCCTGGAAGCTAAATTCTGGTTAGAATTTTGATGGGAGACGACTGATGACGACCAGGTGCCGCCGGCTATATTTCAGAGGAAGGGACTGGCAAAACCACCCTAAGAAAACTCTATGAAATTCATTGGATCCCCAAAAGTCAACAGGCGACTTGAAGGCACATACACACAACTGTGAATAAACTACAGCTGAGTCAATAGTCATTTTTAAATTACATATTCAAATAATATTAGAGAGTTGTAAATCACATTAAAGTCAAAATGGAATGCATTTATTTTATGTAGTATTTTCATCTCACAGACTAATATCAGAATAGTTGCAAAGAAAAAAGTATTCCTTGAACAATTTAATTTGCTGGCTTAATTAAAATTTATCTCCACTTAATCTCCTGAATTTTAAATGATTTTTATACCACTTAAGCTAATTAAAATATTACAAAGAAATGCGAGCAAAGGAAGAACTTACAAAAATAATATGCAGTAGTTGACAGGCAATGTTCACCTTCTACTAAAATGTCAGATGGAGTTCTAATAGATATACAAGTGGCTCGGATTGTATATCTTTGTTACCTTTTATGCTGTCCCCAAAATCAGAGTTGATAGGCAATCATGCAGAATGCTGAAAGTTGCAATCCAACAATATTTTCTGGTCAGAAAAAGAGTGGGACAAGGAGAGTATATTATATATTTTGACATTTTTGTGTAACTCTTGAAGAAGGCCATTCAATATAGATAGACAAAACACGGCGGGGGTTTTCCAAAATAAAAACAACCATCTACTGAGCACTTGAAAACATTTCTCTCTTTTTTCCTTGTGGATTCTCTGGATAAGTGGCCTTTTTCTCCCTCACTTTGCTGCCCACATTTTAACTTGTGGTGGGCAACTCTCTCTTCTCTGAGTTCCTTGAATCAGACTTAAATGGGTCACAGATCACGCCTTAAAAGAAAGAATGTCTTCTAGAATTGAAAAAATAGAGCATACGTTGTTTTGCCTTGTTGTGGAAGATGTATTGTTCCCCTCATCTTAAAAAAATGAGCAAATACATATTTAGGGACAAAATACAAATATCTTTACTGTACCTTAGCGAGGGTATTTCCAGGATGAGAAGGGTTTTTTGCCACCTGAGAAGGAAGACAAGATGGCAATTCCTCTGTAATTCACATAGCAGAATCTGTTTGAAGTAGCAGTTGACTCATATTTTAACACTGATGATGAGCCAATGTCTGCCACCACATCCGACCCAGAAGATTAGTTTGGGAAGTCCAAGGACAAATTGTGTGGCACACATTGTTCTTGCCTGAGAAAGATGGAAACATCTGGAAATTTGAAACCACAAATTCCCAGCATCTGCTTCCGCGGGCAATTTTCTCACTCCATCTGATGAATCCAGCTATCTCCCAATATGCCATCTTCTTCTGCAAATGAGAATAATTTTCTTGTTCAGGGATCATGTACTTGAAGTAATATCTCACAAAAGAAAAGGTGTGGCCAAACAAACAATTTCTATTCTGACCTCATTCCCAGAGCTTCTGGAACACACAGCATTCATTCATTTTTAAAATAAATGCATTCCATTTTGACTTTATTGTGATTCTCAAATATCTAGTTAACCCAAGTTTCATTGAAAAAAATCAGAATTTTTAGAAATGTGTCTCTGTTTTTATTAATTTGAGTCAGTGTGTCACCCGAGGCAGCCCTACATCCTCTCCTCCCTCCCCATTCCTGCTCTTCAGAAATCATTTCAAAATTAATGTGGAAAGGAGCATACTGATTCCGCACACCAAGGACACAACAATAATGCTGTTCCTGACCACTGGGTGCATATGCAATGCAAGCTCCATGAGATCTGGAGTGTTTCTCTCTCCCCCTTCCCATTATTTTAATCTGACTTGCTGAAAAACTGAAGGGACAGGAAGACATGTCAGTATGGTGGATTTAGGAGTTGGAATGTCACCCGTGATGTCCCCAGTTCAAACAATAAGCTCTCAGACAGGGAGGCTACCTGAAGACTCACAATTTTAACTGGGGACATTGTTATTTATTTATTTACAGTATTTATAACCCACCCTTCTTACCCCGAAGGGGACTCAGAGCGGCTTTATAGAAAATACAAATGGCAAACATTCAATATTGATGGTACATTTAACAAGGGCACACAACACAAAGGACACACAACACAAACATCTGGCATCTTGGAGGCTATGCTTGACTCCAGCCATGGTGGGGGAAGGGGTGCTGTCACTCCATCTTCCATGTCAAGGAGCTTTCTTCCAGTCAATGTCCTTAAGGGAGCCTTTATTACCTCCCTGCTAAAAGTAGTACCTGTTTTATCTACTCACATTTCTGCTTTTGACCTTCTAGTTAGGCAGGTGAGCTGGGGCTAACGGCGGGTGCTCATCCAAACCCAGGCTCAAACTGCTGACCTTCCTATCTGTAGGATTTTTCTGCAGCACAGCAGTTTAGTCTACTGTGGTAAGCCTAGCCCCTTTTTACCAACCTTCCTGACCATACATTATGTTTCCATTCCTCTTTTTAACTTTTGTTAAGCTGATTGGTTATCTGTTTGGCCATATATATGTTTATCTGTTTGGCCATCTCACTGTGCCTCTGGCCTCTCCAACTCCCTAAATACATAATCACCGATCTATAACTTCAAGTCCAAGCTCTGAGTGGAAGCCAATAACAGCAGGTCCACAGTTATTTCTATCTCTCTCTCTGTCTCTCTCCCCCCCCCCCCATCGTAAAGTTTCAGTGGAGTGGGAAATGTAGTAGCAAATTAATGTTTTGTGCCTGTCCCTTTCCACTTTCAATGTATGGAGGATCTCTGTAGTGAATCAGACAAAAACCTATTACATAAATCATGTGGAAATTGGTAGGGCACTTCCTTTTCTCCCTAAGTAACATTTGGAGATATGGTGTGGTCCTGAATATGCATTAGGCTTTCATTATTATATGTGATATTCAGGGAAGGATAAGGCATGGTTGAGCTGATTTATATTGTTAGTGTAGTTTGGTCTTGTGACATGGAAACCCACTGGACGACACTCTCTCAGATTCAAAACCTTGCCAAAAAAACCTCTGTTATAGATTCACCTTAGGGCTGCCAGAAGTCATTTTGTAGCAATTAGTTATTATGATTTCTTTGTACTGTATGTTGGCATTGAATTTTTGCCATTAATATGTTGTAAACTGCCTTTTTCCCTCCCAGGGATGAGAAAGGTGGTATATAAATACAATAAATAAATAATAAATAAACAATGTCATGGTGTCTTGCAGGAATAGCGAAAAAACAAAGCAAAACCGCTACCTGTAATTCTCCTGTCTAAAAAATCTAGATGGAAATTTAGTGGTATCATGGTTTCTTCTCCCTTGTTATGTCTAAGACAACAGTGTTTTTATCACTGGGAAAACAGTAAGTAGAGCCAAATTAATTCCTTCTGTCTCGAATATGCTTCAAACAATGTATATGTCACAGTATGTGGTTTTAGCATTTATATGCGGAAACACAAAAACTATTTCCCTCTGACACAATGGGAGTATATCTTGTGAGACCACCTTACCTTTTAAAGTAGACCCCCTTGTGAGACCCCCCCCTACCTTTTCAAGTAGTGTAAATTGCATGATATAGCAAAGAGTTGTATCTGTACAACTCATAAAACACTAGAGAATTTTTGTTTCTTTTTCTAAAATAAAGGCTTGGGTTATTTCTTTCTACTGGACCTCTTTGTAAAATGTGCTAGACATTATGTTTTGTTTATGCATTATATAAAAGTCTAGACATTTACTTACTAGACATTTAAGATTTGCTTACTTAAAGATTTATGAGCCAAACATCAAAAGCAGAAAACCAAAGTGTTCTAATTTCACCAGTTAATAAATACTATTTGCTTCTGGCTTGGGTGTGAATCTCTAATAAGCTTGTGTTTATTCAATTAGATTGTAGATGAACTGTGTTAGCTCTAGACTGCCCAAGAGGTGTGAAAGACCTGAAAGTCAGCAGGAATGTGAAGTTTTAAGTAGCTTGGCATGACATTGTTTTAGGCTTTGCTGAGCCCTCAGTTTTTAGGTGGAAAGATGTCATATCGAATACCTAAAAATTCCCAACTTGCAAAACCCTCCGGGGTTGAGATAGAACAGGGTAAAAATGCAGTAAATAAATAAGTAAACAAACTAAAAATTATTTGAGAATGTATAAAAACCCAGCCTGTAGATCAATGATTCCCAACCTGTGGGCCGTGTACCAGCAGTGGTCCGCAAGAACGAAAATGTGGTCCGTGGCCTCACCATTACTACACTGTTGCCACGAAACCACATGGCAAAGACAGCAACTGGTCTTGCAAAATCCTCTTATTTTGCTAAGGCAATGGGGATGTTGGGAGGGAAGAGGCTGCCTACCCATGAAAGATTACTACTACCACATCAGCTCTAGATTATTAAATATGGTTTTCTGTGAGTGAGCAGATGGCGACTACTGGGTGGCATATGTTCTGTATCAGAAACTAGAGCTGATGTGGTCTATCCAATCTCCCAAATAACCAAACCAAATCTAAAGTTGACCAAAAACTAATTCATAACTCTTGTAGTACTACGACGCCGAGCCTGCCAGTTGCCGGCCGCCCTCTTACCGGCGACCTGGCCACAACCCCCCCCCCGCCCTTCTCTGACGGCCGGGGGTTGACAGGTTCATTGAGCCTGAGCGGGCGTGGTGGCCGTCGGAGAAGGCGGCGTCGGAGGCCGCAGAGCAGTAGACTCCTTGGCCCGGGGTCCCTTGACACTGTTTGTCCGAGAGCTGGGAGGCCTGCACTGCTTGAGCCCAGGCCCTGGAACTTGCGGCGTGCCAGAACTTTCTGGGGTCCAAGCTTTAGACAACGGAGGCCCCCTCCTGCAGGCTCACAGCGGAGGAAGACCACCAATCGGGTGGATCGGGCACTTCTAGCCGGACTCCTGGACAATGGGGGATTGGCCACCTCGGACCACTTCTGTGGGATCGCTGTGAGACCACCTTTGCTCCCCTCCTTTGATGGGAGAATAGGGCCCGCTTGACCCGCTGGGCACTCTCCTGCTGGATCTTGTCCCACCTGTCCCTTCCCTTTCTTTTCCCTTTTCTTTTTTGTTGTATTGTTCCTTGTTTGTGTATTGATGATGTATTTTGTTGCCTCTTGGCTTTGTAAGCCGCTGCGAGCCTCAGGGAGTTTGGCGGCATAAAAGTCCAAGCAATAAATAAATAAATAAATAAATAATGTTGGAGAGTGGTCCTTGGTCAAGTGGTCCCTGGTCAAATTGGCCCCTGATCAAAAAAAAGGTTGGGAGCCACTGCTGTAGTACATGAAAAGGAAAACCTATATTTCACCTGGAAAAGAACTCATATATATCTATTAGAATTCCAATGGACTAACTGGGTGATTAACTCAAATGACATTTATGCAATATTGAACCAGCAAATGAAAGAAACGACAGAGTGTCTGAAATGCAAATAAAGAAAACAGGATGTTAAAGCACACCACAAATAATTGAAGGAAGCAAAATAAGCAACATATCTTATTTCAACAAGTTTCATCAGGCTCTTCCATGAAATGCGATTATTGGTCACTTCATGGCAGCATCTTACACTGTCCAAATTGTGGTTTTGGAAATTATGTATTACTTTCAAAATAATTAAATTCACGTACAGTTGACATTTTTCAATGTTTCATGGATTGTATATTTAAATTTTTAATAAATATATAAATGATTTTTAAAAACTGCAGTTGAGACCAGTGCTCGGTTACAGTAATTGTGGGGTTTTCAGCATTTTGTATTTTGTTTTGTTTATAAAATAATTAAATTAAAAAAGAAACTAGAGAAGAAATTATCTGAGAAAGGACAATCCATAGCTCCAGAGTCATTACAAAGTAAATCTTTCTAATAATTCTACACCGGGAATGTGGCGCAGCTGGCTAAGTGTCAGCTGCATAAGATCTCTCTGATCAGTAGGTCATGAGTTCAAGGCCTGCCCGGGTCGAGGTGGGTGCTCAACCTTAAGTGTAGCCTGCTGTCGACCTTTGCAGCCTGAAAGACAGTTGCATCTGTCAAGTAGATGATAAAGGTACCACATTAAGTGGGGAGGCAAATTTTGACTGAATTATGAGACCATTAAAAGAACTCCAGGAAACACTAAGGAATGTGGAAGGAACAACAAAGGACGCTAAGAGATGAAGAGTGCTTCAGCTCCCCCTGGTGACCAGAGTTTACCTCTGTTCGTTTATATGTGTGTACTGTGTACAGTGTGTACAGTGTATGTGGAAAATGGCAGGGATTGTCTGCTAAGTATGTGTACCTGTAATCCGCTCTGAGTCCCCTTCGGGGTGAGAAGAGAGGAATATAAATAAAGTAAATAAATAATTAATAAATACATCATTAGATGTTAAATTCTGGACAACTGCAGATTTGACAACCTCTGAGGATGCCTGCCATAGATGCAGGCTAAACGTCAGGAGAGAATGCTTCTAGAACATGGCCATATAGCCCGGAAAACCTACAACAATCCTACAATCTCCCAGTCAGTTCTTGAAACACTTATTAGGTGTCCCTTGGGATATTGCCAGTTCTATAAACCTGAAAACATCCATACACTTCATACTAGCTCTCCGCACAAATATGCTTGTACAGTAATGAACTGAGATTTGGGTCACTTTCTTTCCTCCTTGTAGTATGTCACATCCAGAAGATGAATTAGCCCCCTACCATTTACTGTGCGAAGTATGAGTTCACACAGTAAGAGACAATGGGATTCGATCCCAGAGGGAAGGTTGTACTTCGGCTTCAGAAAGGTCAGAAATGAGGTGTCAAATTCTCCTTCGGCTCTGACATTCCTAGACTGCCACAGGCACGTCGATATGTTTGCCACCTCTGCTGCCTGCTTGTAAAATGAGAATAACCATCTCCGCTCTGATAAGAAGGCTCTCTCATCAGAGAGGGGAAATGAGATGAAGCGGATGAAGCATCCGGGGGCACTAAAGCACTTTAGGGGGGGGGTGAAGAAAGCAGAGGCACATTGCAAACGTAAAAGGCTTTTAAAATATTAACAGCTTGAACCTGAAGCAAACCTAAGGGCTTGAAAGCTTAAGTGCTTGGATTCACTTATAACAGAGGGAGAGGGTTACTAATTTAAAATGGCAAAACTAAGGAACACGCTAAATTATGAACAGAGTAAGAAGGAGTACCACCCTAGGTCTGATATAACCAGTACCTTCAGAGAGCAAAGTAAAAGTGCCTGGTTTAGTTTTTAATGGGAAAATGCTACAAGATGGGAAGAGTTAACAGCCTAATATCCCACCTCCAATGCTATGGATCTCAGTCCCAATCAAAGGATCCTTCAATTTCTTTAGTCCTGGACCTACTATGGGTCATATCGTCACATCTGGCGGCAAATGCTTAGAAGTAAAAAAAAGTAGGTATAGAGAGAGAGAGTGAGAGAGAGAGAGAGTGAGAGAGAGAGAGAGAGATGAATAGGCTTTGTGCTAAGCAGACTACCTTGTAGCTCCTGAACTATTGCTAAGTTTCAAGTGTATTGTAGTTTGATGCTTCATCACCAGTTTTGAAAAAAGGGGCCTTCCACACAGCCCTATATCCCAGAATATCAAGGCAGAAAATCCCACATTATCTGAGTGTGGACTCGGATAACCCAGTTCGAAGCAGATATTGTGGGATTTTCTGCATTGATATTCTGGGACAGAGGGCTGTGTGGAAGGACCCAAAGATACATCCTCCAATCCAGCAGACTTTTCAACATAGATGATGCCTTGGGCATCAAAATGACATTAGCTAATCCTAATGTGCTTTGGGGGAGTGTTGACAAGAACGAGATGTTGACAAGCTTGAATGTGCCCAGAGAAGGGCAACTAAAATGATCAAGGGTCTGAAGAACAATCCTTATGAGGAGTGGCTTGAAGAGCTGGGCATGTTTAGTGTGCAGAAGAGAAGGCTGAGAGGAGACATGGTAGCCATGTATTAAAAAGGTAAAGCTATGTCTATCCAAGCTCCAGGTATGTGCACCACAATTTCCCCCTAGCTGATTTCTGGAACTGGGAATGTTTAGCTTCTAAGAAAAAAGATTGCACAGGGAACATGTTGGTAATATACAAATGCAACCACATCAGATCTACCTATTTACATTATCTAACTATAGGCCTAAATGCTCTAAAAGCATCTGGAATATTGTGTCCAATTCTGGGCACCACATTTGAAGAGAGATATTGACAAGCTGGAATGTGTCCAGAGGAGGGCAACTAAAATGATCAAGGGTCTGGAGAACAAGTCCTATGAGAAGCGACTTAAAGAGCTAGGCATGTTTAGTCTGCAGAAGAGAGGACTGAGAGGAGACATGGTAGCCATGTATAATATGTGAGGGGAAGTCATAGGGAGGAGGGAGCAACCTTGTTTTCTGCTGCCCTGAAGACTAAGATGTGGAACAATGGCTTCAAGCTACAGGAAAGGAGATTCCATCTGAACATTAGGAAGAACTTCCTAACTGTGAGAGCTGTTCAGCAGTGGAACTCTCTACCTCAAAGTATGGTGGAGGCTCCCTCTATGGAGGCATTTAAACAGAGGCTGGATGGCCATCTGTTGGGGGTGCTTTGAATGTGATTTTCCTGCTTCTTGGCCAGGGCTTGGACTGGATGGCCCACAAGCTCTCTTCCAACTCTATGATTCTATGAGTGCACATTTATTACTATGCACCTTAAAGTATATCCTAGATTAAATTTGTGATTGAATCCTTAAGTAACTAATGGGACATGATATACACCATGTGACTGCCTATAATTGGGTGTTAGGGCACTACTTCTTAAACTGTGGGTCCTTACCCCAAACAGGGTTGACTTAGCTCAATGGTGGGCTGGCTAAGGAAAAAGTTGGCCAACAGTAAAACGTTTCTGAATGTCACCTAGAGGCTGTTTTAGGCATTATATGACAACAACATGCAGTGTTTACTATGGACTCTGCAGAAAATGCTTCAGCTGTACTTCATAAAAATTGAAAATCATAGAATAATAGAGTTGGAACAGACCACATGGGCCATCTAGTCCAACCCTTTGCCATGCAGGAAAAGCACAGTCAAAGTGGCCTTCCACATGGCCTTCCATTCTCTGTTTAAAAGCCTCCAACAAAGGAGCTTCCACCACACTCTGAGGCAGTGAACAGATCTAAAATTCGGGAATTTCCCCCTAATGTTCAGGTGGAATCTCCTTTCTGTATTTTGAACCCATTGCTCAAAGTCCCAGTCTCTGAGGCAGCAGAAAACAAGCCTGCTCCCTCTTCCTTTTGACATCTTTTCACACATTTATACATGGCCATTATGTCTCCTCTCAGCCTTCTCTTCTGCAGGCTAAACATACCCAGCTCTTTAAGCCACTTCTCATAGGACATGGTCTCCAGACCTTTGATCATTTTAGTTGACCTCTTCCGGACATCTTTCAGCTTGTCAATATTTTTCTTAAATTGAAGTGCTCAGAATTGGACACAGTATTCCAGATGAGGTCTAATAACCAAAGCAGAATAGAGAGACACAATGACTTCCTTCAATCTAAACTATTGATGCAGCCCAAAATCCCATTGGCCTTTTTAGCTACAGCATCGCATTGTTGGCTCATGTTCAACTTGTTGTCCACTAAGACTCCAAGATCTTTTTCACGTGAACTGTTGTTTAACCATGTGCTGCCCAGCCTGTATCTTTGCATTTCACA
This sequence comes from Anolis apletophallus, assembly GCA_030556195.1. Lineage (NCBI taxonomy): Eukaryota > Metazoa > Chordata > Lepidosauria > Squamata > Anolidae > Anolis > Anolis apletophallus. Next base: position 86,572,018 of record JARBWK010000009.1, read on the forward strand.
TGAGAGAAGCCTCCCACAAGGATGGTGAAACATCAAAACATCCGGGCGTCCCCTGGGTGACATCCTTGCAGATGGCCAATTCTCTCACACCAGAAGCGACTTGCAGTTTCCCAAGTCGCTTCTGACACGAAAAAATTAATTATTTCCTCAGCATAGTATATTACATTTATCCCTGTTGAAATTCATTTTGTTAGTTTTAGCCCAGCTCTCCAAACTGTTAAGGTTATTTAGAATTTGGATCCTACTTCTGGAAAATCACCCTGTTTAGAAACCATTGCAAATTCTCACTTATTATCAGTAAATGTTTGATTTTATACTTGTTTTACCTAACTATATACCTGGGGTTGGATTAAACATTCTCAGATGGAAAGGATCCATGGGTGAGGAAAAAAGCCCTGCATTAGGAAATATGTTGTTTTGAATTAGCTAAAGCAGAGTTTCTCAACTGCTTCTTCAGATGTTATGAATTTCACCTCCCACAATTCCTAACAGCTGGTAAACTGGCTGTGATTTCTAGGAGCTGGAGCACAGTTAGAGAAACACTGAGCTAAAGTATGAAACTGACCTTTATTTGCCGTGGCTAAATAAAACTTTATCACATTTCCATTGCAAGCAATCTATAGCCAGTTATGCAACAGAAGCACTTCTTTCAACCTTTAGTCCATCGCAAGAAAAAACCACAGGTTACTCTGGACCTTTCAAGAAACTGAAAGGTGGTTTTGACATTTGAGCAGTTGGATCCAAGGCTATCTAGTGCCCATGCCTCAGAAAGACCCACCACTGTTTCGCTGGCCAAAAGCAGCTCTCTATCAAACCCTTGCTAGTTGCTTATGATAAGGTTAGAAAAGGGCATCTAGCCATGTGATTAACAAGGAGGGGTTGCTCTATAAAAAGGTATCTGGTTCTATATATCATTTCCTGGAGACAGTAAAATGGAGGTGGAGTTGAACTCATATCTTGCTAGTGATCTTCCTAAAGGCAAATTTTATTTATTTATTTATTTCATTTATTTCATTTACATTCCGCCCTTCTCACCCCGCAGGGGACTCAGGGTGGATCACATTGCACATTACAGGCAAACATTCAATGCCCTTTGACATACAAACATGTAAGACAAGACACTCAGAGGCAATTTAACATTTCAGCTTCTGGCCGCCAGGGGGAGCTGTCGAACCCCTTCACTCCTTTTACACACTTCCTGGAGATTTGTGGTCTTGTAAATTAGTTAAATTAGCCTCCCCACAACATGGTACCTAATTTTCCTACTTGACAGATGCAACTGTTTTTCGGGTTGCAAAGGTCGACAATGAGCTACACAATCGTCGAGGGCTCACCCCAACCCGGGCAGGCCTCGAACTCATGACCTTCTGGTCAGTAGAGATCTTATGCAGCTGTCTCCCAGCCAGCTGCACCACATTCCCGGTGCTTTGAACAGAATATTAGATTCTGTTCACAGTTCTGATGACAGTTCTGTAACTCTGCATTGGATTTGAGTATATTTCAGAGTATATTCAGTTGAGAGAGTATACTCATAATGATTATTGTATGCATCCAGTAGGATTTATCCCTTGTATTCCATATGGCATCCTAGAAGAGGAAATGTTCCCTCCTTTGAAGATGGCATTTCAATTAAATGGAAGTTTTGCCCAAGGTGGCAATGGACTACATCCAATTATTACTTCCATTTAGGGCTATTAAGGGAATGTACAGTTATGTAAATGATGATTTCTCTAGTTCCCATTGTTTTAGAAGGTCTACTGTGTTTGAGATCACAAGCTGGACTTTGAACAATGCTCATTTGTTGCTCCCTCTCCCCCATACTAATTCTGATTCTTTGGATATGGAAAATCCTGCAAGGATAACACATAAAGATGGGCGCCAGAGAGAGCGGTATATTAAGTTGAACTTAATAAATAATAAATAAGTAATAAGTTAATTTGGGACCGATCTGAGAATTGTTGCTATCATCTGATAACATCCAAAAGGCTATAATAATGTCTGCTGAATTTGAGATTATTATTGAAAGTACACTTTAGGTTAGGAATGAGAAAAATTTTCCTGTGGGAAGAATGTGGACCCCATCATCCCAGGAATCCTTTGGGTCCTCTAAACCCTCACTTTAAAAAAAAACAGTGCATTTCAGATGGTTTTTCGCCTGAAAATGACCCAAAATGCATCAAACACAGATATATGCATCCATTTACCTCCTTACACTCTACCCTGCCTATCCCGCTGATGTCTCCAGCAAGAGTGATCTATTCTTGGCATAAAATTCAGCCAATAAAATTCAAATATGGTGAAAAAATTCTGCAAATCAGGAATATTTTTTAAAAGACATTTGCTGTTTCATCACATCAGGGAAAAGCAGGTAAAGCTGAGAAAAAATTAATGCTTTTGAAGTCAACTTATTTTTATTTATTTATTTTATGTATTTATTCAAATTTATCCATCATCACTCCCATCCGGCTCGGGGTGTCTTACAGAATAAAAACAGCATTACAGCACATATAAACAGCATTAAAAGAGCACATAAGATTAAAACAGAAGTTAAACATACATATAGTCTCGGAAGAGGCCAATTGATATTACAAGGGAGACCAGCATATTAAGAACCAAAAGCCTGTTTGAACAACAAGGCCTTGCAGGCCTTCCAAAAAGCCAACAAACTCGAGATCTCACGGATTTCCTATTTCTACCTATTAATTCATCATGAAGTGGACAAAATAGTTTGGGCTGGGAAATGGAAGGAATTAATTAACAATATTGGTTGGGCAAAGATGACCTCTAGTGGTCATCAGAGTTGTGCCACTCTTTGTGAAACTAGTAGTGAGATTTTAGCTCTCAAGTTTAAATCTGCTTATAGGAAAAATAGAGTCCAAGATCTAGATCTAAGCCAGTGGTTTACATGCATCCCCCATTGTTCTTGTAGATGCCAAACACCCAAGTGGTTAACAGCAACAGCAACAACAACAACAGAAACATTTTAAGCAAAAGGTGGTTTTTCTACTTCTAAAAGACTATGCAAGACCAAAGTATTATAAGTGGACAATATGCCACTTTGTTTTTGATTTAGATAATTGCTTGGGGCATAAAACTAGAACCCAGAAGTAGCATTTCCAAACTCTACTACCCACAAACAGAATGTCCACAGTACCACTAACTGTTGGGTTGGGGGGCTTGGATGACTCTTTTTAAAATCTGGAATAAAACCCAGAGTTGATTCAAGGCACTTCTGATATCATTTGAGAGCACAGAAAACTAGATTTATCTGATCAAACATTTAGTCAGCACTTTCAAAAAATTATTAGAATGGCCAAACTCCTGTAGATTTAATGACATTCTTGAGCAGGAAAAGATACTGCAAATTTCTGTCAAGCAAGAATTATGGCCAGTCTCCCCTTTCATCAGTCCCTGGTGGCACAATGTGTTAAACCCTTGTGCCGGCAGGAGTGAAGACTGACAGATTGGAGGTTCGAATCTGGGGAGAACACGGATGAGCTTCCTCTGTCAGCTCCAGCTCCCCATATGGGGACACGAGAGGCCTCCCACAAGGATGGTAAAACATCAAACATCTGGGCATCCCCTGGGAAACGTCCTTGCAGATGGCCAATTATATCACACCAGAAGCGACTTGCATTTTCCCAAGTCTCTCCTGACATGAAAAAGTCCCTCAACCCATCTTTTAGCTGCTGTTCCCCACTGCAAAATAGTCATTTACTATCCGGTGAAAAACAGGGAGTATACAGACAAGCATACAGCTCTGTTCCTATAGATCAGGAGTTCTCAACCTATGGGTCCCCAGGTGTTTTGGCCTACAACTCCCAGAAATCCCAGCCAGTTTACCAGCTTTTAGGATTTCTGGGAGTTAAAGGCCAAACCATCTGGGGACACACAGGTTGAGATCCACTGCTGTAGTTGGACACACAAAATCTTCTGACTCATGTGGCATGCTTGATCAAAGACTACTCATATGATCCTTCTTTATATAATTGCTATAGCCATGGTTTAAGAGGAATGGGCATTTTGCAATTTGTTGGCCAATTTCTTTGGCCACAGGGCAATGGCTGAAAAATGCCAATGCAGCAATGGGCCACAAGCAGATAAAAGCTCACATTCTTTGATTAATCATTCATAAGACATTGGAAGTGGGGGTGTCCCTGCCTCTCTGAACAAGCTGTGGCACACAGAGCAATTTTCTCCTATGCATTTACCGGGACATGATTTTCTGCCTCTGCATACGCCTGCATGCATGCATATGTCTGCATGTGTTCACTAATCTGCTTTTGATCTGTATTACTCTAATACAGCTCAAAATAGCTTCTGTCACAGCATGAGCTTTTGACCCACTTAATGTCAGAAAAAGCAATATGCAAGGAAGGAGCACAGAGAGAAAATACATTTATTCTCGTTTATTCTTAGGTAGAAATCCATACCTATCCAGAAACATCCACAGTTTATGGGAAAGCTGATAGAACTATGATTAGGCTACTTTTTTCATTTTCAGAAGTACAGAGATGTCATTTTATTTGAGCAGCCAGTTCAAAAGTAATCTGGTCTCTCTCACTCAAAGCAGGATATTGCAGTGTTGTCAAAAATAAATGTAAGCATTCAGCAAGTGCTGCTCTGTCGTGTCAAATACCGTGTTTCCCCGAAAGTATGACACCCCCGATTGTAAGACGTATCGGGGGTGTCAGGGGGGTCGGCTAATGTAAGCCGTACCCCGAAAATAAGACGTACCCCTGGCCACCGTGTCACTCAGTCCCGCCTCCTCCTCGGTCCTGCCTCCTCCGCTGCCTCCTCCTCCGCTTCCCCCCGCCACCGCTTCCCCCCGCCCCGCCGCCTCCCCCACTGCCGCTTACCGCCGCCGCCACTGCCGCTGCCGCCGCTGCCACTTGCTGCCGCCGCCGCTTGCTGCCACCGCCGCTTGCTGCCACCGCTTGCTGCCGCCGCCGCTTGCCGCCGCCGCTTACCGCCGCCGCTTACCGCCGCCGCTGCCGCCGCCGCCGCCGCCACCCGCCGCCACCGCCGCCCGCTTGCCTCCTCCCACAGCGGCCCCACGCCGCCTGTGCCGGCTGCGGCTGGCGCGCTCCAGCCTTCTGCCCATGCGCGAATGTCTGCGCATGGGCAGAAGGTACTGAGCGCGTCTGGCGCAGGCGCGCTGACGCTGGCGCGCTGACGCGGGCGCGCCGGAGCGCTTCGGTACCTTCTGCCCATGCGCAGACATTCGCGCATGGGCAGAAGGTCTGAGCAACGCCAGCGCAGCGCCGCCTAGCACAGGCGTGGGGCCGCTGTGGAGGAGGAGGCAAGCGGCGGCAGGCGGCACCGGAGGCGGAGGGAGGCGGCGGCGGGCGGAGGAGGCGGAGGAGGAGGCGGCAGAGGAGGCGGAGGAGGAGGCGGCAGAGGAGGCGGAGGAGGAGGCGGCCAAGGGAAAGGCTTACTTTCGGGGGTATGGTAATGTAAGCCGTACCGAAAGTAAGCCGTAGTGGGGATTTTGGGGGTCAAAAGAAAGTAAGACGCTGTCTTACTTTCGGGAAACACGGTAGTTCTGTCATATCAAATGGCATCATTCCATTAACTATGATAAATTTTATCAGATGAACTGTAAAATAAAAAGTAGATCCTTGAAAAAAATACTTCAGGGGCTTCATCTTTCCAGAATCTGATACCATCATAGCAAAGGAAGTTATATTGTTATGTTGGCCACACTTCTAGAAACTACTTAGTTGTGTAACTAGAATTCATAGTACATACAGTACAGAATGGTTATAAAGGATTCTGTCAAAATCACATGCCCAACTTGTCAGGAGACAATACAATCTATCTAGAATTGTTTCTATGCTACTATGTCTCATTAAGCTTTAAAGATTTATACAATTCCTCTTTGTGCAACATGACAGAAATAAATTCTAAAGCAAGCCACTGGAGGGCGCTTGTATTCTATATTTTGCTCTTTTCTTCCTTTGTTCGAATCCTCAAATCTCCAAATTGGAGATTGTGGTAATTATTGTGTCGTATTAAAACAATGAAAGGTGCACCCAACATGTTAAACAAAATTTATATAAGTTTTTAGCCTTCAGGTCTGTTTGTCAGGCAAAGTGATGTCAAAGAAAAGATGGGGGGCAATCTTAGAGGCATCTGTTAGGGGTGTGCAATTCAGCTAAACCCCGTAGTACCATTTTAGTGTCTGGATTTCGGTGCCCCCGATCAATTTTTTTTAGGAGCCTTTCAAATTCTGGTCGGAAGCTTTGGCCCATTGACAGCAATGGGGGAACTTCCCATGTTCCCCTCTGTCATTTTTCTCCTCATATCCTTCAACTATGTATTATCCCATGTATTATCTGTGACTTTATTGCTTTTATGTAAATGTTGCATTTTCGCAAATTTTAATCTGTATGTAAACCGCCCCGAGCCTGCTGGAAGGAGTGGTATACAAGATCGAGGAAATAAATAAATAAACAAACAAACAAACTATACCTAGGTTTAACTACCTCTTTACATGGTGCTAAAACCGGTGGCATAGGCCTTTTTAGCCCACAGATGACACTAGTGTGGCTCTGTGTGGCTCTGTGGGTGAAAGAAAGTATGCCGCCATGGTAATATGGGAAGCTTCCCATGTTGCCATTGGAATCCATGGGAGGAAGCCTCCATGCTCCATGCCCCCCCCCCCCCCAATGGGATCAGATGTAAGAGGAGCCCATGCCCACCGACAAAGCAAAGCAACTCTAGTGACTGTGTGACAAGGTAGTATGGCATCAGACTTAAGAAACCATCCTTTCTGGGTTCCTTTCCCTTATATCCTTTAATAAGACCTAGGTTTAAAGCATACCCCCCCCCCTTTCATGGCATCGCTTCTCCTCAACACCCTTTCCATGAAGCCGTGTTAAGGCACCCTCTATAAAAACTTATTTCAGTCAGAGCCACACCATCTGAAGGAGCATTAGATAGCCATTCTTTTAAAAAATATATAAATTACCTCCTCATGTTATGGCAGCTTTGGAAATGGCACACTTTTGAAGCTTGCGTCATGTGAAGGGCACCATCAATAGCAGTTTCTTAACTGTAATGAAAGTAAACACTTATTAATTGCTCTTTGCATCAAAAAAGCAAGGCAAACAATGCAAAGCTATGAGCAACATTTAGGTCACCAGCTGACTGGAGCATGATCAATCCCTCTTAGAAGCTTGCTCCCAACAGAAAAATTGAATCCCAGATTGGATAAAAGACACTTCGTGTTTTTCTTCTGTTCTGATTGGCTCAACAGACAGGGCTCACAAGGAAACCCCATGCGGGCACATGGCTACCTCTCCGTGCTTCACATGTAGCCGAATGAAACTGAAAGTAGCAGTGGTCAGCAGCCATATGGTCTGTTGTGGACAAAAAAAATTGGCAGTGGTGCTCGTACCATTACAGCTGGCTGAAAGAGCTGAAAGAGCCAGAACAGCTGGAGCCCACTTTAAAAATGGATCCATACACAGCCTTAGTATCAATTCTGCATGTTGTATTGAGATGTTTAGGAAGAAAGGTCAGCACACTATCAAATCAAGTTACAAGAAAGAAAAGTGCAGTCAATGGAAGGTAGTTCTTGAAGTAAAGTGCAGATATATTATGCAGGCTTAGTAGCATTGGAATAATAAGCCCCCCCAGAAACAGCCTCACAACAACTGTGGAACAAGATGTAAACTTCTAAATAGCTGGTTTCATTGAGTGGTCAGGGCTATGACGACGTTGCGATGAAACACTGAGTAAGATGGCAGACGGGTCTTCCGGTAAGAGTGGCTAACGCTAAGAGTGTCAGTATAAATGTGATGGTAATCATTGATGGTGTGATGAAGAGTAGTAGATGCTAACACAACCAAGGCAAAGCAGAAACAGCAAAGGACGGTAGGACATCCAGTCCGGAGGCAATAGCAGCAAACTGAGTGCAGCAGTGCCAATGGTCAGGTGCAACAGCAGACCATGCAGCAGCAAGGGCCCTGGGCAGAAGCACCCATGTTAAGGCAGAGGGATGGAACGTGCCAATAGCAAGGCACAACAAGAGACAGTACAGCACAATGGAAGGCGAAAAGCTGACCAGCCAGAGACCCAGCAACCCAGGGGCCCAGCTACGAGCAGGAACGGCAGCAGAACAGCAGGATGGGAATGGATCCAATGACAGTGATCCACACCAACAACCAACATCAACAGTCAGCCACCAGGAACCCACTCCACACACCGGCAAACCGCTGAGCCGCTGCAACCAGGAGACCACGTCAATGGCAGCAGCCGAACAGAGATCAAGACATGGGGCGACAGGTTTACCATGCCCCACACCGGGCATAATGCGTGGCAATTCCAGTGGGCCACCTGATGAGGTCCCGAATTTCTGTATGCTTTAGATTCCTTTTAGACCTTTCTTGCAGTGGTTGGGCTTAACATTGAAAGATCTCCCCTTTAGAATTTGTCCAGTTCTTTTTATAAGAAAGTCATAAGACTAGCCTATATTTTGTCATGCAGGCAGGAATAAATTCTATAAATCAGTCCCTGTCCATAAATGCCATGAATGATGTGGCAAAATTATTATTAAAAACTTTAAGCACCAAAAGTAAAATCAAGTCTGTGTCAGTTTGACAGAGCAATCCAAAGCCAGGGACCTCTTTTTTAATAATTCCCTGTCGTATTTTCTTTCTTTTTGCCTTTTTAATAGCCATTGTGGTGTAGTGGTTTGAACATTGGACTATGACTCTTGGAGACCAGGGTTGACATCTTTGCTTGAAAACATACTCTGTCACATTTAGAGGAGAATAGAAACAAACCCCCGCTAAACAAATCTTGCCAAAAAAACCCCTCATCCTGGTGATAAATAGATACACCATTGAGTTGTCATAAGCTGGAAACAACTTGAAGGCACATAACAATTCCGGTTTTGTGTCTTTATTTCACATCTCCCACTTCTTGGAAGAAGACCTCTACTGGATCCACTTCATATAACTTTCCATGTTGTTTTCATCTTTTGAAAAACGGATGACCCTTTATGGCCTCTTGTAATTTACCAGCTAACCACAAGAAATATTAAACTTTTCATTGAAAAATACATTTCGGAGATATTTTATTAACAACTTTGGATAGCTGGGACCATACAACCTTGCATTTCATAAGTTGGGAACAACTTGAAGGCACATGACAATGCCTATTTCATGTCTTTATTTCACGTCTTCCACTAATGGTTCTTGGAAGGGGATCTCTGTTGGATCCACTTCATATGACTTGTCATGTTGTTTTCATGTTTTAAAAAACGGATGGCCCTTTATGACCTGTTGTCAAATTTACCAGCTTAAACACATGAAATATTAATCTTTTCTTTGCAGAAAACATTTCAAAGGTGTTTTATTAACAAATGGGACCATACAGCTTTGTTCTTGGTGAACACATGCTATCAAATTTTCCAAAGCTCCTCAGCCTTTAGAGTTTCCAAACTGTTCAACAGTTTTAAAATGTATTTATCTGAAGGAAAACAAATTTAGAGAGAAAGCTCCATCTAAACTTCCCATAAAGGAGTGACATCATTTATTCACCCCATTCATTCATGAGACAGCTGAATAAATGAATGATGAACTGGAAAGCTCTCTAATGAACCAAATGAACTATCAGCGTCATTCATACTAAGTGAGTGAGATGTGTGTAAATTACTAAGCAATCACTTGTTTAAATGTTGAGAGAGTCACAACAGAAGCCACTTCCGATTTGTAATAAAACAAATAACATCAAAGTAGCCCTTCAGGACTCACACTATCAGTCAGCAAAAGCATCTATTTCTTTCTGGACAGCATGAGAAAGCAATTCACTTTGGGGATGAATGATGCATCCTTCAGTCCCCCCTGATTTTGGCTGGTTTTCAGAAGTCATTTCTTAAAATAATATTCCATTGACAAAAAGCATTATTAAAAGAAAGGCATTTTTGCATACATCTTTGTATTCAAACAGACAAAGGGCAATAAAAAATGTCAGGTTATGTTTTAGATATGTCTTGTGCCTAGACTGCATCCCAGACCAACAATCCTGCTTTTACTGGGCATGGTGGCACAACTATGACAGGAAGGCTGTAATACATTTTGGGGAGTTTCAGATGTGTGTGTATACATATACACTACACCTGTGCCACATCGTCATTAACATCCAATTTTTGGATGTTACTCGGATGTTTTTAACTTTTGAACCGGTTTCGAGCAGAGTCTTGGAAACCGGAAGTAGATCCGCCATATTGACGTTTCCGTCGCCATTATTGGAGAGGGCTCGTATGTAATTTCCACCCTTCTCTAGCTGTGAAACCCCTGCTGTGGACATGGCTTTCCTTTCTGCCTTGGAGGGAGGAAAAGCCTTGTCCACAGCAGGAGTTTAACCCACTGTGGAGAAGGCTTTCCTTCCTTCCAAGGCAGAAAGGAGAGCCATGTCCACAGAGGGTGAAACCATCACTGTGGACATGGCTTTCCTTTCTGCCTTGGAGGGAGTTTAACCTGCTGTGGAGAAGGCTTTCCTTCCTTCCAAGGCAGAAAGGAAAGTGGTCACATCCAGCAGCAGTGTCCATCCATAAATCCTGGAAGTATGACTCCCAGTTTCCGGGGGGGGGGGGGATGTGAGAGTTCACCATGGGTAATGTAATATGCCAGAAGGTGGCTGAGTCGTATTTGACTGCTTGAATGAGCTGTGCCCTGTTGTTTTTCATGGTTTCCCATTTCTTGTGAGCCAACAATTGTTTATAGCAACTCTTCTGTGATGCATGCTGCAATTTCATAAATATTTGCATCATTGTTGATTTCTATTAAGAATGTTCAATGTAGACTACTCCTATGAATAGGATAGACTGCATACAGCCCTTGTTATTCCTGGGAGGACTCAACTACAACAGTTATATTAATATTTTTTGCATTTAAGGGTTCTCAGCTACATGAGTCGTGAGGGTCCCCTCCCCTGGAACCACACCCACAGAAGATTGCGTGGGAGAAGATTGTGTGCAACACGGAGAATTGTGTGTATGCGATCTTCTGTGGGTGTGGCCTGATTTACGTGGGGCAGTGGTCACGCCCCCTCCGCACCAGAATGTCGGAGAATCGTTCAAGAATCCATACAAAAGCTGACAACACCATTCTATATAAACATTTTTTGACAGCTGGCCATACTCCAGGGTCCTTTAAATTTACCAGCTTGGAAAGAGTCAGAACACATGCCCACAGCAATAACCACGAATTGCTTATCAGGAGAGAAACCTGGTGGATCACGAACCTCCAATCAGAATCTCCATTTGGGTTGAATGAACCCTTATCCCTTAATGCCCTTCTCACGTGAACCTTGAGGATGTAATTAATCCATGTAGTTATATATAGTACAGAGTTAGGCTAGGAGTTACCCTCGGGTCCACAGGAAATACGGTATATTTATCCAATTCTGCCATGGTAGGTACATTACCTTTCCGACACTACTTCTGTAGAAAATGGACAATACATTGTATATATGTTATTTGTTACAGAATTATGCATTCCTGTGACGCACAGCATTCTGCTTTGGATATCACCGCTTGAAAAAGCCCACTGGGGCGAAACGGATCAGGCCCTGCAGCTCTACCGTTGCGACCCGCCCAGTGTCCTTTTGGCTTTCTGCAAGGCTTTACTTTTGGTTTACTTTGGTCACACATTGGACTACTGGAATATTATTCTTGTACCTGGACTAATTCAATTTGCATCAAGGACTGTTGGGTCTTATATTCCGGACTGTTGGGACTCACAGTACTTTGGAACTTCATGGACAATATGGATGGACTATTTACCTGTTCCCTATGATCTTCCCTCAACACCGGTCTGTATATTTGTTCCTTATATTCATCCCTAAGGTACCCATGTCATTATACCAGTGTGTGCACCATAACATGATATGTTATTGTATCGCCTTAATATACTAGACATTTGTCTGGATTTTATTGCACTATGACTTAGCCCTTCTTGATATTATACCTATTTTGATACTTTTGAATTAGTGTTGTCCCATTCACGGTTTACTAGTAGTGTTTCTATAGTTCATTTGTGTAAATATAGCAGTTTAGATTTTGGCAGGGAGGGGTTGTCCTCGCCTCCTCCCCTGCCAAGATCTAAACTGCACCAAGGCTTGGCGTGGTTTAGATCTTGGCAGGGAGGGGGGCATCCACTCCTCCTCCCCTACCAAGATCAGAACTGCACCAAGGCTTGGCGTGGTTTAGATCTTGGCAGGGAGGGGGGCACCTTCTCTGCCAAGAACTAATGCAAATCAAGCCTTAAGTTTCGTTAGTTCTTGGCAGAGAAGGAGGCCCCCCTCCCTGCCAAGATCTAAACCGCGCCAAGCCGTCCACCTCCTTCCCGGCCGAGAACTAACGCAACTCAAGCCTTGAATCGCATTAGTTCTTGGCAGAGAAGGAGGCCCCTTCTCTGCCAAGAACTAACATGACTCAAAGCTTGATTCGCATTAGTTCTGGCAGGGAAAGAGGTGCGTCAACCTCCTTCCCTGCAGAGAACTCACGCAACTCAAGGCTTGATGCGCGTTAGTTCTTGGCAGGGAAAGAGGTGCGGGCACTAGGGTTGGGCTTTCAGATTAAGAAATTAAAATAATTCGTATTAGATCCGTTCAAAATGCTAATGTTAAGCTTTACCGCACTTTCCACACCAAACCGGAAGTGGACTTTGATTTCCGCACTTCCTGGGCCCAAAAGTTCTTTATTGTAATTATTTCGGATGTCCCTCTAACAGAAAAATTATCCCCTCCAAAATAGCTTTCCAGACATTACTCACAGTCAGATCAGGGCCTTTGCATGGTCGGAGCCTAATTTAACTGAAAGGCCTTCCTCCAGGAAGTGAAAAAGGATCCGGAACCATAGAGAACCTAGAGCGCGACTCCTAGAGCTGCTGGGAGGATTGAGAGGAAAAAAGCCGTTTAAACACCCAGGAAATTAGGCTAGATAGAAGGACAGATGAGAAGGACATAAGAAAGGCTGAGAGAAGGGGAGATGGGAGTGAAAAGAGCACGGAGAGGAGAATCAAGAAAAGCCATAGAGGACAAACGGAGATTCCTAGAGAGCTTTGGAAGACTAAAGGGGGAAAAGCTGGAGTGAGAAGAGCAGTAGAGAAGCAGGCCTTGACCAGAGGTGGGCAACTATTTTATAATAATATTATTAATAATATATCAATTCATTATATCTCCCTGCAAGGACACCCAGGCCTTTTATAATAATAATAATAATAATAAATCAATTCATTATATCTCCCTGCAAGGACACCCAGGCCTTTTATAATAATAATAATAATAATAATAATATATCAATTCATTATATCTCCCTGCAAGGACACCCAGGCCTTTTGTAATAATAATAATATTATTAATAATATATCAATTCATTATATCTCCCTGCAAGGACACCCAGGCCTTTTATTATAATAATAATATTATTAACTAGCTGTACCCGGCCACGCTTTGCTGTGGCTGACTGGTGGTTTCCAAAGTGAAGTCCTGAGGAAGTAGTGGTATTAGACTCAGTTGGAAGGGACTCCCAAAGGTCATCTAGTCCAGCCCCCTCCTTTATGACAGGCAAAAATATAGAATTACTATGATATTATTATATATTATTATTATTATTGGACACAGTTGGGACTCCCAAAGGTCATGTAGTCCAGCCCCCTCCTTTATGCCAGGCAGGAATATAGAGTTATTATGTTATTATTATACATTATTATTAGTATTATTATTATTGGACTCAGTTGGAAGGGACTTCCAAAGGTCATCTAGTCCAGCCCCCTCCTTTTTTCCAGGCAGGAATATAGTTACTATTTTATAATTATACATTATTATTAATAATAATATTATTATTATTACACTCAGTTGGAAGGGACTCCTAAAGCTCATCTAGTCCACCTGTTTGGACTCTGAGCATGGGCAGAGTTCCTTTGAGGAGGCTGGGGGAGGGGCTGAGGCTGTTAAGAATGGTGGGAGGGGGGCTCAAGCTGACCCAGGGCTGTCCTAGAGCCAAGCCTGTGCTGGTTCCTTCCCTTGCAGGGTCTCACCTCGTGTAGTGACCTCGTCCAGCCATTCCGAGACCCCCCCCCCCAGGCCTGCTTTTGAGGCTGGCATCTGTGTTGCAGGGGATCCTGGGAATTGTAGTTCCCTGGGTTTTTTTGGCTGTTTTGAGTTTTGTGTGTGTGTGTGTGTGTGGTTTTTGAGGGCTAAACACACCTTATGTTATTTTATATGGGTCTGGGGAGTTCTGTGTGCTATGTTTGGTTCAAATCCATTGCTGGGGGATTTCAGAGGAGTTGGGAGTCCCAAGCTGCTGGAGGGAAGGAGGGACGAAGTTGGGCCAGGCGTGCTGTAGAAGGTCTTCCTCCCCGTCCTCTCCTCCTCCTCCTTGGCAGTGTGGGAAGGGAGGAAGGAGGAAAGGGAAGAGGTGAACTCTGCTTACCCCTAAGTGTCTTCCTTCCTTCGCTGTTATGCTAGGTGGCGAGGGGGGAGGGGGAGGAGGGAAGGGGTGTGCAGGTGCTGCACAGCACCACTTCCTGCTTGTTGTTCCTCCCTCCCTCCCCCTCTCTTCTCCCCCCCTCCCCTCATCGTTCAGCTGTTTCCTTTCCCTCTGTGTTTCTCCAGGGAAAGGAAACAGCTGAAGGTTTTTTCCCCTTTCCTTTCGCCTCCCACATGGAAAGAGGCAAAGCGTCCCTCCCCTTTCCCCCTCATCCTTCTCCTCCTCCTCTTCTCCGCTTGTGCAGACCGCGGGGGGACTTGGAAGGAGCACGGCGCAGGCAGGAGCAGCAGCTCCTCTGGGATCTTCTCCCGCCCAGCCGGAAACAGCTGGTCCAGGCCCCAAGGAGGCGGAGGCGGGGAGGGAGGGGGCCGGTCTGGCTCTGGGAGGAGGAGGCAGCGGCGACATGGCGGCTTCCTTGTTCCTTGCTGTTGCTGCTCGCCGCCGCCGCCACAGCCGCCAGGGCCTTCCTTGGGGTGCCAGCGGGGGCTTTGAATTTTTCTTTTGCACGGGCTTCGTTTGGTCGGGCCGCTGCGCTTTGTCTCTTGAACGTTCTAAATGTTCGCGCTGGCAGCGGAGAGGCCGGGGTGGGAGTTCCGCTGGCAGTTTTTTGGGGATCATTTTTTGGGGTGTTGGGAGGTACGTAGGTTCAGTTTTTTTGGCGTTGTCTGTACCTCATGGAATGGTGCATTCGGTTGTCAAGTTTGGTGGTTGTAGGAGCCATAGTTTCGTTGTCTATATACGACATTAAACGGACTGAACAAAAATATATATGGAAATAGTATTATTTCATTATATTTCCTTCCAAGGAAACTCAGGCCTTTTATTATAATAATAATATTAATAATATTAATTCATTATATTTCCCTCCAAGCAGGCCCAGGCATTTTATTATAATAATAATAGGTCCCAGTGAATTGCACTCCAGTGAAGAAGGGAAATTTTGCCCCTTGATTTGCCTGTGCTTAAAACAGTGTCAGTCCTGTTTCCCTGCTTTGGACAATTTAGAACTAATTACAAAATTTTGTAAGTAATAACATATCAAATAAGAATTTTTTTGAAAATTTTTTGTAAGTCATTACGTTAAGCATCAAAAAAATCCCCCCCATTGGTTTTTAGAACTGCAATTTTTGGGTTCTAAACCAACCCTAGCGGGCACCTCCTTCCCTACTAAGAACTAACAGGAAATAATAGCAATTTTTTGTTATTAATTACATTTCAATTACAAAATTTATTGAAAATTTTTCGGATTAATTTCTATAACGACCCAGCAATGGAGATTCCCCCAAGTTTAGAATCAAATTTTTAATGGATCAACCACCCCTAGTGTAATTAGGCCACTGAAGTGCTCGAATTGCATCAGAGGTCATCAAGAACCATTGGGATTTCTGGACCCCTATTCTAGTCTCAATTTTCACATGCATCTCCAATGCCTGGGGGCTTCCAATCATTGCCCCCATTTATAAAAATAAAGGAAAAAATGATGATCCTACAAATTACAGACAAATTAGCCTTTTCAATACCATCAGCAAATTTCATCTACAATGAAAACTTCTGGAATGGTTGGAACAAGAAAACATACTGGTTGAGGAGCAAGCTAGACTTAGGGAAGGCCAATCCACCATAGTCCAATGTCTAGTATTAAAACATCTAATAGAAAAATACTCCCCCCAAAATACATCTTCGTTCTATGTTGGTTTTAGAGAGATGTCATAGTTCAAGTGGTGTCAAATTGCTCTAATTTTACAGTGTAGGCCTGCTTAGGTTCGTTCGGAATCTTCTTTATTCGGAATACATTCGGATCAAATTCCTTTTTGAAGCGATTTCAAAGCGATTTGGGAACCCAGAAGTATTCTTGCCATTTTGAAGCTTTTTCCGCCAGAATCAGTAAGTGAGTCGGAAATGATTCAGCTTTTCAAACCAGTGTGGATTCCCTTCCTTTCCTTTCCCGCCCGCGAGAAGGACCTGGGGCGAGAGCTGTGTTTAACCCAGTTTGGAAGCAGAGTTCTTCCCTCCCACATCACACTGACGCGGGAGGGACGAAATCCACTTCCAAACTGGGTTGAACACAACTCTTGCCCCAGGTCCTTCTCGCGGGAGAGAAGAACCTGGGGTGAGAGCTGTGTTTAACCCAGTTGGATCCGGATGTCCTTCCCTCCTGCGTCAGACTGAGGTTTTTGCAGGTTTTCATGCATTGCGCAATCGCGGACACCATTAACAAAGCGATTCCGAAATTTCAAAACTTTTTTCTGGAAAATTTCTGAAATAATTTGGGAATTGAATCACCAGCACCCCCTACATCCGAAACGAGTTTTGAACCATTTTTTCCCTTGATCAACCAGGCCTGCTATCTTGGTCAGCTGAAACACTGCATAGATTTAGTGCAAAGAGTGAAAGGTATGTAATGGGGATTGATATACAATTAATTTATAAAACATCTATGCATTGTTCATTTATTTTGTTTGTTTTGGAGACAGCCAGGTGCTCCCATTGCCAGATCATTGCACTTACCCACAAATACAGTATGATGATTGAAGAAGTGACTACCGTAAACACAAACTACATCTATCTGCAAATCCAGACATAATGAGCACTAAGACAAGTTTAAGTATTGTGTTATTCTAACATAATTCTGTGTGTGCTTTTGTCAGTCTAGAAGCTCTCCATGATTGAAGGACTTGACCACAGATTCAAAGAATCATAGAGTTGGAAGAGACCACAAGAGCCATTCCGTCCAACCCCCTGCCAAGCAGGAATACACAATCAAAACATTCCTGATAAATGGCCACCCAGCCTCTGTTTAAAAACAGCTCTTACCACCAGGAAGGTCTTCCTAATATTCAGGCAGCATTTTTTCCTGAAATATGAATCCATTGTTCCATGTCCTAGTTTCTATTGCATCAGAAAACAAGCTTTCCTTTTCCTCAATATGACAGTTGTTTATTCGACTCATACTTAAATCTGGCACTCTGTGCTAGTCTGTATGATATGATGTATATTAACACTAACACATTGACTTTAGAATCATTGCTATTCTTATTGAGATTGGTGAGCATGCTGCACATAAAAGGTTATTTATGTATGATTATTATTTCTATTCTTTTTCAATTCCATTGATTTCCATCAGAGTGTGACACAATCAACTTTTGATTGTTCACAAAACCTAGAAGGTGTGTGTGTATGGCACAGATATTACATGACATAGTAAGAGGGCTGTAAATTTGTGATCTCTTGAGGACTTTGAAGGTCAGGCATAATACAGTTTATAGGAAACATTTTTGTCATTCACAGATGGCAGTGTGTAGGTTGCCTACAGAAGTCTGGTATTGTTTTCCTTCCTGAATTATTACTGCTTTAAGGCTTTAGCAGAATGCTATTTTCAGCTTTGTGATGAGATGATTATAATATGAAATCATGCTGCGTGACCAACTTGCCAGGTGTTTGCTGTTCAGTTCTATTATTTGTGGAATGAACAAGTGCTGTGAGGAAGGATTTAGATAGCGCAGGCAGAGAGCTCTCAATGGCAGCTTGAATAGCGGGCTTTTCCCGTGG
The DNA here is from genome assembly GCA_030556195.1 of Anolis apletophallus. Lineage (NCBI taxonomy): Eukaryota > Metazoa > Chordata > Lepidosauria > Squamata > Anolidae > Anolis > Anolis apletophallus. The sequence goes on from JARBWK010000009.1 coordinate 86,590,073, forward strand.
TTAGAATGGATGTGATTCCATCTGAGTGTTAATGTATTCTGATACACATTTCTGCTTAGTATAACAGAACCTGCTAATATGATCTGAGACTGATTTTTCCTATTAAAGTCTTTATCTTCTCTTTATAATATCTATTACAAGAAATTGAATTCCTGACTTGTAAATACATCTGCTTGTGATCTCTATGTCTCTTGGCATTACTTCACGAATGAAGATTATTAGGAAGGACTAAAAAGGCCAATCTGAGATAGGCAACTTTGGTTGCAGAAAGCACAGCAGAAAGTCTCCTTGGGTGATGTTGTTTACAAGTTGAGGTTCTTTCTGCGTTGTCGTTTCTCTTCGAGACCCATTCGGCGTGTCTTCTCAAAAGAGGCCGCAGCATTGTGGATAGTGCATCTCCATGCCTCCTGATGTGAGGCCAGGGTGGACCATTGTTGGTGATCAATCTGGCCGAGCCTAAGATGTTGTTTCAGGAAATCCTTATATCTCCTTATATCTCTTTTTGGGGGCGCCTCTCTTGCGCTGACCTGTGGCGAGTTCACCATAGAGTAGTATTTTTGGGAGGCGGTGGTCCTCCATCCTAGAGACATGCCCTGCCCAGCACAGCTGTGTTCTCAGTAGCATGGCTTCAACGCTGGTGATCCCTGCTTGCTCAAGGACAGCAACATTCGTCACATAGTCAGTCCAGTGAATATTTAGGATTGTGCGAAGACAGAGCTGATGAAAGCGTTCAAGGCGTCGTAGGTGTTGGCAATAGGTGACCCATGTTTCAGACCCATATAGGAGAATAGACAGTATGATAGCTCTGTACACACTGATTTTGGTGCTTTGCGTCAGGTGCTTGTTGCTCCAGACTCTTTTGTGAAGCCTTTCAAATGCACTATACGCTTTTGCTAATCTGTGATCTATCTCTTTATCAATCTTGACGTCTGAAGAGATGATGCTTCCCAGGTAGGTGAACTGCTGAACGGACTTAAGCACATCTATATGTGGCAAGGCAATAAATAATGTAAGCCTCTCTTCTCAGTCTTTTGTATTTGATTAGACCAATCCCATGGGTAAGAAGGTATCATGAAGATTGTTAACCTTTCTTTGGATATATATGCGTGTGTGAATATATGCACCCTTGAGATGCATCTGATGAAGTAGAAAAGCCTATGAATGCTACTGAGATTTCTCTCGGTTAGTGCAAGTTCCCTTTGCATTAGAAAATATGTAAGATATAATGGCTTAATGCTGTGACCCACCTTGTGTCTCAACTGAGATAAAAGCAGGATAAAAATACAAATCATCATCATCAACTTCATCTTTAGGACTCACTAAATATAAGAAGTGGACTAACTAAAAATGATTAGATCTTGGCATTAAGAATTTCCCCATATTTTATCATACACTTCAATAACAAAACAGAATAATTTCACTCCATGTGTTTTGGAAAATCTAGAGAAGTAGAATACCTTTTAAAATATTTATTTATTTATTTATTTACTATATTTCTATATTTCTATACTACCCCTCTCAGCCCGAAGGCGACTCGAGGCGATTTACACATGGCAACCAGTGCCCACAATATAAAATACAATTAAAAACAGTTATGTTATCGAACAACGGCTATGGGCTGACCCCGCCAACCGCCTGCGGAGTCCAGTCCAGGGAGAGTTCGTGAGTACCCTGGCGAGCCCGGAGCGACCTAGGTCTCCCAAACCTTCCCGTCCCCGGAGGTCAGATTATGCTCACCACGATGCAAGGTAGAAGCCACGAAATTTATTCTGCTCAGCTGAGAGGATACGACCGCAATACCCTGATTCCGCAAAGTACGCATGCATTTCCATTCAAAACATTGGTTTTTAAAGGTTACAGAGCTGTCAAACTTTTGAATCTCCCGCTCGCCCCCTCCCGGCCGGCTCGTCGATGATTGGTCGGAACGCTGGAATCAGCTGATGGGCGGGACGCAAGCCGGCTCGAGGAGCCTATCAGCGCCCTTTTCCATCTGCCTGTTTTGACCAATCAGATGCCTTCTACCAAATATGGTGTTCCGGAATGAGGAGGGCTAAGTGGAGCTGTCATCAGGAAGGATTAAAGAGAGTAAACAAAGGAAGTCCTTCCCAGGTTCTAGCCTGGGGCAGAAACAGTCCGGTTCTGGCTTTGTTATCAGGAAATGTAATTATCAGGTTGACATGTCCCTTTCTCATGTTTGAATGAGGAAGAAAGGAAGGCCGGATTAAGGTGATCGACTTAGATGGCTGAAATGACAAAAGTCTTATGGTGGGCCTTGTTTGGTTTTTTAAGGCCAAACAGGGATCCGCTGTGTTTCCTATGATCCTTTTTGTCCATTTCCCAAGGGCCAGTCTAGGTAGATGAAACTCAGAGGTCTAGATAGCCTCAGGATTTAGCCAGGTGCAAAATCAGGTAAAGAACCTAATCTTCATAACAAGGATCTGGCCAAATAGCTATTGTTCCATGCAATCACGAGATATGACAGTAAAACAAAGGTATGAGATGACTCAGGGCATAGGCAGTACACTTCTCTTGGCTGATACAGCAGACATATCACACAACGCAGCTCCCAATTATTGGGGGGAAAGGGAGGGGGAAAGGTTTACATGGGGTCAAGGGAGAGACTTATAGGGTAACATTCCTTCAGTTAAAATGACAATGATAAACAGGAGTACATGTGTGCAAAAATGAATCCTTTCTGAAGTGGGTCTTGAACCCGGTGCCTTCGGTTTGCGGCTGTCAGCTCAGTACACAGATGGGGGCCTCCAACCTCCTAGGCCAAATTCATTGATCTTTCTTTTGACAGCTCAGTTGAATGTCCTTATGAAAATATATTGAAAAATATGGGGAATCCTTGCCAACGGGGTGGCATAGAGCCGTCAAACTGCCAGGCCTGGGCACCCCCAGCCGAGGGGCAAAAAAAGGGGAAACTTTCCCTCCTCCCTTTGCTGGGCCTTGAACCGGCAACCCTTGGTTCCCCATGGCCTCAGCCTTGCCTGCTGAGCTACCACGGTTCCCTTTTGAGTGCAGCTTCTCCTTGCGTATTTGAGGCGCCCGCAAGAGAGGGAAAAAGAGAAAAATAAATAAAAATGGAAGAAAGATGTAAAACTCTGGGAGTACCGAGGGGTCCTCCCTTGGGGAAGGGTCCGGGTCCATATTGTGTCTGGAAACAGGGTTGCGTGCAAGTGTCTGGGGCCGTTCACTCTAGGAACGACCTGCTGTGTGAAGTTAATGAAAAACTGTTGATTTTGCGGCGGGAGTTTTTTGGATTCGACTACAGTTACATACTAACAGATAAAAACAATAAAAATAGCAATTATATACAGTACAGTTCCCAGCCACAAAATACAGTTCCCAGCCACAAATAGCCACAAAAATGCTCTTAATATTCAATGTTTTAATAATGTCAAAGGCGAATTGAGAATATACTGCACGGATATACCTCAAGACACTTCTGGTGTGAGAGAATCGGCCGTCAACAAAGACGTTGCCCAAGGCATGCTCGGATATGTTACAATCCTGTGGGAAGCTTCTCTCATGTCCCCCCAAGGGAAGCTGTGGCTGACAGACGAGAGCTCACCCAATTTCGTGGATTTGAACCACCAACCTTCAGGTCTTCGGGTCAGCAGTTCAGCTGGCACAAGAGTTTAACCCATTTGTATCACGTTATATGGGGTTGTTTTAACCTCTGGTTTGCTAGTTAAACTAAATTATAGTGCCGCTATAATAGGATGCAAGTCTAAAAAGTGTGCCACCAACATGAAAAGTTTGGAAAGCTATCTAGGAGTGTCTCTATGGGGTCAAATACCACTGTCCTCTCTAGTGTGAACTCTATGTCTGTAGATTTCAAGTCTCAGAGAAGTCTGGATTTTCCTTTGCATTTCCATAATATGAATCAGATGAGAGGGATTTTCTGAGACTTTCTGTAACATTTTACTTTTAAAAAGTGTAGTTTTTAAAGTGTAGGCAAAAATGTGTTCTGATGATAATAGCATTAGAAATCTCGGTGCATGACTTCTTTCTCTCCCCCCCTTTTCCTTCTCACCCCCCCCCTTGCTTTTGTAGATGCTACAAAAGAGACAAAACTTCAATTCCTGAGTATACTAAAACTATGAAATATTTTACATCGGCCTGCCCTTGTCAGTGATCCGGAAACTTAAGCTCGCCCACAATGCCGCTGCACAACTTCTCACTGGGGCTCCAGTGAGATGTCACATAACACCTATCCTCCAGCAGCTTCATTGGCTTCCAGTTGAGCACTGGATCACCTTCAAGGTGATGGTGTTAACTTTCAAGGCCTTGCATGGTCTGGGGCCACTGTATCTGAGGGACCGTCTTTTCCCCTACCAACCCCAGAGGTCACTTCGTTCAGAAAAAATGAACCTCCTTGAAGTACCGAAGCAATCCGTCTTACATCGACCCGGCTCAGAGCCTTTTCTGTAGTTGCGCCGTCGATATGGAACAGTCTTCCTAGCTATGTACGGGCCATGCAGGACCTTCTCTCCTTCTGCAAGGCCTGCAAGACTCATCTTTTCCGGCTAGCCTTTGATTGCTAGGCCAGAAATCTTTTTAAGCTAGTTTAATATGTATGCTTTTACCTCTGTGTGTTTTACCTGATTGTAAGCCGCTCCGAGCCCTTGGGGAGTGGCGGCGTACAAGTCCAAATAATAAATAAATAAATAAATAAATAAGAAAAATTAGGGAAGGCAAATTCTTGTAGTACAGGACCCAACATCTAGTCTTCACACTTTACTATTGTTCTGTACCCAAAGTGATAATGCTCTGTCTTATACTGCCCTCTAGCTCTACTGCTGCCATATGACCTATCCACTTTATCCATCAGCCCTGTCGTCACAATTGTTTTTGCACCAGTCTGCCCACCCTTGCCCAGAAAGTGATCATTATCACAGAGTTCACTGGTTATTGGTATGATTTTTGCTTTTATATTTTGTTATAATGTTGCTGTTTTATTCTGTTTTATGTTGTTGTTTATATATTTTAATGTTCTTTATTTTAACCATGTTGATTGGGCTCATCCCTATGTAAGATATCAGGAGTCTCTTCGGAGAGATGAAGGCAGGGTACAAAAATAACATTATTATAAATTACTAGCCACCCCCCCTTATATGAAGGCCTCTCACAACCTGTGTCTACACAAGCTCTCCTTCACAAAGAATCTACTCCTATTATCTGTCATGCCCCAGCCTGACTTCATAGCCAAGCCAGATGGAAGCCAGTTTAAATCCCAGTCACCAGCTAAGTCTGAGAAAAGACCTTTGCAGAGGCCTCTGAGCAGGGGCGGTCTTCCGTTTACGCGAACTACACCGCTGCATAGAGCGCCATCTTGGACGCGGCAGCATGGGGCGCCATCATGGGGCGCCGCACCACCGTAGCAATGCCTCAGCGCCTACAAAAGGCTTCTGGGAATGCACGGAGGTTTGAGCTCTGTAGCCACAGCGCATGCGCGTGAAAATCTCTGCGCCTGCAGGAGCTTCTGCCAGAAGCTCCTGCAGGGGCAGAGATTTTCGCGCCTGCAGGAAATCTCCGTGCCTGCAGAAGCTTCTGCCAGAAGCACCAGTGGACTATATTTTTATCTCTTTCCTTCTTTCTACTTATTCTAAATAAAGCATTTAATCACGGCTACTTTGAGGTGGTTTACTGAGGGATCCTCAAGCTCTAGGCTGCAACATTATCTCACCCTGAGTTTTTAAACATTTTATCTTGTACATGAGGCCCACTTTGTCATTTGTGATTTTAAATATTGTATTTGCATATTGCTCTTTTATTTATATGTTTGTATTTTTATTGTGTTGTTGATGTTTGTGATTTTTATTTTATTGTAATTTGTTGTTTGGGCCTGGCCTCATGTAAGTCGTCCCGAGTCCCCATTGGGGAGATGGTGGCAGGGTATAAATAATTATTATTACTAGCTGACCCGTCCACGCGTTGCTGTGGCATTGTTGAAAAGCGCAATCAAATGACTTGCAACCCCTAAAAGCCATTCAATCCAGCTGTGTTCTTAAGTATGAGTCGTTTCTAAGTGGGATGTTTGTAACTTGGGGACTGCCTGTGTGTGTATGTATGTATATGTATTTGTGTGTATGTGTGCATATGTGTGAGTATATATGTGTTTACTTATCTATATGTGTATATGTATTTGCGTGTATGTGTGTGTAGTTATGTGTATGTGTGTTTGTATATGTATATGCATGTATACTGTATGTGTAGATGTGTGTAAGTACAGGTGTGTGTATGTGTGTATGTGTATATTTGTATATTTTTGTGCATGTATATATGTGTGTGGGTATGTGTGTGTTTCCTCCTTCCTTGTCTTTCCTTTCCCTCCTTCCTCCAATTCATTCCTTTTTCTGTCCTGTGTACTTTCTCTTCTTTCTTCCTGTGGTACTTCCTTCTTTCCTTCCCTCCCTCCTTCTCTCTGACCTTTCTCGCCCTTTCCCTCTTGCATTTCTTCCCGTTTTCCCTCCCTCCTTTATTCTCTTCTTCCTTCCTGTCTGTTGCTACCTCTTCCATTCCGTCCTTTTCTCTTCCTGTCTCCCCCCCCTGTCTCCCTTTCTGTCTCCCTTTACTTCCGTCCCTCTTTCTGTCCCTTCCCTCCTCCCTTTGCTCCCTCTCACCTTCCCTTTTTTCTTTCTGTCTCTGCTACCTCTTCCATTCCGTCCTCTTCTCTTTCTGTCTCCCTCCCCCCCCCTCTCTGTCTTCCTTTCTGTCTTCCTTTCCTTTTATTTCATCCCGGGCTGCCCACCAGCAGTCTGTTTGTTTACTTTCCTTTGGGGTGGGGAGGGGAGAGAAGGGATTTTGACTGCTTTTCCTCGCGCCACCCCTCTGATTGGCCGGGGGTTTTGCGCACTCCCTGTGGGGAGGCGGCGAGAAGCACAGCGCGCACTCAATCTGTTGGGAGGGGGGGGAGGGAGCTGTTCTAACCGCCTTTGCCATGCGCGCTGTTTCTTGGCCTGCCCCAGTGGTTTCTGGGACTTGTAGTCCCAAACGTTTTTAGGGTTTTTTTGGCTGCTGTCTTTAATTTTTTAGGTTTGGGGGTTTTTTTTGGCAAACTTACCTCGTTGGGTTATGTGTCAGTGTGGCCTGGTTTTGTGTGTCTGTATTGTGTGGTTTTGTTGCCTATAAGCTTATAACCACGGATGTTACATTTTTATATATATAGATTATTATTATTATTATTATTATCGACTGCCACGTGATGCTGTGGCCTAGTCTGGTGATCTGGAAAATAAAGTAATGAGAAAGTGTTGATTTCAGATAGATAGATAGATAGATAGATAGATAGATAGATATAGATATAGATACATAGATACATAGATATATAGATATATAGATAAAAAATTTCTTTATGCTTGTGGGTAAACAGTATTTCTTGTTGTTTCTTGGTTAGTGGTGATGTAGAGATTGTCTGGTTTGCCTACTCTGGAACATGCAACATATAATTGCCCTTCTTTAGGGTCCCTTTCAAATCTATGATACTATATCTGTCATATAGTGTGTGAGAGAGAGAATCATATCTATCTATCTATATGTATGGCTGGATGGCTCTTTTACAGGAGGGCTTTGATTATGTTTCCTTGTCCTGGTGAAGGGAGTTTATTTATTTATTTATTTACATCATTTATATTCTGCTTTTCTCATCCCGCAGGGGACTCGGGGCAGATCACAATGCACATATACAGGCAAACATTCAATGCCATTTTACATACAACATATATAGACATAGAGGCAATTTAATAATAATAATACACTTTATTTATATCCCACCCTTCTCACCCCAAAGGGGACTCAGAGCAAATTATAGTACACATACAAGCAGACAATCCCTGCAGTTTTTATATTTGACTTACATCACATACAACATATACAGTAGGAGGTTCTTTTTCCAGTTGAGCCAGGTTCTTCCAGGTTCTTTCAGTTGTATCACCGGGTGCTGTTGCTTCATTGAGCCACAGGGGGTGCTGTTGCTTCATCCTCCTCCTATGACGAAGAGCTTGCCAGCCCATTAGGACTTCCACCTTTCCGGCAATCGGTCTTCCTTATTTATTGGCGTTATAAAAGTCCTCCCCCGCAAAGCGGTCCCTAAATTCTCTACTCATAGCTAGGGTGTTTTCAACTGCTTAGGTAAGCAGAGACAGGGCTGACAGCTGGCTGCCCAAACCAGCCCAGGGTCTCGAACCTGTAGTGTTCGGTTGATAAGATCTTTAGCAGCTGTTGTTCTAACAGCTGTGCTAAACCTCCACCCCCAAATTTATCATTCCAGCTTCTAGCCACCAGGAGGAGCTGTCGCATTACTTCATTCTTTTTTGTGTGTATTTCCTTAAGATTTTATAGCCTTGTAAATCAGTTAAATTTAGCCTCCCCACAAGTGGTACGTAAATTTCCTACTTGACAGATGCAACTGTCTTTCGGGTTGCAAAGGTCGACAATGAGTTGGACTGGATGGCCTTAAGGCAGCATTTCTCAACCTGGGGGTCGCCAAAGACCATCAGAAACACAGTATTTTCTGTTGGTCATGGGAGTTCTGTGTGGGATGTTTGGCCCAATTCTATCATTGGTGGGGTTCAGAATGCTCTTTGATTGTAGGTGAACTATACATCCCAGTAACTACAACTCCCAAATGTCAAGGTCTACTTACCCCAAACTCCATATGTGTTCATATTTGGGCATATGGAGTATTCATGCCAAGTTTGGTCTCGATCCTTCACTGTTTGAGTCCACAGTGCTCTCGGGATGTAGGTGAAATACAACTCCAAACTCAATGTCAATGCCCACCAAACCCTTCTAGTGTTTTCTGCTGGTCATGGGAGTCCTGTGTTCAAAGTTTGGTTCAATTCTATCATTGGTGGAGTTCAGAATGCTCTTTGATTGTAGGTTAACTATAAATTCCCTCAACTACAACTCCCATATGATGGTCACTCTTGTGGCCAAATTTGGCAACAATTTGTCCAGCAGATATTGAGTTATTATGTCACTCAAAACGAACAGAGCATTTATATAGATAAATAATTGCTCTTCCTCCCACCTCTCTCCTCCTCCTCCACTGTTGCCTACATTCAGATGGTAAATTCAGTAACCAAGCAGAGCTTTAAATTTTGATATTCTCATTCCAAGCCCAACACTTTAAACAGTACACTTGTACATCAAAACAGTAGTTGTGATTTTTGTTTTAAACAAAGTTACCAAGACTGAAGGCTAGTGATAACAAAGATCGAAATTAATCATTTTGTCCTGCATAATTAGAAAGCCAGTTAGTAATATTTAATAATTTGCTGGAATGTGTCAAAATTTTAGAACTAAAGAGAGCAGAATTGAATGGATATTTTACTTACTCATAAATTACCCACTAGATGGCCCCAGTCTTTCAGGCATTCAGGAATCAAACCTGCTCCTTAAAACTTCATCTAGATGAAAATGTTATCGTTGCTAATAACTTTAGGTATGCTTCTTGTGTCTCTCTCCATTTTTATTGAATGACCATAAGAAACATAATATGTCTGCAGAACCATGTACTATAGATCACAACCGACTCTGCATGTAACTATAGACTATAGTATTTGTTATGGTCTTGTAAATTTTTGAATGTATTACTTTTGTTCTTGGCCATGACTGGCATCTCAATGTTATAATCTCTGGGATAATGTTTATCATTCTCAAATCCATCTCAGTAAAGGCTTTAGGTTTGAGCATAGGAAGATTAATTCACAGAACCACCCACACATTGATGCTTTTTCTGCAAAGATGTTGCCAGCAGATGGTGGCATTCTCACTAACTATGGACCTACCAAGACACTCTAAACTGGCATGTAATTAATGTTCACATGACTGGAAGTAAATATCTATGAATGGTAAGGAATCTGTGAATGCAAACGCAAAAGAGGGTGACAAATGGATGGGTTTAAATGTCAAGTGTAATCTATTTGCATTATACTGGAGCTAGAGTGTGAATTACAAAATGGGGCACAGTACCTTACCCCATGGACAACATAATCGGCAACAGGTATGTTAATTAGAGGTGAGTGAGCAAGTCTGGCATGAACATGCTTATGTCCCTTTTTGGGCGGGATACAGCAGGCTATTTTTTTGCCATTCTGTTTCATTCTCATCCCTGGAAGATGATGCAAAATGCAAACCCACTGTTTCTTCATCCATGCTACAGCCAGTGCTGAACTTCAAGAGGTCACAAAAATCATTTTTGTGATAGTTGTAAGGGACCAACATTGGGCCCTCTTCTGTTTTATTCACTGTACTATACAATGTTTACCTATCTGGATTTTTTTGCTACATTCCCTTCTAGCACATTGCTAGCGGATAATTACATGCCACACTTCTTTTAACCTTATCAGCTGTCATGCTTTGTCTCCTTACCCTGACCTTAGACTATCTATCACAATAAAGACAGGAGGCTGTCTTTTATCTAGATGAACTCAAGACATGATTCCAAAGAGTTTACAAAATACAGCAAGATTCAAAGAGCTTGCATAAGTACAAGCGTGAGGTCTTCTATGAGCACAGAAGAATGACCTTCTTGTCCCCAAAGCCATATTTATGTTCCCCATAGCCCCACTGCCAAATCCCCCTCTTCCAAAGGCAATTTAGTTCCTACTAGTACTATGCTGTTAATAGCATTTGAATGAGCTCCTAGTTATGTGTGAAATACTGCAACTCTTTGCTATGTTTCTTCTCAAAGAAAACAAACTGTAATTTTAGCATTTTTGCTTGCTTAAGTATTCAAAGATTATTTGCTCTTGAGGACTTGTTTTGCACAGAGAGAAATTAAGTGCATTAAAGGCTTTTAGTGATAATTTTATAGACAGAAGTGATCTTAGTACTTGGACCACTAATTTCATAACAAATGTTAAGACATTTATTTATTTATTTATATCCCACCTTTTCATGATAATAGATCTCAAGGCAGCTAATACAATATTTAAAACAAAGCCAGAATATAAATATAAAGATAAGATATAAAAATCAATTACACAATGTATATTAAAATATTAAACTGCATTAGAAGACTACATATAAATCCTTTAAAAGGATTAAAAACAGTACTGCACAGCATTAAAAGCCCAGCCTGACAGTACAAAAATATTTTGACCGACTGATGGGAGGAGAGCAAGGATACAACCGTCCTAGACTTCCACAAAGAAGGTCCTCTCCCTTGTTCCCACAAAACAAACCTGGAACAGAGAGGCCTCTCTAGATGATCTAAGAGCTCTAATGTGCTCATGTAGGGTAATATGGTTATTCAAATTATGTAGACTCAAGCTGTATAGGGCTTTATAGGTCAAAACCACCATTTTGAATTGTGCCCAGAAATGGGCTGGCAGCCAATGGAACTGTTGCAGTGACAGAGTTGTGCATTCCCTGTAGCCATGCTCAGTTGGCAACCTTGCTGCAGCTCTTTAGACCAACTGATGTTTCTGAGCATTTTTCAAAGGCAGCCCAACACAGAGACCATTGCAATAATCCAAAGAGATGTAACCAAGCCACTTACCACTGTAGCCAGATCTGATTTCTCCAGGAACTTGAGAAGTTGGTGCAAAAGCAGTCTTGCTCACTGTCAAAACCTGAACCTTCAGGTTCAGAGGTGAATCCAGGAATATCACCCAACTGCAAAACTGTCCTAACTAACACTGGCTGAATTTTTATTCCCAAATCTGCCTTTCAATTGACCAGGCACTCCTCTGTCTTTTCTGGGTTGAGCTTTAATTTGTCCATCTTCATCTATTCCATTACAGCTAACAGCACCAGTTTATCACAGGAGCAGTTTTCCTGCTACCTCTGACCCCAAAACTCTGTACAACCTCTTCCATCTGTTTCATATAGTTGTTAAATAGTGTAAGGGACAAGCAGAAAAATTATGTTGTGCAGAAGGCATTGCTCCTTGCTCACAGGGCCAGCCCAAAACATGCAATAAAGGGTAATATGGGTTTTTCTCTCATTCTAGACTAGAAACCAAACAGAAAGACAGGCAAATCTTATTTCAGCACTGGAGTCAAGACAATATTTTCTACTGCACTTTAAAAAACTTAATGGGACAGGGAAATCAAATAACACAAATATCTCTATCAATTCTTTGCCCCTCAACATCTGTTGAGGAGGTTGCATGACCACAAACTCTGATTCTCAGTTTGCTTGGACAAGGCACCAGAACAGGAAGTACTTGGAAGGTGGTGGATGGGTGGGACAGGAGTTTCTATGGATTGCCAGTGGACCTCTTGCTAGGAGTGTGGGCCTTGCCGGTCCTCATTTCTTTTTATGGTTCCATCAGCATCCTGGATAAGATATCCAGAAGTTTAGGGACCTTTGGTCTCCAAGTTCATTGTTCCTTGCAAGTATGTGTGACTGAAGCTTCTGGGAAGTAAAGTCCAAAACATGTTAAAGACTGGAAGATATCCCACTCTAAGAAAAAATCCTTCTGTTGTGTTATATAACATTCAAATGGCACCATTAAAGACCTGCTTGAAGTGGGTGGTGCAAATAGATTACTGTTACCTGCTACTTCAGCTTTCCATTTTGATGCAAGATGGAACAAGACAATTTCCCAAAATAAATGAGTATAAACTAGCACTTGATTTTTTTCCTTTTAAAGCTAGCCACAGCCAGAAAGCAATATCCAGAAAACACTTCTGGGATGGATTTCATTATACTGGCTAATTAATGCAAACACAAGGAGGGAGACAGCATCATGTGGAACCGGTTGCAATCTGAAGACTATAAAAACCCAGACTCTAACACCCTCATTTATCCCAAGCACTACCAGAGTTGTTTAAAAACAAAACTTCTTTGATTAGAAAGTTAATTTGAAAAATGAGATGTGATGCCATATATAGAGGTAGCAACATGGACTTTATGTCTCCAGTTTCCTGCTGCGGTTTGGTTATAAAAGGTTAACGGCCTGTTGTGCAATTTTCTCTAACCAAAATGAAAGGAACACACTAAATAAACACTAAATGGAAACAAACATCCATCCACAATGCAGGCAGTACACAACACAGAGACATGTACCATGGAGACTTCTGATAGATGTTTGGTGACTCCAAAACCTTGAGAAAAAGAATTAAAGCAATTTGTGTTCCATTGGATTTTACTCTGTTCCAGAAGCAAGCAACCTTTTTGCCTCTTAAGCTTCATAGGTGGCAAGAGTTTGCAGAACATCTGTATCCACGTACAGAGACTCATTGTGATGTCATGAGTAGACCATGAGACTCAGTCAAGTCTCCATTTGATGATAAAGTCCACTGGGTGAAATTAGGGCAATCTTTCAATCTGACCTATGTACCTTTTAGGGTTATTGTGAGGATAAACAGGGAAAGAGGGATTCATTATGTGACATTTTTCACTTCATCAGCAGTAGGGAATTATGTCAAAGCTGGGATGGTTGCAGCTTACCTATATGTTTCCCCAAACAACATATTCAGATAAAGTAGGAAGAAAAAAAGAGTAATTATACTGTGTTACCTTGTCTGCATTTGATAAAAAGGAGAGGCAAAATATTCGATAGATAGATAGATAGATAGATGGATGATAGTAAGCTCCAGGTTACAGAATCACAGCCATTTTTTGTTTTGTAATATAGCTATCTTGGTTAGAAGGTGAGTGCTTAAGAGCAGGAGGCAAGGGAAAAGACTATATGTGTATTTATAAATGCTGGGTCTTTGACATGCTTTTTCAACAGCATCAGTATACTAGCTAATATGAAATGGACAAGAGTCCAGACAAAACAAGATTTAATAGGGCTTGTAAAGGGATATTCTGTTGAAATGAGAAGAAAAAGGATAATAATATTTGGTACTATTTTATTTTCCAAGCAGAGGCCACAAGGGGGTGCTAGGGAGAGAAGGATAGTCCATTTTATGGGGGTGGAGGGTGGGTTGAAGGGAAAAAATTTTCCCCTGTTTTCCTGTTATTCCCCCCACTCACGTCCCCATTGTGGAAATAAATTGACCATCCTCCTGTCTCTAGCACCCCCTAGCGGCCTCTGCCTGAACAGTACCTAATATTCTTCTGACTCACGAAATTTTCCTTCAAATTTCCTTCAAATGTGTAGCATTACAGTAACTTAAACTTTGACTATTTAGAAATAGGGGGATAAGGGCAGACAAATTATCTGAGGAATGTGAAAACAACCCAGTTGTGAGGATGAATGATTTTCAATCTCTCACTTTTTGCAATGCATGAAATTTAAGAATGGAAAGAAATTTAATTTGAGAGAACAGAATTCTAATTTAGAGACAATGTCCTCATTTCCTGTACCCAATCTCTATACAGCTTGACTCCCACTGAAGAAGCAGTACCTGTTGACCAATATTTCTGAAAAGCCCAACCCTCAAAAGTCTATCTCTTCCATGCTAATATATTTCTGTTTTCTCCTATACATAATCAACCAAAGCAGGAGCCTTCATCAGTAAGTCACAATGGAAGGCATTGTCAATGAAACTGTGAGTCACAACTTTGATTCCCCTCTCAAATCCCTTATTAACATTTTTATTAAAGACATTTCACAGCTCTGTGCTGTCTCACTTGCAACTGTCAACTAAGATACACTCTGTGTGACATGAATAGCTAATAAGTTCAGTTTCAGGTATAATGGAATTTGGATGTGTATAAATATATGGCTAATTTCGTGGATACTGGCAAGGAATTCTCTTGTCTTTCTTTTTCTCTGTTTTACCAGTAGAAACTTCAACAGTCCCATTTTTGGAATAATCTCAGCTACAGTGTGAAGAGCTGCCTACGCTTGTCAAGCACTGGATTTCCTTTTAAGTAGTTATAACGATTTCTACAAAATGAAGTCACAAAAGCAAGGTCTCCCCCCTTCTCTTAGTCACCATACAGCAAAATTTAATTGCCTTCACAAATAAGAAGATAGATAATGGCTAAAAGAAGAATCGTTTATATGTTCACTTCTATTTCCTTCAGTCTACAAAGAAGGTAATGTCTCAAGCTGCGTTTGTTTGAAAGCTGTAGACCATCTGCAGGAGGTCCTCTCTCTTTGACTCTATTCCCTTGTTTGCCACAGATCTCACTTGAGCAGGCCACAAAGTCAACCTTGGATTGGCTATTAAGAAGGTACTCTTGTTGATAACATGATGTAGCATGCAAGGAAGAGATGATTTCTAAAAAGGAAATCCATAGATTTAACTTTGGGTTGGATTAATTAGCACCCAAAGTTAATTAATCCAACCCAAAGTTAAATCTATGGATTTCTTTTTTAGAAAATCAGTGTATGGTTGCTGAAGTGAAATTCCAATCCACTTAACTATAACATTTAACAAAATAATTCTCATGAACGATTGATTTGTAACATTTCTTTCTTCTAAAATGTGTCTTAGTACTACTTAGATTCAGAATGAATGAGTGATAGCAGTAGGAACAGCAGAAATAGCAATACTACTAAATACCCACACTACAAAATCCTGTTGTTTTATCAAATGGTCATTTGCTGAAAGCCCACCTGAAAATTATTATTATTATTATCATTATTTTATATCTTACCTGCCTCTCCTCACCTTCGGGGCACATCATACTTAAAACACATAATCATAAAACATTCAGTAAAATGCATATATAAAAACATATTTCTATCAAATACACATTTTAAATACACAGAACAAAGATTAAAATAAAATAGATACATGGCTTTAATAATATTTACATACATTACATACATACATTTGCCAGTTGAAGGAATGACAAAATGGGAGGAAGCCAAGCTGTTTTTCCTTGAAAAAGAGTTTTAACAATGTGGGACTTCATCACATAAACTTGTACTGCCAAACTCACTCTAGTTTAAATATAGAAAGGTGCTGATTTTGCATCAAGCTTTTTCACACTTATCACTTCGTCACATAGAATTTTCCCTCATTTTTTTCTCCATTTTAGTACACTGGCAAAACGGAGTCCCGTGTATGCCACCTCATGACACACTGCGGGAATCCATCTTGTCAGCAAGGAGATTTACAAGGAGAACTCTCCCCTGGGAAGAAAGACTGTTGTGTCCTTCTGTACCCCATCAAGGAAGGAATGGGAGTCCTCAGCAACCAGAGAAGCGAAGGAAAGAAAGAAGGATGGATGGATTCAGGTGGTTGTATAATAAAACCATGCCCTCTCACATCATAAGGCTGCCTGAGAAGCCAAAATGCAGTGGGCATAAGCTTTCACATATAAATCCATTGTTTAAAAGTATGACCATTGGGAAGCACTGAAAGTTTTGTTCTGTTAATTAAAAGGAACAGGTGGGATGAAATGCAACCACAGGATAGATACAGTGTTGTGTGGGAAGTAATGGCCAAAGACACCTTCATTCCATGATAAAAACATGGAGCCAAGATGAAGACCTTCATCACACTGAGCTGGAGAAAATGAGGGAAAGTGGGGGAAAGGGAGAAGTTTCAAGGGGTTCTGTCTTTAAAGAAGAAAAAGAATGTACTTAGTCCCATCAATAAGATCACCTCCTTTAGCTTCTAACTCAACCATCTGCTTAATTCCCATCACATGGGCAGGCGATGACTCCTACCATTTCAAGGATATCAGTACACTTTTAAAAACAGGCCTCCTTAAAGGCAGCTTTGTGATCTAGGCAAAACTACAGTTAGGTGGATCGGTAATTGGTTAAGTGAACGAACCCAAAGGGTGCTTACCAATGCTTCCTTTTCATCTTGGATAGAAGTAAACAAGTGGAGTGCCACAGAGTTCCATCCTGGACCCAGTCCTGTTCAACATCTGTATTAATTACTTAGACAAAGGGTTAGAAAACATAATCATTAAGTTTGCAGAAGACACCAAAGTGGGAGGGATAGCTAATACACCAGAAGACAGGAGAAGAATTCAAAACCATCTTAACAGATTAGAGAGATAGGCCAAAATTAACAAAATGAAGTTCAACAGTAGCAAATGCAAGATACTCCAATGAAATGCAAATATATAGAAAGGGGGATGGCTGGCTTGACGGCAGTATGTGTGAAAAAGATCTTGGAGTCCTCGTTGACAACAAGTTAAACATGAACCAATAATGTCATGTGGTGACAAAAAAGCCAATGGGATTTTGGCCTTCATAAATAGAAGTCTAGTGTCTAGACTAGCTACCCCTCTATTCTGCCTTGGTCAGACCACACGTGGAATACTCTGTCCAATTCTGGGCACCACAAATGAAGGAAGATGTTGATAAGCTGGAATGTGTCTTGGGGGTCTGGAGAACAAGCCCTATGAGGGGCGGCTTAAAGAGCTGGGCATGAGGAGAGACAAGATGGCCATGTGAGGGGAAGTCATAGGGAGGAAGCTTTTTTCTGCTACCCTTGAGACTAGGACACGGAACAATGGCTTCAAACTACAGGAAAGGAGATTCCAGCTCAATATGAGGAAGAACTTGCTGACTGTGAGAGCTGTTCAGTAGTGGAACTCTCTGGCCCAGACTGTGGTGGAAGCTCCTTCTTTGGAGGCTTTTAAACAGGGGTTGAATGACCATCTGTGTGGGGTGCTTTGATTTTCCTGTTTCTTGGCAAGGAGTTGGACTGAATGGCCCATGAGATCTCTTCCAACTCTATGATTCTATTATTCTTCAAGCCCCTTCCACTGAAACAGAAGAACCTCTCTTAAGGCAGCACTTTCCCTGGGGTCAATTGTACTGAGATTTCCTCCCATTGTCCTCCAAGTATTTAGAATATTTATCTTTTTTTAAAAAAAATCACCCCAGATTGTGACTTCAAATTCACCATCCCCACAGTTGAAACTTGTGTCGTGTGCAGGTCACAGTGGGTTGCCATTTCTTAAATGTGTAGAAACACTGATTTTATTGTGTGTGATTAAGTCATAAGAAAGGTGCTATAGCTTTCTATTTAAATCTTTCAT
The DNA here is from genome assembly GCA_030556195.1 of Anolis apletophallus. Classification (NCBI taxonomy): domain Eukaryota; kingdom Metazoa; phylum Chordata; class Lepidosauria; order Squamata; family Anolidae; genus Anolis; species Anolis apletophallus. The sequence goes on from JARBWK010000009.1 coordinate 86,607,944, forward strand.
TAATATACTGATTTTAAAACCTTTTAGATTGCCTTTTATGAGAAATCTGCTCCGAACGCGATGCAATGATGATAATAATATAACTAAAATAGCAAAACCTAATTATTAAGCCAATCTAGTTCCATCCACACAAGGGTACTTTATAAGCTAGCTTAATTATACACTAAGACAAAAATAAATCTTTTAAGATGTCATTTACTGTTTTATGTGCACAATGCACACCATCTGCTCTTCTAAAAAAAAGAGGAAAATAACTTCAGAACCTTGACTTATAAACATTTTCTTTTCTGCCTCCATCCCCCACCTCCACTGTGATAGTTCAGGTGCTTTTTATTGGGTGAAGATTGCAAATTTCCCATCCTTGACCTTGGGTGTCATAGATTCACACCCTAGCCATTTGCAGGAGCACATAACCAAATATGGAAAAACACCTCCTGCCTAAGATTGACAATTCAACAACATATGCAGAGCTGTCGGTTCCTGTCTTCAAAATCGACAACTAAACTTCAGCTTTCTTATCCGTTGACTTACCTGGTCTTCTAGTTTAATCTGATTTTAGGACCTCATCCCATGGGGGGGGGGGGCAGCAGAAATTGTCTTCTTACCATAGTCTTTAAATGGATAATATATTCACCCCCATCACATGTGATGTACTGTTGTTCTTTTCAACAGTAATCCTTTGCATTCTGAGCTATTACAAGGGCAAGAGTAGTCTCCACCCATACCATTTTCTTTTCTCTTTTTTAATTAAAAAAAGGGAAAATCTCAGAATGGCAGAAGTCTGAAATCTTAAAAAACTGTCATGCCCCAACCTGACTCTAGCCCACAGCTAGACCCAAGCCATGATGATTCCCAAGTTAAAACCAAAGTTTCACAGAGGCCTGCCAGGCCTGGAAGGACAAGGCTGCAAAGGCAGAGGCATCTGGTTCATTCATTGTTCAAGGCCACAGCCATCGGAGATTCACCCCAAGCACGGGATGATAAACAGCGCATAGAGAACCAAGCGGAGTTAACTCCCGTTTGCCAGGTGCCATCGCTAATTGGGTTCACATACCATTCCGATGCGGCAGGGATACAGAAGGCCCAGCTGGGATCTGTTTTGAGAACTGACTTTTGACGCAACTAACATCGAAAGGATCAAAGCCTTGGGACCAATATAGGTTCAGCACCAGAGACAATGGGCATCTTCTGCCAACGTTTCAGTAACCAAGCCAAGCCTTCATGGAACTTTGCCTGACTTCAGGCCTCAAGCCACAGACTCTATTTGCTCAAGCCTTGCTGCCATGAACTCTTTCTTGGATTAGCCCATTGAGGGCACTTAGACTCTTTTGCCTGCGGATCCTGCGTTTGCCTTGCTCCTGTGTTATGCTGGACGAATGCTATTGCAACCCTGCTTTATTCCTGGACATTTATTGCTGCTATCTTTTGCTGCCTAGAGGCAACATTAGACTAGCCTCTTTTCTTTATTCATTTATTCTAAATAAAGCATTTAACCATCGTTGGCGTCAAGTGGGTTTACTGAGGGACCCATCCCGGGTTCAGATGCAACAAAAAGGAAAATTAGGAGATCTGAAGACAATTGCTTCCCAACCCCAAAACCTCGATTTCTACACACTTTAAAAACAGTTTAAAGACAGAGTGACACAGAGTAATATTATCATATAATGTGGTCTGTGGGAATCTGTCTGAATCTGTCACACTTTAAACTGTTTTTAAAGTGTGTGGAAACCAGGGAGGGACTGCATCTGATGAGGTTCTTTGTCTCCTACAGCAAGAACGGCTTTCTTCTTATAGCCTGAATAAAAAGAGATGAAGGGATTGGAGGAAAAATAGCAAAGGAGAAACTACTGCTTCCTTGTGTCCTGCTATCTCAGCAGTTGTAAAGATGTGTGTAGAAACTTTTGCTCATTACTTGGCAACGATTCCTGGAAGTTAGTATTGTATTTTAAAATATATAGATATAAAAGAGGAAGAAAGTGATTGATGAACAGAGAAATGTGTGTAAGCTACATTGAGTCCCAGTGAGAGAAAAGCATAATACAAAGGCATAATGTATACACTCGAGTACATATATTTCTTTTGCATGGTTGGTTCTGCTTGATGTGGCCTTGCGGCTAATGCAATAAACCAGGCCTGTCCAACAGGCGGCCTGGGGGCCGTGCACGGCCCCCTAGCCCCTTGGCTATGACCCCTTACCCTCCTGCAATAAATAATATATTTTTAATAATATTTTTAAAATATTTTTTCAATTTAAAAAATATAATTTTTATTATTTTTTTTGGTCCCGCCCCTTGGATTTCTATTGGCTGCCTCCTCTACTCCTGAGGGAGGGGGCCAATGGGAGGGAGTGAAGTCTCTCGGGCCCCGCCCCCTTAGCAGCAAACAGGAAGAGCGACCCGGCCGCATGGCTTTCCCCCTCGGCAGTGCCGCTTCCTCCTCCTCAGGATTGCTGCTGCTCCATCTGGGAGGCGCTCAGGCCCTCAGTGCCAGGGAAGCAAAAGGGGTTTGGGAGGGAGGGAGTGTGTCTGAGAGCGTGAGTGAGTGAGAGAGAGAGGGGGGGAGGGGGACCTGCCCTGGGCACATCTCTCCCCGGCGCAAAGGGAAGATCTCTCTGGCTCTCTCAGACACACACACACACACACACACACACACACACACAAGCCCCTTCCTTTCTGACCTCTTCATTTGCGTTTCATGAACTGTCTCTTTAATGAGAAGGAGAGAACCGGCCAGCCATAGGAGAGGGGAGGAGGAGAAAAGGAGGGAGGGGGGAATTGAATGAGCGGGAGCTCAAGGAAAGGCCTCCCACCCCCTTTCCTCCTCCTTTTCCTCCCCCCAGAATTATTTACATTCTTTGCAATTACCTAAGTTTACTTTGATGACTTGCACTGAATGGAATCAGCCAGGGGTAAACTGGCAGAATGAAAGCACACAGACCTTTCAACTGCAAGGCCATTCAATGCTGATCAATGTGGCCAGTGGAACAGTCATATATTCCAGTTCAAAGCAGAGATTGTGGGATTTTCTGCCTTGATATTCTGTATATTAATGCCCCTCATGTGTTCCATCCATCCCTCCCTCTCCCCTTATTTAAATAATATAATATGTAATTGTATATTTATGCAATGCCGGGGGTGGGGAGGGGTGGAGCTGGGGAGGGGAAGGGGCAGAGCCAGGGGAGGGGAGGGGCGGAGCCAGGGCTTGGCCCCCCAGGTGATCAGTGACCGGAATTCCGGCCCAAGGTTCGGTAGAAGTTGGACAGCCCTGCAATAAACTATACTACTATACTGCTCGAGTATAAACCTAGTATTTAGCCCTTTTTTTAGTCTGAAAAAGCTCCCCTCGGCTTATACTCGGGTGAGGGTTCTGACGGGAAGGTGTGGGGCTGAAAGAAGGGCTGCTTTCAGCCCCATGCCTTCCTGCTAGGACCCTAATCTCTCCACACAACAACACAGCTCTTTTTCCTCTCCTCCTCTCTTGTGCAGCGTGCACCTTCCTCTGCTCCTCTCTCAGTGCAGCATGCACCTTTCTCTCCTTCTTTCTCAGTGCCAGACTCTCCCACTTTTTCTTATTTATATACACAGTTTTTTCCCCAAAGTGTATCATTAAAATAAACTATGGTGATTATTGGAAGGATACGTAAGCACATTTACATTGAAGGTTAGAATAATGATTTAATCAGAATTGGACAGTCTTATCTTAAATTACAATTTTATGTAAATATTAAAAAAAAAACATTTAATCTACTGATGCCTCAATTAACGTAATTTTATTGGTATCTATTTTTATTTTGAAATTTACCAGTAACTGCTGCATTTCTCACCCTCGGCTTATACTCGAGTCAATAAGTTTTCCCAGTTTTTTGTGGTAACATTAGGTGCCTCAGCTTATATTCAAGTCAGCTTATACTCAAGTATATATGGTACATAAGCACATAAACAGGCAGTTTTTCCCTGTATTGCAAAAGTTAGTCTACTTCCAACTGATGCAATCAAAGATATTACCATGTCCTGGGATGAAGGAGAATTCATCTTCTGTAGGTGAAAAAAAGAAGTGTCCATGAGCTCTTTTGTCCTCATTTGGTGCCTGAGAGAACAAAATGCTTTGTGTTCGTTCTCTTCATTTGTTTACAAAGGCTATTCATAAAGCAAATAGAGGCCTCCATTACGTTAAGGATTTCTGGAAACTCTGCAAACTCTGAGAAAAGGTAGAGATGAGTCAATATACAGAAATCAGCTCTTCAGAAGTGTTGATTTTTGTATAGCAAAAGAATATACTAGAGTAGCCAAACATCCTCATATAATCCCGATCACCTCAAAACTTTGAAAAAATGCTTTGGGATTACAACCCTAAAACTCCCAAACTAAAGTGTGTGTTTTTAGTAGCCCTGTCACTTGGAAACATTACATGGGTTACTGGAATGCTAATGTTTAACACAATCAGTGTAATCATGTATTATGAAATGTTAATGAGTATTTTAAATGGTTCTCCTTTTCCTTAAGATAAACTACAAGTAAGGGGTTCAGGTCACTAGAAGCACACTTATAATATACCCAACTGGCTTCTCTTTTCTTGCTGTTTGCTGAATCTAAAATCAGCAGCAGCAGCATCCCCCCCCCTTTTTAAATGTAAGCAGAAGAAAAACAGCAACGGGCATTAGAGAAATACAGTCCATTAAGCAGCTGCTAGAATGCTAGTAATGGCAATAATTGGGTTGCCTTGCAGCCTATCATTATGTAAACACTGGAGAGTGCTTCAGATTAAAGGGTTAAGCAGAAGACTTCCTCCCTCCTCCCTGCTACTGCAAGACAATTCAGATGTGTCTGATATTCACAGACAGTTGGCCAGCAGCTGAGGTTTCATTAATAATCCCACATATGACCCAAAAAGAGCGTCTCCCTTTGGTGTGCTTCCGGAAGCCGCAGGCAGCCTGAGCAGATGGGAGAAATCATCATCCGTAGACCGTCAACAGGGGAACCTCAGGCCACATGCTTGAATTTTTCTCAATGAATGGCATACAAGAGAGGCATTCAATCCATGTGACTGCAGCTGCTGGGTCCTCGGGGAAGAGGAAGGCTTCTGATTGGCTCCGCTTTTTCGCAGGTTATTAACAGGTCATGCTGTGACATTAGGAGGCCGGAAACATCCCATCTCCCAGGAGGCTGAAACAAAAGCAGAGAGAGATTCCTGCTCATAATTCAAACACAGTTCAGTGCTTACAGATTACACCACATAATCTGCTTGGCAAGGAAACAAGGCTTGCTGAGGCACCGCTATCTGATTTATATCTTTCTTCTCTTGCTTTCCATTTGGAGCGCCAAGAAAGGCTCTTTTACATTCCCCGGGCTCAAAGGAAAGAGATGGCTGTTTCCCTGATGCTTTTCAAAATCAACTCCTGAAATGAAAGAGCAATTCTGATGGTTGCCTGCCTGACCTCAGATGTTCTTGGCTTCTTTTCTTCCATACAGCATCCTGGGCTCTTGTTTTCCTAGTGACGTGAATTGCTGAGCTGGTGATGTCAGATGTAGCACCAAAACATTGGTTTTTCTTTTTCTCGCTTATCCAACATACATGGGCTGGCAGAATGTTGGATAAGCGAAAATGTTGGATAATAAGGAGGGATTAAGGAAAAGCCTACAAGTTCAGTGCTATATGGTTAAATGGTTCTCGTATCAAACATCAAATTACGTTATGATTTTACAAATTAAGCACCAAAACATCATGTTTTACAACAAATCGACAGAAAAAGCAATTCAATACACTGTGAAGTAGTAATTACTGTATCTACAAATTTAGCATCAAAACAATGCAATGTATTGTGGATCCATGTAGGAGGCAGACTTTGTTAGATCATACAGGAGGTTGGATGAGCGAAGGTTGGATAAGCAAGACTCTACTATATTAGACAGACATTTCCCTTGGCAGGGAGCAACAAAGCAGGGAGAAATGAAGCTGGAAAATACCATAAGATCACATATGTCATCCTTCTTCATTCTGCTGTGATTATCTGTGGGTTAAAACACATGGATAAGAATGGAGCCATGGTCACTTTAGGTACTAGATCCTATCTGATTTTGGAAACTAAGCAACAGAGTAAGCTCTGGGTAGTTCATGCATGAGAGACCATCAATAAATACCAGTTTTGGAAACTATAGATCAGAGGAACGAACTAAAACCACGCCTAAGTAGTTCTTGCCTTCAAAAACTCTCTATGATCACCATAAGTCGGCAGGCAAGTTGGAGGTATTCACCAACACATAGGATGTTATCCCATGCACAGACATACACACAACCTTTTGACTAATATACACTTATAGGTCCATGGGAAGTGTCAAAAGCTTCCCACTATAATAACTGAATGTTGTTGTTTTTTAATTGTTTTCCCACTCAACATGACTATGGCCAATAGTGGATAGTGGATTGTGAAATTCCTCTAGATGTTCAAGGAACAATCCATAGTTATGAATCTTATCTTCAAAAGAGGTTAATCACTTCTTATAATTTGCTTAAAGTTTGGACAGACATCTGGAGTGAATTCATGGATATGAAAGTGCAATACAACTAGTGTCCAAAATAATGGACAAAACATACCCTATTTAAAAATCCCTATATAAAAACAATATTCTATACAGTATAATAGTATCGTTCTCAGAATCAGAAAGAAACCCATTCAAGGATGGGGGGAAATGTTGCATCTAATGCTGAAAACTGCTAGAAAATAGTTTAGATAACAGAAATATCATTTGACTATTTTTTTAAAAAACAAAACAAAATGGAAATTATGACAAACTATTGCATCCTCCAAGCACATTTGTCTTATCTGGAAAATACCCCTGCTTACGATTATTTAGCTTTAAAGGGGATATAAATCAGTAAGCCATTCCAATAGAGGACTATTTTCAAATAGAAGACTGTCTCTGGAACACAGGTCACACAATCATCCTACATAAAGTTTGTCCATGTTAGGGTTTCCTGGTCCAGCAGTTGGAGATGCGTGGGGTAGAAAATATTTCAAATATACACCACAATTGCCTAGTTCAATGGTACTGAAAGGACAGCTGGTGTGGTGTAATAGTTATACACATAGCACTGAACTAGAACTGGGGAAACCCACATTCAAGTCCCACTCTGTAGGAAAGTTTTATAAGTGCCCTTGGGTCAGTCAACAATCCTCATCTCAACTTATCTCATGGGTTGTTGTAAGGGTGAAATGTGGAAAAGACTATGTTTACTCCTCTACGATTCTTAGAAAAGGTGGGACATGCATGTATTTACATCAGTGGATCCCAACTTTTGGTCCTCCAGGTGTTTTGGACTTCATTTCCCACAATTCCTTACACCTGCTAAGTTGGCTGGGATTTCTGGGACTTGAAGTCCAAAACAACTGGAGGGCCAAAGGTTGGGAATTACTGATTTACATAAATAAACATCATTTGCTACTGTTATTAATGATAAGGATGCAGTTTTAAAAAAGAAACAGTAATGTTTCTTCTTTATATTCTCATCACAGCCATAAAAATCATTATGCAGAATGGTTGATTTCAATTTCATAGGCTTTTAAAAAAGGAATGAGGCTGGGGAAACGATCGGATGTTCTAATGCAAATGTATAGACAATCATTTCCAAAGATCACACAGAACAACCTTCTGGTATGTGAATCTAAACAGATGGGATGGGAGTTCTTTTTCAGACTTCCGTTTAAGCTGCAAAAAGAATGCCAGAGGAATAGAAGCAGTGCCATGAATCGGCCATCTGTTGCAAAAGTTAGACTCTGAGGCATCCCACTCTGCATTCTCTGAAGAGAACAAGAACAATAAATCTCTTCCTCGGGCTTTATATGGGTTAGGAAGGAGATCTCTCAGGAAAAAATGTATCAAATAAACTGCCTCTTTTTTTTTAAAAGGTAAAGCTATGTATATCCAAGCTCCAGGTATGTGCACCACAATTTCCCCCTAGCTGATTTTTGGTACTGGGAATGTTTAGCTTATACGAAAAAAGGATTAAACAAGGAACATGTTGGTAATATATAAATGCAACCACATCAGATCTTTCTATCTACATTTTTAACTATGGGCCTAAATGCTCTAAAAGCATCTGGAATACTATGTTCAATTCTGGGCACCACATTTGAAGAGAGATATTGACAAGCTGGAATGTGTCCAGAGGAGGGCGACTAAAATGATCAAGGGTCTGGAGCACAAGCCCTATGAGAGGCGGCTTGAAGAGCTGGGCATGTTTAGACTGCAGAAGAGAAGACTGAGAGGAGACATGGTAGCCATGTATAATATGTGAGGGGAAGTCATAGGGAGGAGGGAGCAAGCTTGTTTTCTGCTGCCTTAGGATGTGGAACACTGGCTTCAAGCTACAGGAAAGGAGATTCCACCTGAACATTACTAAGAACTTCCTGACTGTGAGAGGTGTTCAGCAGTGGAACTCTCTACCTAAAAGTGTGGTGGAGGCTCCTTCTATGGAGGCTTTTAAACAGAGTCTGGATGGCCATCTTTTAGGGGTGCTTTAAACGTGATTATCCTGCTTCTTGGCAGGGGGTTGGACTGGATGGCCCACAAGGTCTTTTCCAACTCTATGATGCTATGATTCCATCTGATATTGGAACAAGACAGGTCAGCCCTGGTTAGTAGTTGAATGGGAGACCACCAATGAATGCCAAGTCCTGTAGGCTATTTTTCAGAGGAAGGAAGTGACAAAACCTCATGTTAGTTTTCCTTACCAAACAAAATCCCATTGAATTCATGAAGACACCATAAGCCAACAGGTGACTTAAAGACATACACACACACACATGCAGCCATTCTAACTAGTACTTGTCATGAATCACCTTATTACCGATGAATTAGACTCATTCTGCTTAAAGTCATTCTGGTTGGCAGCTTTTGCTATAACTTGTTCACTGAATTTCACATTTTGTATGCAGCGTGAAGTGCTTCCTTTCCTCAATTCTTAATTTTTCCTTATTCAGTTCCATTAGATGAGCTTGGATTCCAGTATTCTGAGAGATGGAGAAAAAAAATCTCCCAAACAACATCGTCCACAGCATGCATAATCTTATACACCTTTATCGTCTATCCAATTCTCCAAAATATCTTAAAAGCACCAAATCCTAGATCAGCCCGAACTAGTACATGTATAAGAGATGACCAATAAATACCAAGTACCATTTTTCAGAGTATGGGACTGACAAAACCACCTTTGAGTATTCCTGGCCCTTTGAAATCCATGAGATCACCATAGATCAGCAGACAAAACAAAGACATACACACATATTTTCACATATCGTATCTCCCCTTACTCACCTCATTTTCTATACAGCCCCAAATATTGTAACCTTTCCATAGAACTGAGTTGTGCCAGACCCTTGATCATTTCAGTGTCCCTTCTCAATACCTTTCCCAGTTCTACAATATGCTTTTTAAAGGACTTGAAATATGGCAATGGAGTTGTTTTTCAACTTTGTCCCTTGTTTAGGAACACAGAAGCCTTGATTTGTGTTAGAGAATGTGAGATGCCCTCTGCCATTAATAAGAATTTACACTGACAATTCAATAGGTCAGATGTCAGGCATCCACTAGCAACTAAAGTCATCTCTGGCCTTACTTCAGTAACGCTAGTGTTCATTCATCTTGAAAGTTTAAATGAGAAACAACAGTGCTGCATGACTCTCAACTGCCCACGCTGGATATCCCTTCCTATCCTCTTACCATCTTCGTCAGCATAGCAGGCCTTAGTTCTTACTGACTGAAACGTGTGCTGACTTGCCCTAGTTTACGTAAGTTTTCAATGCCCTGTGGCATGTACTTAGAAGATTTGGTGGAAACAATAAGCATTCTTGTCAATGGAGCAGGCTAGCTGACTGCACCTTGGTGCCAGAAGGGATGTGCAAAGTTCAGCCATTACAAAACATGACGCAGAAAGAAAATATCCAGTAACTTCAATCTGCACTCATCTTTGAAACTGTGTTGTTATCTCAACATATGGGATCTAGAAGCAGTCCTAGACTGTGAACATAGTTTTCCCCCTGAAAACTATGCAAACCCAGGTTAGGACAGTTTTGCTGACAGTTTTAGATAATCAGGTTGTATTTATCTAGTTTTAATCTGTTTTAATTTTTTACTTTGAATGTTTTATTGTATTGTTAGCTGCTTTGAGTCTTGCCTTGGTGCAGGAGAAAAGCAGGGTAAAAATCGATTCAAACAAAACTCAACTAAATAAATAGGACACTAACCTGCAAAACCAGGTTAGACCCCTTAACGGTAACCATTTTCATCTTGCCTAGATTCAACTTCAGTTTGTTTTTCCCCATTTCAATCTATCACATCCTCCGGGCATTCACTTGGAGGAAACATACTATCCTTAGCTGAGGCTATTTTTGAAAGCATGGAGAAATATATTTGGGTGTCAACAGCATCCTAATATATCCAAGCTCCAGGTATGTGCACCACAATTTCCTATTTCTTGCCCTATGCCACTGGATGATATCTCCCAGTGTTATGACATCATGTAGATGTTGAGTAGCATTGGGAATAGAAAGGCCCTTTGGGGTATGTTATATAGAAGTTCTTTTTAAATTTTATTTTACTTACATTTTTCAAAGAGCAGCTGTTCCCAAGCGCCACTATCTTAAACGTACCTGAGAGATTGCACAGGAACTACTGAAGCACAGTTGACGTTTCCAACCCTCCGGAAACTAGAAGGTTACCATGGTCGATGGTATCGAATGCTGCTGAGAGATCCAAAAGCACAAGCAGGAACACATTCTTGTAAATACCCAGGCGAAGATAATCCTCTAAACAAGTGACCATAGTTTCAACTCCAACTACTGTCCAAAAGTCAGTTTTAAATCGGTCTCGATAGCTTGTATCATCCAAGACTGCCTAGAGCAGCGTTTCTCAACCTGGGGGTCGGGACCCCTGGAGGGGTCACGAGGGGGTGTCAGAGGGGTCACCAAAGACCATCAGAAAATGCAGAATTTTCTGTTGCTCACTGCGGTTCTGTGTGGGAAGTTTGGCCCAATTCTCTTGTTTATGGGGTTCAGAATGTTCTTTGATTGTAGGTGAACTAGAAATCCCAGCAAATACAACTCTCAGATATCAAGGTCAATTTTGACAGTCCACATTTTGCAGACATATAGCAGGCTTTATATAGCTTTTTAAACAAGCACCTTGCTATCTCTACGGATGTCCTGTTACTCAGACACTCTCTACTTCATTTGGAAAAATGCTGCATGCACAAAGCTCCGGTGGTGTATTTCAGTGTCAATGTTGACTTTTGTGGAGGGGTACCTGCCAAGGTAGCAGAAATGGTCAACATTTTCTAATGTTACACCATTAAGCTGTATTTCTGGCATTGCAGAAGGATTTGCTGGTGACTGCTGGAAGAGCACTTTGGTTTTCTCAATGTTCAATGACAGGCTATATGCTTCTGCAAAGGTGTTTAGACTGGCTTGTAAGTATTCTTCTGAATGCGCACAAACTACATTATCAACAGCATATTGGAGTTCTATAACAGATATTATATACCCCTTATTCACTCAAGTAATTCAGATGGATACAAATTCAAAGATGCAATGTGTGCAGAGAAGGCTTCCTTCACTACATGTACTGCCACGTTATAGGAACGAATATGTCTACTATATCATGTCTTGTTGTTTCTAAATTCAGTTTTCTGTCATCTGTATTCCAGTTGTCATTCTACCCATTTCAGCACCCAATGATCTGTATACCAAGGAGCCCAGCTAGAAACAGGTCAGGAAGGACATTTGGAGTAATTGTTTCAAAAATTGTAGCCAACTCTTAGTTGCATCTAATATATTTATAGGTATTTAAACTATTTTTATTGTTTAAACTTTTTTATTTTGTTTTGAATTAATCAGGTTGATTTTATTGTATCTCATCCTGAGACCTTTAGTAAGAGAATGGGATATAAATACTTTAACAAATAATTTTTACAAACAATAAGTAAATGTCCAAAAGTGTGGGCTGGGCTCTGATTGGCACAGGTAGTAGACACACATTGAGGGTTACACACACATTGCAGATACCCCATTCCTAGTTGTTAAAGAGTCTATGAATGGTAATCAAACCAAAAATGAAAAGCTAGTTTCAAATCTTAAAATATTAATGTTGGCGCAGGCTTCTGATCTGGGGAGGCAATGCCCTAATTTTGCCCTGTCCCCAATACCTACAATCTCGCCTAATGACTGCCTGAAGACCTTTGTCAGATCACAATTGGTTCTTGGCATAATTTCAAAAGACATCTGAAAATGATTGGTTATAGTCTCAAAGGGTTAGCTGGAGCAGGAGAGGAACAAGAGGGGAGGGAAGGGATAGTGAGGGGGAGGAAAAAAGAGGTTGAGAGAAAGAGAAAGAGAAAAGAGTGGCAGAAACAGAGAAAGAAATGATATGTGAATCCCTACTTTGGGTTCTGGCCCCATTTACTGCACTTCAGCAGATTAAACCCCCTACCCATAAAACAATGATGCCCTCTACTGTATTAGATTCAGGTGTTTGGGGTGGTCCGTCCCTTTCCCGTCCCCCCACCGTCATCCCCCCCCCCGCGCCACTCCATTGAATAAAATCCATTAATATTAATGGCTTACTATGCGGACCATTTCCCTCTAGTGCACCTGGCAAAGTAATTGTTTACAAGCTGCCGAAGATCACGGCAAGGGCACAGTGACTTATTTTGTTCTTGGCACCTCCACCGAAGGACAAGCCTCAGCAAGTTTAGTCACATGACCTTCCTGACACATTGTTCAATGAGCTTTCTTATGAATCCACACTGCAAACTGTCTCTGGCCATGTCAGCTGTCAGCTTCTATTTTGTTTTTGATGGAGAGGGGTAGATATCTTGTGTCACAAAGCACACCTTAGCAATGTAGTCATCATCCCTTCCTCCACAACTTAGATAATGTTTACAGGTAGGTACGTGATGACGGAATAATGGAAGGACCCTTATATGACTGGTAAGAAAACCCAGTATATTATTCCTCCTCACCTTTGCAGTCACAGAGCAAATGTAAGTTGGGTGGAACAGTGTTTGTCTTTATTTTCTAGCAGGAGGGGGGGGGGGACTTCATACAGGCAAGGTCTGCCAGATTAAGCTATTTGACTAATTCAAGTTGGGCAAATGTACATTTCAGAACACGGCAATTTTTCACAAGATATTTAGATGCACTTCACATTCAACTAAGGACCTCATCACACTAGAAGAATGAACCCACTTCAAATCTGGTTTCTGCCTCCTGCAGAATTCTGTGGTTTGTAGTTTAGTGAGGCTGTTAAAGGCTCCTCCCTAAACTACAAACCCCAGAATTCTGCAGGAGGCAGAAACCAGATTTAAAGTGGATTCATTCTCTAGTGTGATGAGGCCCTAAATATGTTTATGATGGTTCAGTTATATGTCAGTTAGCCCTTGTTCCCGAGGTGGGAAGACTGGGATTCTGAGCTCACTTATCAGCAGGGAGATTCTGTGCCTTAACCACCTATACACACTTCAAAACAGGGGAGTGCCTAATACATGAAGCAAAAGCACAGGACTCAAGGTCCTTGTAGTAACAAACATAAAAAATAACAATAACGCCCCCAATGGGGCTTACCGTGAGTGGAAGTATACAATATAAAGTCCAATCGGAAGTCCGTAAATAAAGAGTTTTATATCTTCGGAGTGCCCAAACATGTAAATAATATATTCCACAAATGCGGATTGAAAACCCAGGCACTTAATCCATTGGTTGGTAATTGCATCAATATAGTTGAAAATCAACGTTCAATAATCCAAACACAATATAAACAGTTCCTCAGGAAACGAATATGTCCAATCCCACGACCCTGGAAATCCAATTTCATGAAAGTTCGATGTGCTGGGTGTCGGGGGATGGTAAAGACAATCAAAGGGGATATACACAGCCGACGAGGACCATTAATTGAGGAATCCCGACTCTCGTTTCGACCATATGGTCTTAGGAAGCCCTTTGGCAGAGAAAGTTGAAGATCTCTCCGCTTGTCCTTCTCTTTCTTTTAGGAAACAGATTGCGAATTCTCCCACCTAAATCTCTCCTCTGCTGTGATTGGCAGGCCTCCCAGCCAAGGGGAGGGCTGTTTCTGAGACTCCAAGCAGGGAGGGGAGAGCAGCATGATGCACATGTGTGGGTGAGGGAGAGTATGTGAGGTGGGATGGAGGCTCATGCCGGCTAGTCCCTTCAAGGCATGAGGGTTCTGTGTAGGAAGTTTGACCAAATTCTATCATTGGTGGGGTGCAAGAGGCTCTTTGATTGTAGGTGAACTATAAACCCCGGCAACTACACCTCCCAAATGTCAAGATCTATTTTCCCCAAACTCCAGCAGTGTTCATATTTGGGTATATTGAGGATTCCTGTCAAGTGTGGTCCAGATCCATCATTGTTGAGTCTATAGTGCTCTCTGGATGTAGGTGAACTACAACTCCCAAACTTAAGGTCAATGCCCACCAAACCCTTCCAGTTTTGGCTGTTGGTCATGGGAGTTTTGTGTGCCAAGTTTGGTTCAATTCAATTGTTGGTGAGTTCAGAATGCTCTTTGAGTGTAGGTGAACTATAAGTCCCAGCAACTACAACTTCCAAATGACAAAATCAACCCCCCCTCCAAAACAAAAAAATACAGTTATGAAGTAGCAATGAAAATAATGTTATGGTTAGGGGTCACCACAACATGGGGAACTGTATTAAGGGGTCGCAGCATTAGGAAGGTTGAGAAACGCTGACCTATGTGTTCAGCTTCATCCTTTCTACTTGCTAATATATCATTAAGCCAGTCATTTCTTCCCAGTAAATGTTCTCCTCTAGCAGGGCCACACCAAATATTTTGCTGCTTGAAGCAAAAGACAAGATGGTGTACCTTCCTCAGTTCTTGTACAGAAGCTAGTCAAGAAAACAGCTGAAGCCTTTTAAGGGTAATGGAAACAAGAGATCATCTTACATCACATCTGAGAAAACAAACTAGTTAAGGGAGTCATAGAATCACAGAATCATAGAGCTAGGAAAGGTTGCAAGGGCCACATAGGCCAACCTGCTGCCATGCAGGAATGCACTTCTAAAGCATTCCTGAAAGATAGCAATTCAAGTTCTGTTTAAAGATTTCCAATAAAAACCACCAATGAAGAAGAACCCACTGGAGGCAGTCCTGAACAGCTTGTTCTGAAAAGAGTAAACCAACCCATAGATTATGTTGGGCTTTCAGGAAACTTCAAGTTGTAGCTTAGTATGGCATAAATTAGAAGGATGTGACCTCCTCTTCTCCTTGTGGATTCTGTGGGAAAGTAGAGCAGCCAGACACAGTTCCATCATGCCTGGATCCCAAAGGCTGATGAGGACCTCTCTCTTAAAGGCTCCAATTGCCATTGCTGTGGGCTCAAAGAAAGTAGAAGAGCAAGGAATTGAAACATTTCCCTCATATATTACATCTTTATTAGATTGCAAACCTGAGGGCATGGAACTGTCAAACTAATTAATTGTAAGCTGCTCTGGGAACTTTTGTGGTTGAATGGTGGAGTATACGGTAATTATTCAAAATAAAGAGATTAATAAATAAGAAAACTTGGAAAGGGATTCGTGTCACTTGGCTAGAGGAGACACTTGTGTATGGTATAGTACCTGTTAATCAGAACAGGTACTGTACCATACACAAGTGTCTCCTCCAGTTAAGAGAATTTGCTAGCAATCATGCCCAAGTATCAGCTTCCCATGGTAATCGTAGTGGCCTCACTTTGTCCAAATAGGACTGGCTCTTTCCCCTGACCAACAAGAGAACCCAGAGGGTCTGTCTCCTCAGTTCTGTACTCTCAAGACAATATTCATATTTTGCTGTTTATTCGTTCACTATTTATCAGTTACATTTATACCCTATCTTTTATCCATTACATTCAGATTGTGTGCAACTTGAGTAAAATGAAAAGATTGATAGGGATTTTAAACGGGTCTGCA
This sequence comes from Anolis apletophallus, assembly GCA_030556195.1. Classification (NCBI taxonomy): domain Eukaryota; kingdom Metazoa; phylum Chordata; class Lepidosauria; order Squamata; family Anolidae; genus Anolis; species Anolis apletophallus. The sequence continues at coordinate 86,623,917 of JARBWK010000009.1, forward strand.
GCTGGTTAGGAATACTCACCAACCAATGTAACACACAGTAAATGACTTCCTTGATCACATAATGGGGGCAGCACAGAATAGAACTGTAAGCAGCTTTAAAAGCCTCCACCTATGTCATACTTCAGTTTTCTTCCCCTGAAAATTCCTATTTGGCATCCATTTCTTCCTGGTGAAATACAAATTGTAGGAACAGTACATTTTAACCTTTGTTCCATTCAAATCATAAGCAAGATCTTCAGCATAAAGCTGAGAAACACAGAGTAAATGTCCAAGTAATTATGATATGATAGTAAAATATTACATCTGTATACCTTAATAAAGCGGAATGTTTGTATGTATGTATGTGTGCGGAGGGCGGAAGAGCGGATATGTGGCAGCTATTTGCATAAAGTCCTTTGATTGGCCAGCCTCGCCACTCCAAAATTCTAAGGCACCAGACAGAGGGCATTGATTGCCACTGATTAGCCAGCATCCCAGAATCCAGGCCTCTACATTCAAACAACAGGATTTGGATATGTGGCAGCTATTTGCATAAAGTTCTTTATTTATATTTATTTATTTATTTATTATTGCGATTTCTGCGCCGCCGACTCCCGGGGGCTCGCGGCGGCTCACATACTACTGGCTCTGCGCCAGGGAATAGTACAAAAGAAAGAGTGTACTCTAACAGGCAATACAATTAAAACAGTTAAACAGATTAAAATGGCAAAATTAAAACAGCAGTTTAAACAGTTTAAACAGCAGCAGTGTGTGGGCCTACTCCCCAAAGGCCTGCCTATACAGACAGGTTTTGCAGGCCCGTCTGAAGGGGAGTAGGTCCTCAGGGTCTGGTCTCGGCCGGGAGGGCGTTCCATAGCGTAGGAGCTATCACTGAGAACGCCTCCGGCGAGTAGATGTTAAACGGGCTGATTTGGCAGATGGAACTACCAACAAGTTGGTCTCTTCGACCGCAGTGATCTCGATGGGCAATATAGGGCAAGACGGTCCCTCAGATACGCTGGCCCCAGGCCGTGAATGGCCTTAAAGGTGAGAACCAGCACTTTGAAGGCGACCCGGTGCTCAATAGGCAGCCAGTGCAGATCCCGCAAGATTGGAGTTATTCGGCTACCTGCTGGAGCCCCAGACAGGAGCCGGGCGGCGGTGTGTTCTGCACTAGCTTGAGCTTCCGGATCGTCGACATAGGCAGGCCAACGTAGAGCGCGTTACAGTAGTCCAGCCTCGAGATGACCGTGGCTTGGATCACCGTGGCCAGGTCGTTCCGGGAGAGATAGGGGGCCAACCTCCTCGCCTGGCGGAGGTGGAAAAAGGCAGCCTTGCTGGCCATGGAGACCTGAGCCTCCATGGTCAGCTGGGAGTCCAGGTGGACGCCAAGGCTTTTCACTGACGGCGCTGGTTGTAGTGCCGCACCGTCCAGGGTCGGAAGCCGGGCACCCATCCCGCCCGGGTGGCCTAGCCACAAGATCTCCGTCTTCGCGATTCACCCTCAACCTACTGGCTCGCAGCCATCCAGTAACGGCTTCGAGGCAATGCTGGAAATTATCGGGACGGACTCGGCCTGTCCCCATCCCCAGAATGAGCTGAGTGTCATCGGCATATTGGTGACAGGTCAGCCCATAACTCCGCACCAGCTGTGCAAGCGGCTGCATGTAGATGTTAAATAACAGAGGGGAAAGGATGGCCCCTGAGGGACCCCGCAAGTCAGTGGGAACCCTCGGAGACCACCCCACCCTCCTCACACGCTGAGACCGCTGGCGGAGAAAGGAGGTCAGCCATTTAAGGGCTGTCCCCTCACTCCAGCCATGGCCAGGCGGTGGATCAAAAGATTGTGGTCGACCGTGTCAAACGCTGCCGTGAGGTCCAATAACACGAGCAGCGCAGACCCGCCTTGGTCGAGCTGGCAGCGGAGTTGATCTGTGATGGAGACCAGGACCGTCTCCGTCCCATGCCCCGAACGGAAGCCGGACTGGAAGGGGTCAAGCCATGTTGCATCATCCAAGAAGGACTGCAACTGCTCCATTACTGCCCTCTCAACTACCTTGCCCAGGTACGGAAGATTCGACACCGGGCGGTAGTTGGAGGAACCGCAGGGTCCAATGATGGTTTTTTCAGTAATGGAGCCACCACCGCCTCTTTCAAGCACTCTGAAAAACCCTTGCTCAAGGGAGCTATTAATGATCTTCAACAGAGGCCACGTAACCCCTCCAAGCAAGATCTAACAAGCCAGGAGGGGCACGGGTCGAGGAGCAGGTGGTAGGGCGAGCTGCAGTCACTATCTTGTCAACAGCATCTGCGTCCAGTGGCCGAAGCCGGTCGAGGGTGGGCCGGCGGAGGGCCACGGAGTCTCGAGCTCTTTTACTGTATCAACTGTGGCGGGAAGGTCCCGGCGGAGGCTCAGTATCTTGTCTGCAAAGAAGCTCTGAAAAACACCGGCAGTAAGGGCCTGATCACTATTTTTTGGGACGGTAGGGACCGTCGTCAGGGACCGAATCACCTTAAACAATTGGGCCGGGCGTGAGCTTGCAGACGCTATCAAGGCAGAGAAGTATTCATTTTTGGTTGCCTTGACAGCATGCTCATAAGTCTCCTTTAATAACTTATAAGCTGATGCTGAGGCTTCGTCACGGAGCTTCCGCCACGCGCGCTCAAGTCGTCTCCTTTCCCGCTTCATGGTCCTGAGGTCCCCTGTATACCAGGGGGACCGATGATTGCGGGGTCGGAGAGGACGCCTGGGAGCAATCTCGTCGAGGGCTCTGGCTAGTGAGGTGTTCCAAGCCTGGACAAGCTCCTCGACTGAGACGCTGGTAGACTCCAGATCCCTTAGAGCATTCAGGAACCTTTCGGGTTCCATGAGTCTCCTTGGGCGAACAAAAATACGTTCGGCGCCCTTGCATGGAGGAGGCGGTTGCTCAACCCGGATCCTTAGAGCACAGTGGTCCGACCATGGAACCTCTATTACGGAGGCTAGGTCCACTTGAACCCCTGCACTGAACACCAAATCGAGGGTGTGTCCGGCCGAGTGTGTGGGTCCCGAGCTACACAGGGAGAGGCCCAATGTCGCCATGGTCGATATTAGGTCCGCAGCTGCAGATGGAATGGAGGCTGCATCGGGCGTGGACATTGAAGTCCCCAGGACAATAAGCCTGGGAAACCTCAATGCCCACTCCGACACAGTCTCCAGCAGCCGCGCCAGGCTCTCCTCCGCTGGTGCGCTAGGGCGCACGGTACACCAGCAAGATCGCCAGGCTCTCCGGGGACTCCCACACTAGGCCAACACTCTCCAGCCCCGAGGTGACAAGTGCAGGGATCGCTCTAAGGTGTAAACCATCTCGGGAGAGTATTGCCAACCCCCGTCCCTCGGTCCTCGTCTGGTGCGTGGCCCCGTAGCCAGGGGGACCACTTCTTGAGGCAGATGGAGTCGCTCTCTTGCAGCCAGGTCTCAGTAATACAAAACAGGTCCGCTTTGAGATCTTCACAGAACTCCCTGACGGTGGCGGTCTTATTACGGACAGAGCGAGCGTTAACCAGCACCAGAGTGGAAAGTGGGAAAGCTGGATGTCTACCAACAACGTGTCTGGGGATAGGACGCAGGTCAGAACCGGGCCGAGTCCGTCTGCGACTCGGGCCGGTTCTCGCCGTCACGTTAGCATTGGGCCTGCGCCTACCGTACTCACCCTGCCCCGAGATCACTGGGATATTTAACGGACCTGCTTGACAAGGACTGGTTTGGGGTTGAGCTTCCGGCACACCCCGTAAAAGGGGAAGCCTGCGTGGGATCTCGGGCATTCGTCACCAATTGTATTGGTAACTCCCTGGCCTCCGGTCCCCATTCCCAATACAAGAAACTGATGCCGGTCCTGGCCCGGTGCCCATGCCCCTGGAGTGACCCAGTGGGCTGCTTGCCCATTCGGCCACTAGAGTGGCCCTTCAGCCCCAGTGGTGGATTTGAGCGCTGGTCGGCCCGGGCCGGTTCATGAGTCCGAGCTAAACGGTCCTCCTTCCGGGAATAACCAGCCCCCAGAAGGTCCGTGCTCGGAAGGGTCTTTCCCGAGTCGAGTTAACCCTTGCTCCTCTGCGGGAGGGCTGAACTGGTTCTCGGCTAGTTGGTAAGTTCGGGGCCGGCTCAGCGCCATCAACTGGGAAAAGGGGGGCAGTCTGCTGCTGGGACCCTGGGTCGCGGTTGGGGCCCCCAGAGCTGCTGGCTGTCATCAGGTCCGAGTTAGCAACAGCTCCAATTCTGGCGGGCTGAGTGGATAAAAGCAGAGAGGGCCGACGCAGGCGACTGCCAGTACGTCTGCGTCTCTTCCTCAGCCGTCGGCGTCTTGCCTGTCCGAGCCGGCTTTCCGGTGGGTTCTTCCGACTGTTGCCCGGCGACATAGAGCCCTGGGCTAAGCTTAAGCTTAGCCGGCAGGTCGGGAGGAAGGCGGCCAGCACGGCGTCCAGGCCGTCCCCCAGGGGCCCTCGCTAGGACCTGAGAGATGTTTAGGGTCCTTGGCGTTGGGTCCGGGGTGCCAGGCCGCCCTGGGATGGCAAGAGATGGAACTGTGGGCGATGCTGTTGGCAATGTTGTTGAGAGCGTTGTTAAGAGCTCCAGCTCGGCTGGGGGCGGGGTTATGTCCGATGACATCGGCAGGAGGGAGGGGCTAAAGACGCCGAGCCAGGGAGCTCGGCGCCATGTTGGAATAGGCCACCAACACCCCTCCTGCTGGACAAAGGGGGGACTGGGCACTCAGGGCCCTCCCAGGCTCCGCACCAACCTCGCCGGGGGGGCTCTCGCTAAGCAATCCTTCTCCAGTTGGGGCCCCCACTCCCTTCTCGGCCATGTTCTCACCGCTCTCCTTTCGGGGCCTGCCAGTGCCCAGTCGCGGCCTTCGCGGGGCAGTGGGTCCAGCCTGGCCTCTGCCGCCGGCGCTGCAGGCGCTGCAGGTCTCCACTTCTGGGCTCCCGCCAGCCCCAGCGGCCCAGGGGGGGCCGCTCCAGAGCCCCCGGGGGGCGAAGCAGGGGGAGAGGCAGGCCGACGCAGGCCCTCCTCGTCCTCACCGGGGGGCCGGGACAGGTCCACGTCGCAAGCCAGCCCCCACCGGCAGGAGAGTCGCCTCACCAGACGCTCAACCACACCGAGGGAAAAGGTGAGCTCCTCAACAGCCTCCCGCAGTCCTCGCAGGTCGCCCTGGATTCCTGGGGCTTCTTCGGGGCTCTCCGGTCCCTCCGCGGGGGAGGAGGCGGCGGCGGTCCCTCCGTGGGGGGGGGGAGGCGACGGCGGCCTCCCACTGGATAGCCAGGGGGGGGGGGGGCGGACGGCCCCGGTGTCAATCCACATAGCTGGGAGTCCAGTCCCAGGTCCGGCCAGGGGACTGGGGACCCTGCTAAGAGGGCTCTGCAAGAGGGCCTCTTCCGTGCCTCGGTCTCCCGGCACGCCCGGAGCCTGGACGCCGTCACCGATTCCAGGCCAACCTCCAGGACGGCCTCGGCCTCCAGCTGGAGGGCCTCCACGGGCGGCGGACATCCAGCCGAGGGCCCTCCGGGACCAGGTAAGCCCCGGAGCTCCAGGGGACCACACCTCTATCGGGATGGCCAGCCAGGCGGCAGGGGCAGGAGAGACTACCCTGTGGGGGGTCTCTTCGAAGACCCGGCAGAGCTCAGCGTTTCTGCTGCTGCTCGCCGCGGCCATCTTTGATCTTTGTCCAGCCTCGCCAGCCTCGCCACTCCAAAATTCTAAGGCGCCAGACAGAGGGCATTGATTGCCACTGATTAGCCAGCATCCCAGAATCCAGGCCTCTACATTCAAACAACAGGATTTCTTCCCACTGAGGGGAAAAAGGCACCATCAACATTCCCTCCCCACTTGGCTTTGTGAAAACAAAATGGATTCCTGTTTTCTCCTTCCCCTCAGCTTTTAGAAAACGGCTGCATGCCATTCCGCCTTTTAAAGTTACCAATTACCAGCAGAGCAGGCCAGAACATTACAGCCCCCAAAAGAGAGTTTAGGACAGGATGGGCCACAAATGATGGGATTTGCACTACCTTCACCCAATTCACTTCCCAGAAAACACTATACCCCCTACAAATCACAAACCAGGCCCAAAATTTACAGTAAGGCTTCATTAACTTGATTTTCCTGACTAGGCCTCAGTTAATGGGACATTGTGTATGGCCAGGCCCCAAAAGAGAGTTTAGGACAGGATGGGCCACAAATGATGGGATTTGCAGTACCTTCACCCAATTAACTTCCCAGAAAACACTGTAGCGCCTACAAATCACAAACCAGGCCCAAAATTTACAGTACGGCTTCATTAACTTGATTTCCCTGACTAGGCCTCAGTTAATGGGGGACATGAATTAACAGTAACCAACCTTGGCACACTGAGCCCCTATGACCCATGATTCATTCTACTGCAGTTTGGAGTAGGGAGGACCATGGATGATGGGACTTGAAGTACCATCACAGGTTATTAGATTTGTAGTACTTTCAAACTCTTCATTCCCCACAGACCAAGGCGGCCCTGAACCACAAGACCAAACTTGACACACAGTACCCCCATGACCCACACTCCATTCTACTGCAGTTTAGAGGAGGATGGACCATGAAGGATGGGATTTCAAGTACCTCCATTCACTTCCCAAGCCCGCTGCAACCCTCATCCAGTGCATAATCATGACCACACTTGGCACAAAAAGCCCCCATGACCCAATGGATGTCCTGATGCAGTTCGGAGGGCGGACCACGGATGATGGGACTTGAAGTACCTCCACTCATTTCACCAGACCATTGCCAACCTCATCCAAACACTGATCAAGACCAAACTTGGCACACAGAGCCCCCATGACTCATTCTACATTCTGGTGCAGTATTGAGGAGGATGGACCACGAATGATGGGACTTGAAGTACCTCCACTCACTTCCCAAGACTGCTGCGATCCTCATTCAATGACTAATGAAGACCAAACTTGGCACACAAAGCCCTCATGACCCACTCTACATCCTGGTGCTGTTTGGAGGGGGATGGACCATGGATGACGGGACTTGCAGTACCTTCACTCACCTTCTGAGACTACTGCAACCCTCATCCAATGAATGATCAACACCAAACGTGGCACTAAGAGCCCCCATGACCCACTCTACATCCTGGTGCTGTTGGGAGGGGGATGGACCATGGCCAATGGGACTTGCAGTAGCTTCACTAACTTCCTGAGACCACTGCAAGCCACATACACATCTAATAGGAACCAACCTTGACACACAATTCCTTCCTCAAATAACCCGGGCACCGCCGGGTCCTCAGCTAGTAGATAGATAGATGATAGATAGATAGATAGACAGATAGATACAGATTATTGACATGGTCTCACCAACCATACTCTCTTATAGGGCTAGATAAGTGAGTTGGAGCAAGAGTACTTGCAACACTGCTGCCTATCCCAACTAATGTCTACTATGTATCTATAGCTCTCTTTCAACCTATGATAAGCTTGGAGAAGGTATCAACAGACTACCTGCTCTTCCCTTTGGTTTTGCATTAGGTCAAGTAAGTTTACTTTGTGAGATAGTATATCACCTCCACTACAGTTCTTAAGCATTAAAGAAAATCCTTGGTTAACACTGCTGTGACTCATGGTGCATTGTTACTTAATGACCGACTTAGTCACTAACAATGGATAGTCATTCATGTGCAGCCAGAGTAGCATGTCATCTGGCAAGGGAAACTGGCTTGTACAGGCTCAGGATAGGGACTGGCAGGAAGTACAGAAAATGCATCAATATATTTCATGTATCTGATTGTACAATTTAACAATAAGAAAGTCTAATCCAGTGTTTCTCAACCTGGGGGTCAGGACCCCTGGGGGTGTGTGAGGGGGTTTCAGAGGGGTTGCCAAAGTCCATCAAAAACACATATTTGTGATAGTTTTAGGAATCCCTTCAGCATAGTTGATTGGGTTAATAGTGCTCTTTGGATGTACAGTAGGTGAACTACATCTCCCCCAAATCACTGTCAATTCACCCCAAATTCCTCCAGTATTTTCTATTGGGCATGGGGACCTCTGTGTGGGAAGTTTGTCCCGATTCTATCATGGGTGGGGTTCAGAATGCTCTTTGATTGTAGTTGAACTATAAATCCCAGCAACTACAACTCCCAAATGTCAGTGTCTATTTTCCCCAAACTCCACCAGTGTTCACATTTGGGCATATTGAGTATTCATGCTAAGTTTGGCCCAGATCCATAGTGGTTTTAGCCCACAGTGCTCTCTGATGTAGGTGAGCTATGTTATGGATTGGCCTACCTTGCAGGGTTGATGTAAAAGGCAGTAAACAGGTCTGGCTTGCAAAAGCTAAGGAGAGCAGGGGGTGGAGCAATCAGGCAGCCTCACAGCTGGAACTGCAGTCTGATTGGCTGGTGAAATTGGAGGGACTTGCTTAGTAACTGAAGATGGGTGGAGCCAGAAGGAAAGAGAAGGCGCTAAGGCAGCCATAATTTAGTCAGTTGGGAGTTTGGTGTTTGAAGAAACATTATGAGTTTTGAAGGGGAAAGAAGAAATAGTTTTGGGAACTGTTATATGAAAGATATTGTCTTTGAAGACAATAGTTAAAGCTTTTGGAGAGAAGGAGAAGAAATATAGTGGGCCTCTATAGTGATTAGAGTGCTAGCAGGGAAGGAGGAATTATAAAGGTTCAGAATAACCTGTTTGTATTCCTGTGTGTGGAACATTGCTTTTAAGAAACTCAAGTTATAAGGCCATTCTCTGTAAAAAGTAAAGCCTGACAATTTATTTGAAAACATTGCACATCTCTACTGTTCAAGAAAGAATAAACAACATATCCTTGTTTTATTTCACCTGAAGAGTTTATGTAGATCTTTAAACATTCAAGTGAAGGAGGTGGCCTGAATAGATAAAGGGTGGCAGCAAAAGAAACCTTAATAAATATTTTGGTGACAGCAAAGAAATATTTAATATACAGTGGTGACGTTTCATTGTCCTGTCTTGTGTGTATAAAGGTCTGTGTGTCTCTGGTCCCCTCACGGCCTCACCTGGGCCAGACCTTGTCATTCGTCCTCCATCTTTGTTGCAAGCTACAAGTCCAAAATTCAAAGTCAATGCCCACCAAACCCTTCCAGTATTTTTTGCTGGTCATGGAAGTTCTGTGTGCTGAAATGTTCGGAGCGAAGAAGCCGATCTGATCGCCCTAGCCGAGGGGCCACCACTGAGAAGGCCCTGCCTCTTGTCCCCACCAGACAAGAGACGAAGACGGGACCAAGAGCAGGGACTCCCCAGACTATCTTAAAGTCCTCAATGGTTCGTAAGGGGAGATGCGTTGAACAGGTAAGTTGAGGCAGGACCATTCAGGGCTTTATAGGCTAAAGCCAGCACTTTGAATTGTGCCCAGTAGCAAACCAGCAGCCAGTGGAGCTGGCGCAGCAGGGGGTGGTATGCTTCCTGAAAGCCGCTCCTGTTGGCAACTGGCTGCCGTCCGCTGGACCAGTTGAAGCTTCCAGACAGTCTTCAAGGCAACCCCATGTAGAGCGCATTGCAGTAGTCTATAAGGGCGTGGACTACCGTGGCCAAGTCAGACTTCCCAAGGTACGGGCACAACTGGCACGCAAGCTTTAACTGTGCGAAAGCTCCCCTGGTCACCGCAGTCATTTACATACTGGTAAGTTTAGGTTGGGGTTTTTTTTTTGTATTTTTCATGTTTTTCTGCACTACAAAAATATGTGCAATGTGCATGGGAATTGGTTCTTTTTTCCCAAACTATAGTCTAACAACAGTCTGAAGGACCATGAACTGCTCCTCAGCTTGAAACGTTGGAGGACCCCGCTTTACTGGATTATAAGTCAAAACACAGGTAAATTGCATTGATTCAATGGACCTACTTTAAGTAGAACTAGCAAAAGAATTCAGACTACTAATAACAATAGCACCCAATTAATAATAATCTATAAGCATGTTCTAGAAGAAGCCTGATTCCTCCATTGAAAGCAACAGGGATGCTATTCCCAATGAGAAAGTACTATGCTATCAAGACTAATGTGTATGTGTTCCTTTACAATTTTGTAAAAATAAACAAAACCAACAATACACCTTTTCATTGCATTTATCCAGCATAAGAAACCTAAATGAAATACAAAAGGAATGATCTACTACACGCTTTTTGAGCATTCCCAGTTTTTATTTTTCCAGAGCAATATGCTAGCAACACAAACAGAACCGAACGGAAGTTATCAGTTAATAATGTGCCATGGGTTTAAGCAGCTTAATCGCAGCGACCGACATCCACCATGATTAATAGCTAGGAAGTATTCATTGAATTGAAGGCTTGAAGGAATTACAATCTGATTAAAATTCCATTTCAGAAATGAAGGAAAGTAGGATGCTAATCAGCCTAAACCACTGATTATTAGGGATGGCTGTTTGCAACAGCTGGAGCCGCTCTGACCGGAAATGGGGAGGGGGGAGCACCAACGATGAATCATTTTTTTTCAAAGGTAGACGGATAAAAGTGGAACATGTCACAGTGAATTTGCCCCACATCCACATTTGGAGCATGCACATACATTATCCTTTCAGAGGACTTAACTATTCATGGACAGGTAGTTGGAATTGCTGAACTCTTTGTTTCATGTCACATCATACGGATTATTGTAGGGCAGATGTGAGGAGAATGGCATGCCAGAGGCACTGATTAAAAGCATGACAGGTGGGGTTTAAATTGATTTTACTTTCATATCAGCCTAAGAATCCAGGATATAAATATATTTTAATAAACAATAAAATATAAATGAGTCATATTCACACTGTACTCATGCACTGAAAAGATTTTGTGTTGTTTTTGTAGGTTAAGGGAAACCTTCTGATGCAGCCTGTATTGAGTTGGAATCTGTTCCACAGATGGCTCTACATCACACCTGGGCAAACTTCGGCCCTCCAGGTGTTTTGGACTCCAGCTCCCACAATTCCTAACAGCCTTCCTGGAGAGCCGGAGTTTTCCCAGGCCTGCTCTACATCCTTCTGAAACCGTTCCACCTCCTTGCTGATCACGAGATGAAAATAGAATCTAGAGTCTCAGCCACCTGAGTCTCAGGTGGGAAATCATGAAATCCTCCATGACAGTCCTCAGAGTGAAGGGGAATAATCTAAGGATAAAAGTGTTTTTATAAAAAGTCTGGGTTTTATGTTTTTATCTCATTGGTTAGACTGGGATTTTTTTTATTTGATTGGCATGTTTGTGCAAGTGTGGTTGATGCTTCCAATCACAAGCTTAGTGATGTCATCACAGACTGGCCCTTATAACATCATACTTATAACATTAATGTAATCACATGAGGTCCTTTTGGGGTCTCAGATATTAGCCCATGAGAACATCTGGAAGCTCTACCCACCTCTCCCAAAGCCCCCAAACCCCTTTGAAAAGTAAAGAAAACTTACCTGGCCTCCAGTACACACTCGCAGCAGCTCTCCCGGCTTATAGAAATGATGCAACAGAAGAGCATGGCACATCATTTCTATGTTCCAGGAGAGGTGCTGTAAGAGTGTACTGGAGGCCAGGTAAGTTTTCTTTACTTTTCAAGGGGGTTTGGGGAAGGGGTGTGTATTCCCACGGTTTACCAGACTGTGGAAAGGTGTCTGGACTGCAGTCCAGACATCATTTCTGAAATTTAATTTTAATCAGACTGTAATTCCTTTAAGCCTACAATTCAATGAATACTTCCTAGCTATAAATCATGGTGGATCTCGGTCGCTGTGATTACGTTGCTTAAACCCATGGCACATTATTAACTGATAACTGTGGGAATTGTGTCTGGATTGTAGTCCAGACACTGGAAATCATGGGTATATCCCGTGCCTTCCAAGAAGGTGTGGAATAAATCCACTATCTAATTAATTTGTTAGGAGCCAAGGTTTTCCTGGTTTATAGCGAATTTGGGATTGTCGAGGATGTCATCTGGACAGCCCCTTCTTTATTGGGAGAGTTACCACAATAAAGGGGCTGTCTGGATGTGCTCTGGGTTATCTGAGTCCATGCTGCTCAAAGCAGATAACGTGCGATTTTATTCAGCTGTGTGGAAGAGACCCATGAGTGTAGCATGTTATGGCACAAAACTGAGGGACTGGGAGGAGAAATGTAGCTTCTAGTGACAAATGACTTTTTAAATGAGAAGTTCTCGTGCCTTTCAAAGGTCAAAAATACCCTAAACCTAAAAGTGCGTGTTTGAGCCCTTTGCAACTTTGGAGTTTCCATTTCTGTTTTCAGTAGGGGTAGGGGGCAGTGTGGCTCCCAAATAAAATCCAAGAGTGGAAAAATGCCCCCCAGAACCTTTGGATTGCTGACTGTATTTTACTCCCTGTTCTATAGGGCTAAAGTATGATGTTGCACATGACTGTTTTTAATATCATCCAACTATGCTGGCAGAACTGCTGACCTGGGGAGAGTAGGTTGAGCTCTCTCTATCAGCTCCAGCTCCCCATGCGGAGACATGAAAGAAGCCTCCCACAAGGATATAGTCATCCCCTGGGCAACATCCTTGCAGATGGACAATTCTCTCACACCAGAGGTGACTTGCAGTTTCTCAAGTCGCTCCTGACATGAAAAAAAAACTGTCTGGATTTGGCTGGGGCAGACCCATTTTAATCCTCTGTCCCGGGAGCCCCCAGTGGTGTAATGGGTTAAAATTTAAATACAAGGTTCACCAGCAGAGGTTCAGGCTGTAACAGTTTCACCAACATTGCTTCCATCAGCTGATACAGTTTCCAGCTACTTATGCCACTTCTCCAAATGATCTCACCTGTTGGCCCTCCTCTCAGCCAAGCGACTGGATCTCCTCAGACAGCCAATTCTCTCACACCAGAAGCATCTTACAGTTTCTCAAGTCACTTTTGACATGAAAAGAATCCTCTGCTGTCTCGCTTGTGTTGTTGCTTTTAAAATGTCCTGGTTTCTGCTTTTCTCTATGACTTTCCTCCTCATCCCTCAGCTTATTTCAGTTGCTACAAACTACAATGAAAATGGGGGGGGGGGGCAATAGTTTGCACTTATATATTTCACCAAGGCAGGACAGGGAGGGTGTGACGGAAACTCTCCCCATTCAGTAGTTCAGGCAAAACCAAACTCTCTCAGCTTGTGTGATCTTCCTTCATAACATTTGCCATCTTAACTACTAGGCATGAGAAAAAAGTTATGAAAATGAAATGATTCGTAAGAAATTCGTAAGAAATGCTACTTTTGAGTATTTCCGCATCTGGAACGCCAACCAGGAAGTGGACTTTCTTTATAGAACTTCGGGGGCCAGGATTTTCTTAAGTGTCATTATTAGGTCGTAAGGGGGCACCCTCCTTCTCTCTCACCACCCTCCCGCCTCCCTTGCCAATAAGTATTATGGCAAGGCAAGCCCTAAACTCGCTCCTTCTTTTTCGGCTGGAAGCCTGGAAAAAAAAGGGTAAACAGAGGTTTACTCAGAGTAAATCTGCAAGGAGGGCACTTTGGATGAAGTGCCCTCCTTGTGGATTTACATCTGAGTAAACCCTCTCTGGCACATTTTTCCAGGATTCAGGAAGGACTCTCCTGCCTGCCAGGATCTAAAGCATCAAAGAGTATTGGGGTGAGAAACCAACCTAATGTATAATAGAATGAATGCTACTGTAAGTGCCTAATATTATAAGTAATCCAACTGGTCATATACCTACATTCCATGCACATGCAATAATACAGCAGTAATAACAATGGGTGTAAGAAGAGGTAAAATTCAAACCGAAGTATTCTGACTGTGGTCCCTCCTCGAGCGGTGCAAACTGCAAACGCTCTTCTCTATGAGCCGGGAAAAGCCAAAACCCGGGCACAGCGTTTGCTGCCTGGGTGCACACACATACCTATTCGTGGGGGGGGGGGGGGATTTGCTGCAGAATCCCGGGCTCATAGAGAAGATCCTGCAGCAAATCCCCCCCCAAAGAATATGTATGTGTGTGCACCCAGGCAGCAAACGCTGTGCCCAGGGTTTTGGCTTTTCCCGGGCTCATAGAGAAGAGCCTTTTGCAGTTTGAGGAGGGACCACAGTCAGAATACTTCGGTTTGAATTTTACTTCTTATACCCATTGTTATTACTGCTGTATTATTGCATGTGCATGGAATGTAGGTATATGACCAGTTGGATTACTTATAATATTAGGCACTTACAGTAGCATTCATTCTATTATACATTAGGTTGGTTTCTCACCCCAATACTCTTTTGATGCTTTAGATCCTGGCAGGGCAGGAGGAGTGGACGGCTCTCCCTGCCCCTTCTGCCTGCCAGGATCTAAAGCCTTGAAGAGGCTTCATGAGGGGCCAACTTCAGCCCTCCAGGTGTTTTGGACTTCAACTCCCACCATTCCTCACAGCCTCAGGCCTCTTCCTTTTCCTCTCAGCCTGGGCAAACTTGGGCCCTCGCTCCCTCAGGATCGGGGTGAGAGAGAGGCAGCGAGGGGGGCTCCTCCTCCTTTTTTTGCTGCTTCCAAGAATAGACTACCCCCCGCCCTCCCTCCTTCCTAGGTGGAGAGTCCCATCTAGAATTCAGTGTGATTTATTCAAGTTTTGGCCTACAACTCCCAGAAATCCCAGCCAATTTACCAGCTGTTAGGATTTCTGGGAGTTGTAGGCCAAAACCATCTGGAATGCGCATGCGCTGGCATACGAACTACTAACGAATTTCGTTAGTAATTAAGTTACATTTTAAAACTTTTTGGAAAATTTTTTGTAAGTCTTTCTTTTACTAATCAAAAAAATCCCCCCCCCTCCCCATTTGATTTTAGAATCGCGATTTTTGGGTTCGAAACCATGCCTATTAACTACACTTGTTTGTTGCTTGGCCACATATGCCCTGGTTTTGATCTGTGAAATGTGGAAGCATATGTAATTTTTATCTTTCCATACGCACATTTATTGTTTTGACTCTCTTGCTGGGCACATTGTAGCTGCTTTTCTCAAGACTCTTCTCCATGATGGTTTTCAGCTTGTGTGTTCCCTTCTGACCACATGCCGCTGAAAGCTGTTGAAGTCGTCTTTGTTCCTTTTAAATGGTTTGTAAAACCCAGGCGCACATGTTGATGTCTGCCATGGGTTGAATTCTTTCTGCTTAGCCTTTACATGAACCTGACATCAGCTGTCTCAAAGCACTTGTTCCGTACTTCCTAGAAATGCTTTATGTTCTTTGTGCTTCCTTGACTTCATTATTGGAAAGACCATTTTGTCCTGGCAAAGGTTTTGCGATTACTAGATACAAGAACAAAACTTTGTGATATTTGAAGGCAAGCTTAGCAATGTAGCCTCTTCAACAGAAATCCCTTAATTGGAGTCAACATCTGCTAACCATTGAATGAGTAAGCATTAACCCAAATATGTAACTATTTGGCAAAATTAAATATTTCCCAAACATTTATCATCATAACCACAAACACAGGTTTGTTTTGGGGACAGATGGAGGAAGTCTTTGTTTGCTTACCTCTGATCCCATCTGTACTGTAAACATGCCATTGTGACTTCTTAAAAGAAACTGTATTTAGAATGAAATCTTGGATCTTCTAAAGTTAAAGCTGTTTGGGTTTTATGAAATCACTAAGCTGAAGGGAAACTGATTAAATAATTTATGTAGAACTGAATAATGTCCATTTGTCCTATTTTAACAATGCCACCATTTATTTATTTATTTATTTGCTTATGCACAGTATTTATATTTAGGCCTTCTCACCCCAGGGGACTCAGGGTGGATTACAATGCACATATACATGGCAAACATTCAATGCCATTTTAGACGTACAACTAGACAGACACAGAGGGAATTTAACATTCCAGCTTTCCGGTTTCATGAGGGAATGCTAGATTCCGGCCACAGGGGGAGCTGCCGCTTCACTGTCCACTTGTGACACCAAGTGCTTCCTCATTCCTGGCATCGAAAATTAGTTAAATTAGCATCCCTGCAAAAAGTGGTACCTAAATTTCCTACTTGATAGATGCAACTGTCTTTTGGGCTGCATAGGTTGAGAGCAAGCTAGACTATTAATGGTTGGGAGCTTACTCCGACCCAGTCTAGCTTCAACCTCATATCTCTTGGTCAGTAGTGATTTAATGCAGCTGGCTATTAACTTGGTGCACCACAGATCTCCTCATACTATACTGTAGGTAAACTACATATATAGAACTTATGTTGGATGGCAGTCGTGGCAGCTTCCAAATATTCTTGAACCTTTTAAGGCTTTTCAAAAATGGAATTGACTCTCTCAGGGATACAGCTGTTTACATCCTCAGATATGATTCTGCCCTCCCAATGAAATTTTCCTTCAGTTATGGCAGAAACTTTAAACCCCTAAGTCAGCCATTTAGAAATATGGTTTAAGCATCCAAAGAAAAGAGGGCAGATGAAATTATCAAGGAAATAAGAACACAGGAAATATAAACATGTTAGGTATATATGATTTTCAATGTTTTATTCTAATCAATGCTAGAAATTTGAAGACTGCAAGAAAATCATGAGCAAGATGCAGAATCCTTATTTTGAGAGGCAATGTCTACATTTTACTCCTCCCCATAGCTGTAACCATGGAGTGCCTCACAAGTAAATTGGTTTACATTTGCCACTGTTTTTTAAGAGGAGGTTGGATGGTCACCTGCCAAGAACACTTTTACCATGGATTCATGCCCCAGGAGAGAACTGGGCTAGGTGGTGCTTGGGAGTCTTTCCAACTTTGGCTATGATGATTCTTTGGATTTTTCCTCGGTTCTCTGCATGTTACACTTAGAATTATTGTGTTGTGACTGTACTCTGTGTGTATTTGATATGGCTTTTGGCTAATCAATAAATTGTGTTGTTGTTGCATGTTACACAGATTGTCCTTGCTCCCACAACTAAACTGATGTCTCATGGGAATGATGCAACACTATCTAGCTTCTCATGGTGAAGTAAGATGCAACTGCTAGCATAGTCACATTCTGAATCTATATATATAAAAGAAGAGCTGTCATGTTCAGTAGCCTATAGACAACAAAACCACACAATGCAGACACACCAAACCAGGCCACATACACACACAACCCAAAGAGGTATGTTTACCACGGGGGATCATGGGAATTGTAGTTCCCCAGGTTTTTTGGGGGGTTTGATGGTTTTGTTTGAGTTTTTGGGGAATTTTTTGGGTGTCATAGCTGTACGGCGCATGCGCTGACATACAGCCCATGCCTACTGGGCCCTTCTCTCCCTTCCCCCACCCCAACACAGAGAAAAATAAGAACACGCTTCCTACTGGCAGTTCGGCGCCAGGGCTCCCGCGCGCACCTCGCCAACCACACTGCTAGGAGCTACGCAGACCTCCCGAGGCATGCGCATACTCTACAAGCCCTACAAACCAGGGAAATGACAGCTACCATGATCCCCCATGCCACTATTCCACAGCACAGACGCAGACATACAGCCCTTCTCTCCCCTCCCCCCCCCCACACCACAGATAACAACACAGAAAAAAAGGCAGTTGACTGGCAAAGAAAGACAGAGAGAAAGGAAATGTGCGCACACCCCAGCCATTCTGAAGATCATGCCGGGGGATAATGCGGAGAGAATTGAAGGGGCGGGGACCTGCGGAACATCAACAACAGGAGGAAGAAGGCCCACCATCTAAGACTGGAAGCTTGATTACTGCCTCGGGCTGGCCGGCCTCCCTCTCTCCTCCTCCTGACCCAAACGCCAGCCAGCAGGGTGAGTGTCTGTCTGGGTGTGCCACTGCTGGCTGGCACAGACACAAAAGGAGGAGGAGGTCCCGCCAACTTTGGCAAAGCCGGGGCCTTGATTGGTGGCATGGCACGGCCACCCTCTCGCCTTCGCCGGCCTCAAAAACAGACCTGGCGGAGGGGGGGTCTCCATGGGGTGGCTCCGAGAAGGAAGGAAAAAGGAAGGATAACAGGGAGGGAGGGAGGAGAGGAGAGGAGAAAGGAAGGGAAGGATAGAAGGAAGGGAGGATGGATGGAAGGAAGGATGGAGGGGAGGAGAAACGAAGGTAAAAGGAAGGATGGAGGGAAGAAAGTAGGGGAGGATAAAGGAAAGAAAAAGGAAGGATAGCAGGAAGAGGGGGAGGGAGAGGATGAGAAAGGAACGGCAGGATAGAAGGAGGGAAGAAGGAAGGTAGGATATATGGATTGAAGGAAGGTGGGGAGGAGGAAGGAAGGAAAAAGGAAGGCTAGCAGGAAGGGAGGGAGGGGAGGAGAAAGGAAGGGAACGATAGAAGGAGGGAAGGAAGGTAGGATGGATGGAAAGTAGGAAAGAGGGGAGAAGGAGAAGAAAAAAGGAAAGCTAGCAGGAAGGAGGGAGGGGAGGAGCTGGGCTGGACTGGATGGCCTTTGGGGGTCCCTTCCAAATCTATATATTTATTTATCATTCATATATCTACACACAAACACAGGCAGTCCCCAAGTTACAAACATCCCACTTAGAAATGACTCATACTTAGGAACACAGCTGGATTGGATGGCTTTTAGGGGTTGCAGGTCATTTGATTGTGCTTTTCTACTATGCCACAGCAACGCATGGCCGGGTCAGCTAGTAGAACTATAAAGAGAAGACTATCTTGTCTTTTGCTTCTAGCAGCAAAATGTGTTGAGTTCCACGTGTGATTTCCCATAGAATAATTTCTCCTGCCTTATTTGGCATCTCCCTGTGAAAGCAGTTCACATATTTGATAAGAGATCTTGAGATCATCACTACTTACAGATACATTGGAGATATCCATAGTGCATGGTTTGAGCATGACTAATTCCTTATGCAATAACATTTAATGTGCTTCTTACAGTAGCACCAAATTCAGTAGCTTTGTTGAAGAATCAGACACATCGCTGTTATCCCACACATTTCTTGGGATTGTCCAGGGCTACTTTTTGATTAGATTTTTTTTCTGAGAGCATCTTTCTTTCAAGGAGATTGACCTTCTTATTTATTTTTTTTGTATTCAAATTTTAAGATTTGTTATACCAGTACTTTCTGAAATTCTTGTAGCTCAGAAACACTTTGGGGAGAATTCAAATCAGAGGAAAACACCAGAGACAGCGGGAACAGGGAGGGAAGGAAGAAGGGAAAGAGAGATTGGCATCTTTAAAAGTCTTATAGATGCCATATGGTGAAGAAAACACTTTTTTAAAGAAAGAGACAACTGGAGACTTATGCTCATTTGACATAGCTGAGTTGTTTTACCAACGTACAAGCATTTAAGGGAAGCACCACAACTTAAAACAGCCAGATTTTCATCAGATCTCTAGACAGGTAGCTCTCCAAACATAAGAGTTCAGCCTCAAGAGAGCAACAGTGCATCTACACTGCAGAATGAATGCAGTTCAACTCCACTTGAACTGCCATGGCCCAATACGATGGAATCCAGTCTTATTTGGCAGGGAAGGCCCAAGAACTTGGGAACTACAACTTCCAGGGTTCCAAAGCACTGATCCATGCAGTTCAAGTCGTGTCAAAGTGGTGTCTCATATTATCCCCTTCCCAAACATCTGCCTTAATGTACATTGCATCATTCTTTGTGATAGATCAAATTAAGGATATGCTCCTTACACATTTCTCTGAGTAGTTTTCCAAATTAGAACACTAAATTGTGGTATGGGCCCTTTCACACTACAGAATTAGAGCTTTGTGGAATCTTGGGATTTGCATTTGAGGAGGGGTATGGAAATGCACTGGGTGAGTCTTGTGTTGTTCTGGCACCATGGTTGATAGTTCTTCAGGAGATTAGCAACAGACACCAGACACGTCATGTCTGGAGGCAACCACTATGACAGGAACCAGAGAGGGCGGTAAGGGTAGTCATCAACAGAGCCAAATCAAGTTTGGTGCACTTGGACAGTGAGGATGCCTTCCTGTCTGTAGGGGTTGGTGGTAAGGCCTCCCCCTATCACTGCAGCAGCCTTGTGGCTGGCAGCAAAAACCATTCTGCAGCCAATCTAGAATTCAATGCTCCAGATCAGCTCTAGGCTAACATACCCATGTAGATCTACCCAGTGTCATCCATTTTGTACCTTTCGAGCATCTGCTACTTAAGACAAATGTTTCATTCTGATTTATAGCTGTTGATGGTGAGTGTGTGAGAGAGAAACTTCCTCCGGATTAAACCATCAGCCTTGATAATACAAATAAGCTTACAGCTCATATTATACTTGTCACCAAAAAAACCAGTGTAGGAATAGAGAGAATACAAATAGCAGCTAGGATATCCGGCATTCACTGGAAGGGGATCCCCTGTTACATTCCAACTCTGGCATCCGCTACAAATAGCCATCTTTACAAGAGCCTGCTGGGTCCCCAAAGGACAGGGCTTTTATCCAGAAGGCCATCAGTCAAATGGAGCTTTGAAAAAAATCCCAGGCTTGAATGAGAGGAAAACAAGATCCAAATGCCGTAGGAATAATGAAGAAAGAAAATATCTCTGTTTGCAATTCATAAATGATTGTGTATCCTCAACCATCAGACACGTTGATGAGCTATTTTAGTTCCCTAGAGTACTATATCAATGCAGAATCCAGACAAAATTGAAACTACAAAGTGGGATTTCTGTAATATTGCCACCCCAACAGCTGTTAATCATGACACTATGTTTCAGCCATTTGCTTTGTGTGGAATTTGCTTTTGGTTAGTTTGCTTGTGTGGGGTTCTTTTTACAGACAAAAAGGATGATGGCGTGGGGTGGGGTATCACAACAAATCTCTTGCCTTTTGGGTTGTTGTAGGTTTTTCGGGCTGTATGGCCATGTTCTATAAGCATTCTCTCCTTTTGCCTCTATGGTACGTAACCCTTACCAAATGTAAATGTATTGCTGATCCTACTGCTAAAAATCAATATCTTCTAATTTCCATTAAGATCAGAAAAATTCACAACTCACTCAATGCATGTTTTCATGTAAAAGAAAGTTTTGGTGTTTCAGGGTTTTAGGATTAAAAAGTCATGGTTATTTTTAAAGGCTCATGGGAAGATATTGGAGATTTTTATATTATTTATGGAAGTCTAACGTACTAGAGCAGGTTTGTGTGTGCACACCTTCAAGTTACCTGTTGGCTTATAGTGATCCCATGATTTTTATAGGATTTTCTTAGGCAAGAAATATTAAGAGGTAATTTTTCTTTTTCTGTAATACAGCCTATCGCATCTGGTATTTATTGTCAGTGTTCCATCTAAGCACTAATCAGGGACGAACCTCCTTACCTTACAAGATCAACCAGGATCTGTTGCCTTTAGAGTGTTGAGGTGGATTGAGTATAGCAATGAGTTTTCAGTTAGTATTTAAGTAGTGTCCAGAATTGATGCTGTTTGGTAGTACACTGCAGATACCATGAAACTTGGAACCTCATCACATTAAGACTGGGATTCACAGTGCATCACGGTGAATTTGGCAGAGGCCAGGGGGGAGCATGAGGAATCTGTCACCCTACAACCCTCATTGCCTGACTTCCCCCTCACCCCCTGCCTGCCCACCTCCCCTTGTTGCCTATGCAACACAGGAAGCCTCTCATATTGCTGCTGTGGTGACTTACAGCTCTTCCTCTTCACTTGCACCATGGAGTCCCGCCGGAAGTAGACCTGTGTTGTAGAATAGAAGCCAGTGGCCTCCATGCCGCAAGTGAAGAGGGAATGTCATAGAATGGGCATGTTTGCCTATCTGATGAGGTATCAAATGATTAAACAAGATATACTTTGCAGAGAGCAGATTCTGAGATCTTTTAGGAAGGTCCCACAACTCACAGAGCCATATCCGGTGAGGACATAAGAGAACACCTTCTTGGAGGCCAATCCTAAGCCCTTGAAGTCCATTCCATAGGAAGCTAAACTGGTCCCTACCTTACTTCCTTCTGCAATTGTCTTTTTTATTCAACTAGACATTTGACTGCTGACAGTTTCTCTGGACTTGGTTTTGTTTGTTTTTGTTTGTTTGTTTTTTTAGCAGAAGCTTGTAGGTGTCTCTCATGAAATGAGAAATGAAATGTCTCTCATGAAATGAGAAATGAAATGTCTCTTATTCTTACATTTTAATGCTTTTAAATAGTTTTAATTCTGCATTTAGAAGTGGGAGAAGGCACTCCTCTCCACGGCTGGATAAAGTCCTTTAGATGTCTAAATGGTCAAAAGAATTTGGTGTCATCATATATATCTCATGCAAAGTATAAACAATAATAAATTGTAAAATAAAATTGTATTTTTCAAAATGAAAGAAAACTTGCAGTAAGATGAAAAATAATATTTATTTTTTATACTTCCACTTTAATGCTGTTAGATAGGTTCTGGTCCACTTTTTCTAACCCCACAGTCTTTTATTGTCGGAGCCTCCTTTGTGGAACTTGGTTCAGCCAAACCATTTGTAGTTTTGCATCTTATGGTCCATAATAAATCTGACAGTGGAAAAATATTGGGTGGCCACCTTCCCTTGATGTCTTTATCCTGGGATTATTTTGCTTAATTATGAATTTGCTTCTCTCCCATTTCCTCTTATTTTTTAAAGTCTTTTAAAACTGTTTAATTCAGCATTTAGTTTTTAAATCATAGCTTCTTTATTACTTTCTGGTGCTATTAGCTTTAATATAGAAGATAAGCTAACTTGAGTCTGTATTGAGAGAACATCAAATTGATAGATAACTATGATCCAGTTTCAAAAGTTTCTAAAAAGTATGTTGAATGATCTGTTGGTCACATTGCAAGCTTCTGTTTGTTGGGTAAGTGTCATAACAACCTGACTGTTCCATCAGTATGAAACTGAAACCTATCTCTGTTTGACTGCCTATCTATTTTACTATGAAGTTCCTATTGCTCCAAAGTAAAGAATTTATGAGTCTCAGTCCAGTGGAATATCTCCTGTAAAACCCCTACTGAATGAAATTAATGTCAGTTTTTCAAAACCGCAGCTGTATTCCCATTCATGGCAATAGGGTTTACACAGAAAAAGTTCCCTGAGGAGTAGGTTCTGTATATTTAATATGTCTACTGACAATAGACTGTTTCCCTGGCAGCAGGTTCAATGCTACTCTCAAAGCTGAAAAAAGCAGGTGATTCTATAGCCCATAAATTTTCCCAGTGTGCATTCAGTGCATTAAGATTTATGTGTGGGATAAAATTGGTCTCATTGCTTTTACGGAACCATTTCTAACAATTTTCGCACACAGTAAAGTGCTTCCTGTTAATTATTTTGTACATTTTATCCAAGACTCAAATGTGTCACAGGGGACTTTTGTATATATATTTTCTTTAATCAGTGTCGAGCAGAGCAATTTGGGTTTCTGAATGAAGGCTTTGAATAATTTTTTTAAAAGGTGCAAGGAGGGAGGCGGTTTTAGTATCCGAAGCCTTGCTGTAATAATTAATAGCACTTCCATTGTTGAAATTGTGCCTGCATTTCCGTTAGGAAGCCCGTTTATTAAAGTTTCATGGAGCTCTCTTGGCAGAGAAAAAGCACACAAAAGCACACATGAGAAGACGCTAAAGAAAAATTGTGCCACACTCTCCAAACTGCCCCCAATTTGGCAGAGCCAGTCCTGATTGGCTCTGCCTCCCTGGTTCCCTTTTTCTGCTGCTTTTTAAATGTCCCAGTTTCTCTCTCATTCTCTTACTTCTCTCCTTGGTCCCCATCATACTTCAGTTGCTACAAGCTGAACTCACAGTCAAAAAGGATTTTGCATTCAGTTAATAGGAAGAAAGAGAAATATGGCCTTCCCAGTAGCCTTAAAGCAAAACAAGCTGCTGCAGCATCTCCTGGTTTGTGTGTTATTCCTCATTAATAGTTTTTGTCATGTTGACCACAGTTTGATGTTGTCTGCCCATGCATGTACCATTGTTCGCCTGTAGGGTATGTTGTATGGAGAAGGGAATTTGGTGTGTGTGTGGGGATGGGGGGGTGCCATTAATATAGAGCCGGCAGAGTAACAGACTGAAAATCCAAATGTCTCAATCCAGATATTCTCCTTTTCCCTGACCTACCTCACGGTGTTGATGTGAAGTTGAAAGGGAAAGCCATTTATGGTACCTTGAGCTTCTTAGAAGAAATGTGAAAATACATTTCTGGAGCAAATATCTGAGTGTTACTGTGGAGATTTCCTCATGAAACATCTTTTTTATCCATCATTACTGGGCCAACATGGTTTGGTTTTGTCAGGAGCAACTTGAGAAGCTGCAAGTCACTTCTGGTGCGAGAGAATTGGCCATGTGCAAGGACATTGCCCAGAGGACACCTGGATGTTTTACCATCCTTCCCTCATGTCCTTGCATGAAAAGCTGGAGCTGACAGGCCAGAGGTCACCCCACTCCCTGGATTCAAACTCTCTGTTTTTCAGTTAGCAGTCCTGCCGGCACAAGGATTTAACTCATTGCACCACTGGGGGCCAACACAGTATGAGGTGAGGTCCTTCTGGTCTCTATAGTAAATATTAGGGGTGTGCAATTCAGCTAAACCCCATGCCATTTTGGTGTCCAGATTTTGGTGGCCCCCTGATCTGTTTATCAGGAGCCTCCCAATTTAGGGCAGGCAAAATTTCATTTTTTGATCCGGCAGCTGAAAGATCCATTTTTGCTCCAGGAAGATCTGGTCTATTGGCAGCAATGGGGAAATTTCCCAGGTTCCTCTTTCAATCATTTTTAGGGCACCAGCATTTTAAAAAACCACTTTCTATGGGATCGTTTCTCCTCGTATCCTTCAAATAGATCTGGGTTAAGGCATCAGACTTATGAAACCACCCTTTCTGGGATCCTTTCTCCTTATAACCTTCAATACGACCTGGACTTAAGGCATCAGACTTAAGAAACCACACTTTCTGTTATCTTTTCTCCTTATATCCTTCAACTAGACCTGGGTTTAAGGCATCAGATTTAAGAAACCACCCTTTCTGGGATCCTTTCCCCTATATCTTTCAATCAGACCTGGATTAAAGGCATCATCTTTTCAGTGAAGCTGAATTAAGGCATCATTTTTAAAGACTTTTTTCAGGTAGTGTGGGAGCCACACTACCTGAAGGAACATTAGCCATTCTTTTAAAAAAGATATAAATCACCTCCTTGTTTTATGGCAGTTTTAGAACTGACAAGATACTTCTACCCCACATTTGAAGCTTGCTTCGTGTGAAGGGCACCATTGGTGGCAGTTTCTTAAGTGTGTAGAAAGTAAAGACTTATTGCTATTTAAGTCAAAAAGCAAGACAAGCAATGCAGAAGAGCTATGATCAGCACAGATAATTTAGATCACCAGTGGACTGGAGCATGATCTGTCTCTCTCAGAAACCTGCTCATAGCAGAAAAATTGAGGCCCAACTTAGCTAAAAGACATGCCATGGCTTTCTACAGTTCTGATTGGCTCAGTAGGTAGGACTCACAGAGAAACCCCATGCGGGTGCGAGGCTGCCTCTCTGTGCTCCATGTGTAAGCAAATGAAACTGAAAGTAGCCATGGTCAGCAGCCACGTGGTTTGTTGCAGCCGAAAAATGGTGGCATTTTTGGTGTCATTATGGCTAGCTGAAAAAGCCGAAGCAGCCGGAGCCCATTTAAAATGCCAATCATCATAAACATAAAAGTTAGGCTGCTTCTACAAAGCCACATAATTCAGACCAGAATGTGGATTAAAGAAATCTAGTTCCATTCCAGAGAGTTTCCACACAAACAAACTGGGAACTGAAAAAGTTACTGCGGCATCCACAAAATTCCTCTCATGACAAATCAATCATGATATGAATGACATGGGGGAATTTTTCTCACCCCATTTGGAGAAATGGACTGAACTGCAGCAGCACATCGGGTGAGAATTAGCAATGGAGCTCATCTTCCAACTAAAAAACAAAATGAGGGAAGCAATTTCTTCTTGGGGTGGGAGTGAAAAAGTATTTGTTTACTTTCCTGAAAGTTATTCCTTTATCTGAATTTTCCAGAGATGGGGCTGTTTACATGAATGCTACACATGTTCCTCCCAAATTTCTTCTCTACAGCACCTATTATACACTGCTCAGCTGCAGTTCATTTTATCACCAATTTCAGACTAGATTTTTAAACAAGTGTTTTCCATGTAAATACACAATGCTGTGTGCTTTAGGAGTGTGCATTTTCTAGCCACACCTCTTATAATCTACATCATTCTGGATTTTACACCATGTGTAGATGGGGCCTTAGTCACCTGCTTTTCTCTCTCTTTTCTATTCAGTGCCTGGAACAGAAAACAAAAACCTGTCTCCTGATTTTCCTGAATACTAATGAAGGCACCACATGTACCTTTAACTGATATCAGTGTAACATAGTTAAACATTTCAAGATGCTAATCTATTTTTCTATTGTTTCTGTTAGTAGAGCCAGCCTGGATACTGATACTGTTCAAATATTTCCTGTGATAATTCCATTCCCCTTTTTTGTCACTGAGTCATTTCGGAAAGCTCCAGGTTGACATTGCAATATCCGCTGACAAAGCAGACTTATATTTTTCTCAAACTATGTCTCCTCATTGTAGGTTGTGGGGCTGACTTTTATTCCTTATTTTCTCACTCTACATTTTCAGCATGATTTCACAGCTCCTTAACTTCAGTTACCACATGTAGCTCTGGTACGGATGCCACCAGCTGAACTGCAGACTGAATAACTCCCACATGCCTACACGTTCTTCCTGTACAGAAAGAACTTGTCTTCAAGTCTGAAATAGTTTGGGATCAAGAACAAATTCATTCTTTGCTTTAATGGGCAATACATCTCATATTAATTGCCTTTCAACTAAATGACAGATATGTCAGTGTCACTTCCACATAATTCCAGTGGGGAGAGGGATTCAGTAACTGAAAAGCAACCACAAAGGAAAATCCAAACGGGGGTGAGAATGATATGGCCTTGAACTACAACTCTTATCTGATTTAGCTAATGTAGTTAGCTTGTGAAATGAGGTAGGCTGGTGCATGCAATGTGGCTTTCTATGCAGAAGTGTCTCAACTCTGGAACTCTCTGCCCAAGAAATTTAGGATGGCATTTTGCATAAAATTGCAGTAAGAACTGTTTCCAAACTGGATTTTAGGATAGTTTTTATTGGTTTATTTATACATTTGTATTGAATGAGTAAGTTTTATTGTTCTAGCCATAGGTCATGACAAATTAAACGCACATATTAGCGACATCCAAAGTACACATCACAATATAAAACTTCAGTACAAATATTAAAACTCATTAAAACTGACTACTCTTTAAATTCTAGTCATGTCTATACATTTGTATTGCCTCAGGAGCCTTGATGGACGTGGAGGCAATAAAGAAATATGATAACTAGATAGTAGATAGATGATAAATGGATATAGATGTGTCAATGGTGAGCTGCAGTGAAACAACTTCTAGTAGACTATTGAATTCCCCTCCCTACTTTATTAGCACTAATATTGTCCCTATAATTATCTTGCCACAGGAGTGATAATTCAACCATGCAAAAAGTAATTAATGAATAGCCCTACAAAACCATAGGTCAATTGATGGCTAGTTATTTAGAAGTCATTAAAAAGGAACAATGTTCATGGGTGCTAAATGCAACCAGGCATCTAATGAAATGTGATAAAGCCTTTGTGATAAAACAAACAAACAAAGCAAGGGTCGCCTTAGTGAGCCATTTTTTAGAGCAACATCATTCTCCAACATCATTCTCCAACATCATTCTCCAAGATACTTTGATTGGCGGTAGTAGAGAAGGCAAACCATATTGATGAGAGAGATTCCGCTAAAAAAGTGGAGTGAGATCTTAAAATGAAAATATTTAGTCCCTTCAGGTCTAAATGAGAGAATTAGCTTCTACTTGTTGATCTTTGGTAGAACTTGACTTTTACACATCTGCTTTTCAAAGTCTTTCCTCTGTTTTGTTTCTATATTTTGTTTTGCTGATGAAGGACTCTGTTGACAGAGAAACAAATGGGCAAGCAGAGAAGTTAGGACCCAAGCTGGAAGAAAGGGAATCAGCTTATTTATAATGGGGTGCTGTATAAGAATGCCATTAATAGTACTGGCTGCTAAAGATGAATGAGACTTTGAACAAATCTAGCCTGAATTCTCTTTGGAACTGTCTAAACTGAAGTTATCATTCTATGGACATATGATGAGGTGACAAGACTTGCAAAGGCCAAGCAAAGAGTCCTGCTTCACCTTGCTTCATAAAAGAAAGAGAGTCAGTGGGGCGAATCCATCACTCCGTGTGCAGGCCCCTCTTGGTGATACTTTCCCCATCACACATGGGAAGCATCACCCTTCTGGGGAGGATCGATGCTGGTTCCATTGAAGCCAGCAAAACATGGGAAGCCTCCCATGTTGTGAGGGGGACACTTCCACTGCAGTTGGAGGCAGGGCCTCCACCGGAAGTCACATGAAAGTTGCACCTGAAGCTAGACCATACAGACATTCTGTGCTCCATGGGGAACAGGAAGGATCAGAAAAGTGTCTGGCTGCAACCTTGTAGCCAAGCACAAAATGATGACAGCAGCAATGAGTTCTCTAGAGTACTTCAGTGAATTTCAGCACCAATACTATCATTTCATATATTGCTAGGGGGACATAATCCAGCCTCCTTTCCATGAAGTACAGAATTGCCACACAGGGCAGCATCAGTGGCTTTTCAGTAAGACAGAAGCTAGGGCTTTGGGTATTGCAAAGGGAGAAAGATAATACCAATCCCTGCAGTGCCAAAAATAATCATCTGTATGCATATCTCTAATAGTATGTCAGCTGATAATGTGCTTCAGGTACAAGCTAATGTTGTACCAGAGTTGCAAGATACATCTTATGGATATCTCTGTTGTTGTTGTTGTTGTTGTTGTTTGCCATGATGTTGACATCCACTTATTTTAACTCTATGAATGAAGGCTTCAAATATCTTCAACCCTGCTAGGGTCTTGCAAACATAGGAGCCATATCTTCATTGATTAAGCCAAACTACATGTGTGCTGTGATCTTCTTCTTTTTCTACTGCTTTGAGAGATCCATTCTGCACTGTGCAATGAAATTCATTAATTTGGGCTGGTGACTCTTTTTCATCCTGCCATTCTGAGAATAAAATGAGATGAAGGATAGCCATGTACCAGGTAAAGGCTTTTTGGTCAATACAGGGACAGGAAACTGATCAAGATGAAACCATGATTTACTCCTGAAGTACTCTTGAGTCCTCGTAGAATAAAATTGTTCTTCTGTTTTTTTTATAATGTGCACATTTTATTTGGAATTGTAAGCTGTAATTAGACATATGGTAGCCATATGGTAATTGAATGGGTTATCACCCACATAATTGGCCCATTACCTTATTGCAGGCCCCTTAGTTCTTCAGTTGAAATTGTGCTACAGCAAGTTTATTCAGCTGGTAAGCCCTGACCTCCCTGTTCCACATTGATACTACAGAGAGAATGTCATTAGGTCCATTTTTTATCCTGATGATGTGTAGCACTAAAAAAAAGGTTAGTTATCTCTAACACTGAATTCTGTCTCCCATTACACCTGTTTGGCACTTCAGGGGTTTCCTGGATTTAAAGGGAAGAGGAATTTGGCCATGTAATGTTACTCCACATAGTGCAAAGAAGCTCCCAACCTTCCTTGTTGGTACTATTAATATTGCTGTCCTCATTTGAGCTGTTCAATCAGTAAGGGACAAGGTCATTACAGTTTGGCACCAGTGTGCTGGGGAATGGCGACAGGGGAAGGGTAGGCTGTACGGGAAAACAGCCAACAGGAAGTAAATCTTGAATTCTGTCTTAACAAAGAGCTCTGTTTGCAGAAATCTCAGAGGATAGTCCCTTATTTGAAAACTGCCCTTGCTTGAAGGGCTGCCATCCAGACAAGAGTTCTTTCACACTGAAAAGTCTTAACACTATGCTTCTACTTTAATTTTCTTGATAAGATCCTATAAAATCCAGGAGCTTCTAGTTTGGGAATGGACTACAGCTCTCTGACAAAGAAATTTAAATACCATTCCCTAAGCTACAAATCCTACCAATAGCATTAAGTGTCCTGTTGGTGGGATTGCATGTTCATATGAGACAAGAGCTTATACTGATGACAGTAGTGTTGTTGGTAATATCTCCCATACTAGGCAAATACCTTTTGAGGAACCAGAATAAATGTATTAAACAGCTACTGGGTGTTATCAGTAATGAACGGGGTGACATGGATGGCTACTATCTCAGACAGTAGTAGTGGCACCATATACTCAGAACAAGAGTTTGCCATCCTGATAGAATATTATTCTTTATTTATTTATTTAAAACTTTTATACCCCGATCTTCTCACCTCTATAGAGGGACTCAGACCGGCAAACAGCAAAAATTCAATGCTAACATTTAAAATCTAAAAACATATAATAAATACATAAAAACTATTCGCCACAGTAAAATCATAACCAGCTCAGTCCTTGTATATAGTCCATGTCTGGTGGTCAGCGCCTTTAGTCAATTAGTGGTCTCCGCCCTCATTGGCGAAGGCCTCATTGTACAGCCATGTTTTCACCAGCTTCCTTGTCATGACACAGGCCCTGACTCCACCCCGTAATCACACACACACAGACAATGTCAATTAACTATTTATTAAGCACGAAATAAAGAGCAGGTGAAAAAGGTAAAGAGTCCAAAAAGTGATGAGCAATTAGTCCAGGTAAAAAGCAATCAAGATCAAAGTATTCAAAAGAAAGTATCAAAAGCGAGGTCCATAAAAACAAAGCGAATCAAAGGCAACTTAGTCCGTGGTAACAAGATAATCCAAAGGTCATGGAATCAACAAAGTTCCAAGGTAGTTCTTGGTCTAGGCAAGCTAACTCTAGCTTCCAGGGAGACAGCCACTAGGCTTGTTTCGAAATTCTAAATTGGTTCTAAAGTCTGGAAAGCAGGGAAACAGGACTGACACTGTTTTAAGCACAGGCAAATCGAGGGGCAACATTTCCCTTGGTTTCCTTGCAGGAGATATAAAGCATTAATATATTATTATTATTATTATTATTATTAAATAAAATAGTCAAGGCTTGCTTTCATTTATCAGAATTAAATAATAAATTCTAATAGTAAGAATGTAGTTGATAGTGACCAGAACGTGCTCTTTAAATAGAACAGGGCTGTCCAACTTATATTCTAATAAGAAATAACCGACCCAGGCTTGGGTGGCTTATATCTTAGCGGGAAAGGGCTGCCGGGAGGCCCCTTCCCGATGACCCCTTGGGTCCTTATATCTTAACCCCTGCGGGCGCCCCCTTCCCCTAAGATCGGAGGAATTTCCGGGGAAGGGCTCCGCAGGGGAGGCCCCTTTCTCCAGGCTCTCCCTCCGCGGCTCCTTTCCCCGCTGAGGGACAGCCTGGGAAACAGGAGGAAATGTAGGCCCCTTCCCCGAAATCACCCAGGCCCCTGAGCTGCTTCAGCTTTGGAAGCAGCCAAACCTTGATTCGTAATTTCCTCCTGAGGCTGTCCCTAGCCTGGAGAACAGGGAGGAAGTCCTTCCAGGCCTGTCTCCCTTAACCCCTCGTAGGGTCGGAGGAATTCCTCCTGTTCTCCAGGCTCTCCTCCGCTCTGAGGGACAACCTGGGAAACAGGAGGGATTACTCGAAACTCGCAGGGGTTAAGGGAGGCATCGATGCCTCCTTAACCCCCGCTCGGAGGAATTTCCTCCTGATAGCCTGCCGAATCAAGGCCCTGAGCCAAGCCTGTCTCCTACTGTCCCCAGGTCGGGTTATTTCTTAGCGGGGAAGGGGCCGCCATACGGCAGCCCCTTTCCCCGCTTAAGATATACGCCCACCCAAGCCTGGGTCAGCTTATATCTTAGCGGGAAAGGGGCTCCCGCGCGCCTCTCTGGATGGATCGAGGCTAGAGAGAGGCAGAGAGGGGCGCTGGGGCCTTTCTCCCTCCTCTCGCAGGCCTGTCATTGGCGAGAGAGGAGGAGGAGGCCTCGCTCACCCCATCCATGTTTCTTTGCCTCTGATTGGCTAAAGGAAAGGTGGAGTGAAGGGAGTGTATGTCCACCTGGTATCCATCAGCCAATGACAAAACACGCTTACTAAGGGCAAAGAAACCATACGAATGCTTTACGACCCAGATACAAAAATGGCGCCCCGAAGTGCCGTAAAAGAAAGTCTACTTCCTGGTTCGTGACAGCGATACGTAAAACATCAAAAGTCCCATTACATACGAATCTCTAACGAATCCATTTAATTTCCGTTTCATTTTTCTCATGCCTAACAGCCACTGCTACGTCTCTCCAAGTCAGACGTGGCCAGCAAACTGAGAAACGTTCCCACCGAGTGACTACTTAATCCCCTCCTTAGCGAAACCAGCACTTTCCAAGGTTTTTCTCCAATCTTTCCTTGCTGCTACAAAGCTCCCCCTTTGGTCAAAACTCTGCTCAGGAATGTCATCATCTGGGTCATTATCTTCCTGGGAAATGGCCTCGGACTCAGCTTCCATGTCTTCCACCACATCTGGCAAAAACAACCTCTCTTGTGAACCGAATCCTCCCAGTCCCTCATATTCCGTATCAGATCCGGAATCATGGAAACCGTCATCATCTGGGTAAGTATCCGGCCAGGTGTCGTCCCATTGCAGGCTGTCTGTTGGTGATGTGGATCCACCATCCCCATCAGCACCTTCATCAGGATCCAAAGCAAACGGAACCCCTGGGGCCGGGCCCTGCTCCACCTGCTGGGGTGGGGGCTGATTGGCGCCCGACCCCCCTGAGGGCTGAGTTGCTACATTCCTAAAAGTCAGGAGGGAGGGGGCAGATCTAACTTCACTTGGGAGGGAATTCCACAAGCGGGGGCCACCACTAAAAAGGCCCTGTCCCTCGTCCCCACCAGCTGCTCCTGCGAAGGAGGCGGGACTGAGAGCAGGGCCTCTCCAGACGATCTTAACACTCTTGAGGGTTCATAGGGGAGAATACATTCAGACAGGTAAACTGGGCCGGGACCATATAGGGTTTTGTAGGTTAAAACCAGCACTTTGAATTGTGCTCGAAACTAATTGGCAGCCAGTAGAGCTGGCACAGTAAGGGAGGTGTATGCTCCCTGTACCCCGCTCCTGTTAGTAATCTGGCTGCTGAGCGTTGGACTATTTGCAACTTCTGGGCAGTCTTCATAGGCAACCCCACATAGAGTGTTGCAATAGTCTATACGGCATGTAACCAGAGCATGTACCACCATGGCCAAGTCCGACTTCCCAAGGTATGGGTGCAGCTGGCGCACGAGCCTAAGCTGTGTAAAAGCTCCCCTGACCTGAGGTTCCAGGCTCAGCGATGAGTCCAGGATCACTCCCAGAGGGGAGTGTAACCCCGTCCAACACAGGCTGTAACCCTATGCCCTGTACGGCCTTACGACTGACCAGGAGTACCTCTGTCTTGTCTGGATTTAGTTTCAATTTGTTAGCCCTCATCCAGTCCATTACAGTGGCCAAGCACTGGTTCAGGTCTTGAACAGCCTCCTTAGTAGCAAGTGGGAAGGAGTGACAGAGTTGGACAGAATACAGAAAAACAGAATGATTTTCAATTGACAACAAGGCAAAAAGGCTGCATTTTATCATTATCATTTTTATTGTATTCTGATCATATGTAAAGTGGAATTAGACTTCAGAAATGTTGGTGGGAACATTGAAGGAACATATACAATTCAGAATATGTAGATAGCACCATCCTAATAGCAGAAAATATCAAAGATTTAGAACAAGTATTGAAGGAAGTCAAGGAAGAAAGTGCAAAGGCAGTAGAACTTTTGAAAATAAAAGTGGTGACCACAGCTTATTTATATAATTTTAAAACAGATGATAAATGCATTTAAATAGTTCAGGATGTTCCATACCTTGCCCAGTCATTAATCAGAATTGAGACTACAGTCAAGAAATCAGGAGAAGCCCAGGATTTGGAAGAACAACTCTGTAGAACTAGACCACATCCTGAAGTGTAGAGATATGCCACTAAATACTAACATTAGACATTTTCATACTGTTGTAGTTCCAATTCCTGAGTATAGGAATTGTCCCTGTGAGAATTGGAATTTGAAAAAATGGCTCATTGTGTAAGCTAATATTGGGACATATAAACTATTATGTGCAAAGCATATGTAAAAAAATATGATATGAGTTCTCTTGTAGATATGAGTTCTCTTTTTTCATAATGTGCTTTTTTCCTTTTTGGGTAGCCAGACTAATCTTGATCAGGGTTACAAATTCTAGAAATAGTTGCCTAAATTGAGGCCTATAGTTTGTATGTCATATTGAGAATGTTTTATCATTGAAGCATAATACTCACCCACAACATTCTTGTAGGAAACAGTTACCTCCAAGACTGATCATGATGTCACTGTATATTTTTCTGAATCTTGTTTAGGTCCTTGTGTTGTTGTATGCAAATATTATGGGTCTAACTGAACAGTGACTCAGTCTGGATTCTTCCCAATAGTCTAAATAAATATTGTAATATTGTACGTGGAAAATGTGAATGTTTATAAATTATGTTCTCATTCCACAGTTTTGCCCTAATATTGGCAATAAAGGGGAAATTCCAAAAATATTCAACTTCTCTCCTAGAGGTATATTGTTCTCCAGCAGACAGAAGTCCTTCACATTGCCGGTCCTCATATTCTTTTAATTAGATGCCAAAAATTTAATTTACAAACTTTGACATACAAAATCAAATGTTCTAACACTAAACTATCAGCCACTTCTAAAAGGTATCAGCCACAAGTTAATTGGTGCTGTGGCTAGTTCAAAAGAAGGTTGGCAGTTTTATGGAACAACAGGGAACTGAACCCAGATCTCCCCTGATTATTCTCTTAGTATATGTTCATTTGGTTATCTCCAGTATAATCTGAGCACATGGCTGGCCCTGTTTTATTTTTGTAAGAAATCTTTGTCTCAGTACAATTTCTCTTCTTGCAACATCACACACCTGTCACTATTTTATTGCCAGATACTTCAAATTGCTAAGTAACATCCTTTGCAGCCAAGTCAAATAACCAAAGTGTGTGTATTGTTTCTTCAGGACATAAACTACAACATCATGTAACCCCCTGTTAAGTCTAGCTCCTTTACTTCCTCTATTTCTTCACCATAATTGTGACAAGCTCACATGCCTAAGGTATGTGGAAGCATGGTTGCCTTCTAGAAGAAGGAGGAGGAAGATGAGAAGAAGGAGGAAGAGGGGGAGGAAGGGAGGAGGAAGGGGGGAGGAAGGGGGGGGGGAAAGAAGAGGAAGCCGCAACAGCAGCAGCAGCAGCAACAACAACAACAACAACACACTGAAGGACAACATAAAACAGTAGTTTTGAAGTCTTACCTTCTATCAATTCTGTTGTTTTATAAAATCTTGATTAAAGTTTACCAAAACATTATACAAATCAAGGTTTGGGGGTAGGCAAAGAATGTCTTCTAGCTGTTGGACAAGAATTTGCAGCAGCCCTGGCCAGTACTGCCAACAGTGATGAGTGCTGGGAGGTACAATGCGACAACCTCTGGCAGGGCGGCATTTTGTCCATTTCAAATCTAAAACCACATATGTATGTGTATGTATATGCAGCCAAAATTAATATCTGTAAGCTCTCCCTAGGAGCCAAGATATTAATTTTGTATTAATTTGTCTTGTCCACAGATAGTTATTAGTTATTTACACTTTTTGTATGATTTTTAAAACTCTTCAATAGCCTTCTGATGACCTAAGTATGGGTGTCAGAACAACTAGAGGCTTGGGAGGAGCCTGGAAACCCATAAGAAAACAAATCTGAAAGCTCAGAAGTAAGAAATCAGAAGAGAGCTAAGACTTGGAAGAGGAACTGTGAAGGAACTGGTTAAGATCCTAAGTGCAAGGACATATAATTAAACCACAAAGTCAGGATAATCCATGCCGTTGTATTTCCAATTTCTATGTTGTGAAAGCTGGACAGTGAAAAAGCTGATGAGAAGAAATTCAATTCAATTGAAATATGATGCTGGAGAAGATCTGCACAGATATTGTGGACAGCCAAATCGGTCCTAGCACAAATCAAGCCTGAATTCTCTCTAGAAGTAAACATGACTAAGGCCCTTCCAGTCAGGCCCAAAAATGTGGGGCCTGTTGCACTTTTACTGGAGGCATCCAAACGACACCTCTGATAAAACCCCATTAGATCTGGGTCTTCTTGAAAGGCCTGAGTCAAATGGGGTATTGGGCCCATTGTCATCTCGCACCCCCTCCTCCAAAACCCCCAAAAGAAGCCCTTAAAATGAAAAACAACTTACAGTACCTAGATGCCATTAGTCATCCTGGCACAAAGAAATGACATGCCAGGAGATTGCTGGTCTACATACCAGGAGGACTCCAGCAGTACCTTAATGGTAGCCAGATAAATTGTTTTGAATTTTAAAAACTTCTTTTGGGGGGGGGGGGGGTGAATGGTCCCATGCCATCCCAGTAGTTACCAGGATGGCATGGGGACACCTGCACCCCAGAGAAAGCCCGGGCTTTTAGGGTGGATGTGGAGACTCAAATCCACACCAAAGCTGGTTTTAAAACCCACTTCAGCACAGATTTGAATACTGTATGGAAGCACCCTAAACTGAGTTTATTGTATTTTGTCGTGTCATGAGGATATATGACTTACTATAAAATATCATAATGCTTGGAAAGATAGAAGGCAGCAGAAAAAGAGGAAGACAGGATTTCAGATCGACTCAGGCATCAAAGAATTTACTGCCTGAGCCTGCAATGCCTAAGCAGGACTGTTGAGGATAGAGTCATTTGGAGGTCTCTCATCCATCAACTTTCTATAAATTGAAGTCAGCATGAAGGCAGTTAACAATAACAAAGCAATAACTGCCCTGTTTCATCATAAAGGTCATTTTGAAAGGCCAAATTTCAGCTGTCCACAAAAAGGCAAATAAGAAAGCAGAGACTTTTGGGAGGACATACCGCAACCTAAAACTGTAGCATGTGAAACAATTCAGTCACTATGATGAGTAAATGTAATTCCCAACTGTCTTCTCTATCTCGGTGTGACCTTTGACTTTCAGGTTGTAACCAACCTAGCTATTTACTTATGTGTTTAATATATTCGGGGTCCTTAACCCTGGTTTTTATTTCAGGGTCAAGTTACATCTTACAACACATTCCCATTTGTGCTCCTAGGATAGTTACACCTGTGTCCCATTTTGCTTTTTAAAGAGTCGTTTTTGTCTAGTTCGACAGCAAAACTAAACTACACAACATATAGACCTCTTCTGCGGTTGTTGAAAATGAATTAGCCAACATTTGGATAGTTTGGATTTTACCATGATATATTCCAAGCTACATAATTTGAAGCTGGGAAAATTTTTGTGCCTTAACTGAGTGCTCGGATCAGCAGAACTCAACTGGGTAAGCCTCAGTTTCTATGCAAAGCGCAACCATGCTGATCCATAGTTTAGTGTGCTTGGTCAATGTGAGCTAAATGGAGACTGTGCATAAAACCCAAACAGTATGCACATTCACTGTTTATTGTTTACAAATTAACAGTCTCAGCAAAGTTTTGCATATTACATGTGAAGTATCTCAAAATGATGTAGGAACTCTAATCTTCAATGAGGATTTTGTTCCCAAGATGATTATCTATCAATTGATAATCACATCATCCAACATTACTTAGAAATTAAATCTAAAGAGCAGGCAGTGTAAGTAATGTACATTATATTTATCTATCAATCCCTAGTTTTATGCCATTCTTCATTCCGCTTACACTAACACCAGTATCTATAAATGTTCAGAAATAAGCACTTCAGTTGAAGTGTACCATAGAATAAAAGAGACAGAGAATGCTGAGAGAACTTGGGTATTCAAGATAACAAAGGATCTGTTAAAATGGAATGACCCTATTTTCACTTAGTATTTAACGTTTAATTGTATTCATTGTTCAAATGCACCCATACAATAACGTTCCCTTCTGATCTTGGAGCTGAGCCAGGTCAATTACATTTGCAGAAAATGTTGTCACACTTTAGAAGGACTCCATGAAAGGCTTATCCCAGATTTACCTTCCTGGGTCACCTTATCCCAGCTGCTCTAAATGATCCCCCCCCCCCCCCCAGGAACATGGGAGAAAAACTCTTAAAAACACATGCTACAGAAATCTGATGTAAACAGATCGATGGTTCTATGCATATGGTTTTCCAACAAGACATGGAGGTTGGTGGAAGAATAAATCATCTCTGAATCAGTGTTGTTGAGGCATTTTCATAAACCACAAACACACACACACACACAACTGTATCTTCCACACTGTTTCAATAGGTCTTGCACAGGTAGGCTTATTTCCCTAATAGTATGCAAGTTAGGTTTGTCTTTAGGTTGAATGAACTTCTTCAATGCCTCTTTCTAAAGAAGATTCAAGAGGTCTTACAATTATAATATAGAACAGAAACTTGAAAAGAACAGTGTTTCTGTAACATAATACTGTACTTCCCTGTAAGAATAGCAAATCACCATGTATAGTCAATTGCTATCACAACATTTTTTTTTAAAAAAACCAATCACTTTTAAGGTACTGAAAATATTATCATGTTAGAACTAAACTGGTCTTGCTGGGGAAAGTATCCCAAAGGCAAGGAGCTAGATCATCTTGTGAATTGGCACGCTATGGTGAAGATGGCTGTGAAACGTATAAAGTGCACCAAAGAGAAACAGCATTCTCATACACTTATTGTGGGCAGAAGGTGTGCCAGAATCACAAATTCATCTTATTGTGGGTGCTTAATAAGAGATCAAGTTCTCTCTCATCTTCTGGGACTCTCAAGAGTCTGTTCTTGAAACCAGTCAGGAACATGAAACAACTGTCTCAAGTACAATGCATTGTGACATGCTTCAGAGAGAATTGACTCTTGCAATCCACTCTTAAAAAAAGAGGAAATCTGTCAAGGGGAATTGTGTTGTTGCACAACAACACCTGCTCCCAAACTGCAACCTATACATTGGAAAACCTGACAATTGAAGTGGTAGATTATGTAACATCCAGTTTATAGTCTGGATTTAATGTCATCTGATTTCCACCTGCTCAAAGAGGTTTTAAGGCAGTGTTTCCCCACCTGGGGTTTGGGACTCCTGGGGGGGGGGAGGTCATGAGGAAGGTTTCAGAGGGGTCATCAAAGACCATTAGAAAACACATATTTCTGATGGTCTCAGGAACCCCTTTGGCAGTACTACAAATTCCAAATGACAAAATCAACTCCCCCAACCCCCACCTGTATTCAAATTTGGGCATATCAGATATCTGTGCCTAATTTGGTCCAGATCCAAAGTTGTTTGGGTTCACAGTGCTCTCCAGAGGTAGATGAACTACATCTCCCCTAAATCACTGTCAATTCTTCCCGAATCTCTCCAGTATTTTCTATTGGTCATGGAGGTTCTGTGTGGGAAGTTTGGTCCAATTGTATCATTAGTGGGATTCAGAATGCTCTTTGATTGTAGGTGAACTATAATCCCAGCAACTACAGCACCCAAATGTCCAGATCTATTTTCCCCAAACTCCACCAGTATTCACATTTGGGCATATTGAATATTCATGCCAAGTTTGGTCCAGATCCATCATTGCTTGAATCCACAGTGATCTCTTGATGTGGTTGAACTACAACTCCAAAACTCAAGGTCAGTGCCCACCAAACCCTTCCAGTATTTTCTGTTGGTCATGGGAGTTCTGTGTGCCAAGTTTGGTTCAATTCTATCGTTGGTGGAGTTCAGAATGCTCTTTGATTGTAGGTGAACTATAAATCCCACCAGCTACAAAACTCCCAAACAAAAAAATCAATTCCCCCACACCCCACCAGTATTAAAATTTGGATGTATCTGGTATTTCTGCCAAATTTGGTCCAGTGAATGAAAATACAACCTGCATATCAGATATTTACATTACGATTCAGAACAGTAGCAAAATTATAGTTATGAAGTAGCAACAAAAATAATTTTATGGTTGGGGGTCACCACAACATGAGGAACTGTATTAAGGGATTACGACATTAGGAAGGTTGAGAACCACTGTTTTAAGGGGAAGAAGATGTTCATATGGTGATTGGTGCATCAATGGCTACACATTCAACCAAAAACTTTTTTTCTTGATGGCATGTTTTCTTGTTGGTATAACACTGGGAAAAATGAAGGTGACTATGTAGAAAGTGATATAATTTGTTTCTGAAATTCTTAATAGAGTTTTTAAAAGTGCAGAAACTTTTTGAAGAACTGTCACGTAAGTGGGGTTTGTTGTTCATCAAAACCATGTCCTGCCATCTTTCTTCAGTATATTTAACAAACAATTGTTTCCAGACAATAAATAACCACTTTAATAAACATTTTCATTTTGCAGCTTGCTGGCTTATTTTGAGATACTCTTATAACAAGGAAGTTTCTAGCTATATTGAACAACTTTATCAGTGAGACACTTGGCTTGGCTGCTGCATATTTAATATCTGAGCAAACAAAGCTTATTTAGTTTCTTTAACAGTTTAAAGTATTTATGTGGCCATGGAAATCTTTAGGTCAGAACCCCTACCACTAACAGTAGATGTGTTATAGTAGTTAGCATTTGTGGCTCTCTGGCACTGGGCTGTAGCATTACACATCATGATCAATTATTTATTCCTAAATAATTTAGAAAATCAGAAGTCCTCAGTAAGAACACTTTTTTCTTCTTCTTTTTCTTCTTTTTTCTTTTACTCAGGACTAGGGCACAAATTATATTTGTCCCCTGTGGGTTGCTGTATCCGTTAGGTGTCAATTTACATGTCACCAGAAATTTGGATAGAAAAGGATGTAGATTTGCAATTTAAAACTCTACTTGTACTGTACATATATATGCAAATTTAGCAACAATGGCTATAAGGGGAAGATTATAAGCAAGTATCCCATGTGACTGTTCAGTCTGCTGTGGATATGTTATTTGTGGGCAGCTCTAAAGCTCCTGCTCGCTTTTTCTTAATGGACTTGAATTGGACAAATCTTCAAACATAGGGCTGTCTTTTGTCAAGAAGAAAATAAATGTCTTGCCCTACTCTGTGACTATAAATAACATCTACAATTACTTCCTGGAATCTATAAGCCTGCCTTTAAGCAGTGATTATTCACTTTCTAAGTAGAGGGCATAGCAAAGATGCAGTGGTGGTGATTCCAAGGGAAAAATCCACTTGAAATAGAATTTAGATATGAGAACACAGCTGACCTAAAATGTGGAATTTGTATGTCCTACCAGATGACTTCATAGCAGATGGGGAAGCCTAGTGGATGAGCTTTGGTTTCTCCATCCATTTTAAACATGGTGTTGAGTTGGAAAACTAGAAGTACAGTGATCCCTTGACTTAAGAGCTTAATTGGTTCTATGACTGACCTCTTAACTCAAAAAGCATTCTTATCTCAAAGTGAAATGCTATTAATCTGTTTCAGCCCCCAACATTCCCCATTTTGTTACATGCTTTTAAATAAGAAAATGTATGTAATAAATAACAAATAATGTATAAATGCACATTCACATAAAACAATAAAAAATAAAGATCAACTTTAAAATGGTAGAAGAATAATGTTAAGGCAAGGAAGCACAAAGTGAAGAGGCAGAAACATAATTTTCTTCATACTGTACTCATCCCAGCCTCGTTTCCACTCTTGCTCGCTCTACCCCTCTCTGCTCATGAAGCCAAACACACCAGGGGGAGG
Organism: Anolis apletophallus; assembly: GCA_030556195.1. Classification (NCBI taxonomy): domain Eukaryota; kingdom Metazoa; phylum Chordata; class Lepidosauria; order Squamata; family Anolidae; genus Anolis; species Anolis apletophallus. The sequence continues at coordinate 86,665,538 of JARBWK010000009.1, forward strand.
GGGAACCACACAAAATCAGCTAACCCAAAGTTCCTCAAAGTGGACAAGAGCAAAGTGGACAGTAATCTCCCAAAGTAGATAAGAGCAGAGCAAGCAGGCAGCAATCTCCCAAAGTGACCAAGACCACAAGGCACAGAGGCTGCTCCCTCGAAGCCCCAAGGCCATGTATTTTGCACTAGTGCTCCCTCTGGTGACAGCTCTTATCTCAAAACACTCTTAAGTTGGATGCTCTTAAATTGAAGTTCCACTGTACACAATAGTACGCTGGGTTCCCATTTTGATTTATTCAGAGTTGGGGTATGCATTTTTGCACAACAACCTTTATATCTCGCCATCTAACAAGATCATTGAAGGAGTCTTGGAAGTTGTAGATTCCAAAAAGTAACATTTTCACATTCTGCTCGAATGTAGCCATTTATGCCTCCACCTGGACAAGCCCTGAAATTTAGGCATAAAATTTAAATAGTACACTCAGCAATAACTTATTTTTTAAAAAATAAATACAATGAACTGAATGTGCTTCTGTGCTAACACTGCATAAAAGTGTCTTCTTCATTCTTATTATAGAGAGGGAAGGAAAAATATTCCAAGTATAGAGATCAGTACTACAAGTGAAAAGTAGAAGGCATAGAAAGGGGCTACAGCAAGGTGTGTTCAGTTAAGTGTGTGGATGTGCTTTCAGGTTGCCTATCAGCTTATTGAGAGCTCATTAATTCCATATGATTTTTTAAGTCAAGGAATACTCAGAGGTAGTTTTGTCAGTTTCTTCCTCAGAAATATAGTTTACAACATCTACTATTAGTTGGCAATCTTGCTTCCAAGAATTAACTAGGATTGGTCCTGCTTAATTTCTAAGAGCAGATGAGGTCTACTGCCTACATTTCCCCCCCCCCCCCCTCCGTTTGTTTCCTCTATCAGAAAAAAAAACTAGTTTAGTTGGCAATTTGGTGGGTGTAGAATAAATATCTGAAAATAATCTCTAAAATAGTCAAAAACATAGGTTTGGGGATCAGGAAACTCTGATGACAACAATGCATAAGATAGCTTTTGCTACATAAAAAACAAGATTTCTGCATACATTTATTTTCTTCCCCACATAAAATACTATTTTCTGTTGTGAAAAAAACCCCATGTCTTTCTGTTCAAATAAAATATATGTGAATTTTGTGCAGAAGCGGTATCAAATTGCAAATAAACATTTTAAAAATCTGAAGCCAATTATGGAACCAAGTATTTTGGATTTGATTGTAATAGTAGAGATAGATTCATCAAATCCTATTGATTCCTAAAGGCCTTTTAAAAGTGTTATACTGTGAGCTTTGTAAAGTACAACCCCCTTCATCAAATGTATTGTCTCTGTATTTGTATAGGAGAATCCCGAATTCCCTTTTAACATCCCTAGTATTCTTTCTACTTCTTCAACTGCCCCTCACATTTTAGTTTCCAGAATTCTCCCTTTCAGATGCTATGCTGTCATATGCACTTCCTCTTCCTGCCCCCCCCCCCCCCAAATCCAGTAGATATGGCAGGTCCAAATGATGGTGCAAAACATAAAAGAAGAGGATCAAATAATGTATACATATACATTCACATGGAACAATAAAAAAGATCAATTTTAAAATAGTAGAAGCATAAAGTTGTGGCAAGGAAGCACAAAGTGAAGTGGCAGAAGCATAATTTTGTTCAGACTGTATTCATCAGTATGACCTACTTAGAGTAATTACATGGCATGTCTAACTCAAAGGATCTCAGGAAGTAAACTTAGAAGGAACTCTGCTTGTTGAGACCTTGAGAAGTTGTTATTAACCATTGGCTATTATATATTGTGATTTATTTAGGAGAATGGCGTATGTGTTCAAAAGCTTCTTTTATGTATCATACAGTCCACACAGATCCAGGTGAATGCTCTGCTTCCTTCTTGTCAAGCAAAGTGAGACATGCTTTCTGCATATTGAAGCTATTTTAACTTCTACATTCTATAGGCATCACTTCAGAATTAGAAACAGCAAGACCTTGACATGGATAATGCTTCTTCCAGTTGTTCTTCCTTACCTTTTTGGGTATATATTGCTAAGCATTATAATTCAATGTCAAGGCATTTATTCTTGCTAGGTAGAACCCTGTCAACTTCCGTGAGATTAGTCATTCACTTAGTGAGTCAGCCATGCATAAAATTACCAAGTAATGCTGTGTTCTACTTTAACACTCAATGAAATTTTCCTTTCTTCTGCACTCTATCTCCAGCCAGCACATTATGCTAAATGGGTCCTAGTCCCCTTTTCCCCACATAGGCTTAATGAAAGAGAAACTATAAACAGAAAGGCAACTGAATACACTGAAAGCAAGTAGAGATCTACAAATGACTTTGAAAGATTAAGAAGAAGTTCCATTTCCTAACAGTTTAAACAACAGTGAAAACAAAGCTCAATTTTACTGCTCAAATAAGGAAAGCTTGTACTTCTGGTGAAACAAGATTAATCTATGAATGAAAAGACTTTGTATGAGCTCCAGTTCTGGTATTGTACAGAAATCACTGTGATGAGAGATGCCTCATTTTCAAATTGTGCATCCATCTTCCTGAGACACTATTTTACTCTTCTTTGATACACAAAAACAATCGATGGCCATAAATGGAGCAAGGTTCCATTGCCACACAGTGTTAAAATTGGTTTTAAAAATATGATCTTTAAAAAGAAGGCAGTTATGCATGCAGATATATTATTTAATATTTTTGCAGATATATTATTTAATATTTTTGTACTGAATTGCCAGACACAGTGTCTGGCAGCTGAATGATGTATTAAATCTACAATCATCTAGTTTCCCTTATGTTCATTCATCATTACTCACATCCTAATTTGATTTCAATGGGAAATTAGTGCAACAAGGTCTCAATTCAGCATAATATTTCTACTGAAAAATAAGGCTCTTGAGACAATACATATTTTCTTCCATTCATTCATGCTATCTTTATTTGATAACTCATTCAAGTGACAGCAAGCATGAACTACACTAGAAATTTCAGATTATAATGACCAGTAAGGATGCTGTGTAACACCTGATATTGCATCCAGCTCAGATTTCATTGCTGTTGTTGCATGTCTTGAAGTTGCTTCTGACTTATGGTGGCCCTAAGGCAAGCTTATCAAAAGGGCTGAGAGTATGTGACTCACTCAAGGAGGGTTTCCATGGCTGGACAGGCTATTGAACCCTGGTATCCAGAATTGTAGTCCAACACTCAGATCGATACATCATGCTGACTCGCATTCCATGCACCCATATCTCCCCCTAGTTTTTCAGATCCAAATATTGATGACTATGATAAATGTCTTTCACCACTAAACTTGGCCATCCCATATCCTGGTCTTGACTTGCCTTTTGGAGCCTCATTGTACTTCTACCAGTATCTTTAATGTTTTTATTTATTATTTTTCCCTCTCTTATTCATGGGTGGAAAGAGTTAACCTACACAAGACTTCCCTCTTCTTCTTAAATATGGCACACCTCACTACCCATATATTTGGTCATATTTCAATGACAGAGGCCTTAACACTCTGAGAGCATCAGATCTCATCTGATATTGGAAGCTAAGCAAGGAAAAGTATTTGAATGAGAGACAGCCAAAGAGTGTAAGGTTGCCTATATTTAGAGGAAGGCAATGATGAACTATCTCTAAATATTTCTTGCCTAGGCAAACTCTATAAAATTCATGGGATCACAATGAAGGCACGTTACACAAAAACATATTGTATATACTCGAATATAAGCCTAGTTTTTCAGCCCCCTTTTTAGGCTGAAAAAGCTCCCCATAGCTTATACTCGAGTCAAGGTTATTTATTAATTTACTTTGTTATTCGTCTTATTTTTATTACATTTATTATTTCACTTTATTATTATTATTACATTTATTATTTTACTCTCTTTATTATTATTGGATGGATATGTAAGCATATTTACATTGAAGGAGGTTAGAATAATGGTTTAATCAGAGTTGGGCAGTCTTATCTTAAATTACAGTTTTATATAAATATTCAAAACCATGTAACCTGCTGATGCCTCAATTAATACAATTTTATTTATATTTTTATTTTGAAATTTACCTGTAGCGGCCGCATTTTCTACCATTGGCTTATACTTGAGTCAATATGTTTTCCCAGTTAATTATGGTAAAATTAGGTGCCTCAGCTTATATTTGGGCCGGCTTATACTCGAGTATACTGTATATGGTATTAAGACTGGATGTTTGGATTTGGAACTGCATCCTCCATTGAAACAGTCCAAAATCCTCTCTAGTGAAACCTCAGTAAAATAAACTTTTATTCCTCTAAGAAGCAAATATACTTTACTAGATCTTATCGCAGTCTGTCCTGCTTCCTTTTTCAATTTTTGTGTCCCTATCTGTGGAAAATATAATACCGGCATTTCGAACTTTTATATGTAATGCTCTTTCTTTTCTTTATGACACAGGAAGTGGAGCTAAAGTTACAAGTTGTTTACTGAAGCCGCAGTCATCCTATTTTTTCCACACATGAATGAACGAGGATACTATGACTAGGAAATGCAAAACACCTATTACTTCCTTCCTTTCTGAGGATGTGAACCTGATCCTGAGAAGGCATGTAGAGATTTTGTCACTAACCTTGATGTGAAGCTAATAAAAGTCCAGGCTGCTCCAGGTTTCTTCTCAAAATGTGGCATGCTGAAATTCAAGACATGCCTGTAACTTTACATATAACACCAACTATCTCAGATTTGTGACCTCTCTAACTGGAGAGCATTATGCATTCCTAATCTAAACTCTAGTCTCTATTATTTCTATTTATTTTTATGCTATAGAAGATAAAGTTCCCATAGCCAGACTGGCCATAAATATAGCAAACATTCATATGAATTCTGTTTTCCCACTTAGAATAAATTATATGATGATTCTCTCCCCTCCTCTCACAAACTAAGGACCTCATCACAATGATGAGGTCCAGCATCATGATTTGCCTGCCTCCATGGTGGCAGCAGAGCAATCCCGGAGCTCTGGCCACCCTCTAACTTTTTCCCATCCCACATGGGAAAGTGTCACCACTCTGCCGAAGCCCTGTTGTTCCTAACACGGGGAAGCTTCCATGTTGGTGGTGGCAGCAACTCACCGTGCTGCTGCCCCAGTTCACCCATGGAACCCCACTGAAAGTCACCCTACGTTGTCTGATGGCCGGCATGGGGCTCCATGAGTGAACTGAGACAGAAGCATGCTGGGACGCTTCTTCCACCCCATGTGATATGACTTTAAGGGTGCATCTACACTGTAGAATCAATGCAGTTTAACACTAACTGCCATGGTTCAATGTAACAGAATCATGGGAGTTGTAGTTTGGTGATGCACCAGCACTCTTTGGCAGAGAAAGCTAAATAACTTGTAAAACTACAACTCTGATTTTATAGCATTGAACCATAAAATCATAGAGTTTGGATTTTAAAAAGTTTTTACCATATTTTTTTTAAAAAAAACAAATGGGGGGGGGGTACTGGGAATTGAAGTCCCAAGCACATGCCACAAGAGGGGAGAAGAATGGACACAGGCAGCCAGGTCTCTGATTGGCTGAGAAAGAAAGTGAGAAATACACAGAGAGAGAAACCTCAACTCCCATCATGTCTTGGGAGGGGAAAGATCCGGCTGCTGTGATCTGTTCTGGCTAAGGCTTCAACTGCTCCCCATCTGGTTCGTTTTCATGGAATCAGCTCCAAATCCTCCAAACTATCCAGATCCCATTTTCAAAAACAGAAATGTGCAGAGCCCTAGAAAAGCCCACAAGGGCCACCCAGTGTAACATCCTGCCATGAAGGACCACCCAATCAAAGTATGGCAGGTAAAGTAGTGTCAAACTGCATTAATTCTGTAATATAGATGCACCCTCAATTACAATGACTACACAGCTAGACATTATCATGTATGCTTGGTGCAGTGTGGGTTTTAGGTACCACTTGCCTATATGTACTAATGCAGTTTCTGAAAGAAGACATGAAAAGGTAACGTCTCTTGAATCTTTGATGCTAAATGGGTGGAATTTGTTGCCAGCATTCACACATTCTTAATGTTAACGTGTCTTATGTGTAGCTGTAGTTTGTGTTCTCTCTCATCCAGTCAGGTGTGTTTAATATTTTAAAATGTATCCTAGCGATTTTCTCATATTATATTCAAGACTGTGGATGACTCATCCCACATGAGCCTGTGAGACTTTAATGCAAAAGCCACATCCTTTGTGCCTCCGCCATCTTAGAAGAGAACATGAAATGCATTTCTCTGATATAGGGCAGCCCATTTTCTCTTACATGAAAAACAAGCAATTCCACTGGCTGACCATTTTTGTTCTGAAGTTGCACAAAGCTGAGTTCTATGGCAACTGCACCCTTAGGAACTGTATATTTGTAAAATACGCCATAATGACTGCTTATCTTTTTCTTCTTCTCTTGCTCAGCTAGATGTCTTATTTATTGAAACAAATTATGAGTATGTTCCTCTTACTAATTACTGGATATTTTTGTCACTGAGGATCTTCCCTCAACATGAAAGGACATGTTGCCAATTTTGTCAGTAGGACATGTTGCCAACTTAAAAATAAGACCATTTCCCTAATTCAAAAAACACTCCATGCTATAATGGAGAATATGAAGGTAGTAGGGAGTTAAAGTTTATTTCCTAACAGGAAAAAAAACTCAGGATCAAATTAATCCTTTATGAATCTTTGGAATTTCCATACTGCTGTTGTCTTTATTTATATCCCTGGTTCCCAACATCGTGAACACAGCCCACAGAGAGGCAATTTGATTGTTAAGGGGGTGGGGCAACCTGAGAATGAGTTACTGATCATGGATTTTTTTTTGCATTTCTTATAGTTCTAGCAGCCTGATATACTGTATATAAATATATATTGTGACATACACATTTAAAAAATTAAAATCAGAATGTGCACAGCACTTAGCTGGTGACAATGGAGAGTGGGAAAGCTTGCTAATAGAGAGGAGCAGTGAAAGCATAGAGTTAACTAGAGAGAACATGAGCACAAAAATGAGTCAACTTTCTTTCCAAACACCCTCACTCTTCTCAGTATTCTTAACATCCCCTCCTCCATATCTCTCTCTCTCTCTCTCTCTCTCTCTCTCTCTCTCTATATATATATATATATATATATATATATATATATATTCTGCCTGTGAATGTAGCAAGAAATCTGTGGAAAAAATCCAAAGCACAATTATTATTTTCATAGGTAAATCAATATTTTTTGCATGACAAGAAAATTAATGTCAGGTGATAGGATATTCTTGCATATTCTCACCAAATACGTGCAATGAAGTGTAGCACCATTGCAGTAATGCACCTCTTTGCACTAGTGCAGAGGTGCTGCTTTGGCATTGTGGTCTTCCATACAGCCTTAAAAATCATGCCTTCCTGTCCTAAGCCCTTTCCAGACTGCCTTTTAGCTTTTGGATTGTTTTTTAAAAACTTTTAACACAGTTTCACAATTCTGGCAAAACAAAAAAGGTTAAAAGGAAAAGAACCAAAATGTGTAGAGACTAAAATAGCCTGCTTGGGAATAGAGAGGGGGACAGAGAAGGGAAGGGCAATCATGATGACTGACATTACATGACTACCAGTATATTGGAACAGAAGCAGAAGAGACTTATTACATTGAAGTAAGTAAGGGGAAGGCAGTGGTTTGGAGAGCCATTGATGGGTTTTATCCATCAACAAAAATTAGAGCTACGCTAATGGGGAGAATGTGAAGCAACTGGAGGATTTATTTATTTACTTACTTACTTACTTTGCTTCTATACCGCCCCTCTCAGCCCGAAGACGACTCGAGGTGGTGTACATATGGCAAGGACTGCCCAAGATAAACACATCAACAGTTGCCAACACAATCACATCATTTACAAATTAGCAATTAAAATCAAACACAATATCAGTGTCTCGTTATTAAATCAATTTCCAATCGATGTAATAACGATGCACAAGATATCATGTGAAAACTACCATTAACAGATGTTATTATCCTGCTGTAATTCCTCTTTGCTAGCCTAGTGTGATAAAGTCTTATGACAACCTGCAGATGCTGGGAAATAGCCCTCACTCAACCATCTTATGACTTTTAGTTGCAGTAAAGGGTATTACCCAACTTTCAGTTTACTCCTACATGTGGAATTAAGGGTACATGAATAAAGTGTTTTCCTTTGTCTCAGACAAGAAAGCATCTTGGATATTGTATGCCTTCTAATCATTTTCAGACATATTTTTCATAAACTTAGAAGATTCATATTCAAAATCTTCACAAGTTATGAAATTTGCATCTGTCCTTGTGCTAGCTGCCATTGCTTAGTCCAATCTAGCTCATTAAATTGTTTAAATGAGAAATAATAAGCACTAAATGGCCCTGAGAAGCAAAGGAAATTAAGCTGAGATAATATTTATAAATATCTTTCAATAAAATAATATGAATTGTCATCTTAGTAATGAAGACAGAGCCAACATCTATTTGTTTCTTGGCTGGGGAAGCTCTTACCCAAGACTTGGGGAATCCTGTCAGAATAGATTACTAGCACCTGCAATGTTTCAGTGGTATTTATTTATTTATTTCCGGCATTTTACCCCGCTCTTCTCAACCCCCGGTGGGGGACTCAGAGCAGCTTCCAGGAGGCACAATTCGATGCCCATACAATAAAACACAGTATGAAACACAGTATAAAAACCCTCAAGCATTCAACAATAAAATACATTAAAATACAATTACATTAACATATCCTATGCATTCATTTATGTTAAAAACAGTGTTCCGTCCATAAAAGCAATTGAGACCTATTCAACAACTTTCCATTAAAATCCAGTCTAAAATGCTGCCTTGTGCTAATGTGCGAATGCCTGGTCCCATAGCCAGGCTTTTACTTTTATCCTGAATGTCAGGAGGGATGGAATTGATCATATGTCGCTAGGGAGCGCATTCCACAGACGGGGAGCCACGACCGAGAAGGCCCTCTCCCTCATCCCCACCAGCCGCATTTGAGAAGCTGGCGGGAGCGAGAGCAGGGCCTCTTTGCACGCCAGAGAGTATTAGTTCGTACAGAAATGTATGCGGGTTTTCCTTGTAGAAACATGTTTTCTGTGCAGAAATAGCATGGGTATATTTCTGCAGAAAAAACAACATATACTTCTAGACAGAAAGGATGTAATGGAACCAGCCTCATATGAAGTTAAGGCTATCCACACAGACCTGCTCCCCCTTCTCCTGGTGCATCATTTATACACACCACGAGAGCTCTGCCACCAGTATAATGGCAGCCAGGTAAGTTATTTTTAATTTTAAGGGGTTTGGGGGAGGGGGTTACAGCCTTGTGGGTTTTCTGGGCTGATTCAGTCTGGTAAACCCAAGAGTGCAGAGCGGACCGCCCCCTGAGAAGTACCAGTACTTCTAAGGGGGCAGTCCATGCATGGCTTGGGTCTTTCAGGAAGACCCGGGTCTAATCCAGCACCTAATTAATTCAGGACAAAGCAGGGTTTTCCTCCTTTGTCCCAAATTAATTCGTTTCTACCAGAGCCATTGAGTGGAGGCCTCTAGTAAACATGTGTGAGCTTGTGAGTTTTTGGGCCCTGTGTAGATAGGCCCTGAGATTCATAGAAGTGGGGGAAACAAATCATGAGCATATACTTAATCCTGTTCTGATCTTTTCTTTTTAAATGGCAAATCAAGCTAAAAAGTAAAAGAGAAGAGGAAATATTAACTGAGCCATTTGGTATTAATACACATGTGTCGTGTCACATAGAGGTGTTATTACATTTTTACCTTCCTCAAACTTCATCTAAATAATATAAAAACAGAATTCCTCTAAACAAGCAAGCCATTCTCAGGAAAAGCGGCTTTTTAAATTCATGGTGGGATTTAGGGCCTTTGATTAAAAAAATAGGATAACATTAGAATCAAAAAGTAGAGAGCCAACTGAGTTATAACATCATATCCTAGTCTTTGGTGTTCAACAAATGCGAGGGGGAGGGGGATAGGGAGAACCTATGAATAATAATGAAACTTTAGGGAAGAATTCAAAGCAGGGAATAGAAAGGGGGAAATACACAGGAGAGATTGCATGCACACTCCGAGTTTGGTGAGATGAAGATCTTCAAATTATTTAAGTAAGTTAGTTGAACAAACCATTCTGGGAAGCAGAATTTTCTAGCAAGTTAAAGTCAACATCAATATACCATGAACAATTTCCATGCCTTTAAAAAAAAAAGCAACTGAGTAGCAGTGAAATGGGTTTCAGAGAGGTATATACTTATCTTTTAACATCTTCTTATGAACCCATGCAATTTTAAAGAAATGCAACAATATTAAAGACCCAGGCATTCGAAGTTGCAATCACTGTAAATCATACTCCCTTCTCCTGCACAGCAAACACCTTGTATTAGTTGTTGTTCCTTTTCAATGCCTTAAAATGAAGGGACACGCTGTAAAGATATCTTTCCCCAGTAAGTGGACTTATATAACAAATTGAACATTCGTCTGAGAAATCAGATGGATTGGTATTCAAATGTCTTTACAGAGCACCCCTGCAGTTTTCTCTAAGGATTTTTTTAGCTCTTTTAAAAATTATAACCAGCAGATTGGGTGATATATACCATATAGTGATTTGCCTGAAACTCATTAGACATCCAACTTGTACCCAGAATCCTGTCTATGATCAATACTAACATCAACACTGTTACATTAGTGGTTACATTTTTTTTGGCAGGAATATAGGGCAGTAGTGACAAAAGAAGCTTGGATAAAGTCATCATTAGGAGTGAAAGGTTACTGACTCTGAATAGCCCATTTATCCAAAAGGATAGGGTCCTTATCAAGGATGTAACTAGCGCAGGAATAGGGGAAGCCTCCAGCCAATGAGGACCTCTTATCCTATTCTCAGTCCTGGCCCTAGCAGATAAGAGTTGCTGCACTATCAGGGGCATGTATACCTTTTCCTTCTTAGCCCATAGGGACTAATGTATACTTCAATTCATCAAAATTGCACTATGGTTATGCCACAGGACAGGTGACTATCCAAACCAGCTTTTCCATAACACCTGAGCATCAAGAAGTCCCTCCCCTGGAAGGGCAGTATAAGAGAAATAGGCTACTTCTCCCCTCAATACTGAACCTACAATATTTTACCTTCTTTCATCACATGCTGTCTACGCTAGTGTACTTGCCCTGGTACAAAATATGATCTGGCACTAACATATGCCAATTGCAATTAACTTTTTTTTTAAAAAAATTAATTGAATTTTTAGGGGAAGAGAAGGGAGAAAAAGCTCAGGTTAGGGAATTCGATAGGAAAGGGTAGGGGAATTTGGGGGGTGGGGAAGGAAACTAACTAAGGTAGGAAAGGTAAGGTTTCCCTACTGGTAGGAATAGGGGTAAAGGGGTTGGGGGGGGAAGAGAAAAAAGAGGACGGGAGATAAAACTAAAAAGGAAAAGAGAAAAATAGAATAAAAATAAGAATTAGGGATACAATGGAAATAGAAAAAAGTGAAAAATGGAGGAAAAAAAGTCTTCTTGTTTGTTGACTTCCAAATCTTTTCCTGTCCAGGATATTAGTCTCTTAGATATTGATTGTAGTTAGTCTCCCCATCATCTCCTTGCGTCATTTCCTTCTGTTTTCAAAAAAAGTTTCGTAAAGTCCAGTCTGTTGGCCATTTGGGTTTGCCTTGATGTCCTTTCATAAAGTAAGTTAACCTGTCCATGTTCCTTATATCCATTATTTTTAATTTCCATTCTTCTTCCATTGGGTTTTCTTTGGTCTTCAAGTTTCTAGCATATACGATTCTGGCTGCAGTTATCATATAATTAAATAGGGTGTCTTGATACTTATTCATATTCATGTCTATATTAATTCCCATTCTTCCATTTTTATTAGTCTTCAAATATAGGCAGCCCACTTTGTCATACAGTCCTTGACAAGACATGCACAAGACATCCCAAATCTCCTGAACTCACCATGTAACCAGCTATTTATTTGTAGCTGGATCTGCTGCAAAGATGTCATCTGCAGAAAGGATCCTGCAAGTCTCTATACTATAAATACCTGTCTCAATGTATCTGAGTTGCAGGAAAATAGATGGATTTACCCCCTTCATCTCCCCTGTCTTCTAAAATATGGAAGTGATTGTGTTGAAGGGTCCTGGGCTGTTTTATGGAGGAATAGCCATGGAGAGAGAACTAGGGGTCAATCTACACTATATGTATAATGCAGTTTGAAATTGCATTATATGGTAAGTGTAAGTTCATATAATGAAGTTCAATGCTGTTAAACTGCCTTATGTGAGCCTACACTGATCATTTCAAACTGCACTATATGGTAGTGAAGAAGGGGGGCCAAGACAATGCACATACATTTCCAAAAGAACAATCTGAGTCCCTATGCTTTTTTGCTTGAACTAATCAGCTTCTTAAAAGAAATAAAAATAAACCTTTTCCAACATTTTACAACATTACTTCACTGAGGCAAAACAAGCCACAATTCTATATGCCTTTTCATTCCCTTCTTCATTTTTTTTGCAGGATAGAAAGAGTCGAATTTGCAAACAGGAAGTGCTAATTCTATTTGGCTTCAATCTCAGACATGCCAAAGTAAAACGTTAGCCAATTGGAGAAAGCCTAAGGGGACAGGGAAGCTTTTGAAGGACCAAGATATTGCTTACAAGTTGCCACAAACAACTATAAAACATTTATTGGTTCACAAACATTTTTCACCTCTGGAAAAAAAACTGAAGATTTGAAGCAGTAATGAGTGAGATAAGAAATATGAATTATGTCATTGTTCCTTCTTGACATGGAATTTTACAACAATTTATAACATAAAGCATGAGTGACAATTTTCTCCCTGCAGGACTTACTGTGCACAATACTAGGGCAGAAAATGCATTGGAAAGGGAAGTAGAAATTATCTCCATTGGTGACATGAAGATTTAATTATGGTAAAGTCATTTGCAAAGTATTATTATAATATATATATATATATATGTGTGTGTGTGTGTGTGTATATATATATATATATATGTATGTATGTATATATATATAAATCTGTAGTGTGAAAACAAAATTGCATGGAAGAATGCAATTAAGTTTTTTAAAATGGACTCAGTCCCATTGGTAATTTCACTAGAGCAAGAAATGAACCCCACGGAGTTTTGAGGTACATTTATTGAGTAATTCCTCCCCCGATCTCCCAGTTCATTGTGAGGGAATTGTGGAAATTTTAAAAAGGGGTCTTGGCTGTGACAAAGGTTTAGGTGAGGCATGGCATGCACTTGCTGGGTCTGGCAGAGCAGCAGCTTCTATTTTGTACTTTTAAACATTGCATTATACATTTCACAACTTTGGGGTCAAATTTCCCGATCACGGCACTTTATTATTCTGGTCCAACATACGAACTGAAGCTGTCTAGATATATTGGAAGCAAAGTAGTTTAGGAAATATGCATTTAATCTAACAGATTTTATAAATGTCACCATAAATAGGACATTTTCGGTGTTTTGGGTTGCCAGAGTGGATTCTATAATTTTAGTCTATAATGAATCTTTCAGTAGAATGAGTTACTGTAAAGGTATGTCAAAGGGGACAAGATAACCAGAAAGCTCTGTTAAGCAATATGAAGGTACTTGTTCTCCCTTACCTTCTGATCGCCAACTTTCATCAGCAGTTGTCCCTTCCAAAACAGCTATTGCCTTGGCAAAGAAAATACGATATGTTTTGTGGGGGAACATCTTTTGACAAGAATATAGCTGGATGTTCCTCCATATCTTTGCTGCTGCCCACATGAGAAACAATACAGTATGACCCCCATATCTGCAGGGAATGTGCTCCAAGTCTCCCGCACTCTCAGATATCTGAGAACATGGATAATAGTGAACATTATATTTTGACTATACTTTGGCTGGAAGAATACCATAGAATTGCATTGCAGGACCTAGAGAGGCCTGCAAGTACCTTGGAGGAGATTTTTTTAAAATGTAAGTGAAGCTGTGGCTATCAAATCTATGGATGAAGGGGTTGTAATGAAGCAGTTTAGCGAGAGCATGGCTGTGATGAAAACTGAGGTTTGGAATGTGACTTCATCCTGCTAAATAGAACATAAGAACATAAGAACATAAGAAGAGCCATGCTGAATCGGGCCTCAGCCCATCTAGTCCAGCATTCTGTGTCACACAGTGGCCCACTAGTTGTACACAGGGATCTCTAGCAGAAAGGAGGGCTCAACCCTCACCTTCTCCCCACCCCCCACAACCAGTACCCGGGGAAATCCTGCCTGCCTCCATCAACACAGAGGTGGCACTTGGATGTCCATTTCAGTAGCTACTGATTCCCTTGGTATCCATGAATCTGTCTAATCCTGCCTTGAAGCTGTCCAGGCTGACCGCTGTCACAACCTCCTCTGGAAGTGAGTTCCATAACCCAATGACCCTCTGGGTGAAGAAATATTTCCCTTTATTAGTCCTAACTTTCCTACCTTGGAGCTTTAGGGAGTGCCCCCTAGTCCTAGTGTTGTGTGACAGAGAAAATATTTTTTCTCTATTCACCCTTTCTATCCCATGCATGATTTTATACACTTCGATCAAGTCACCTCTTAGACGCCGTCTTTCAAGGCTGAAAAGACCAAGGCGTTGCAACCTGATTTCGTAAGGGAGCTGCTCCATCCCTTGGATCATTCTTGTTGCCCTTTTCTGTACCTTTTCCAGTTCCGTTATATCCTTCTTGAGGTGCGGTGACCAGAATTGTACACAGTACTCCAGATGTGGCCTCACCATAGATTTGTAGAGAGGCAATACAACATTTGACGACCTATTTTCGATTCCCTTCAATCAATCAATCAATCAATCAGTTTATTTGTATGCCGCTCTTCTCACCCCGAAAGGGACTCGGTGCGGCTCACAACACAATACATAACAAAACAGTGTAGACAGTGAAGCGAAGCTTCCACAACAAATTTTACAGGGCGAAGACAAGCTTCAAATTGTGTACGAATACACTTGACAATATTTCAAAGGCATATTATGCAAAAATATACATCCATACTAAAACATACAGTAAGTGGGCAATTAAACACAGTACAATACAATTATCACAATAATAAACGATATCTCGGCATTACTTCGCGAACGAAGATTCAGGAAGGACTCATCCCACGCTTTTACAAGCGCGTTGATGACTAAAAAGGCCAATCTGAGATAGGCAAGTTCGGTTGCAGAAAGCGCAGCAGAAAGTCTCCTTGGGTGATGTTTTTTCCAAGTTGCGGTTCTTTCTGCGTTGTCGTTTCTCTTCGAGACCCATTCGGCGTGTCTTCTCGAAAGAGGCCGCAGCATTGTGGATAGTGCTTCTCCATGCCTCCCGATGTGAGGCCAGGGTGGACCATTGTTGGTGATCAATCTGGCCAAGCCTGAGATGTTGTTTCAGGGAGTCCTTATATCTCTTTTGGGGCGCCTCTCTTGCGCTGACCCGTGGCGAGTTCACCGTAGAGTAGTATCTTTGGGAGGCGGTGGTCCTCCATCCTAGAGACGTGTCCTGCCCAGCGCAGCTGTGTTCTCAATAGCATGGCCTCAATGCTGGTGATCCCTGCTTGCTCAAGGACAGCAACATTCGTCACATAGTCGGTCCAGTGTATATTTAGGATTGTGCGAAGACAGCGCTGATGAAAGCGCTCGAGGAGTCGTAGGTGTTGGCGATAGGTGACCCATGTTTCAGACCCATAGAGGAGAATGGACAGTATGATAGCTCTGTACACACTGATTTTGGTGCTTTGTCTCAGGTGCTTGTTGCTCCAGACTCTTTTGTGAAGCCTTCCGAATGCACTATATGCCTTTGATAATCTGTGATCTATCTCTTTGTCAATCTTGGCGTCTGAAGAGATGATGCTTCCCAGGTAGGTGAACTGCTGAACGGACTTAAGCACAGATGTGCCTATGCTGACGTGAGGATGGTGGTGTTCTTCCTGTGGTGCGGGCTGGTAGAGGACTTCTGTTTTCTTCAGGCTGACTTCCAGCCCAAACAGCTCTGCAGCTGTTGCAAAGCAGGATGTGAGGCGCTGCAGGGCTGCTTCTGAATGGGCGACAAGGGCAGCATCGTCAGCAAAAAGTAGCTCACGGACTAGATAGTTTAGAGTCTTAGTGCGAGCCCTCAGACGGCTTAAGTTGAACAAGCTACCATCAGTACGATAGCGTATATATATGCCGTCTTCTTCTTGTAGGTCTGCCATAGCCCTTTGGAGCATCATGCTGAAGAAGATTGTAAATAGGGTTGGTGCAAGAACACAACCTTGTTTCACTCCATTAGTTATGAGAAAGGGCTCCGAGAGAGCATCGCCATATCTGACTTGACCGTGCTGGCCCTCATGTAACAGGACAATCATTTTGAGGAACTTGGGGGACATCCTAGACGTTCCAGGATCTGCCACAGACCTTTCCTGCTCACAGTGTCGAAGGCTTTGGTGAGGTCGACAAATGTTACATAGAGTCCTTTGTTCTGCTCTCTACATTTCTCTTGCAGTTGTCTAAGGGCAAAAACCATATCTGTGGTGCTCCTATTTGCTCTGAAGCCGCATTGGCTTTCAGGGAGAAGTTCTTCTGCAATAGCCGGAACTAATCTGTTCAGGAGTATCCTTGCAAGGATTTTTCCAGCAATGGAGAGCAGTGTTATACCTCGATAGTTTGAGCAATCGGATTTTGTTCCCTTTTTCTTATACAGGGTGATGATAACTGCATCTCGGAGATCTGATGGCAGTTCACCTTTTTCCCAGCAACTCACAAGGAGCTCGTGGAATTTAGCATGCAGTACATGACCTCCCTGTTTCCAAGCTTCAGGTGGGATTCCATCGATCCCGGCTGCCTTGCCATTTTCAACTGCTGTATGGCCTCAAGGGTCTCTTCCAGAGTGGGAGCTGTGTCCAGTTCATTTTCATTGGTTGTTGGATCATGTGTTGGATAGCTGAACCTTGGACTACTCGGCTGGCATTAAAGAGACCCTGAAAATGTTCAGCCCATCGGTTCAGGATGGAGGTTTTATCAGTAATTAGTGTTTGACCATCTGTACTGTATAAGGGGCTTTGGACCTGATAAGTAGGTCCAAACACTGCTTTGAGCTTCATAAAAACCTCTGTGATCACCGAGATCTGCACAGCGTTGTGTCTTTTCTGATAAATCAATCCACCACTTGTTCTGGATGTCTCTGAGTTTTTGTTGGAGTTTACTACATGCGAGACGAAAGGCTGCTTTTCTTACATGGCAAGATGGCTGGGCGAGGAATGCCTGGTGAGTGGTTCTCTTCTTTGCCAACAGCTCCTGGATCTCTTGGTTGTTTTCATCAAACCAGTCTTGGTTTTTCTTAAGGAGAATCCTAGGATTCTTCAGCAGACTGCAGGATACTGTTTTTGATGTGTTGCCAGAGCGCTGTAGGAGAAGAATCTGTAGGGTGGACTTCAAGTTTTGCTTGCAGATTTACCTGGAAGTTGTCTCTCACAACAGCCTGTTGAAGACTGTTGACTTGGAGTCTCCTCTTTAAGATGCCACCCCTCTTAGGTTTGAGCTTAAGGTGTAGATTTAGTTTACATCTTACAAGGCGATGGTCTGTTTGACATTCTGCACTGGGCATCACTCGAGTATGACGGACATCACGAATGTTTCTCTGGCGCACTAAAACATAGTCAATGAGGTGCCACTGCTTGGATCGGGGATGCATCCAGGTGGTCTTCAAGCTATCTTTCTGCTGAAAGATGGTGTTTGTAATAGTCAGTAATAGTCGTTAGGCCACCTTTTCTAGGCCCTCTCCATACGGAGCAAGCAGTGCTCTCCTTAAAAAGGCTGCTTGGTCGTTCAGGATGCTGCGAACAAGACTGTCATCTCCGGGTCAGTCTCGAGCGACCAAAGTCCTGAACCGCCTGCATGCAGGGTTGGGTCTGCGGCTTCCAGTGCATCTTTACACCTACCGTTTCGTCCCTCGCCTATCGCTACAGGGCTTTTTCGGAAGTTGGATGTGTCCTTCGGGCCTGTGCAATGGATTTTTCTGGTGGAGCGCAGCGTGCACAGAACTGGCCTCACCCTTTAAACCAAAGGTTCATCTGCCAGGGCCTAGCAAGCTTGGACGGTGGCAGCGAGGTCCTCAGGTCGTAGGTTTGGTTCGAGTTTCCTTCTCTTAGATGGTTGACCTTACAGGGTTAGACGAGCACCATCTGCCCGGGTTTGAAATCAGAGTTTTCCTTCTCTTAGGATGGTTGCCAAAAGGCTAGAGAGCCCATCCTGCCCATTGACACTCTTTGTCAGACCCTTCGGTTGTGACCTGTCTGGTATGGGAGGCCCTACCGCCGGCTATTATGCCACCGCCAGCATAGCTCACAACTTCACTAGGGTACGCAAGCCTCTCCCCCACTGCAAGGGGGCGCCAATGGAGAGGTAAACGATATAGGTAACCTAAATACACAGTATAAAACTAATACACTGAAAAACTACTAAAACCCACCTAATTAATAATGCCAAAGCCAGGAATAATCAACCAGCGCCCTATAAAAATAAAATAATAATAATAATAAAAAACCTATATCCATGCTCTCCTCCCCTAAGTAAAAGTCCTTCTTGCCTCCTGCTGCCATTTCCAAAGGGACAATGGAGCTGGAATGACATCGGCTGTTGCTGGGTCCCAGCCTCTGCAGCAGGGAGGGGTGTGGCGATGGCATGGCCCAGAGTCTTCCTCCTTCTTCCTCCCTGGAGTTCTTAAAGGCAGCAGCTGGGATGGCTGTTGCTGGGTCCCAGCCTCTTCAGCAGGGAGGGGTGTGGCGATGGCATGGCCCAAAGTCTTCCTCCTTCCTCCTCCCTGGAGTTCTTAAAGGCAGCAGCTGGGATGGCTGTTGCTGGCCTTCCTGATCATGCCAATCATAGAATTTGCTTTTTTTACTGCTGCTGCGCACTGGGTTGACATCTTCATTGAGCTGTCCACCAAAACCCCAGATCCCTTTCCTGGTGTGTCTCGAAAGCTTTGACCCCATCAATTGGTAGGTGTAGTTGGGGTTCTTTGCCCGATGTGCATGACTTTACACTTGTTTAGGTTAAAATGCATTTGCAACTTTGTTGCCCATTCACTCAATTTCGAGAGATCTTTCTGGAGCTCTTTACAATCAGTTTCATTTTTAACTACCCTGAACAATTTAGTGTCGTCTGCAAACTTTGCTACCTCAGAATTTACTCCTACATCCAGGTCATTAATGAATAAATTAAAAAGTAACGGACCCAAAACTGAACCTTGGGGTACGCCACTTCTCACCTCTTTCCACCCAGAGAAATGTCCGTTTATTACCACCCTTTGTTTCCTACAGTTTAGCCAGGTTCCAATCCAGGACAAGACCTGTCCTCTGATTCCATGGCTGAAGAGCTTATTTAGGAGCCTTTGGTGAGGGACTTTGTCAAAAGCCTTTTGAAAGTCAAGGTAAACAATATCGACTGGGTCCGCTTTATCTATGTGTTTATTTACACCCTCAAAGAATTCTAACAAGTTAGTAAGACATGATTTGCCTTTGCAGAAACCATGTTGATTTTCCTTCAGCAATGCCTGTTCTTCTATGTGCTTAGTAATTTTTTTCTTTAATAATGGTTTCCATCACTTTGCCTGGAACTGAGGTTAGACTAACTGGCCTATAATTTCCTGGATCACCCCTGGATCCTTTCTTGAAGATCGGAGTTACATTTGCCTCCCTCCAGTCCTCGGGTACAGTGCCTGATCTTAGAGAAAGGTTATATATTTTGGCTAGAATTTCAGCAATTTCACACTTGAGTTCCTTAAGAACTCTGGGGTGGATGCCATCTGGCCCTGGTGATTTGTTGACATTTAGTTTAGTAAGGCATGTGAGAACATCTTCCTTGTTTATCTCTATCTGGTTTAATTCATTTAATTCCCTCCCTGAAAAAACTGACTCAGCTGCAGGCATATGTTGTCTGTCCTCCTGTGTGAAAACGGAGGCAAAGAAGTCGTTTAGCCGCTCGGCAATCTCCTTGTCTTCACTTATTGTCCCTTTCTTACCATTTTCGTCAAGTGGCCCAACTGCTTTTCTAGTTGGGTTTCTACTTCTGCTGTACTTAAAGAAGTTTTTGTTATTTTTTTTAATGTTCTTAGCTATATGTGCCTCAAAATCTCTCTTGGCTTTCCTGACGGTTGCTTTGCATTTAGTTTGCCAGAGCTTGTGTTCCTTTCTGTTCTCCTCAGTAGGAAGAGCCTTCCATTTCTTAAATGAGTTTTTCTTCTTTCCAATCACATCTTTTACTTCATTTGTAAGCCATGCCGATGTCCTCTTGGACTTTCCCGGCCTCTTTCTTATTTTAGGAATGCATTTTAGTTCGGCTTGTTTTAAAGTATTTTTAAACAGTTTCCAAGCATTTTGGAGGGATTTGATTTTTTTACTGTTCCTTTTAGTTTGTTCTTTACTATTTTTCTCATTTTGGTGAAATTCCCTTTGTGAAAATTTAAGGTCTCTGTGTTAGTTTTCACTGACAGTTTGCTATCCAAACTTAAGTTGAAGGTTGAGCTTTCTGTTGTCTTCCCTTGCTCAAAGATCTGTTAAACATTAACATGACAGGAGTCTGTCCCAAATTCATACTTAACCTGTCTGTGTATCTCCCCATAAATAAGTACAAATGAGACCTGCTTCAGGTAGTTGGGGAAAGGATGGGATTAGTACCTAATGCTATGGTTCATCTTTTTTTCTGAGCGGGGATGGCTTTATAATTAAGCAAAATATGCATCACGGAAAAGGGGGCACCACTGAAATTTTCCATTGTTGTTTTACCATGGACTACAAAAAAGGACTCAAGAAAACTTTAAAAATGTAAATAAAGTAGAAGGATACAAAAATAAACCTTATTTTTCATTTTATCATAAGTTTTGTTTCATTTAAAATATTTTATGTTATGGTTTATTATTGTTTATATTTTGACTTAGATATTAGGCATGTGTAAAAATGTTTCAAAAGTCATTAAAAAACTGCGGGCAGCACTGTCATTTTATTTCTAAAGTGTTTCTAAAGTCTTGTAATGAAATTTCATTACTATTTCATTAAAGAAATTGTGCATGGGGGGGGGTTCTGTGGCCATTTCTCCCTCAATTTTACAGCTATTGGGGTGAAACTTGGTACAATGGTAGAAAACAGTTACCACTGCTGGCCCACCAAATTTCAGAAGGTTTTACTTCTCCACAGAGTTATGGGGAATGTTAAGAGTTTTTATAAACAACTTTTATTAATAATAAAGAAAATATGTTCCTAGTTTGAAAGTGTTATTTCCTATTTAATGATGCAGTCCTTATTTTGAAAGTAGCTATTTGAAATGATGTACATAAATGTTCCGATAGCACGAAACTATCTATTTATAGTGCTAAGTAGTCCAGAACCTATGTTGAACTGGTTGAGACTCGATGATGAGATATTCATGGAAAACTATAGCCCTATAGCCCTCCCACAAAGACAATTTTTGCAGTTTAATAAACATTCCCCATATTTTTTATGATAGAACCAATTAGGAAATGACATTTATCACCCAGGAACAAAAAATCATAGTGTAGAATATTAACCAATTTATTGGAAGTCTATGTCTATGGAGGGGCAAATCTCTTTCTCCCCTACCCTGATTGAGACTTTCTGGTGCTGATGAATTCTGGGAAATGTAGTTTAGGGCAGGGTCTTTTGAATTCTCTGGCATAGGGCTCCTTGCTTTCCCAAACTGCATTTCCCAGAGTTATGTGCGTCTTCCTAGGGAACTCTGCTTTCTCTCTCCCTTCCCTCTCCTAGTGGTGAGAGCCCATTAATTTACAGAGGAATTGAAGCCTTTGGCTTTGCTTTGCTTGCTTGCCATGAAAACAAAGCTGACTTTGGGAGGGAGCCTTCTAAGATTTCCAAAATACAAACAAAAATGTATTGAGTAAATTTTGATTCTAAATTTTTTGGCACGGGCCATGCCCAAGTATTGGATATTTCGTTGTAAGTACAAAGCTAACAAATTCTTATGGCTTACAACATTCCACGACTTTTCTGCACCAGCCTATTAGGTATATATAGGGGCACTGAAATCTTTTAGGTGTGTAGGATCTCGAAAGATTTTAATCCAGCCATATTTCTGAAATATTCAGATTGAATGATTCTGAAATAATGTGACTCATCATTATTGATTATTATCACCATTATAGTTATTTATAGTTAATAAATAACTATACGTTAATACTTCGTTGTCTCAGCTGCTTTATAAGCTGCTTTAAAATGCCCTGTTTTTTCTCTTCTCCTCCCAGTTTCCCCTTTTGTTCTCAGTTTATTTTATTGGCTGCAAAGTAAGTTCAAAGTGCAAAAGTAGTTTGGCCTGTTAATGTACCAGGAAAAAGGGAAGAGGATGAGGTGAAATCTTATCTTCCCATTTCCCTAAATTCAGTACATACATTCCAATGTTTCTCTGTTTAAAACAGTACTCATTATAGCCTGATATCAGAAAGCAGAATTTGAGCAAATTGTTTTCATTATTTCTAGGATGACAGTTCCAAAAAAAGGACGAATTTTTAAAGCCTTGTCACAGAAAGGATGTCGGAACACAGCCAGTTGAATCAGGAAGAACATAATATTTTCTGTTTAAGATTGTCAGCATGTCTCCAGCAAATATATATTTTTCCTCCTATATTATATTTCCTGTTCCTCCAGAGAGCAGCACTATATATAGATAGTTTCGTGCTGTCGGAACATTTATGCACATCATTTCAAAGGAGATTCAGAATCTTCCCTCTTGGCAACAGTGTCCAAGAAGGAGCCCGTGCAATTACAGGAAATCTAGACAAACAAGGCAACAGCTGCTAACTGCAGGATTAAATGAATGCCCTCTTTCTACCACATGTGGCATCCCATTGCCAGCCCTTTCATTGACCAATGAACTAAGCTGGTTGGCAGGAAGCAGAACCAATTGGAGATTATTTTACAATTGCATATTAGTATTCGTGCAGGAAGCAAAGGAAATTGGCTCTCTACTTTACCAAATCTGGCAATCATTCTTCTTGCTCTGATGGACTTATCCCTATGATATTATTCTGCCTTTGCTGGGCTCTTCTTCTTCTTCCTCCCTCCCTCTCTTGTGTGCCTTTTATTCATTGAAGAACAGAGAGCTGCTGAAGATATTTTGCTGTCTGAAACAATGGATAAGATGGCAACCCCTCCACATTCTGAATACAGAACCCATACTGATTGGCAGATGAATGCATTTCAACTCTGATTATGTGAAATTTCTTTCTCTTGTGCCTGGTTCTTAAAAGTGCATGTGTGTAGCACTAGCAATTCTGAATATAAACAGCAATGGATACATAACCAAACTGAGGCTTTATTGGAAGAACCCGACTGAAGATAGAAAAACTCTCTAGGGATTTATCTACACTGCAAAATTAATACAGTTTGACATCTTGTCCATTCAAGTTTCCCAAGACCATTGAAAGCCTAAATGAGGTAGAACCAACTTGGAAAACACATTTTGCTTTGATACAGAAAATGTTGACATTTCTAGTGATTTTAAGTTAAGCTAAACACATGTAAAACATTTTGAGCCATGTTCCAAAACTCTTGACCCGTTCTGCTGATGTGATAACACTCAGAACACCAAAATAAGAGGTGGAGGGTGGGGAATAACTGTGATGCACAATCAGCCCTGCATATCCATAGATTTCTGCACCCATGGATTCATTCATCTATAACTTGATTTTTTAAATAAAAAAATCCAAAGGCAAATATTTCTATGTTATATAAGAGACTCTATTTTACTGTGTCGTTGTAGATAATGGGACTTGAACAACCATGGTTTTGATATCCATATTGGGTCCTGGAATCAAACTCCAGTGGATACCAGAGGCTCCCTATAAATAGTTCAAAAATAGTTTGAGTTTCTTAGTGGTGATTTTTTAATGTATATCATAGTCTTTTTGTTATAACATGATGTTTAAATGTAGTACTGAAATATTGTTTGTAGTTTAAACTATGTTGATGTAGTAATGCAAGAATTAAATGCATAGAAATGTGAGCTGCGCGCCTGCTCTCAGGAGCTCCAAGATCCGCCCATGTGACTCCACTTCTGCGTGAACTGCACTGGCTTCCCATTGAATTCCGGGTCGCCTTCAAGGTGTTAGTTCTAACTTTCAAGGCCTTATATGGTTTGGGGCCAGTGTACCTGAAGGAGCGGTTTACCCCATATGTGCCCAGAAGATCACTGCGTTCCGAGGGGCTCAACCTACTAGAGGTGCCTGGTATTAAGACCTACAGATTGTCGACTACAAGGCAGAGGGCGTTCACAGTGGCTGCGCCGAGCCTCTGGAACTCGTTGCCCGAGGAGACGCGAGCCCTATCGGGCTTGATGGCCTTTCGCAAGTCCGTAAAGACCTGGCTGTTCAGACAGGCATTCGGCCTCGACTGATGCCTCTGTAACCTGCCAGCTTGTCGCGTCTTGCCGCCTGCACTGTCGCCGATCTGCTAGGCTTTTATTGTTGGGAGGGGGGGGGTTATTGGTTTTAGAACTCTGTTTTATGTTTTTACCTGTGTTTTATTGGTTTTAATTGTTGTAAACCACTCTGGGCTCCAGAGAGAGCGGTCTACTAAATCGAATTAATTAATAAATAATGTACCACTAGAATTACTGTGACAGAGACAAATGCCAGGAGATCTGATAAGCATGTGCTTCCAGCGATGTATGGCAAAATGATCAGACATATTTTACTCTGCTCCTTTATATAATGTATATTGAAATAAAAGATAAGAGCTGTTCCAGGCTTTGGAGCTGACTGGGGTAGCACACATCATTATTTGCTTTTGTGCCTTTGAGCAGACACTCAAGGGGTCAATGAATCAACACATCTGTTGATCATTTGCTGCCATTGCATGTTTTATAAGAATTGTACATAAAGTTAGTTGAATTCTTTGGCCTACCAAACCAGCGTCCATCTAATGCTGTGTCATTAAATAAAATGCTGAATTTTCTCTACTATCAGACTTTATTCATGAACATTAAAGTCTTAAATGAAATCTTCAATTAATATTCTAAGAAGAGAATATATGGCTTCAGGTAGAACTGAAGTAAGAAAAGATACCACAAAATATGCCATGGTCAGACAGATTATGTGTGTATCACAAAACTGAACTAGAATTGTCTGCCCTAATAAATCCACAAATTACAATCTTCCCCTCCCTTCTAACACTACAGCAATTTTCTGATCAGAATAGATATTGTATTAAACCTGAGAAGTAAGACTAGCATGACCACTGCTTAGGTATCTATCTTTATATGTCACTGGGCAGCTCATGAACTATACTTTCATGAGCTGCCCAGAATTTTCAGCTAGAGAATACCAGTACCACAGTGTTAGAAGAGTAACTAGAGCTCCCAGCAAAGAATACTAAGCACCATGTCAAATTGCAAATCCTAGAGTACTGCAGGATGAAGCCACAGAAGATAGAATTGTATTAAAAGCCTATATATGCTGCTGATGCACTCAAGTACACATGTCAAACACTAGGACTGCAGGCCGAATTTGGCCCATCATGTCATTTTATGTGACTCACAAGGCTTTCAATGCCAGGGAAACATAACTATATTTATACAGTCTTACAAATACAAGCAATCTTTTGAAGGCAACCAAAAGGCCAATGTGGCCCTCAATTAAAATTAGTTTTACACCCCTGTATATAAGGAGAATTGATGATTACAATACTTACACTTAGGACTTACACTTTTGTGGAGGATTGAAGGAACAGGGCCCTCTATGAACATCTGAAACTGTAAACAAAAAACAAAAAAAACCCTCAGCCACATTATCAGGAGCTTAGGTTTCAACAAACTAAAATCAAGAGTCTGCTATCAGATAAACCCAAATGTACGAGTTCTTGAACACCAAGATGGATTTTTAAAAAGTACAAACCACAAACAGATAGGGATGAGCCAATGCCAAATTCCAAAGTCCAAGTAGCCGAAGTCAAACCAGCAACAGAAATGAACAAAAGTCCAGATCCAAGGTCAGAAAAGCAACAGACTTAAGTTTCAAGACAAGAAATGTTGTTGTCTGCCACAACAAGACTCAGCACTGTGAGCATTTTTATCCTATGATCTCAGCTACTGGTGGTTTTAATGCTCCTTTCTTTGCGAATCTCTTAGACCTGTGATACTCTGCTCACTCTCTCCT
The DNA here is from genome assembly GCA_030556195.1 of Anolis apletophallus. Lineage (NCBI taxonomy): Eukaryota > Metazoa > Chordata > Lepidosauria > Squamata > Anolidae > Anolis > Anolis apletophallus. The sequence continues at coordinate 86,691,772 of JARBWK010000009.1, forward strand.
ACACTCCAAAGGTGGAGGGTATGTTTAATCTTTCTCTAGGCCAGTGGTTCTCAGCCTGTGGGTCCCCAGGTGTTTTGGCCTAAAACTCCCAGAAACCCCAAACAGTTTACTAGCTGTTAGGATTTCTGGGAGTTGAAGGCCAAAAACATCTGGAGACCCACAGGTTGAGAACCACTACTCTAGTCTGTTCAGCTGTGCTTGCTTCAGTTTACTTAGTCTCCATCTACACTGCCATATAAAATCCAGATTATCTGATTTGGTACTGTTCCATTTTCCGGGCAGAGGCCACCAGGGGGTGCTAGAGAGAGAAGGATAGTTCATTTTACATGGGGGGGAGGGGTTGAAGGAGGAAAACCATTTCTCCCATTTTTTACTGGAAATTCCCTCTCCCTCTTTCCCATACCATAAATGAGGGTTGTTTCCATGACGGGGACATGGGTGGGGAAAATAACAAGCAAACAGGGGGAAATAGTTTTCCTCCTTCAACCCAGCCTCCACCCCCATAAAATGGACTATCCTTCTCTTTCTAGCACCACCTGGTTGCCTCTGCCCAGATTATGGAACAGTACCTCTGCTTTGAACTGGATTAAGCTCCATTGGCTTCCAGTTTGCTAGTGGGCACAATTCAAAGTGCTGGCTTTAGCCTAAATGGTCTGGGCCAACTTACATGTCCAAATGCATCTCCCCTTATGAACCATCTAGGACTTTAAGATCATCTCAGGAGGCCCTGCTCTCGTTACTGCCTTTGTCACAAGTACGTTTGGCGGAGATGAGAGACAGAGCCTTCTCAGTGGTGGCCTCTCAGCTATGGAATGCCCTCCCTATAGATATTAGATCGGCCACCTCCCTTTTAACATTCCGGGGGGGGGGGGAATCAAGACGTGTCTTTTTGAACAGGCGTTTCCAAATGCAGAGTAACAAATGCTCAAAATACTGAGCCACAATGGGTAGGTAAGTGTCTTTCAAGTAGCTCCGATGGAGCTAGCCACATTTTTGGGCCCTTTCTCCCATATGATGGGGGACAGGGTGCCAACGCGCCTTTGGCCCCTGTCTGATGGGGAAAGGAAGGAGGGTGTGTGGGGCACTGCAGGGCACCCTGCATGCCTCCCATTTCACTAGCACAAAAAGCAGGTTAGTATGAAAAGGTCCTCCCTCACTATGGGAACTGGCCATAACAAAAGCCTACAAATTACCCCAAAAAATCCATTTTTTACATGAGAAAACCCCTCCAGCATGACTCTATGGTCAACATCACACTGGAAGACCTAGAGATTCCTAGAGAGGACCTAGAGATTACACTAAAAGTTGATCTTAGAATCATGCTGGATGACCTAAAGATTCCTGAAGGGTTTTTCTCATTTTAAAAATAGTGGGGGGGTTTTGTAATTTGTAGGATTTTCTTTGTTTGTTTTGAAAAACTTAAAACCCCAAATATGGAGTTTCAACTATAGATCCTTCCATTCCTTTAAGCAACTATTTAGATTTCAGAAGTGAGCTACAGGGCTACAGGCAGACAGCAAATTCAACAATAGTTTGAGGAATCGAAAAAGAAATAACAAGAATAAATTTAATCATGCTCAGTAAGGTCAAAGAAGAAGATAACAACTCTGCAAAATTGCTATTGGCACACTCTTTCCCAGATGTCATTAAAAATAATAACAAGCACTTTCTGGCACAAGAGTTTTTAGAACATTTGTTTCTTGGAGAATTCAGCATGCTGGGTCAATTTCTTGGACACCATTTACCGAGAAGTGGTAATGATCTTGTGTTCTTGGTAAATTGACGGGTTTTCTGCAGTCCTAAAACAATGGACAAATCAAAACAGCTGAAAGTTGGCAGTGCCTGGCGTCAGAGAATCTGCAGCCAGGTAACATGGAATGGCTTTGTAAGTCAATTTCAATCGTAGATGTGTTCTCTCTGACATCCCCATATAGTACGTTCAGCCAAATCTGATTTGTTTAACTTTGAATCACCTTGTTGATGTGATTAAACATGCTGGAAAAAAATACACAAGGACTTTGCTGAAACTGTAGTGGGTCATTTTTAGACAATATGAAGTTTCTGTGTCCCAGTTCATCTAGAACACGTGCCAAATTCAAGGCCCACAAGCTGAATCCAGCCATCCATCTCTTTTTATGTGGCCCTCCAGATGTTGGACTACAATTTGTCATCATTAGACATAATGACTAAAAATGTATAGCAGTTATGATCAGGAAGGCTGCTGTTTGTTCTGTTTGATCTGTTTAGTCAGAATACTGGGGTTTGAATTTAGATACTGTTACCGAACAATTTGGAATAGCCTGGCCCATAGGAGGCAGAGGCCCAGAAGCACCCCTAAAACGAGGATTTCAGCAAAACCTCTGGTGAGTCTTTAAAAGCAATCTAAAATCCCTTTCCCAAATGATCTCACCAAAAAGTCTGGAAGAAGATGCCACTGAAGCTTTTATTCTTGTCAGCTGAGAAGGATGACCACTGCAGTATCCTTGTCGCAAAGCAGTCATAAAGTTACATTGAAATTATATGCCATTTTATAAGGTTACAGATTCAAATTTCCCACTTCCCGCCCCCAGACCAGCTTTGTGTTGATTGGATGGAATCGCTGGGGTAGCTGGAGTTTGATCCAATAGTGAAACAGTGCCACTTCTGTTCTGGCGAATGGGGAGCGAGAGGCAGGAATGTGTTCAAAACAAATCAGCTGGAGTTTCCTTGATTAGATTTTGTTCATATGTTAATGAAATCCAAGCCCCTGACCTTTCGGGTCAGAGAAAAGTCTTTTGTTCTTCTGTGGGAAATGGGAACTGTCCTTAATGGCCCCTTTCTGTTGACAAGAGGCCACTACAGAACTTTCCAAGAGAGTCTCAGTTCTTTGGATGGTAAACAAATGAGAAAACTGTAGCCATGTGCCAGTTTCCGAGGCTGGCAGAGGTGACCATTTATGAAATATAGAAATATTTATGCCATTTATCCTTCATTGGAAAGAAGGAATGAAACTTCGAGGCTTTTCCCCCTGAGAGATGAGGGGTCTTCGTTGAGACAACAAAAACAGCCTTTTGTTTTCTATACCAGAGGCTACATCCTGATGTTATCTTAATACAGCTGGTTCACACAAAACATGTGGCATTTCTTTACATTTTAAAAAGACATGTGGGAGAGGAAAAATATGCAGGAAAATTACATAGTTGCGTCCCAGGGGAATATCACCAATATCTCATAATTATTTCATAAGCAAGGAGTAGAAAGAAAGTCCATATGATCTTAAAAGGCATCAAATCCATATACTCTGGGGAAATTCATGATAGGAGAGTCCATATAAAAGATAGTCCATCTGTCTCCGTCCTTGGGAAACTGTAAGAAAGAGTCCTTTTGTTCTCAAAGATGCCAGACCACATAGAGCATGCAGGAACATTGGAACTCCCTGCTGCAGGTCAAATCATTTAAGATGCAGGGGAGGGGGTCTTCTGACTGGCTCGCCTTCAATACAAGGCTTGTGGATATGATATCTGATTTTAAAATGTCCTTTAATTTTTCCCTAACGTCATAGTCATAAGTGATATTGAGTTGTAATTCCCATTATCCCCTGCCTGCATGGCAATTAATTAAAAATGGTAGGAGTTGTAATTTAATAACATATGGGGACCCAAAATGGGTAAAAACTAAAGATCACCAACCACTATTTTAAAATATACTGTATATAATTGGTTCTCTCTATCCATGGATTCTCTGTCCATTGATTCAACAGCCATTTGAAGGCAACCATAGGCTGATGTGGCCCTCAAGGAAAATTTGACACCATTGATCTAGGGGATATTTATATATGGAAAGGACTACCTTTGGCTTAAGTAGTTCCAAGCTGTATTAGTTAGTTCAGTGTTTCCCAACCTTTTTTGAGCCGCGGTACACTTTTTACATTTACAAAATCCTGGGGCACACCACCAACCAAAATGACGCAAAATGACACTCTAACACAGTAATACATATAGTTAATATGTTTTTTAATGTATTTATGCACTCAGTGTGAAACCTGGGCCTGTTTCAATGAACACAACATAGATATCCTGGCAGGAATGACAGAAAGATACACACGAAGGTCTTGCTTAACAGCTGTCAGTCTCTCTCTGTTTTTAGTTTTTAAGGCAGTCAAGCTTGAGAAGCTCCTCACACACAGATATGTGGTTGAAAATGGGAGCAATGTCAAAATAGATGCCGCCATTTTGATCCCAGGGGGCAGCGTGAGCGTGTTCAGGAGGGGAGGGGGAAGGAGGAAGACATGGGTTGAGTTGCGCAATAGCGCCTGCATGGGTCATGTCCTCCTCCCTCCCCCCTCCCCTCCTGAGCAAAGCGAGGCAAAGCGAGCAGAGCAAGGCTGGGAAGGAGGGAGCCCGAGTGGAGAAGAAAAAGTGTTCAGCAGGAGGGGGAAGAAAGGGTTTTGGAGGTTCCAATTTCGCACGGCACACCTGATGATCGCTCACGGCACACTAGTTTACCCCGGCACACTGGTTGGGAAACACTGAGTTAGTTTACTGAATGATCCCAAGGTTGCAAGAGTACATCTTGCAAAAAAACAGGAATTCCCTCTCCTGTTTTTTCGATAAGGCTCCTAGATCAAAAGGGATCAGACCTCTAACCACATAGAGGGGAAAGAGGAATGTTGTGGGTATGACAGTGGAAATGGAGGGAGAAGATTGTGGATGCAGTATGCAAGAACATTTCTGCCAGAATCTGTGCAGAAGAACAACAAAGCATAGAGCAGTTAAAAATAGAAATACTTATCAAAGGAACATGATGTCATATAATCATTTAAAACTGAATATTGATTTTAAACCCTATGATTTTTTTTCAGTGTTTTAATAACTACCTGAATGTTCATTTCAAAACTTAATATAACAATTTAAACAAACCATTAGTCATTGCTGTTAATGGCAGACATTTTCAAATATTTACAATACAGAGATAATCATTCATAAAAATAGAATGGCTAAGGGCCTCCATGAGGAGACATAAACTATATCCACACTACAGAATTATAACAGTTTTTCACCTCATTAACTGTCATGGTTTTGTAGTTTTGTGAGATATATGCTCTTCTCTGTCAGAGAAGGTGCCACGACAAACTACAAATCCCAGCATTCCACAGGATAGAGACATGACAGTTAAAGTGGTGTTACACTGGTCTGTGACTGGCCTGGTAGATAGGTCCTCTGAAGGTCCTAGAAGATTATGTCACTCTTCTCCATCTAGCTATGAAAACATAGCAGGGTGCTAGGCTGCTGTCCATCAACCTAAAAATGGGCAAGTTCATGGCAATGCAACTGAGAAAATACGAGTTTTATGGGGATATTTCAGGCATTGTGTGCTTGGTAAGCAAAGTTGTGTTGCCACATGCCTTATTTGTCAACAATAGAAATTAAGGTTGTGGTTGGTAAGAGGAGGCACAAAATAGATCTCAGCCCTGTTGGGTCTTGCCCACCTTTGAACCTAACCCTTCCTCACTGGAAAGGTGGGGATATATTTTGTATATATTCTATATTTCCAGCACTTTTTCCAGCATTATCTAGCTATTCAGCTATTTTTTTCTATTCCCTACCAGGAATAGCTGTGGGGGTTTTGTTTGTTTGTTTGTTTGACAGAAAAGCAAGAAAGTAAGCTTATATGCATTAATACATGTGCTTGGAAACAAACAATTAGATTCAAAGCCATAACCTTTATGCGAATGAGTCTTACTTTGGATAAAAATGTGTTCCTTTGGTTCTGTTGTTGAGATAATAGGGCATTAATAAGCTTCATGTCATTAGCCACACAACAGACTAGTAGGCACTATTTAATGGAGCCTGCCCTTCCAAATTAACCAGATGTTTTAAAACCAAAAGGGACTGGTAAGTAACTAAAATGTGTACACATGTTACCAATTATCTCCATTGGAGCTGAAATGAAAGCATGCCTTTAAAGCTTTGATTTTATTCACTCATTAACTCCAGAAAATTTTGCAAATTAAAGGAAAGAAATACTCCTCTACACACAAACCACCCTCTTTACAGATGACAAGGTCTGTTTTCAAATTTCAGTAGCTGAGTATCTTAAAGCTTCTTATGAATGTTCCTGTGGTGTTTTTAAGACTCCAATAATTGACAGTTCCTGTCTATTCTTTTTTAGCCTGTGCAATCAAGTTAATTTATGTTGGTTGCAAGCCACAAGGCTATGGCCATTGACTACAGGTTCAGCAGGCTACTACGTGTTACATATATAGAGAACGGATAAGTAACTATACATTTCCATAAGACACAGGAGATTCTGCCATACCTATACCATCTAGCCACCCAACAAAAGAAAACCCAGAGTTTGTGTTGGGGTGGTTATTTTAACCCGCTTCCTCCTAGGTTTCTGCCATGTATGGAAAGACCCTGAGATTATTAACCAAAGGTGCCTTAATTCCTATTAAACTCACTTCTAGGCAAGACTTAAAGATTGTGACTTTCCTAATGCTCCCAAAATGAGCACCATTGTTGTTTTATTCATTTATAATCCAACTTTTGTCTGACAATGTGACACGGTAGTAAACAACAATACCAGTTAAAAGCAATACAAACTCAGAATTTTTATAATGGTTGACATCCTATGAATGACACATATAAGCATAAAGTTTGCTACACATGTGGGTGTAATTATTTTGTTTACTATATGGAAGAGTTGTGTCTAGCTCAAGGCAGCATAAACAGAGCTGTGTATTTGAGACCAATCCATATACAGTAGTGTGTGCACATAGTTTCTAGGGGTGGATATCTTCGGTTAAAATACTTTGAAATGTGTTATTTTTCGTATTTAAAATTATTTTGATCTTATATTGATCCTCGGGGTCCAACCCGGAAGAGAAGTTTCAAAATCAAACCCGGGGTCGCCATTTTTTCTAAAGATCACGTTATTAGGTTGCTTTCCCCCTCCTCGGCTCTCAACTCGCGAGAGGAGACCGGAGGGCAGCAGCACCCGCCTTTCTCCTCTCGTGAACTAAGAGCTGAGGCGGGCACTTTATTCCCAAGCAGGGAAGGAAGTGGGGACATGAGTCCCCGCCTCCTCCTCTCCTTGGGAATAAACCGGGACAAGGGTTATTAACTGTCATACCCCAGACTGCCCCTGGCCCTCAGCACAACCAACGCCACGTTAAAACCACAGTCACAGAAAAGCCTGCGCAACCTAAAAGCAAGATGCTCCAAGAGGCCCCAGTTCACCCAACGTTCAAGGGCAAAATCCAGGCCGCTTCAGAGCGGACTGATAAGAACTGAGGGAATGGTGGAACCGAGTTAACTCCCATTCGGCCAGGTGCTACTGCTAATTGGGCTTGCATTCCAACTCGATGCGAAAGGCTTGAGAAGACACATCTGGGCACTTGTTGTGAGAACCAAGTTTCGACGCACTTAGGTGTCGTAACTTCAAAGCCTTGGAGACCCATAAGAGTTGGGATGTGACAGATGTATAGTATCTCTCGTCAATGTTGATTTTCCTGCCTTCATGAACTTTGCCTGAGCCTTCCAGCAATTGAACTCTGTTTGCCAAGCCTTGTGCCAAGCCTTCCTAGTGGATTAACCAGTTGGGGCATCAAGACTTTACTTTTGTTCCTGATTGCTTTTGTTCCTGTTTGCCAAAGGACTATTGCCTTGCTACCCTGCTTCTTTTGGACTATTGTGCTGCTATCTATTGATGCTTGTGGGCATCTCTAGACTATAATCCTAGTCTCTTTACTTTACCCATTTATCTATATATATAAAGGAACAGTCGTCATGTGAAGACTACCTGAAACAGAGAAACCTTACAACGCAGAAACACAAAACTTGCCAACAGAAATAGGCCTCAAGCAAGGTACGTTTGTAGCAAAGAAACTTCCCCCCCAAAACCTAAAAGGCCCCCAAAACAACGAGTAAAAAAACTACATTTCCCAGCATCCTCCGGGGCTGCCAAAGACTCCCCCAGCCTCTACATTCTGACAACATGATTGGCTGCCAATAAGGGCGGATTTGCATAACTGCTGTACTGGCCAGCCAACATGAACATTCCGACCCATAACAAACTGTCAGCCAGAGCCTCCTCCAACACTTTCAAATCAGAAGCCCATGATGGAGATCAACACCATTCAAGGGGAGCTCTTCTTCCTTTCCCAAAAGATCTCCAGTGGCTTGGAATTCCACATTAATAAGAGGACCATCCAGCAACAATGGGGTTTGCCAAGGAGGGTGCTCCAGCCCCTCTATATCCTGGCTCCAAGGGATGGAGGTCATCACCAAGTACCTTCTGATGCCCAGCGCTGCAAGAGCTCCCTCAGATGGCCTGTCCATGAGGAAAGCCTCATCGGACATCGACCGATGGGTGCAAAAGACGCAGAGCAGGACATCTTGAAAAAGAGAGGAGCAGAAAGTAAGCTAGACATGAAGATCTTGAGAAAGGTGGCTAAAAAGGATATGGAAAGGATTTTTAACAGTCCCCCAACAGACACTGGACGCCCCTGTGAAGATAGAGATCCCCTGACAGGACAAGCCCTCCCCAAGCTGATCCATCCTGGCCATGGTACAAGTCAAACCCGAAGGACTGCAGGCAAAGAGCTGAGGCACAAACATAAAACACCCAATTCACTTCAACAACATAAGTCACATCAATTCCAACCCTTACATACTCAGACTTTCTCGTATCTCCTAAATAGGGCACAGCAACGCGTGCCGGGTACAGCTAGTTCTAAATAAAGCATTTAACCGTGGCCAGACTCAAGTGGTTTACTGAGGGGTCCTGCAGGTCTAAGATACAACATTAACCCCCGTTTGGGTCTCGGTTGGCGAGAGGAGGGTGCAACTTCCACCCTCCGCTCGCCATTGTCCCAGTTTACTCCCATGGAGAGGAGAAGGGGGCCTTGTCCCGGTTTACTTCCAAGTTTACTTCCCTCTCCTTGGGAATAAACCAGGACAATGGCGAGAAGAGAGGGGAAGGTGCAGCCTGGCACCCTCCTCTCGCCAACCGAGACCCAAATGGTGGTTATCTTTAACCCCCGTTTGGATGTCAGCTAGCCAGAGGGGAGTGCAGGCTGCACCTTCCACCCTCCTCTCGCGCATGCATGGAACAAATAGCATAATAATGAAATTCGTTATTAATTACGTTTCAATTACAAAAATTATTTAAAAATTTTTGGATTAATTTCTATAACAAACCAGCAACAGAAATCCCCCCCCCCCCCACGAGTTTAGAATCAATTTTTTCATGGATCAACCACCCCTAATAGCTTCTATGCATTGCCTTTGAGGATTCCACATTGCAATTTCAAAAAAGATTGTCAGCCATGCACATTGTCCATTGAATCATAAACCTTACTTTACTGTGGTATACAGTAACTTAACTCCACTGGTAGGTTATTTGTGCTATGCTGAAGCATCACAGGATCTCAAACATAAACATGCATTTAGTTTCAGGGAACAAAGGCAACTCCTGAGAAACTATACCAAGGCTTTGAAGAAAATGTTAGTGCCAAAAATCTCTGTTAGGCTTTATATAGCACCTGTCTGTTGTCCTGGTATCTAAGCACTGCACAAAAGCCCAGATGAAAAGCAATAGGGCTTGCAAGATATTTCATGACATGACATTCATATTCTCATCTTGCAGTGACCTTTATCAGAAAGCTTGTCAGCCAGTAATAAAGGCAAGAAGTTCCTATACACACGTAAAGCTGTGGCATGAAAGAAAGAAAGAAAGAAGAAAGAAAGAAAGAAAGAAAGAAAGAAAGCTTCTTGAACTTATAGAGGAAATGATACAGAAAAGGTTCTGACTTCGTGATGTACAGTAGAAAAAGTGAAATCTGTTAGTGTTTAAAAAATTGATGCTTTCCTCCCCAGATAAAATGAGAGGAAAGAAACCCAGAGTAAGAATGAAGATTTTGCAGGAATCAAAAGATAGAGAAGGACTAGGAATACCAAATTTAAAACTTTATTTTGAGGCTAACTGTCTAGTCTGGACTAGGGAGTGGTCCAAATTAGAGAATAATAAACTTTTAAACCTGGAGGACATGATTTGATATTCGACTTTCACGGATATATCCATTATAATAAAATATATAAGAAATACACTATTAAAAATTTGGAATAGATATAATAAAAAAATATACAAGAAAACACTTATGTGGATATCCCCAAACGAAGCTTTCAGAAACAGGCAAATAGAAGATACTAAATGGTTAACACATAAAGAATTATTATGGTGGAACGGCCAGAAATACGAATTGAAAGCCAGATCTCAGCTCAATATGATAAGCGAGGTGAACTGGTTTCCTTACTTCCAATTTAGGGAGAAAATTAAAGAAGATGAAAAGATTGGATTCAAAGAAAATAATAATGATCTGGAAGATGTAATATTTGGCAAAAAATCAAAAAAATAGTAGGGAAAATTTACAAAATATTACCGAGATGGGAAAACGAAAAAGACCAAATTAAAAATTATATGAAAAAATGGTCAAAAAATATAGGATATAGAATAAATTTGGAAACATGGAAATCAATATGGAAATATAATATAAACATATCCTATTATCATAAATATAAGGAAAATTGGATTAAATTAATTTATAGGTGGTATTTAGCTCCAAAAAAATTGGCCAAAATGTATAAAAAATACCAAACCAAACTGTTGGAATTGTGATGAAATTAATGGATCCTTTTTCCATCTCTGGTGGACATGCCCAAAAGCAAAAAAAAAAGGATAATGATACATAAAGAAATAGAAAAATATTTACAAAAAAGTTTTGTGAGGAAGCCAGAGTCATACTTGCTAGGTATGGTGGTTACTGATTTCAAACTCCAGGAAAGAAAAAAAAATCCTAACAACTACGGCAGCAAAAATTATATACGCAAAATATTGGAAAAAAGAGAAAAATCCGTCGAAAGAGGAGTGGATTAAAAAAATTATAGACAGTACAAATGGAAGGCTTAACAGAAACCCTAAAGGAAAGGAATAGAAAAGAAGAGACACCTCAAAAATGGGACTGGAAATTATTACAAATGTATTGTAGAAATGAATGTAATATAGATTTAAATTTTAAATGGATATGATGCCAATCTTAGAAAATCAAGAATGATTTTTACTCTGTGTTCTTATATTATAGGTATAAGTTTGAAATGTTAAGAAAAGCAAGAGTAAATCCAGGAAAAGAGAATCATAGCAACAGAATATAAATTTATAGAAATTTTATTTATTTATTTATTCGATTTGTACACCACCACTCCCAGAGGCTCGGGGCGGTTTACAGAATTTCAACACAGTAATAAACAATAAAACAATACACAATAAAATATCAAGACTCGAAAGCTTGTCAGAACAAGAAGGTCTTACAAGCTTTGCGAAAGGTTACCAAATTTCGCAAAGCACAAGTCTCAGGAGACAGATCATTCGACAGAACTGGGGCGATGATAGAGACGGCCCTTCATCGGGTTGCCGTCAGGTGGTAAGACTTCACACCAGGAATATATAAGAGATTCTGATCTTCTGATCACAGTGATCTTAAGGGACTATATAGGGACAGGCAATCCCTCAATGAAGCCACTATTTCCTCACAACTTCTGTGCACATCTAAAAGGATTCAGATTTGGATTATCTGAATCTGCTTCTTTTCTTTTCTTTTCTTTACTTTTTTTGTCTTTTGATCTTTTTCTACTTTTTTCTGGGTAGAGACCCAGAATTTCTTATGGTATCATAGTGTATTGTATTGTGTATATTTTAAGTGTTCTATTTTATTTTTAAAATTTCAATACAATTTTTTTTTAAAAAAATAAAAATTGATGCTTACTGGTTATTAATGGAATTTCTTAAGAATATTAATAGGGCTTCATGTAAACACATAAGGCACAACTAATAAAAAGGAATGTTGAAATGTCACATTAAGGAGGGGGCAAACTTGTTTTCTCTTACTCTAGAGACTATGACCCTTATCAAACTCAGTCTTCTCAATCTTCTCTCAGTTTTAAGGTACTGGCAAAATGGAGTCCCACAGAAGCCATCCCACAACACATGGCCACGTCCAATGGCTGCCCATGGTAATCCATTTTCCAGTGCCTAAAAACTGAGAAGAGACTCCATTCTCAGGAGTTGGATGTTGCCCGCTCCTGATTGCACAAAGCATGGAGGATGTGGGGAAAGCACAGGAAATGATAGGTTCACTGTGTCAAATGCCTTTGTGAGGTCAATTAATGCCATGTACAGAGGTTGGTTTTGTTCCCTGCATTTTTCTTGGAGCCATCATGCAGTGAAGATCATGTCCACTGCTTCCCTGGAGGGGCAGGAGGCATTCTGGGATTCTGGGAAGGGGTCTTCTGAGACAGGTAGAAGGTGGTTTGCAAGGTTTCTTGTGAGGCGTTTCCTAGGGAAGATTAGAAGGGAGTTTCCACAGTCTGTTCTTTCCCCTTTTTTGAAAAGGGTGATGATGGTGACATCCTTGAAGTCTGCTGGGATTCTCTTGGTCACATCTTTTCAATGACCTGCTGGAGTTGTTGTGTCAGCTCAGGTCCACCCTCTTCAGCAAACGCCCTACATGTCTGCTGGCTTGGTTACTTTTTATTGGCTGATGGCGTTGCTGACTTCCTCCAAACTAGACAGCGCTGCAAGCATATCCCTGGTTAGTTGTTGTGGGATTTGCGAGACAACCTCTTCAGTCACATTGGAGCTGTGGTTAAGGAGATAGTGATACTGCTCTTTCCAATATAGTGCAATTGATCTTTATGTCCTTCAGAAGTTTAATGCCATCTAATAATCATAGAGGATATATGCCATGATTTCTTGGTCCGTAGATGACCTTTGTTGCTTTAAAATAAATGCAGCCTAACACAATAGGAAGAAGAGTACCCCGAGTAAATACCCCAAGTACTCAGTGCAATGCAAAACCAATACAGGTCATAAGCAAAAATACATATATCATTTATTATACCCAAAATAGGAATATAGAGGCAATAAGCCTCCAAAGAAGTACCAACCAGTGAAATATCACTATATAGCAAGAACAAAGCACATACCACGAATACACTGAATGCAATAAGAGATATAAGAAGCTCCCTCAATTATACAGGCATAAACATGAACATAAGTACAAGCAATAGATAAAGGAGCTCCTCAAGTGGAGATAAACTCTCGGCGGGTGGAGAGGAATGCCCCTGGAATGTCAAAACATGAGGTTGGAGCCCCAGAGTATCCAAACGCCGGTCTGGAGGTGAAAAGAGCAATCAATGCTCAGACCCGCCTGTGAATGAGGCCGCCGCCGTGCGGGTGCCTCAGTGCGGCTGCAGAGGCTCCCCTGACCCAAATGGGTGAAAGAGGGGAGAGTGGGAGACCCCAAATCAGGGCGTCCCCGCATAGGAGGCCAATGCCCCCAGGAGTAATGCAATCCGAAGCCCCCCCAGATGATAGAGGTTCCTGGCAGCACAGATGAAGCGTCGAGTCAGGAAGCAGCCTGTATGCAATACGCAGGCGCGGCGTTCCCCAGTGGTGTGATGCCAAATGGGGGAAGGACGGGGTCGTCAAGGCAGAAGTGTAGGGAAACGCTGATGCACAGGGTAGTAGGAAAGAATCCAAGGAGGGGGGCAATCCAACGCCGGAGAGTGATTCAGTGGAGTGGAGGTTTGTTCAAACCCAAATGGGAAGCATCAGCATACCATCAATATGGACATAGAAAGATTCATGGGGGAAGACCTATAAAACAAACCCCAGGTCACCAGGACGGCAGGTGAAATTCCCCACAGGGAATGCCACAGGCGGAACATCAAGGGATGAACAAGCTAAGGTATCTGACTCCTCTGCAGGTCCGAGTAATGTGGGAGGCTACTCCTTGAGGACGAGAGAAAACAACAACAAAAAATCTGCTGGAAATTTTCAAAAAGCCAAATCCAAAAAGAGAGCAACCTAGTAGTAAATTTATCAAGCTATTGTTTTTCCCACCATGAACTGTCACTAATTAATAAAGGTCTGTCATTCGTGTATACACCTCTCTGTGATGATTTTAATATTCGGAAGGATCTGGCGGGCCTCTTTAGGTCTATACGACTAAAATAATTCTTTGGTGAATCAGACACTAAAGAAACCCCCTCATTAACCAATCCCAGAATTTATGTAAAAAGTACTTTCACGCCATTTCAGATTTCACACAACGTAAGGACTTTTGAGGATGTAGTACTTAAAGAAATACAAAAAATCTTACATCAACAGGACACCACCTCATCTAATCTAACTTCCACTGATATTAATTTGCTTAAATCATTAGGCAGACACCCATCAATAATTTTCAAGCCGGCGGACAAGGAAGGGGCCATTGTTTGCTTAAACTGCTCTGATTATGAGAAGGAGGTTCTCAGACAACTCGAAGACATTGAATTCTATAAAAAGCTACCAGGTGATCCCACCATGAGATTTTCCAAGATAGTGGCCAACTTAATCCAGGAGGGTGAGGACCAGGGCTATATTAGCCCTCAGGTCTCCAAATTCTTGCATAACCCCCATCCTCGAATTCCCGAGTTTTATATACTCCCAAAGATCCATAAAAATATAACTCCTCCCCCTGGCAGACCGATCGTATCAGGGTCAGCTGGACTCCTGGAACCATTATCCGTGTATCTGGATACTATTCTTCAACCCTGTGTAACTAAAATGCCCTCTTATCTAAAAGATACCAGAGACTTCATCCGAAAGGTAGAAAATATAAAAGTTGACCCCATGGATATACTCATCTCGATGGATGTCTCCGCCCTCTATACGCATATTCCACTTGTGGAGGCTAGGGATATTATCTCTAATATATTTCATAATATCGAAACAGAAATTCCTCCCCCCTTGTATCTACTTAATCTACTTGACTGTATTTTTGAATACAATTATTTTGTGTTTAATAGTACTTTCTATTTACAACAAAAAGGTGTGGCAATGGGGAGCTCTATAGCGCCATCAGTGGCCAATCTATTTATGGCCTCGCTTGAAGAAAAATTTATATACAATCCTAATTTAAACCAGATGTACCCATATATTAAATCCTACTGGAGGTACATAGATGACTGTTTTGTAATATTACGTAAGGACACCCCCTTAGATGAATTCCGTACATGGGCCAATAGTTGGCATCCCCAAATTTCATTCACGGTGACATCCAGTACCAGCCATGTCAGTTTCTTGGACACGACTGTCTATAAAGACCAGGGTAGACTGAGAATCAAAAATTTCCATAAGGAGACCGATAAAAATTCCATCTTACATCATGCTAGTTATCATTCCTTCTCTCTTAAATCCAACCTTCCGTTCTCCCAGTTTATTAGATTAAAGAGAAATTCTTCTTACATAAGCGAATTTAAAAAGGAAGTGGACAGATTGTCTTGCGATCTCCAACAAAGAGGATACCCCCTCGCTATTATACAGAAAGCCAGGAATAAGGCCGAAAAAATCCCTAGGAAACAACTCTTGACACCCAGAACAGAGAAAAAAATCCCTCCCAAAAGACTCATTTGGTCCACATTCCTGACCCCCCATAGCCAATCTATGATGGCAATCATTAGAAAGTATTGGCCTCTAGTATCCCACATCCCAGGGTTGGAGCAACCTCCCATACAAGCGTATAAACGCACGCGAAATATTAAGGATCTGTTGGTACACACCCAATATGCTCCCTGTACCCCCCGCAGCTCCCTCTCCCCGGGATGTAGGCCCTGTGGCAGATGTGTATGCTGCAAGCAGGTCTGTCAGGACAAAACTCTATACAGCCCTCAGAAAGGTAGAACCTTCAAAGTTAGGGACTTTACTACCTGTGCCTCAGAGAATGTGGTATACGCCCTCATTTGTGGGTGTGGCCTAGTCTACATTGGGATTACCTCACGCCCTTTGAAGACTAGAATTTCCGAACATAAATCGAGAATTAGAAACAAAAATAACTCTACGGAACTCTATAGGCATTTTCTGCAAATGAATCATTCTCCTGAGTCTTTTCAGTTTCTGGGCCTGGAAAGGGTTAAGACACGTCCCTATGGTAACATACAGGACGCCTTGCTAAGAGCTGAATCATGGTGGATTTCCATGGTCGCCTGCGAGCACCCTAGTGGCCTAAACGACAATCGCACCATAAATGAGCTCCTTAGGTAAACCTCTCCCCCGCCCTCTCCTCAGCTGACGTTAATAATGATACTACAATGAGTGATTTATGACATAAATAGGGCTAGGTGCTCTTTTACTCTTTACCTTTGGGTCCATACTTCCCCTTATCTGCGATGACGCTGTTATGATTGTCTAACGTATGTATTATTATATGTGGCTATATTGCTTACCATACTGCTAAAATCTATGTGTGCTTTTGGAAGTGTATACTGATGTGCTTCTGATGTTTGTACTTGTAGTACTATAATTCTGTGGATATCGCTCCCTGTGGTTCGCCGCTGTGAACAAGCCGACGCTACAGGCGAAACGGACTTACTTGAGTGCCGTCCGCGGCTAGAACCTCCACATCATGGGTCTTCCCCCATGAATCTTTCTATGTCCATATTGATGGTATGCTGATGCTTCCCATTTGGGTTTGAACAAACCTCCACTCCACTGAATCACTCTCCGGCGTTGGATTGCCCCCCTCCTTGGATTCTTTCCTACTACCCTGTGCATCAGCGTTTCCCTACACTTCTGCCTTGACGACCCCGTCCTTCCCCCATTTGGCATCACACCACTGGGGAACGCCGCGCCTGCGTATTGCATACAGGCTGCTTCCTGACTCGACGCTTCATCTGTGCTGCCAGGAACCTCTATCATCTGGGGGGGCTTCGGATTGCATTACTCCTGGGGGCATTGGCCTCCTATGCGGGGACGCCCTGATTTGGGGTCTCCCACTCTCCCCTCTTTCACCCATTTGGGTCAGGGGAGCCTCTGCAGCCGCACTGAGGCACCCGCACGGCGGCGGCCTCATTCACAGGCGGGTCTGAGCATTGATTGCTCTTTTCACCTCCAGACCGGCGTTTGGATACTCTGGGGCTCCAACCTCATGTTTTGACATTCCAGGGGCATTCCTCTCCACCCGCCGAGAGTTTATCTCCACTTGAGGAGCTCCTTTATCTATTGCTTGTACTTATGTTCATGTTTATGCCTGTATAATTGAGGGAGCTTCTTATATCTCTTATTGCATTCAGTGTATTCGTGGTATGTGCTTTGTTCTTGCTATATAGTGATATTTCACTGGTTGGTACTTCTTTGGAGGCTTATTGCCTCTATATTCCTATTTTGGGTATAATAAATGATATATGTATTTTTGCTTATGACCTGTATTGGTTTTGCATTGCACTGAGTACTTGGGGTATTTACTCGGGGTACTCTTCTTCCTATTGTGTTAGGCTGCAACTCAGGCACCATAGCCTCATTTGTTTTGTGTGTTTTGTGCTTTAAAATAAATCCCTGAACATCATGGACATCTGCAAAGTATTGGATTCCTTCAGCCTTTTTTGTCTGCCAGATGTTCTTGAGTTCTCTGGCCCTTCTTTGGACCTCAGCTTTTGCACTAGCGTAGATCTTTTTATTAGCAGCACAGTTACCATCTCTCTGCCACACTTGGAAGGCTTTCCTTTTCTTATCAATTAGCTGTTGGATCTCCTTATCATTTTAATCAAACCAGTCTTGATGTTTCTTAGTTTGATATCCAATAGTTTCTTTGCAGACTGTGATGATAGAAGCCTTCAGTTTATTCCAATGTTCCTCAACATTTTCATGGTGTTCTATGGATAGATGATCCTTGAGTGTTGTTTGGAGAAGGGCTCATTTGGAGGGCTCTTGAAGGGATTGGGTGTTCAATCAAATCAAAACTTTATTACGGTCACAAACCAGCACAAAGCGGGCACAAGTGCCCTAAGAGGAGAAGGACAACTCCCCAGTAAACAGTTATTTAAAATCAGACTAGAAATCAGTATAAAAATATATTTTAAAAGACAGGATATTGTTGCCTTACAATGTCAATCATCACCTGTCTGATATTAAGGGCAGCAGCACAGAACTTAGCAACACTGTAAGTCATTGTAGTGTTAGAGTCCGAAAGCAGCAGGGAGGAATAACATCTTTCACTGCGCCCCGGGTACTTTAAAAGCCATGGTCCAATGAGATTGGATCTAAGAACATGCATTGAAGAAGCACGTGCTCAGTTGTTTCCACATCACCAGACCCACAGGGGCATCGTCTCTACTTGAAGGGGGTCTTCTGATACCTCCCCTCCAATACAGCCGATGGGAGAGCATGGCATCTTGCCAGGGTAAAAGCCCTTCGGTGTTTGGGCACCTCCAGGTCTGTTAGGTATGCCATGGGGACAGTGAGGTATCTAGTGGCTTCTCTAACAATGAAGGCTGGGGAACAGGCTAGGTCGGATTGGCGCTCTATGTCCAGGATCCGTTGCTTAATAAGATCCTTGTCTTGGTCCCATCTCATGCTTAGCAATTGTCCTTGGGAGAAACCTAGCGTTGCGATCTTTGCTGCTACTGTTTTAATCCATGTGGACTGGAAGTCGTCTCTCATGATTAGGGGGGCAAGACCGCATGGGGAGAAGCATAGGTGTAGCCAGTAATTGAGAATAGCTGTCCATATTCTTGCTTCCACTTTCACGAAGCCTGTCTCCAATCACAGGGTAGTGTTAGGGACACACCTGGGAGCCTGTAGAGCCACTCTTAGGATTGGGTGTTTGTTTTTCACCTTACCTTTCTTCCTTGGATTATGGGTTTGGGGACAATCTTGATGGCCATCATGGATTGGATTAACCTGTGGTCTGTCCAGCAGTCATCAGCACCTGTCATGGCACTTGTGAGAAGCACATCACGGCAGTCTCTGGCATGTGTAACTACATAGTCAAAGAGATGCCAATGATTTGACCAGGAGTGCTTCCATGATGTCTTGAGCTTGTTTTTCTGGTGGAAGAGCGTATTGGTGATGACAAGTTTGTGTTCTGCACATTTGGTGAGAAGGATGACATTCAAGTTTCCTATGGTTCCCAAACACAGGTCAAAGTCTGTGGCCAGGAGGATGATTTTGTTCTTCTTAAGTATCTCTGATAGGATGGTATCAAGTTGACAGTAATTTTTTCCTAGATGTCTTTATCAGCATCGAATGTTGGTGCATAGGCACTTATGATGGTTGCCTGTTGGTTTTTGAGAGTTATTCATTAATGCCAATGAGTGCTTCACACAGGTACTTCAACAGGTCATTTCTCATAGCAAAGCCAACTCCTTGTATTCTTTGTTCTTCTTCAGGTAGCCCTTCCAGAAGAAGCTATAGCCTCCTTTTTCTTCCCTCAGCTGTCCCTCTTCTGCTCCCCGGGTCTCCTAATGTGCTGCTATGTCAGTGTTAAAGAGTCCTAGCTCCCTTGCATTTTTTTTTCTTATCAGGAGTGACTTGAGAAACTGCAAGTTGCTTCTGGTGTGAGAGAATTGGCCATCTGCAAGGATGTTGCCCAGGGGACACCCTGATGTTTTACCATCCTCGTGGGAGGCTTCTCTCATGTCCCCGCATGGGGAGCCGACAGAGGGAGCTCATCTGTGCTCTCCCCAGATTTGAACTTGTGACCTGTCAGTCTTCAGTCCAGTGGTACAAGGGTTTAACCCATTGCACCACCGGGGGCTCCCTTGCAATAATAGCAGACCTGCATTCAGGGCATTCATTATCTGTTTTGTTCAACAGTATTCGTATGCTCCATGTTCCAAAGTTCACTTTTCTCTTTTGGCTGCATGGTGATGGCTTGGTTTGGTTTTACTTTTCTTGGAAGACGCCTGTGTGTCTTCACAGAATGAGGGTTCCAACTCGTAGCATGGTTAACATTATGACAGTGGCTTCTCAATCTGTTGCAGCCTCCTTCTACCTTCGCAGCCATTGTAAGATATACCATGTTGTCTTTTGCCTGATCCGCTGCTGAGGTCTTCGAATTGTGCTTGATCCGGAACCTCCCCTGTGGCCCCTCCTGGCAGTACA
The DNA here is from genome assembly GCA_030556195.1 of Anolis apletophallus. NCBI lineage: Eukaryota > Metazoa > Chordata > Lepidosauria > Squamata > Anolidae > Anolis > Anolis apletophallus. Next base: position 86,711,731 of record JARBWK010000009.1, read on the forward strand.
TGGCTCCGGCAGTTATGCCTGCGGGTCCATTGGAACATGCAAGCCCTCTCACCACAACAAGATGACAATCCATTGAGGAGGTTGCCAAAAAATTCATGTGATTGTTTCACTTTGCACTAACCATAAATAAAAATTACTTGATTGTGTGAAGAAGAAGAAGAAGAAGAAGAAGAAGAAGACAATAATTCTCACTGAGCCTCCCAGGGGGAATAGATGCTTCCTGGAATCCATTCTATGTATTCATTCTTGGAAGCAAGCTGTACTGAACACATGGTGGACATACATATACACGGCACTTATGAGAGTCTTCTCATTTATTTATATTTTATTTATTTATTATTTCAATTTGTATACCGTTCAGGGCGGTTTACAGCACATAAAATCACAACAATAAAACAGTGAATAACAAGATAAATTCCCACTTTAAAGGTGTTTCAATGATTATAATGGATGTAGAAAGTAATTTATCCTCCCCTTCAGCTACCTTCACACAGGAAAAGCTTTGAGTCCCCACCCCCTTAATGAGTAGTGTTAAAGGACTCCATGGACTGTGGAATTCCAAAACCCCTTCAAAAACTAGGATAAAGATGTTTTTCCTTTCATTCTGTCTGTGCTGCACCTATTTCCATAAATGCTTGTACAAAGACAATTCATCTAAGTTGGCAGGCCAGCCTCAGCATGAGACTTGTGTAGAAGGGGATCCAGGTACGTTGTTTGAACTTTAAAAGTTCTCATATTTTCTTTCTGTCTCCCTGAGGGGATGCAGTAGGATGGTGATGCTAAATAGGAGAAGCACCATTGACTCATATGGATAAGGGGAAGAAATCTAGTCTTAAAACAGCACACAGTTTATGCTTGCTGATTCATGACTTCCTACACTCATTTAAAAAGTCAATTCTGTCATTTAGTAGAAACAAGATAAAGAGACATGATGTCAACAAAAATGAGATGGCAAATTCAGAGACCTTAGGATATTTACCTCCATACTTCATAGGAGAAGGTTACCATGAAATGTTATCAGAGCAGGGTGATAGCTTTGTGTTTGACTTAACAGAACAAATCTAATAACTGCTCAAGTTCAGGTGAGAAATTGAGGCCAAAAGAATTGGTAAAGCAGCTGGATTTAGCACTAAGAAGAGAGAGGCAACAATCTCAGCTGGACAATGCAATATGGCAGCCATATGTTCTTTCTGGTTTCTAGGCTAGCTCCATACAAAATAATCTTGACCTGTACTCCCTAAATCAGAGTTTCTCATCCAGTGTTTTGTAAAATTTAAGGTTTCCTCAAAAGGTTGCTAGGGGAAGAACTTATCCTAATACCAGCATTGAAATAAGATTTACTTCTCAGTCCAACCAACTTTGGTACATGGGATGGAGGTCGGGCACCATGCTGGTGATTGTTTCAGAAACCAAAATGTTTTGGGCTGAACTTGTAAAGTAGACATCCCATTTGTGTAGTGGTATATAAAATGGAGTGTCAGCCTGTGAAGTTGTAGTAGTGCTTGCCCTTCTCCCATTGAGTAAATCCATCACTCAGCCATCAGCCATATCTAAAAAGGATAAGTTTTCATGGAGACAAGGAAATGTTAAACTGGATAAACTATAAAATTTGTCATGTCAGTGTTAGGACTCTTGAAATATGTTTAAATAGGAAGACTTTCACAAGCACAGTGTGTAATTATCATGTCACTGTTACGACTCTTGTTATTACTATGACCTGGAAAATGTTATTTGTTCTCTTTCTATAGCTTAGGTGACAATCTTATTGCATGCATGTACTAAAGTAAGGCAAGAAAAGATTTTGGCTAAAAACAATGAAGAACTCGTACTGCCAGTTATACTTGCTACCCAAACCTGTTGCCTTTCAGATATATTAGACTACAGCCCCTTTGCCCTCTGCCAATGTGCTATCTGCATTTTTGTATTGTTTTGAATACAAAAATGTAAGCTCAACTAAAGATCTGACATGGTATAAAACAGTGGTTCCCAACCTTTTTTTGACCAGGGACCACTTTGACCAGGGACCACTCTCCAAAATTAGTACCAAAATGGTTACAAATACGTTTTTGGTCAATTCAGTTTGTGGTGCTGCTTCAGAAAATTGCATTGGATAGACCACATCAACTCTAGTTTCTGATACAGAACATATGACACGGTCAGTGACATGAAAGGAGTGGCAGGCGGTGTGAAAGGAACAGAAATAAAATAAAATAAAGAGGCTCGCGGACCAGATTTTCATCCTAATGGACCACTGGTGGTCTGTGGCCCACAGGTTAAGAACCACTTGTATAAAGGAAGACAGCTCCCTACACCACACCAAACCATCCTTGCTACAAATAACCCATTACTACACTTATTGATATTTGTTATGCCATTGTTTTTGGTTGTTATGTGTATTCAATTTTTGGCAACCCTAACACAAGGTTTTCTTTACGGGATTTCTTCAGAGGTAGTTTGCCATCTCCTTTCTTGGAGGTTGAAATAGTATGACTTGCCCAACGTGACCCAATAGGTTTCCATGGCTGAGGAGAGATGTGAATTCTGGTCTTTCAAACTCCTTGACTAGCATTCAGATTTCATTCATTCATTCTGGAACAGGTAAATGTGTTGATAAACTTTCATTCAGGCTGTTACAATTCAAATGCTCTAATTGACTCAGGACAGGCCTAAATCTTAGTTTCTCAAATTCACTACATTCATACAAGAGACAAAAGCAGGCAAATTCCAGGTTTAACGTGTCCTTCAGTTTCCATGGACACTCTCTTCTAATTTTGTGTGGAATGCTTTTTTTCTTTTTCTTTCAGCTATCACCTTGTTAATTCTGTTTGTCCACTTAATAGCTTGTACAAAAGTACTGAAATAATGTGGCACCAGCAAAGAAAGTAAACAGAAATAGAAGATAAAGCACTTCTTCCACACAAAAAAGAAGTGGCATTAAATAATCTACCACATAAAGGTAGCATCATTCATACACATAACTCACAATATGAAGCACCCACTAAGCAGAAGACAAAAGAGTTCCAAATTATATCCAGCTGTGGTTAGGTATAATGCTTTTGCCAATACCCATGATATATTTGGAAGAACAATGAAAAAATGTTTTACCAGGGGCCCCAAATTCACCTCCTTTATCATCCTTCCAACAAAAAAAGAAAATATGCTATAGTGGTCGACATCAATCTCAATATCCATGCCATCCCAGATATTGATGCTGGATGTGTCACTTGCACCATTTACTGAACTCCAGTGGGTTGAAGAGAGAGTGCATAATAAAAGAAGCAACATAATTAAGGGAGGAGGTGCTCTATACTCCCTTTTATTTTCTTCTCCCTTTTCCATTTTTCTGTAAGGAATTAAACTTTTCACTCACCTTGCCAGAATCCTGTACCTGTGGGAACAATAGGCCTTGGCAGATTTGGTCAGAGACTGCACTGCAATGGTTTATGCAACACATGCATACGTGACAAAAAGGACACACAGAAGTGATATCCATTAGAACTATATCACTTTTTTCATGTCAGGAGGAACTTAGGAAACTGCAAGTCACTTCTGGTGTGAGAGAACTAGCTGTCTGCAAGGACGTTGCCCAGGGGGCACCTGGAAGTTTGATGTTTTACTATCCTTGTGGGAGGCTTCTCTCATGTCCCCGCATGGGGAGCTCGAGCTGACAGAGAGAGCTCAACCCACTTTCTCCAGATTCAAACCGCTGACCTGTTGGGCAGCAGTCCTTTCAGTACAAGTGTTTAACTCATTGTACCACCGGGGGCTCCTAACTATATCACTGAATCTCAGCCATTAATGGTAGCAAATACAAATTATGTTCTAAAGTCTAAACATAGGCTGAGATTCTGCACTGGGAGGCATAGTTACAGAGATCTATGGCTAGATATCTCAGTATTACCTCTCAAAATATATCTTTCAAGCATTATCACTCCTGCAACATGGCAATTTTTGTGTTGTCAGAGAACAGAGGGGTGAGCAGAGATGCATCTCGCTTTCTTCTTGTAGCTGGATAGATAGTCATTCTTTTCAAATTACTGTGTTGTGATGGTGCGGGAATTGTGCTGCTGAAACATTTTTCTTTTGTGGAGGATGATATCGGTCATTGTGTGTGCAATCACTGTAAAACTGAATAGCAATGTTGTAAGGAAGATTTATGGCATTGTAATTACTGGACTGGATGTCAACCATAATGTTCCAAGTTGTGCACTGAAAGGGGCATCTCCCAGTTTTGTGATAATAAGAGGAGGAGGATTCGTGGTCTTAGGACAGTGTGCAGTAAAATCAATTTGACAATTTAAAACAATGCAAACGATACAATTATTTCAGAAAGCTAAAATATATTAAACAATTAAGTTTTTTTAAAACACATTAAGAATAGTTGAACTAGTTTACTGTGATTTCAAACTGTGCTGGCATCCTATGCAGCATTGATGATGTTATAAACAAAAAATATAATATTGCAAATGAAAAAACTTTGTGTTTATTGTTATAAACTATTGACAAGTCCAAAAATGACCCCCCCCCAAAAAAGACCCAAGGTAACCACCATCAAAGAATGATACTCTTAGATTGGGAGACAGAAACAGAAGAAATTAAAAATTGTATGGTTATTTGGGCTAAAAATATTGGCAGACAAATTAAACTACAGGAATGGAACAAAATTTGGAATAAAAAATTGAAGTATACGTATGCCTATGATCTTAAAGAGAATTGGCTAAAGATGTTTCATAGGTGGTATATAACCCCTCAAAAAAATTGGCATCATGTATAATAAAAGACATTCGGAATGTTGGAAATGTAAGTCACATGTGGGAAGTTATTTTCACATGTGGTGGTCATGCCCAAAAACCATTGAATTTTGGAGAAAGATTCACAAAGAAACCCAATCTATACTACAATTAAAATTTCCATTAAAGCCGGAATATTATTTACTGGGGCTAAGTGATAACGAACTAAAACTAGATGAAAACAAAGACATACTTCTCACATATATGTCAACAGCAGCTAGAATGGTTTTTGCCAAAGAATGGAAAGCTGATCGGATACCCAAATTGGACCAATGGATAGACAAGATTTATAGCATAAAAGACATGGACAAAATAACTTTTTATTTGGGGAAAAACACGGAAAATCCAAGAAGACAAACAGATTGGACTCTGTTTGAAGAATATATGAATATAAAGAAAGTGAAAGACTGACAGGAAACACCACGAAGATGATGAATGGAGGTCACCATGTAAATATTTGTTATTCACTTACTATTCCTCCCCCTTCTCTCCTTTTCTTTTTCTCTTCTTTTTTATTATTTTTTTTACCATACCTTCCCTCTATCTATTCCACACACCCCACCCCGTAACCAAGGAGAATCCCCCCTCTTATTAACCATACTTGGGAAGTTTAGTCACTTACTATGTGTTCTTTTCATATAATGTATCACTATTACTCAAAAATAATTTTAAAAAAGTTAAAAAAAAAGAATGATACTTTGTGCTCTGGAGATGGGTCAGTATGTGATATTGTCTCCAGCCCTCTCCCAGCAGCAAGGGTTTTCAATAGCAGCAGTAGGGTCCTCTGTGGGTCCTATTCCCACTGGTTGTTGCAAAGCACCTCACTGCTTGGAGAAGGCTGGATACATATTTACCCACTCACAAGTGTCCCAAAAAAGTCTTATGTGAAGATGGGGCTGCACAGCTGAGAGTAGGTTATGGGGGCAACTTCAAGAGATATAACTAAACCGTTATGGATCAAATAACTGAGACTGGTCCCATAGATATGTTGGTCATATTGTAAAACAGACTTCCATTGTAGATGCATCTCCCATGCAGAATGATACAAATCAGATGTAGAAGTTGAGAGTATTCTTTATTTGGCGAGCTACACCAGAGAAGTCTCCTTCTCACGTCCTCTCAATCAGATTTCAAACCTTGGATGGACATACATATTCATTCAAAATGTACTTCGCACTATAGTTCCCAATATGAACTCAGTGAAAATTCCTTTGTAGCATAAGATGGCTCTCTAATACATCTCCATTGCAAAATGTGTTAATTATAAACTAACAAAATGACAGGTGTGTGCATGACAGCAAGACAAGATACTAGTATTCCGCTTTAGGAGCCTCCTAGCTACAGATAGCATTATTAGGAATGCTTTTTGCATTAGACAGAAAGAACAGAAGCAATCACTTTTCTGACATCTTGGAATAAATTTAGATTCCAGAATTGTCATTAAAAATAGACAGAACAAATGCACAAGAATCTGGGTAATGTGAGTTACTGTCTGATTAACCACAGGAACAAAAAAGCCTTTAAAATTGTTTTTAAAAGTTTCAGAACTCCAGTTTTGTGGTCTTTAGTACCTTTTTATAGAGGGAAAATTATAATAACAATTTGCAGTAGTTAAAGTAAGAGGAGTAGAAAGGGAGAAGAGGTAAGATAATCTGGGCACTGTAAAAGCAACAGAATGAATGAGAATTGTCCTTATTAAATCAAGATATTTGAAGGATATGGGACCCAGAGCAACCATAGTCTTGGCACATTCATGTTGAATCCATAAACAGTCTTGGGGATCCGCCGGATCCGCCCCCCTCCCTTCACTGAAGGGAGATGGGGCAGAGCCACCGCCGGCGAGAGGGAAGAAAGCGGCGGCGGAAGTCCCACCCGCATGGCGACTCAGGCGTCTTTCCCCCCCGCCGCCCCGCTCGCCCGCGCTCCAAACACGAGCGGGGCGGTGGCGAAAAGCGCCTGAGTCGCCGTGCGGGCGGGACTTCCGCCGGCGCCTTCTCCCTCTCGCTGGCGGCGGCTCCGCCCCATCTCCCTTCAGTGAAGGGAGGGGGCGGATCCGGCGGGGGAAGGCGCCGGCGGAAGTCCCGCCCGCACGGCGACTCAGGCGCTTTCGCCACCGCCCCGCTCGTGTTTGGCGCGGGCGAGCGGGGCGGCGGCGGGGAAAGACGCCTGAGTCGCCATGCGGGTGGGACTTCCGCCGGCGCTGTCTTACTTTGGGGGAAACACGGTAGCAAGAAAAAGGGGGGTGATGTCACTTTCTTGTGGATCATCTCCAGGTACTAAAGAACGTTTTGGTAGGCTCAGCTCTGGTGAAGAGGAAGGTGCTATATGGAAATCTTCACTCTACCAGCAGAATAGCAGTTTACTACAATTTACAAGTATTACTTTTTAAAACATGATAATGTTTATTGAATTTCCACAATTTAAAATCAACATAAATATCTACACAAACATTGAGACAGAACAAGAATAGACATAGAGAACGTACAAAACAAACTAAACAGATCAACAAGACACGAGTACTCCCAACCTTGCGGACTACCCCCTTAACCATCACCTTAATGGGTTATCATTAATGTCACCCATATATTCATCTGAATTTACAAGTATTACTTGATCTGTTGCTGTAACTTGCAAATATTTTCCAAGTCAATATATGCATTTGCTTAGTTTGCTTCCTCCTTCCTTTCCTGTCATTATGGTGCTACTTAGATATGGGAATAGCCTATTTAGTTAAGATTGGTCTCTTACTTTCCAAACAGATAAAAAAAAGTGCCATATGGATGTGGTTCTGTCAATGACAAGCTGTGAGTAACTGTGACTGTTATTAAATGTATACGGCTCAATGACATAACTAGGGTCAATTCCTAGGACTTTAATTTCAGCTTGGAAATCTCAGAGTGAGCCTGAACTGGGAATTATATCCAGAAACATTTCCTACCACCAAAACTGTGCACTTCTACAATTGAAGGCACTGGTGCTACCACTGACATAACTATACTATTGAAATTCAACAAAGATGACACTACTAAAAAATAATAAAATACTCAGTATCTCTTGACCTTCACTTCCTTTTCAAACTTAAAATAGATGTTCTGCATTACAGACCATTAGGGCTTTATGGCATGGAATGGTACTTTGCCACCATTATGCATCATAAAAATTACCTTTTCATCCTCTATATTAACAGGTTGTGGAATTGTCTATCCCAGTGTTTCCCAACCAGTGTGCTGTGGCACACTAGTGTGCCGTGGATGATCATCGGGTGTGCCGTGGGAAATTGGAACCTCCAAAACCCTTTCTTCCCCCTCCTGCCGAACACTTTTTCTTCTCCACTTGGGCTCCACTTCCAAACTCAAGGTCAATTCCCAAGCAAACCCTTTCAGTACTTTCTGTTGGTGATGAGAGTTCAATATGCCAAGTTTGGTTCAATTCCATTGTTGCAAGAGTTCAGGATGCTCTTTGGTTGTGTGTTAACTATAAATCCCAGAAACTGTAACTACCAAATGTCAAGGTCTATTTTCCCCAAACTCCAACTGTGTTCACATTTGGGCATATTGACTATTCATGCCAAGTTTGGTCTTGATCCAACATTGTTTGAGTCCACAGTTCTCTCTGGATATAGGTGAACTACAACTCCAAAACTCAAGGTCAATGCCCACCAAACTCTTATAGTATTTTCTCTTGGTTATGGGATTCTGTGTGAGAAGTTTGTGTCTTTCTGCCGTTCCTGCCAGGATATCTATGTTGTGTTCATTGAAACAGGCCCAGGTTTCACACTGAGTGTATAAATACATTTAAAACATATTAACCATATGTATTACTGTTTTAGAGTGTCATTTTGTGTCATTTTGGTTGGTGGTGTGCCCCAGGATTTTGTAAATATAAAAAATGTGCCGTGGCTCAAAAAAGGTTGGGAAACACTGGTCTATCCAGTGAACTCAAGCTAGCTTCATCTCTTCCAATTTCTGGTGAGCAGTGTAGACTATTTTGCTTGTTCTTTGTATCTTAAAGTTAGGAATGTCTGCTTGGGCTGTTTTTTAAACCCTTTCTCTGGTTCCAGAGCTAATTTTAAAGAGGAGTCTGGAGTGTTTTAATTGGGTTTGAGTTTTACATTTAACTTTTTAAGTGTTTTTGCCATTGTGCATCAACCTTGGTTCTCCGTGGGTCAAAAGCTAATAAACAAACAAACAAACAAACTACAGCAACATCTGGAAGATCAGGGTCATAGGTCACATTTTGGTGGCAATCGTAGCAGAAAAAATATTTGTAGATTCCAATGACTTGAAGGCACACAACACAACAGGAGAAATAACTCGCATTTTTGGATCCCAAACCCTATTAGTCCAATGGGTTACCACAATTTATTTGTCATTAAATGATGAAAGAAAGGGGAAATTGTTTTTCTTTTTTTAAAAAAAAGCAATTGTGTAATATATTTAACTGTTTTTATTTCATGTCAGAAACATTGTACAAATTAATATAAAACTGATAAAATAGAGGGAGCACTAAATGGCTAAAACAAAAACGGGCATCAACGACCATTTAGACTAAAAAAACAAGCAATGGTGGGCAAGCAACATATATTTTATTGTGATTGTCTTGGCAATTATTTGAAAATATATTTGCTTCAAAAAAAACCCTTTATTTTTGAAACAACTGTTTATTGAGAGAATAAATGGATTTCAAATTAGCAAGCCTTAAAATATATGTGCATACCTTCAAGTTTCTTGTCCTTAATTTCAAAAGGTTTTCTTCAGCAAATAATCCTCAGATGTGGTTTTAGCAGTCCCTTCCTCAGAAATATAGCCTAAAGCACCTGGTACTTGTAGACGGTTATTAGGTTATTAAAAGCACCACTCCCTCAAGATAAATGTAAGTGGTTAAAGGAATAACTGAGATTTTACAGTTCATATGGAAGATGCTGTGGTTTAATTCTGTTAAAAACATGCTACTTTTACAATGCATTTGTTATTTAACTATTACATTCAGTCAATTTAAGGGTATCTGTGTAAGGGTACACAGCTCAGTCCTTGGAGTTTCACAAATATGTTGATTTCAAGCATAACCCATTACAGACATGACTTGAAAGAATTGTAAAGTGTGAAGCCGAGTTAACAAAAACTCCAAATGCTGCATTCTTTACAAAACCTTTTGACCTGTGGGTGACATTTAATGACCAGAGGTGTGGGGATAACGGACTACTTAACAGCCTGTCAAAAGATTTACTAATCCAGTCTTTGTGCCACAGATGTATTGAGCTGCATGTTCTTAATCAAAGGAAGTTATGGTGATCTTTGTAAGAAAAAGAAAAATGAACAAACCAGATCAAAACACTAAAAATGAAGCATATAATATTTATGGCCTTTGATGAGGTTGTGCTTTGAAATGAGAGCTAATTGCTATGTTCAGTAATACCAATGACCTAATAGGATAGTGTAGTGTTTAGTACAATGTTCAACTGAGACTTGAGATATCCAGGTTCCTATCTCTATAATTCCATGACACTCTATGTCATTTCACATAGCACATTTATACCACTATGAGTCTACTTTAACTGCTATGGCTGCAACCTATGAAATCCTGAAGGTTCTATGACATGGCAGTAGACCTCTCTGTTTCAGATTTATCAATACAAGCAGCTTCATAGTTATGAACAAGATATGTTCTGTAGGTTTGAAAGCTCCAAATCACAACATACTACAGAGTCCCCAAATTACGAACAAGATATGTTCTGTAGTCACAATAGATAGATAGATAGATAGATAGATAGATAGATAGATAGATAGATAGATAGTAGGCATGGTTTCGAACCCAAAAATGGCGATTCTAAAATCAAATGGGGGGGGGGGGATTTTTTTATTAGTAAAAGAAAGACTTACAAAAATTTCTGAAATGTAACGTAATTACTAACGAAACTCGTTAGTAGTTCGTATGCCAGCGCATGCGCATTCCAGATGGTTTTGGCCTACAACTCCCAGAAATCCTAACAGCTGGTAAATTGGCTGGGATTTCTGGGAGTTGTAGGCCAAAACTTGAATAAATCACACTGAATTCTAGATGGGACTCTCCAAATAGGAAGGAGGGAGGGAAGGAGGGAGGGGAGGGAGGGAGGAGGAGCGGGTATTCTATTCTTGGAAGCAGCAAAAGAAAAGGAGGAGGAGCCCCCTCGCTCCTCGCTGCCTCTCTCTCACCCCGATCCCGAGGGAGCGAGGGCCCAAGTTTGCCCAGGCTGGTCATATACCTACATTCCATGCACATGCAATAATACAGCAGTAATAACAATGGGTATAAGAAGAGGTAAAATTCAAACCGAAGTATTCTGACTGGTCCCTCCTCATGCGGTGCAAACGGGCTCTTCTCTGTGAGCCCGGGAAAGCCAGCGTTTTCTGCTTGGGGGCACCCACATACATATTCTTTGGGGGGGATTGGCTGCAGAATCTTCTCTATGAGCCCGGTTTTCTGCAGCAAATTCACCCCCCCCCCCCCAAGAATCCAAAGTGCCCTCCTTTGCAGATTTACTTCTGAGTAATCCTCTCTGTTTACATTTTTCCGGGCTTCCAGCCGAAAGAAGGAGCAAGTTTAGGGCTTGCCTTGCCATAATACTTATTGGCAAGGGAGGCGGGAGGGTGGTGAGAGAGAAGGAGGGTGCCCCCCCCCCTTACGACCTAATAACGACACTTAAGAAAATCCTGGCCCCTGAAGTTCTATAAAGAAAGTCCACTTCCTGGTTGGCGTTCCAGGTGCGGAAATACTCAAAAGTAGCATTTCTTACGAATTTCTTACGAATCATTTCATTTTCATAACTTTTTTCTCATGCCTAATAGATAGATAGCAGGCATGGTTTAGAACCCAAAAATAGGGAATCGAAAATCTAATGGGGGGGGGGGATTTTTATTAGTAATAGAAAGACTTACCAAACAAATTCCAAAATTTCTAAAATGTAACGTAATTACTAATGAAATTCGTTAGTAGTTCTAAAGTAGGCAAAGCAGGGAAACAGGACTGACACTGTTTTAAGCACAGGCAAATCAAGGGGCAACATTTCCCTTGGTTTCCTTGCAGGGAGATATAATGCATTAATATATTATTATTAATATTATTAATATTATTAAAGGACAGGGTTTCTTTGCAGGGACATATAATGCATTAATATATAATAATTATTATTAATATTATAAAAGGACAGGGTTTCTTTGCAGGGACATATAATGCATTAATATATTATTATTAATATTATTAAATAAAATAGTTGCCAATGCCCACCTCTGGTGCAGGCCTTGCTAATCTGTAGAGTTCTCCTCACTCCAGCTTTTTCCCATTCAGTTTTACCATAGCAGTCTAGGACCTCCGTTTGAACTCTATGGCTTTTCTTGATTCTGAACTCTTCCTTCTCCTCTCCGTGCTCTTTTCACTCCTGCTGCCCTTCTCTCAGCAGTTCGTATGTCCTTCTACTCTGTCCTTCTATCTAAACCCCCTTCCTGGGTGTTTAAATCGCTTTTTTCGTCAGTCCTCCAGCCCCTCTAGGAGTCCCGATCTGGATCTCTCTATCGTTTCTGGCTCCTTTTTCACTTCCTGGAGGAGGCCTTTCACTCTAATTAGGCTCCAAGCATGGAAAGGCCCCGATTTGACTGTGAGTTATTTCTGCAAAGCTATTTTGGAGGGGGAAATTTTCCTGTTGGGTGGGCATCCAAAATAGTTACTAATCTAACAAAAATTTGGGCCCAGGGGGTGCAGAAAAGAAAGTCCACTTCCAGGATTGGCCCTGCGATGCGTATAAACTTGAAAGTCCCATACATACGAATCCCTTCCGATTTCTTTTCATTTTCATAACTTTTTTCTCATGCCTAATAGATAGATAGATAGATATGATTTGGGCCCTTCCACAGAGCCCTATATATGAGAATATTAAGGCAGAAAATCCCACAATATCTGCTTTGAACTGGGTTATCCGAGTCCATTCTATCATATATTCCAGTTCAAAGCAGATAACGTGGGATTTTATTCAGCTGTGTGGAAGGGGCCTCCGAATATCAAAATAGAATAACCCACAATATCTGTTTTGAATTGGAATATCTGAGTCCACACTGCCATATATATACCAGTTCAAAGCAGATAATGTGGAAGAGGCCCTAGATAGCACAGAGAAGGGTTAATACTGTTACACCCCAGCCTGCCTCAGGCCCTCAGCAAGACCAACGCCATGTTAAATTTCCAGCCTCAGAGAGGCCTGCAAAGCCTAAAGGCAAGATTCTACAGGAGCCCATAGTTCATCCAGTGTTCAAGGACAGAAACCGCTCAGCTCCAGCGCGGGCTGATAAGAACCGAGGGAAAGAAGGAGAAGAGTTAACTCCCAACCGTCCAGGTGCCTGTGCTAATTGGGTTGGCATACCATTCCCATGCAGGAGTCTTGAGAGGGCCCAGCTGGAGAACTGTTATGAGAACAAGTTACGACGTACTAGAGCGTCGTAACTATCAAAGGCTGGGAGACCTATTTAAGTTAGGTCTGGAAGATAAGTGGTATCTTTCGCCAACATTTAGCATCAAGCCAAGTCTTCATGGAACTCTGCCTGGGCCTTGGGCCTTCTAGCTTTTGGACTCTGTTTGCCAAGCCTTTGTGCGAAGAACTTATCCATTGGATTAGCCCATTGGGGCATCAAGACTCTATACTTTTATCCTGCTTTCTTTTGGACTATTGCTTTGCAATACTGGATGCTTGGAAGCATCTTTGGACAATATTTCTTTCTACTTTACTCTATCCATTTATTCTAAATAAAGCTTTTAACCACGACTGGTCTCAAGTGGTTTACTGAGGGGTCCTTCAGGTACAACAGATACCCCTGTAGTGTTTGTTTTGCTATCAATACTCCTGTTCAGAAGATTTCACCTCACTTTCTGTCCCTGTGAGAACTGGATTTTGACAAAAAATTGGCTTGTTGTGGAAACAAGGATCGGTGAGAAAGCTTCAGTGGAGACACTTTTTCTCCATGATAACTCTTTCAGGAGTGAATTTCCCTTCCTAGGGATAGATTTCTCTCATTTCCTGTTGTCTCACCCCTGCTCTTAGCTATGAGTCATTTGTAAATCAAATGTTAGTACGTCGGAGACTACATGTACCTCACAAAACTGCAAATTCCAGGATTCTATTGAAGAACTTTGAGTCATGGTGTGCAGCTTGAGACCACTTTCACTGCCATGGCTATTCTGTGGAAGCATAGGGGTAGTATTTTGGTGAAGCGCCAGCACTCATTGGCAGAGAAGGCTAGATATCCTGTAAGAATAAAGCACCAGTGATTCCATTGCACTGAACCATGGAACTCCACTAGTTCTACAGTGTAGATTTACCCGCAGTGCTATAATTGTGCAGGGTGAAAGGTTTCTTAAAGTAAAGTGAAGGAGGACAAATATGCTACAAATTATATAAATAAGTAAAGAGAGAGCAGAGGAAGAGAAAGAAATGACATTCCAACCAGACACAAAGGAAGGTGGTGATATACAGATGGAATGATCTTTCAGAGTGTCCCTATACAAGAAGAGCCCACCCGTAGTTAAACTATGAAGAACACAAAACACTTGGCATTTGCACAAAAAGGGGATTTGATGGGTGCTCTTACTTAACAGAGGAGTGGGGAGTCACTACAAGAATACTTCATGCCCCATGCCTGAAGTAAAGACTGATGGCTCCACTACCATTTATTTGCCCTCAACCTCTCAGAATTGGACTGTTTGCATTCAGTCAACACTTCAGTTTTATAGTCCTAGGGAGCCAAACATGGCTAGCCTTTTGAACCCTGGGCTGTCTTCTGTCTGGCTACACCCTCATCTTCTGGAGCCAAAATCATTTAAACAACTGCACAATAGCAGGTAATTAGGTTGGAGTCTGTTAATCCTCTGCTCTGGGCCCTGAGGCATGTATTTAGCAGAATCCACTGGGGTGAAGGTTGAATTGCAGTTATCAAAGCCTGAGGTTACCATGTGAAAGGTTGAAAGATGAGGTCAAGGAAATGTGCACCAAATAAAGGAAGACCTAGACAGATAATGTTCAGATTAAAACCCTTCTGTGGAGACATTGACTGTGGTTCCCTTTGAAAACAAATTCAAAGCAAGTCACCCCTCTAGAGGAAAGTTGAATCTCTTCTCTGAAAACAAATCCCATAGCTGAGCCAGTTATATGGCACTATCTTATGATTTGGCTAAGTTAAATTTTGATCTCAGCAGCATGGTATTGTTTGTTTTTGAGACATCTGCACTGACATTTAACCTCAAGTATTTTGTCCAAAGTAGCTTTCCAAGAAAAATAACAATTCATTCATTTCTAATTGATATCTTTTGTATGAGCAATTCTGCCCTTAGCTGAAAATTTAAAGGTTGGGAATGCACTCTTTTGACTAAATTTCCAAGCATCTCCAGCCATCGGGCAAACTGATGTAGATATAATGCAAGAAAGCAACTTTTCCATCAGGCCTATTAAATTCACATTGATTTTGGCCATATATATATATATATAGTTCAGGATATGAGTGGAAAGGTAAGTTATGATTAGTGTGTCATGTTTTCATGTGCCTTGAAGTCATCTCTGACTTAATTGTGTGTATTGGGGTTAGCTAGACACACTTGGAAATGATTGAAATTGGGGGGGGGGGGCAATACTAATTTGGTCATCTGAAGTGGGTTTGGAACCATGCAAAAAAGGTGTGGGGGGGGGATTCCGAATTTGAACCATTTATCCATTTTTCCCAGAATTATTCTGTAATGTTTGGATTTCTCCCAAGGCTATTTTAATTTTCACAACCATTAAGCAACTTTGGTAAAGCAAAAAAACCCCAAAAACCATAAAGTAAAGCAAGGGAATTTTAAAAAATCTAATTCTTTTGACTGTCATTGCCAGAAAGGATATGGTGGATGTCGCTAATCACAGCCATCTAAACGGTAGTTTGGGAAAGGCAGGCCCCCAATGGTAGTGATTGTAAAAGGCCCTGCTGTTAAACTACATTTCCCACAATGCATGCCTGCTCAATAGCCAAATGATGGCTGAAGGACCCAAAAATAGCTGTCTGTAGCAGTCTTCATCTAATTATAAAATAAACTGATTGAATCTACAAAGAAGGCTAAAGAAAACAAGCAATTAACAACTTTTGCAAAGCCAAGAGAACATAAATTGCTTAAAAGTAATCCTTTTACTTTGGCCTGATTGTCATGAACAAGGCACTGGAGTAGCCAGTCACAGCCAGCCAGCCCTTTACAGTCAGTAAGTAATGATAAAATAAAATGATTGATTACATCTGCAAATAGGAATAAATGGATGGATGTGTCTTGAGGATCCCCTCCAGAGGAAGAAAATGGATGTCAGGAGAGTTTGGATGGTGCCTTTCTGCTCAAAAGAAGGGAGTCAGTCTAGATGTCCCTTGATGGGGTCTGTACTATGATTTCTGTTCTCCACCAATTTAACACAGTTTGTGCCACATAAACAAAGTTTCTGGAGTAGAACAACTACTTTCAAAGTAAAGACCACCCAATGAATCAGGAAATAACACTTTCAAACCAGAAACAGATTTTCTTCATTATTAAAAAAATGTTTTTTATTAAAAAGTTGAGAATACACCAAAAATCCATGGATAAGTCAAAGGTTATGAAATTTGGTGAGCCAACAGTGATCCATGTGTTCTACCATTGTAGCAAGATTCATAAGGATTGGTCTAAAAATGAGGGAGAATTCCCTGAAGTTTCCCCAGCGCCAATGCTGTTTTTCCTACTGCGCATGCATGACCACATTAATGAATCAATTCGGAAGTTTCTAAAAATTTCAATTTTTTAAAAAAATTCAGAAGTGACTTTAGAATCAAACCACCACTGCTCCCTACTTCTGAACTGAGTTTTGAACCATTTTTTTAATCAACCAAGCCTAGTGTGTATGTGTAGTTTTGTCAGTTCCTTCCTCTAAAACAGGGGTGCTCACACCTTTTCAGCATGCGAGCTACTCTTAAAGCAACCAAGTCCAAGATCTACCTGCCCCTGCCGCCGCACGCTCCCGCAGCGGCGCGTGCTCCTGCTGCTGTTTTTCGTCCACACAGCGCTTCTTCTGCCTGCGGGGCATTGCAGGAAGGAGAAAGCACGATACGGGGCATCCAGAGGGAGCGCTCCACCCTGCCTGTCTCGCCGGTAACAAAGGCTGCACAGCTGCTTCTGGACAAGAGAGAGGCAGGGCACTCCCTCTGGAGGCCCAGCCTCATGCTTCCTTCTTCCTGCAATGCCCCGCAGGTGAAAAAAGCACCGCAAGAGCAGAAGCCAGCAACAGGAGCGTGCGTGCGCGCAGGGTGTGCGCGTGCATGGCAGGAGCACCCCATCCGGCTGGTGAGGCCCGAAGATCACCTGGAAGAGGGCCGAAGATCTACTAGTACTAGATCTACTAGCTGCTGTATCTCGATACTCTTAATGATGTTTTATGCCTGTTTTATTTTGTATTGTTGTTTTATTCTGTGATTCTTGTTGGTGCTGTGAGCCGCCCCGAGCCCGCCGGGAGTGGCGGCACAGAAGCCGAATGAAATAAATAAATAAATAAAATAGTAGCTCCCGAGCTATCTAATGAGCACCCCTGCTCTAAAGCACTTGGTATTCGGAAATTTCAGGAAGTTTCAATTTTTTTAAAAAAAAATCAGAAGTGACTTTGGAATCGAACCACCAGCACCCCCTACTTCCGAACTGAGTTTTGAACCTCTTTTTTTTTGGATCAACCAAGCCTGGTGTTTATGTGTGTAGCTTTGTCAGTTACTTCCTCTAAAACAGGGCTGTCCAACAGGCAGCCCTGGGGCCGTACACGGCCCCCCAGCCCCTTGGCTACGGCCCCTTACCCTCCTGCAATAAATAATATATTTTTAAAATATTTTTAAAATATTTTTTTCGATTAAAAATATTATTATTTATTATTATATTTGGTCCCGCCCCCTTGGCTTTCTATTGGCCGCCTCCTCTTCTCCTGAGGGAGGGGGCCAATGGGAGGGAGTGACGTCTCTCAGGCCCCGCCCCTTTGGCAGCAAACAGGAAGAGCGACCCGGCCGCATGGGCGCTCCCAGGGAGGAGTTATTGCAAGGAAGCATTCAGCGTTATGGTGAGCAACATTTCTTCTCCCTCCCTCCTTCCATTCCACCCTTTCATCCTTCTTCCTTCCCTGCTCCTTCCCTCTCTCTCTTTCTCCTCTCGCTCGCTTCCTCCTCCTGCTGCTACGTGCGCTCAGAGGTGCTCAGGCCCTCAGCACACTCGCCTCCATCGCCCGGCCTTCGCGCCCGCTTCCCCTCTCTCTCTTTCTACTCCCCTCCCTTTCCTTCCACTCTTTCCTTCTTTCCTCCGTCCCTCTCTTTCACCTTCTTTCCTTCTACCCACCCACCCACCCTCCCTTTCAACTGTTCTCCCTCCCTCCTTGCCCCTCTTTTACCTTCCTTTCTTCCTTTCCTGCCACCCTTTTTCTTTTCTTCCTTCTCACTTTCCCTCCTCCCTTTCCTCCCTCCATTCCCTTCCATCCTTCTCTTCCACTCCTTCCTTCCTTCTCCTGTCCAGATCCATCATTGATTGAGTCCACAGTGCTCTCTGGGTGTAGGTGAACTATAACTTCCAAACTCAAGGTCAATTCCCAAGCAAACCCTTTCAGTACTTTCTGTTGGTAATGAGAATTCAATATGCCAGAGAGTTTGGTTCAATTCCATTGTTGCAAGAGTTCAGGCTGCTCTTCGATTGTGTTTTAACTATAAATCCCAGAATGTCAAGGTCTATTTTCCCCAAACTCCATCTGTGTTCACATTTGGGCATATTGAGTATTCATGCCAAGTTTGGTCCTGATCCAACATTGTTTGAGTCCACAGATATGGGTGAACTACAACTCCAAAACTCAATACCCATCAAACTCTTGTAGTATTTTCTCTTGGTTATGGGAGTTTTGTGTGGGAAGTTTGATTCCATTCCATAACAGGATGCTCTTTGTGTGGTAACTATAAATCCCAGCAACTACAACTCCCAAATGAGAAAAGCAATTTTTTGACTGATGGTCCCTCCTTGGGTTAGTATTAATATGTTTTGTGGCCAAATTTGGCAGCAATGTGTCCAGTGGTTTTTGAGTTATGTTAATACTACAAAAGGAGGAGGCCGCCTGCGCAGCTGCCTCCTCCTTTTGGGGCTTCTGCCTCCTCCTTTTGGGGCGGAGCCGGGGAAGGAAGCGGGTGGGGAGGGGGTGGAGACAGGGGAGGGAGGGGGCAGAGCCGGGAGAGAGGGCGGAGCCGGGGCGGAGGCAGACCCTAAGGCCCCCCAGGTGATCAGTGACCGGAAGTCAGGCCCCCGGTCCGGTAGAAGTTGGACAGCCCTGCTCTAAAATATAGCCTATAGCACTTGGTATTCATTGGTGGTCTCCAATGAATACCAAGCTAATGCCCATGTTCAAACAGAATGTGGTGCCTGTTTTCTTGGCACTTTTATTCAAAGGAGGCTTGCCATAGCCTTCTTCTAAAAGTGAGAAAGTGTGATTTGCCCTAATGTACCCACTGAGTCTCTGTTGCTAAGCAGGGATTCAGATAATCAGCCGGAGACTTAGTCCAATATGCAAACTATAAATCACAAAGTATAACCACTCCCTAATGCAAAGATTTGGAGATTTGAAACTTTAAAGCCTAACTATGGATATAACCTTACGTCCAACGATGTTTTAATATGTATGATGTACTATATTTTTATTGTGTTTTTATTGTGTTTAATGGTATTTTAATGATTGTAACTGTTTTAATGATTTGTAAGTCGCCCCGAGCCACCTGGAAGGGGCAACTGAGAAGTCGAAATAATTAATAAATAATGAATAAATAAAGCAATGGTTCTCAACCTGTAGGTCTCCAAGTGTATTTGGCCAACAACTCCCAGCCAGTTTACCAGCTATTACCATTTCTGGGTGTTGGAGGCCAAAACATCTGTGGACTCACAGGTTGAGAACCACTGCTTTAAAGAATGTTAGAAAACCCTGTTCATTTAAATGCTTCATAAAGCACAATGATACCATACATGTCCACCCACTAAGATTGTTGATGGCAAATCACACTTTGCTTGCCAAGGATGATGGGATACATATTTCTAAGATGCCCATTTAAAGGCTGAACTATAATGGTTTCAAGATTCAAAGAATGAAATCTTGACTGAAAAAAAAATAAATGATTTCATAACACCAGCAATTTCAGTTCACGGGCTTTCATTTTTACTTGAGTCACATTTCTTGCTTGTTATATTTTGATTTCCTATGTTGAACTCTGCATAAAGATAACAAAATATAATACAAGAAAGACTGAAGCTTTAATCCCTCCCCACGCAGCCCATGTTAGACACAATCTATATTTGTTTTTCATTTGAACAGATCTTCTTACATCAGCAGCCATGAGGCACCATTAATTAATCATAGAACTTAGCCTAAAAATAAAAACAATTCTGTTTCAGTAAATTGTGTATTAATTTTTTCATAACAAGCTAAGCAAATCTGGTCAACAGCATCAGGAATAAAGATAGTGCCCCATTTCCTGTGCTGTAAAGAATTCTGATACACATTTATTCCTTGCTAAATGAAATATCCTTTCTTCCTAAAGATGATCATAAAAAGTGAAAATAAAAAGTGAATACATTGTGAAACAAAACATAGCTGAGACCACATATGTCATGCGCAATGGACTAAACATTCCTTTGAGCACAGCTATAACTTAGAAATGAAAAGAGTAGCCTTTCCTGAAAGGCCCTCCAGGCAGGTTGGACTATAACCACTATCATCAAATAGCATTCTAGGATGTAGGGAAGTCAAATACATTCTGAGCTCATTTCCTCATTTCTGCTTGTTCCTACGTCCTTTACATATGGCCTTTATATATTTCTTCTCAATCTCCCAGGCAATGCAGAATGAATAGAAACATGTAAAGCAACACGTATATGAAAACACCCAAAAACAAATAATACCCCTAGTATTGATTTTGAACCAGAAAATAACATATATTACAATATTTTGTCCCAGTTAATCTTCTGTGAACCCACCTTTTTTGGCTGCTTTTAAAATGTCTCCTCCTCCTCTGTTCCTCAGCTTTCCCCTCAGATTTGTTTGATTGGGGCAAACTGAGATTTTATAGGATAGGACAGTGATTCCCAACCTTTTTTTGACCAGGGACCACTTGATCAGGGACCACTCTCCAACTTTATGACCAAAAGGGTTACAAATCAGTTTTTGGTCAACTTTAGATTCAGTTTGGTTATCAGAAAATTGCATTGGATAGACGACATCATCACTAGTTTCTGATACAGAACATATGCCAGTAGTTGCTATCTGCTCACTCACAGAAAACCATATTTAATAAGCCTCCGCACTATACGAGGATTTTGCGAGACCGGTCACTCTAGTTGCAAAGCTGTAGTAATGGTGAGGCCATGGACCATTTTCATTTTTGGGGACCACTGGTGGTCCACAGACCACAGGTTTGGAATCACTGGGATAGGAAGAGGAAAGAGTGCCATCTTGGCCTTCTCTGTAAATTCAAGCAAAAGCAAACTTCTGCTGCCTCCCCTCATTTGTGTGTTCTTTGTCATTAATGATATTTGCCATCTTGACAACACTCTGAAGATGCTTGGTCTCATTTCTCCCAGTTTTTATCTATGAAACGTTGGGGTGCTATCAACACCAAACAAGGTCCTTAACTCTCTTGCCAACATAGCCTCAACACCTTGGAAGGCTTCTTTAAACATTGTACAAAACTTTAATCACTTCAATAGCATGGAAGCTACTAGCCTCCCAAGTAGTCACAAAGAACAGGAGGTGCAGTGCTAATACAGAGTAGGAAGACTTTCAAAGAACCAGGTAGAAAGGTAAGAAGTGGACAGAATAGAAGGAATTTACTCTCATAGCTTTTTGTGTGCATGTGCGTGTGTGTCAGGATTGACTTGAGAAACTGCACGTTGCTTCTGGTGTGAAAGAATTGGCCTTTGGCAAGGATGTTGCCCAGGGGACACCCGGATGTTTGATGTTTTTTACCATTCTTGTGGGAGGCTTCTCTCATGCCCCCCCATGGGAGCTGGAGCTGACAGTGGGAGCTCAACCCACTCTCCTCGGATTTGAACCACCGACCATTCAGTTAGCAATCCTGCTGGCACAAGGGTTTAACCCATTGTGCCACCCGGGGCTCATACTCTCACAGGTAACAAGTGGAGAAACCAAGATAAATAACACAGTAACATTCTAGCTAAGGAATGTATCATGAAAATTAAACAGTTACTTACTAGTTCCTTCCAGGCAATTGATCAAGTCAAACTGTCTCAGAATGTCAGAACTTCAGAACTTGGTAAAGTTAGTTTTTGTACTACAATTCCGGGGATCCCATGATGGTTGGAGGATTCTGGGAGTTGTTGTACAAAAAGTAACCCATCCAAACCCAGCTCTGTAAACCTTCAAAATTATTTACCTAAATTATTTGTTCCTCCCCCCCCCCCCCCCCATCTCCACCTTCTTGAAGAATATTTTCCAAGATGATATATTCCTTAGCTAGAATTTTACTTCTTTCAAAGTTACTTCACAGACTCATTTGTACTTCCCCAACTCATTCCATTTTTTTAATGCCACAATGCTTAAAAACCCACTTCCATCCTGCCGTTAGTCAAAAGTATGACATTCTTCCTATGGGAGAAAGCTTAGCCACAGATAGTTATGCTGTTTTTCCCATTGGCACGAATCTCTAGATGACATGACGCAAGACAAAAATACAACATGTTAACAGTAAGCCAAACAGCCTGTTTAACAAATTGAAGAAGGCAAGGGACTAACTCAGTCATTATGTAAAATGTCAGAAACCCAGACAAACTGACACAGAGACCCACAGAAAACAGGAGATATTTTTAACAGACTCCATAGGCATAAACTTCCATAAGACTCAAGTTTCTGGCATTATGAGCCAGGTTTTCACCCCAGTCTCCAGATGAAAGTAAACAGACTTCCACACGGTGTCTTTTCTTGTCTTCCACACCTCCCACCCCCTTTTGAAATTCTCCCTTCAATAGCTGCAATCTGGACAATTTATTGGTGGGACATAGCTAACGGGAGAATACTTTGCCTGGGCTCCTGTGGAACTACCACAGTTGTGAAATAGATTGTTGTCATTTCCTCTCCCAAATATAGGCCTGTTAATTCTGCTCATCTTGCTCCAGTGCATTTCCTCTCCCTTCATCTAAACATACTCTTCATTCTCTTGTTACACATTATTATGAAATATGGGAATATATGTTGGGCACATGGATATAACCAGTAGCCTGATGGAGACTAGGGTGGGCCTAATGTTCTAAAACATCTACTTTTGTGTTTTCTTTTTTTTTTCTCAGGGAAGAGAGAAATGCTTCTCCATAAATGGTCTGTGTGACCAGAACAAGATTAGTTTTCTATACTTTACACTTACATGGCCATCAGTGAAGAAGAGAAGGACATGACACACAACAATCTATCCAGTTGTAGGCATACATGAAGTCTGAACTGTACCCCTTTTCATGAATATCACTAGCTGGTGAATGTGGTTTACTCAGAGTTTTTACTCTGTCTCACAGTAATATGTTGGTTTTAACAGGGGGGGGTAGTTAAAAAAACAAAACAATGTATTAATATATGGCATTGAATTGTTGCTTTTGTAGGGCTACCCTGAGTCCCCTTCATGGTTGAGAAGGGTGGGATATAAATGTGGTAAATAAATAAATAAATATGTTGAAGTATGACAACCAGGTGATGTTTGTGAACTGACTTTTGTATAATATGCCTTCTCTTTTAGTGCTGCACAAATAATTGCTTTTAAATCAATGTTTCACATGCATTTAACTTAATACATTTTTCAAAATTATTTTAATCTTAATTTTTAAAATGTGTTTAGCTATATACGCTTTTGCTTGTTTAGTCAGCTCTCCATATTCATGGATTCTGACTTTATGTGTATATGTGTATTTTATATCCAAAAGGGATACCTTGATTTTGCGATGTAATATAAGGGACACAATTTCACTGCACCATTGTATATACAGTGAGCCCTTGGTATCCATTGGGGTTTGGTTCCAGGATACCCTGTGGATACCAAAATCCATGGATGCTCAACTACCATCGTATACAATGGGATAGTGAGGAATCCCTTACATAAAATGATCACTTTTGGGATTTTTAAAAGCATTTTCCTGGTTCATCCTGGACCCGGTCCTGTTCAACATCTTTATTAATTACTTAGATTAAGGGTTAGAAGGCATGACCATCAAACTTGCAGATGACACCAAACTGGGAGGGATAGCCAATACTCCAGAGTCCAGATGACAGGAGCAGAATTCAAAACGATATTAACAGATTACAGCGATGGGCCAAAACTAACAAAATTAAGTTCAATGAGGACAAATGCAAGATACTCCACTTAGGCAGAAAAATGAAATGCAAAGATACAGAATGAGGGATGCATGGCTTGGTAGCAGTACATGTGAAAAAGGTCTTGGAGTCCTTATGGACAACAAGTTAAACATGAGCCAACTATGTCATGCAGCAGCAAAAAAAAAAGCCAATGGGATTTTGGCCTGCATAAATAGGAGTATAGTATCTAAATCCAGGGAAGTCATACTACCTCTCTATTCTGCCTTGGTTAGACCACATCTGGAATACTCTGTCCAATTCTGGGCACCACAATTGAAAAGAGATATTGACAAGCTGGAATGTGTCCAGAGGAGGGCGACTAAAATGATCAATGGTCTGGAGAACAAGCCCTATGAGGAGCTGGGCATGTTTAGCCTGCAGAAGAGAAAACTGAGGGGAAACATGATAACAATGTATAAATATGGGAGGGGAAGTGGCTGAATGGCCATCTGTTGGGGGTGCTTTGAATGTGATTGTCCTGCTTCTTGGCAGGGGATGGACTGGATGGCGCACAAGGTCTCTTCTAAAGCTATGATTCTATGATTTTCAAGCAGAGAATGGTTGAATCTGTGGATACAGAGGAACAACTGTAATGGAACTTGATCATCCATGGATTTTGGCGTCCATGAGGGGTCCTGGAACCAAACTCCAGTAACCACTAAGGACCCACTGCATTTCCTTTATCCTGTTAGCCACTGCGCAGGCATGTAGCCAGGGGGGGGGCTAAGGGGGCTTCAGCCCCCCCCCTGAAATTCTCAGGGTGGTCCGCGAAAAGACCTTACTGGTACATTATTTAAACTGTTATGTTTATTCATATCATGATCTGATCACCATGGTCATTATATCCCACATTAATGGGGTTATTGGGATAACAATACAAAAGATTTGCTAGGGTAGACCCTCTTCCACCCAGTCTCAGCCCACCCCCCGAACCAAACTCAACCCCCTCCGAAACAAAATCCTGGCTACGGCCCTGCCACTGCGAGTCTCATTCTTGACAAAATGATCAGATCAAAGGTAACTGATGGATTTCAACATAGTCCTGGTTATTCTGGCTGGAGAATTCTGCCAAATGAAATCAAAATAAAACTTTTTCTAAGCCCCTCGTGAAATATGTGTTTTTTCCTGATCTCTCTTCTGGCTTTCAGAATCCTTTTCCCTGCCTAGATTGATGATGAAATTTTTTTTAAAAAAAAAATCTGTGAACTCCCTTTAAAAGCAGGCGGGTGGAGGGGAGAAAGAGGAAAGAGAGAAAGGAGGAAGGAAGGCTTGCATTTGCTGAATGGGAGAGGCTCAAATTGTGCTCAGCTGGTTTAATTCACACTGAGAGCCTTCCCTGGCTTCCTAGTATTCAGATGTGTTACTTCCCCTTTGTGGTAATAGCCCATGGCGCTCGGCCAGAGAACATTATTAATTTCAGAAGTGGCCTGAGAGTAAACCCGCAGCGACAGGAGAGGAAGTGGCAGGGAGGCCATCTGTTGGTTTCGACAGAACAGTAGGAGCCCTGCTCCGTGGATTCAGTGAGGAAAGCAGATTAATAATCCACAAAGAGGAAACTGCCTAAAATTATCCACAGGCCATATTTTTTTTAAAAAAAAATCACTTGAGCTGCAGCTGGACAGGAAATTGCTGGCGCTGTTTGCACTTTCTTGCTCTGTACATTACAGGGGACCGCCAAGAACAGGAAAATGCTCGATGCAGGATTACAGGAAGGATGTGTTCGGACACTTGGCGACACACTGCTGTTTTAATGTGGCCATGCAGCTTTTCTATTTTCCTCCTCTTTAAAAGATTTTCAGAATTTTTCTTTTTCTCTCTTTCTGAGAGAGGATTATAGTTCTCAGAATCATGATAGGTGGGGGATGGAGGGTTCAATATTCTGTTAATGGGCTTCCCATAGACCAGTGTTTCCCAACCAGTGTGCCGTGGCACACTAGTGTGCCGTGAGCGATCATCAGGTGTGCTGTGGGAAATTAGAACCTCCAATACCAGACTTGGGCATTTCGCGGCCCACCGGCCAATTCTGACCGGCCCGCGTAAGGGCCCCGGTAGGCAGGCAGGCAAGCAAAGCGGCCAACGGAGGGGAAGGGAGGGGGGAGAAGAGGAGGAGACCAGGAGCAAGCACCACCACAGAACATGCCTTCGCTCTCCTCATCTCTTCCCTTCCGCCTCGTGCGCTCCCACCTCCCTTCTCTTCTGCCTCGCTCTCTCACCCCTCCCTTCTCTTCTGCCTCACTCTCTCTCACCCTTCCCTTCTGCCTCATGCACTCCCCCTCCCTTCTCTTCTGCCTCGCTCTCTCTCTCTCACCCCTCCTCTTCTGCCAACTCTCTCCCCCTCCTCTCTTCTCTTCCAGAAACTACAATTCCCAATTGTCAAGATCTATTTTCCCCAAACTCCACCAGTGTTCACATTTGGGCATATTCAGTATTTGTGCCAAGTTTGGTCCTGATCCAACATTGCTTGAGACTACAGTGCTCTCTGGATGTTGGTGAACCACAACTCCCAAACTCAAGGTCAATGCCCACCACACCCTTCTAGTGTTTTCTATTGGTCCTGTGTGCCACATTTGGTTTAGTTCCATCATTGGTGGAGTTCAGAGTGCTCTTTGATTGCGGGTGAACTATAACTCCCAGCAACTACAACTCCCAAATGACAAAATCATTTTTTGACTGATGGTCCCTGTAAGGACTCACCCATTCTAGGTAGGCCGGGGCCTGTTTTGCAGTTTGGCCCCCTGGTGGAAATAGCTGGCATCCATCTTGGGAAGGGAGTTCAGCAGAGCAGACATTAGAGTGAGGGAGTTGCCAGAAACAGGGGGAGTGGTTTAGCTGCTCTTCTGTATAGATACAGACACTCCCAACAGATTGGCTGAGAGCCATAGGGGGAGGAGTCTAGCTTTCTAGGAGGGAGGATTCCTGACAGGAATGTCCAGTCTTGTGAGAGGCTTTAGATGAGAAGCATCTGAGCCTTTTGTGTCTTGTGCTAGGCTGTGATTGAGAAACATCTCAGCCTTAGCAGTCTTGAAGAGGCTTTTGGATAAGCAACATCCTAGCCTCAGATGTGAATCTGAAACAATCTATTCTTTAGTGCAGTGCTGTCCAACTTCTGGCGGGTCCAGGGCCGGATAAGAGGTCACTGATGACCTGCGGGGCCACTCGGCCCCGCCCCCAGGCCCCGCCCCCAGCCCAGGCCCCGCCCCCTCCTAAAGCTGCCAAAAGGAGGGTAGGTGGCGCCAAGAGCAGCGCGTCACAGGCCTGGCGTGACGCGCTGCTCTTGGCACCGCCTTACTCTCCTTTCGGCGCCCCTCCCTTCCTAAGCCGGGGAGCCGCCGAAAAGGAGGAGTAGGCAGTGCCAAGAGCAGCACGTCACACCAGGCCTGTGATGCGCTGCTCTTGGCGCCACCTTCTGCCCTTTCTCGGCGGCTCCCTGCCCTAGGAAGGGGGGGGGCCGAAAGGGCAGAAGGCGGCGCAACGGCAGCGTCGTCACAGGCCTGGCGTGACGCGCTGCCCCTTGGCACCGCCTACTCCTTCTTTTCGGCGCCCCCCTCCCTTCCTAGGCCGGGGGAGCCGCTGAAAAGGAGGAGTAGGCAGTGCCAAGAGCAGCGCGTCACGCCAGGCCTGTGATGCGCTGCTCTTGGCGCCACCTTCTGCCCTTTTTCGGCGGCTCCCCTGCCCTAGGAAGGGAGGGGGGCGCCGAAAAAGGGCAGAAGGCGGCGCCAACGGCAGCGCGTCACAGGCCTGGCGTGACGCGCTGCCCCTTGGCATCGCCTACTCCTCCTTTCGGCGCCCCCTCCCTTCCTAAGCCGGGGAGCCGCGAAAAGGAGGAGTAGGCAGTGCCAAGAGCAGCGCGTCACACCAGGCCTGTGATGCGCTGCTCTTGGCGCCACCTTCTGCCCTTTCTCGGCTCCCCTGCCCTAGGAAGGGAGGGGGCGCGAAAAGGGGCAGAAGGCGGCGCTAACGGCGCGTCACAGGCCTGGCGTGACGCGCTGCCCCTGGCACCGCCTACTCCTCCTTTTGGCGCCCCTCCTTCCTAGGCCGGGAGCCGCCGAAAGGAGGAGTAGGCGGCGCCAAGAGCAGCGCGTCACGGCAGGCCTGTGACGCGCTGCTCTTGGCGCCGCCTTCTCTGCCCTTGGCAGCTCCCCGGCCTAGGAAGGAGAGGGGCGCCGAAAAGGAGGAGTAGGCGGTGCCAAGGGGCAGCGCGTCACGCCAGGCCTGTGACACGCTGCCGTTGGCGCCGCCTTCTGCCCTTTTTCGGCGCCCCCCTCCCTTCCTAGGTAGGGAGGGGGGCGCCGAAAAGGAGGAGCTAGCTCTCTTCCTCCTCCCTGCCCCGCCGCCCCCCCCCCCGGCCGCCATTTTTTTTAAAAAAATCGATTTTTTTAAAAAAAAATTAAAAATGGCGGCTGAGGGCATAGGTGGGGCCGTGTCCAACAGGCTACGGGGCCGAATCCGGCCCCGGGGCCGCCAGTTGGACAGCCCTGCTTTAGTGGATCACCTAGGAATTAGTCTGTACTAAGGGGTCAGCTAAGCTGACAGGTCTTAGGGACAGCATAGGATTCAGGGGGCCACTTAGAAGGGTAGAGCCGGTATACACCGTGGGGTCTCTTGTTACAGAGAAAGGTGGGCTCTTAGACTGGGGGAGCTAGCACGAGTCTGTTAGCCCCATTCAGAAGCAAGACTCAGGGAACTTTAGTGGAGGAAGTTCCTGGTTGAAACAATCTGTTCGTACTAGTTGCAGTTTAGTGGGACAGGGCTTTTCCAGTCACGACTCAGCACTGACTGGAATTGCTGGTTTTAAGATCTAAGATTTAAAGAAACCTCTGTTGTAACCGTACGCTCCAGCACACTTAGATCTTTTGGAAACCATACGCTTTTGCCATTAATTGTTTAACTATACGCTCGTTACCTCAAAGTGAATAACCGTACGCTCGTTGCCTCGTTAGTAGTTAACCATCAAGCTTGTGCCTCGTTTGTTTGTAAAAGTTAATAAATACAGTACATTCTATTTTAACTTTTACCTCAGTCTCCATCGTGTTTCCTCACAGTTTCCTCACAGCTGTTTATTTAGTTAGGAGCCTAATTGAACATCTTATTTAATTTTTAAAATCCTAATTAAGTTAATTAGGTTGGTAGCAGTGATTTGAATATTGGGTGCATCCGAAGTTGTCACAGTCCCTCCTTGGGTTAGTATTAGTATGATTTATGGCCAAATTTGGCAGCAATTTGTCCAGTGGTTTTTGAGTTATGTCAATCCCACAAATGAACATCTGTTGAACAAGACATTCGTGTGTGTCTTTCTGCCATTCCTGCCAGGAAATCTATGTTGTGTTCATCGAAACAGGCCCAGGTTTCACACTCAGTGTATAAATACATTTTAAAACATATTAACTATATGTATTGCTGTGTTAGAGTGTCATTTTGGTGGTGGTGGTGTGCCCAGAATTTTGTAAATGTAAAAAATGTGCCAAGGTTCAAAAAAAAGGTTGAAAAAGACTGCCATTGGCTACTAGTTGGCCACTGGGTAAACAAAATGCTGAATTTCAGTAGTTCCTCAGACTAATCCAGCATGGTTTTTGCTACCTTCTTAAATCGGGCCAAAGGTTGAAAAATTAAGAAAGAAATTCTGTTCTAAAAACACTCTGAAGTCTAAACATTTTAAAACTCAGGAACACAGGAAAAATAGAACTTTGGGAAAGGTATGGGTCAGAGAATCATAGAATAACAGAGTTGGAAAAGACCACATGGGCTATCTAGTCCAATCCCTTGCCATTTAAAAGCCTTCAAGGAAGGAGTTTCCACCACACTCTGAGGCAGAGAGTTCCACTGTTGAACAGCTCTCACAGTCAGAAAGTTCTTCCTAATGGTCAGGTAGAATCTCCTTTTCTGTAATTTGAACCTATTGCTCGAAGTCCTAGTCACCAGGACAGTAGGAAACAAGCCTGCTCCCACTTCCTTATGGCAGTCCATCATATATTTAAACAAACATGTCGATAATGTGTCCTGTCAACCTTATCTTCTGCAGGCTAAACATACCCAGTGCTTTAACACATTCCTCACAAGGCATGGTCTCCAGATGTTTGATCATTTTAGTCTCCCCCCTCTGGGCACATTCCAGCTTGTCAATACCTCTCTTAAATTGTGGTGTCCAGAATTCCAGGAGAGGTTTAAATAAAGCAGAATAGAGAGGCACCATGACTTCCCTCAATCTAGAGACACTATACTCCTTTTGATGCAGCCCAAAATGCCTTTGGCTTTTTTAGCTGCAGTATCATATTGTTGGCTCATGTTCAACTTGTCCACTAAGACTCCAAAATCTTTTTCACATGGACTGTTGATCGACCCAGGTGTCATCCATCTTTTAACTGTAGATTTTTTTTCTGACTAAGTGAAGTATCCTAACTTCTCCTTGTTGAAATTCATTTTGTTAGTTTTGGTCCAGCTCTCTAATCTGTTTTGACTTCTGCCCCTGTCTTCGGGAGAATTAGCTATGCCTACCAATGTGGTGTCATCTACAAACATGATAAGCACCCACTGTAACCCTTCCTGGACCACATCGTGCATCTAGGAGGAGAGATGAAAAGACTACCTGTACATTACCACCCATTCGGCCTAGGAAATGAGAGAGAGTACTAATAGTTTCAAAACAGTCTCCAAGCATGGTAAAACAGAGTAGCCAAGATGGTGGTCCCTCTGCATTAAGAGTGATGCTGTTGAATGCCAGGTCTCCAGCTCAGGACTTCATGGCCACCATGGGGCTGTCTCAGTATCTGGTCTTACTCACAGAGCTTGACACACACTAGACTTGGTTTTCTATCAGGGATGGGATGAAGGTGGTGGTGTGGAGGACCTGATCATTGCTCTGTTGCCATGGACCAACCATCACCTGATCGGGTTTAGGCTTACTGTGACCCCTATGCAGGGGTGGAGGACCAATTAAGATGGTTTGCCCTAGGAGGCATATGGATCCAGAAGGATTCCTAACAGCTTTTGGTAGCTGATCCTGTTGATGCTTTGGTCACTCTCTGGAATAGGAAGATGTCTATGGCAATAGACACAATTGCTCCAGAATGTACCCTTCCACATAGCCAGGCTAAAACATCTCCTTGGTTCAACAAGGAGCTGGCAGCGATAAAGTGTACGAAGAGGGAACTATAGTGTGTATGGAATTTACCTAGCAGCCAGTCAGACCAAACATGGCTATGTGCTTATGTAAAGGCATAGACCATGAGCAGTGAAGGCTGCAAAAAATCTCTCATTGCAGCCAACATTGCATCCACTAAGAACCATCCAGCAGAATTGTTTCGAATGGTCAGAGGTTTGTCAAATCCCATCTTGCAAGATGGGATCCCGGATCATTCGGCTGCCCGCTGTGAAGTATTTGCTCAATTCTTTGTGGACAAAGTCACTCTGATCCATTCCAACTTTGACACCATGTTAATGGCAGTCTCTGAGGATATAACATGAGCATCTGCTTATCCAGTTTTAATTAATTTATTTCAACTGGTGCAGCCCAAGGACGTGGACAAAATCCTTTGAGAAATGAAGGCAACCGCATCCTAGACACCTGCCCATCCTTATTGATAAGGGAAGCTAGAGGAGGTTTGGCAGAGTGGGTGAAGGTGGTGGTTAATGCATCCTTACAAGAAGGCAAGATTCCAGTGGGTCATCATAAAACTGCTGTTGAAAAAAACATCACTACACCCCACTCAAATGAACAACTTTCAGCCAGTTTCCAATCTCCCCTTTTTGGGCAAAGTTCTGGAACACGTGTAACTACAGGTGTTCTCGGAGGAAACGGATTATCTTGCAGTCTGGAACCAAACCCTCAGATAGCAACAACCCACTGTTTTAAGCACAAGATTTCTCTGAAATTTCATCTTGGTGGGTGGTTGTATCTCCTTCATCATAAGATTTTAAAGCAGGGGTTGTGTGGCCACTTCTCAAGAATCCTTTAGCTATAGTCCTTAGGCCAACAGAAGCTTGGATTAGACGGCCTGTAAGATGCATTGAGTCAATGTTACTCAGATCTGATCCATCATTGTGCAAGTGCCCTAGAGGACAGAGAGAAACTAGCTGCAGAGGATGAGTAGGGTACAGACAAACGCTGTAAAAACAATATACTCACTGATGCTACTTAGTCAGAGATGACTGACTCATAATGCCCCAGTAGGCTTTTCTTCTTCAGATTTTTCTCTAGCCCAGAAAGTAAAAAGCGGCTGTTGTAATCTCTCTAGCTATTCCTCCTGCATCAGGAAGTAAGCCCACCAAAGAGCATAAACTGAGTGAATGGGCAACAAAGTGGCAAATGCATTTTAACCTAAACAAGTGTAAAGTCATGCACATCGGGGCAAAGAACCCCAAATACACTTATCAACTGATGGGATCAAAGCTTTCTGAGACAAACCAGGAAAGGGATCTTGGGGTTTTGGTGGACAGCTCAATGAAGATGTCAACCCAGTGCGCAGCAGCAGTGAAAAAAGCAAATTCTATGCTTGGCATGATCAGGAAGGGAATCGAAAATAGGTCGGCAAATGTTGTATTGCCACTCTACAAATCTATGGTGAGGCCACATCTGAGTACTGTGTACAATTCTGGTCACCGCACCTCAAGAAGGATATAACGGAACTGGAAAAGGTACAAAGAAGGTCAACAAAAATGATCCAAGGGATGGAGCAGCTCCCTTATGAAATCAGGTTGCAACGCCTTGGTCTTTTCAGCCTTGAAAGACGACGTTTAAGAGGTGACTTGATCGAAGTGTATAAAATCATGCATGGGATAGAAAAGGTGAATAAAGAAAAATATTTTCTCTTGTCACACAACACTAGGACTAGGGGCACTCCTAAAGCTCCAAGGTAGGAAAGTTAGGACTAATAAAGGGAAATATTTCTTCACCCAGAGGGTCATTGGGTTATGGAATTCACTTCCAGAGGAGGTTGTGACAGCTGTCAGCCTGGACAGCTTCAAGGCAGGATTAGACAGATTCATGGATACCAAGGGAATCAGTAGTTACTGAAATGGACATCCAAGTGCCACCTCTGTGTTGATGGAGGCAGGCAGGATTTTCCCCGGGTACTGGTTGTGGGGGGTCGGGAGCAGGTGAGGGTTTTGCCCTCCTTTCTGCTAGAGATCCGTGTGTACAACTGGTGGGCCACTGTGTGACACAGAATGCTGGATTAGATAGGCTGAGGCCCGATTCAGCATGGCTCTTCTGCTATGTTCTTATGTTCTTAAACATTACTTAGTGTCACTGACAGCGGAACCGACTGCCTCTTGTTGATTTGGAATTGCTAGTAAAGCTGGAGAGTACTGTCAAGACAAATTATTTTTTTTCAATTCATTAATATCATTGAATACTATTCAGTCATCCTTAACTATAAACATGTGCACAAGCTCAATGTATTTAGAAATCCCCATCATGTGCTCAGTACAATTCTTTCTCAAATAAGTGTGGCATAATTTAGTGTGCAGTCTTTGGTATCCTGGGAGAAATTAAGTACAATAGCTGCCACATGAGTATGGGTATGCTTGATTATGTGGTTTACTTATGATTGGCAATTTCTCTAGGGGCTCTTCAGTTTTGCAGGATAATTTCAGGAGTACTCAACCCCTCCAGCTTAATCTTAGGGATCTCAAGCCTCTCTTGAACCCCCAACCCATTCCAGAGTTTATGGGATTTGTTATGGTTATGTAGTATCAAGGTGTACCTATACTGTAGAATCAATGCTGTTTGATAGCACTTCAACTGCCCTAACCCATTGTTATAGAATCATGAAAGTTGAAGTTTCACAAGGTTTTCAGCCTTCTCTGCCAAAGAGTGCTGGTACCAAATAGTCAACGTTGTGGAGTGTTGTGTGGCTGTAGGGCTGTGTTCTAGCAGCATTTTCTCCTGACATTGTACCTGCGTCTGTGGCTGGCATCTTCAGAGGATCCTATAAAGATGCCAGCCACAGATACAGGTGAAATGTCAGGGGAAAATGCTGCTAGAACACGACAATACAACCCGGAAACTACACAACACTCCAGTGATTCTGACCGTGAAAGCTTTTGGCATTAAAGTGGTGTCAAATTGAAATAGCACAACGCTGTTGATGCACTCTCAGTGTGATGGAGAACAAAGTACATTTTGAAAAACATAGGACAGCTTGTTTATCTCAGTAGTAAAAGTAGCTAAATGGACCAAATTTGAATCTCAATTTGAAGCTTGACATTTGCTCTGATCTCCCAGCCTGAATGTCCAGTTTCCATTATTTGCACGCACATACAAACATTCATTTATGAGTAAAAGAACTGTGTAAACACTCATTTTGTGTCAAAGGGAACAGGATTTCTCAATACCAGTGGCACAAATATTGACTTTATCCTGGAGAGTTACTATGTATTTGGAACAGACAGGACAAATAAAAAAAGAAGAGGTTACTGTTTTAAAATCTTTAAAGAGTCTTTTCTTAGATTGAGTGTGAAGGAAGGGATGTACTCTAGAAAGATATGCACTCAACTTGGCCTATGATATTGGGAATGAGCTCACCTTTCAGCAAACTAAGATAGGACCCTTCCACACAGCCTTATATCCCAGAATATCAAGGCAGAAAATCCCACAATATCTGCTTTGAACTGGATTATTTGAGTCGACACTCAGATAATGTGGGGCAGGGGTGCTCACACTTTTTCCGCATGCGAGCTACTTATAAAACAACCAAGTCAAAATGATCTCCCTACCCACTACAAAAATGTGAAACATATAAAACAATATCTGCTTTGAACTGGGTTTTCTGAGTCCACACTGCCATATAATCCGATTCAAAGCAGATAACATGGGATTTTATTCAACTGTGTGGAAAGGACCTCAGATAACCCCGGGGCCGGCAGCACTTGGGCGGCATCGGGAGCCTACGGGGCAGGACTGAGCCTTCCTCCCACCCAGTCTGCGATCTACCAGGACGCCCTATGCAATCTACCAGTAGATCGTGATCTACCTAATGAGCACCCGTGATGTGGGGTTTTCTACCTTGATATTTTGGGCTATAGGGCTGTGTGGAAGGGCCTGAGAAGTGCTAAAGGGAAAATATGCATCAACACTAGCAGAAAATGCATAAAGTATTTTGAGAACCTGAGACTGTTTCACACATGGATGCTTAACCACATGTACAGCATCAAGGGATAGCATGCATTAGGAGGAAGCTGTCCAAAATCTGATCCAATGAGATGCAATGCTTTGGATGTTGGACTAGGATGCTATGATACCAAAGTTCAAATTCCTGCTCAGCTGTGGAAACCCTTTGAGTGACCTTGAGCAAATCACACTCTGAGGAAGACAATGCTAATTCTCTTCTGAACTAATCTTATCTGTAATAGGTTCACCTTGGGAATCGGAATAAGTTACCTTATGATAGTATTTCCTGTTCAATCTACTGGTTTGTCGCACTTTTTGAGCTCCTGTAACATGTACTGCACTTATTGAAATTGTATCTCAGCAAATCCTCTTTCCAGCCATATCGCTCTTACATTTAGTATAATTATGTTGTTTTGTTTTTAGTTAATGTTTTTAACTGCTAAATGTTTTCTTCTATGTTTTAATTGTCTTTTGAGCTTGTCCCTTGTAAGCCGCCCCGAGTCCCCAAGGAGAGATGGTTGGCGGGGTATAAATACAAAGTTATTATTATTATTATTGTATCTCTCTTGCCATCTGATGTTGGTATAATTTCTTCAAACATCTTACTTGAAATAGCCCACAAGAGATGCACAACAATTAAACTCATTCTTCTCGCTGAAAGAGGAACTACAAGCATAACTCATGGACTGAAATATGGTTGTGTCCACAGCATCCTGCTCTCAGCAAAGGAACTCTTCATGTATGCATCCTATAAAGTAATGTTGGCTAAAGAGGTGGTAACATCTGTTATCTGATCAGCAAGCAATATACACACCTGAACTTGGCAATGCATACAGATTTCCTTCTTCAAATAGGGTCAAGGGTTTGAAGATCAAACGTCACATCATCCTGCCACCTATTTGCAAAGGATAGGAGCAGTAGTTCTCAACCTTCCTAATGCCGCAACCCCTTAATACAGTTCCTCATGTTGTGGTGACCCCCAACCATAAAATTATTTTTGTTGCTACTTCATAACTGCAATTTTGCTACTGTTATGACTCGTAATGTAAATATCTGATACGCAGGATGTATTTTCATTCACTGGACCAAATTTGGCACAAATACTCCAGAAATCCAAATTTGAATACTGGTGGAGTTTGGGGGAGGGGTTGATTTTGTCACTTGGGAGTTGTAGTTGCTGGGATTTATAGTTAACTTACAACCAAAGAGCATTCTGAACACCAATTATGGAATTGAACGAAACTAGGCACTCAGAACTCCCATGACCAACAGAAAATACTGGAAAGGTTTGGTGGACATTGAGCTTGAATTTTGGAGTTGTTGTTCACCTACATCCAGAGAGCACTGTGAACGCAAATAATGATGGATCTGGGAAAAATTTGGCACAAATATTCAATATGCCCAAATGTGAACCCTGGTGGAGTTTGGGGAAAATAGACTTTGATATTTGGGAGTTGTAGTTGCTGGGATTTATAGTTCACCTACAATCAAAGAGCATTCTGAACCCATCCCACCAGATATAGAATTGGTCCAAACTTCCCAAACAGAACCCCCATGACCAATAGAAAATATTGTGTTTTGTTATGCTCTTTGGTGACCCTCTTACAAGCCCCTAGGTTGAGAAACACCCTAGGCTGAGAAACATTGGATAAGAGATACCACCCTTTGGATTCATTACAGCAAGCATTAGGTAGAAGATAAACCAGTTCACTTCTCCATAGCCAAAAATAGTTATTTATTAATAATTTACGATCTTACATTCTTTAGAATAAAACCTCAAATTTACACTGGCAAATTAGAGAATCTCCCTTATTGACCATCGTATGCAAGATTCTCTTGCATATACACAGCTGCACAATGCTCACACACACTTCCAGTTTTATACAAAAATAAATGCAATATTTTTTGCATTTGAGGTGAAGCTCCCTGAAGAGTTTGTACAGAGGTAATGCACTGTTTAGCACATATCCATTTTAACTCATTTGTTTAGAGCAGAACAAAAAGTAGTTCCTTCTATGAGAAAACAGAACTCTCTTCCAAAAGAAAAAAAGCAAGCTAAACTATTTACAAAGATAAGGCCAAAAAAAAGTCTTAATGAGACCCTGTACTGATGGCACACCCAAGAAATATATATAAAGTGTGTGTGTGTGTGTGTGTGTGTGAGAGAGAGAGAGAGAGAGAGAGAGAGAGAGAGAGAGAGAGAGAGAGAGAGAGAGAGAGAGAGAGAGAGAGACCACCATCATAAAATGCTGGGAGTTGGGAACCGATATGATCTTATCCATTCACAGGGTGTGAATAAACAAAACAACCTCAAAGCAGATGTTCATTTTCTAACTAAGGAAGAAAGTCTGCCTCATTTAACATGCTGCAAATGTAACCTCTGCACTGAGAAAAGAATGGATTACCAAAGAAGTGTGGACAAAAAAAATGCCATCCCTCACGTTGACCTCTTGTACCTATCATTGAAACGGAAGTCTCTGATTCATTTGCAATTTAAAACATTTACATCGATCCAAAACCAAGCATGATAAAGCTCTTGGCAAACCAATATT
The DNA here is from genome assembly GCA_030556195.1 of Anolis apletophallus. Classification (NCBI taxonomy): domain Eukaryota; kingdom Metazoa; phylum Chordata; class Lepidosauria; order Squamata; family Anolidae; genus Anolis; species Anolis apletophallus. The sequence goes on from JARBWK010000009.1 coordinate 86,749,594, forward strand.
CCAAATATATTGAGCTGAAACCCTTCTTTGGCTCCTCTAAATCGATACAAGGAGAGAAAAAAACCCGAAACAATTAAGTCTTCATTGAAGACAATCGGTATTACAAATGCAACAAATACATTTCTCTCAGTCTCACCATAGAAAACATGTGCTCAGAGTGTCTGTTCTCCCCCTAACCGTGTTTGGAAGTCCTCAGTTCCAAGTCACTGCATAGGTGGGGTTTTCTGTTCATTTTGTGCATTCAGCAAAAATAAGCTGCCTACCTAACCAACAATGACTGAAGTTTCTTTTCTTTTCCCCTGGGAGAACTCAGCAAGTCCCCTTCCTTTGCAATAGCAGATTCCAAACTTTGTAACCTTTTACTTTTGTTCAGCACGCAGGCAGACCCCCTGCTCAATAGCAGTGGCCACAAAAGAGTGCAGTGTTTGTTTGCTGCTGTCAAAGAGAGCCATTGAGGAATGATCACATGACCCAGGGTTGGAAGGGCTGGGAAGTTGCTGGCACTCACGTGGACTGCAGCGAGTCCACTTGGAAGACATTTTGGTTGGAAGGAGTGGTGAAGTACAGCTGTTGGCTGGGCACCCGGTTGTCGCACGGGCTGTTCAGCCCCAGAGTCCTTTCAAAGTCCAACAGTTGTCCCATGAAATTAAAGTTGGGGGAAATGTTGGATTTCTTCATCTTGACAATGTCATAGGCATCATTCATGGAGAGGTTGAGCTTTTGCATAAGATAGGCAACTGTCACGGTGACGGAGCGACTGATCCCTGCCAGACAGTGCACAAGCACCCCACAGTTCTTTCCACGAGCCTCATCTGTTAGGCAAAAAGAACAAGGAAGAGTCCGTAAGATAAAGATTTTCATCTGACATGAAAAAAGAAATATTCGAGGACCCAATGTTAAGTGAGATGAGACCCACAGGCATGCATATCAACAGAACTATGTGATGTTCTCCAGATGTTGCGGGCTGAACTTCCCTCAGCTGGGATGGCTAATGGCCAAGGCAAATGGCAAGTCCAAAACATCTGGAGGGCTGTAAATTCCCCATCCCTTGTATTACCTCACTACCCTTTTCTTACATGATGATTATAGTGTTTGTGTTGCCTTCCCAGAAATCAAGTGAGGCAGGCTGTACTATTTTCTCTTGATACACCCAATTTTTAGTTAGAGCCAGGTTTTGAACCCAAGTCTTTCAGATATGTACCCAGTCTTTGATGCATATCAACAGTTGACTTATTTAACCCAATAATGTAGCACCATCTTTGTTACACAGCTATGGGACAACATAACTGCAAGCTCTCCAGCAACTTTGTAAGAAACTCAGCTTTTTGTACTGCAGTTCCCAGTTGTGCTGGCTATACTGACAGAGGAATTCTGAGAATTGCGATCCAGGGAAGTAACATGCAAGGTCTTCTGCACAGAAGGCTCATTCTTCCTGGCACATTTTAACAAAATACAAACATTCACATTTCCTGCACAAGGAAAAGCAGACACATATCTACCTCAGCCTTCTGCTTGACATGCCTATTTTCTATGTGCAATGTGTATTTATAATTGAGGGGAGCTCCCAGACCTGTAGTCTAAAGCAGGTCTACAGCAAAAGCTTCACCGTGTGATTCTACCCTCTGTGCAGCTTAGCGACAAATTGACTACAAGGATTCTCTGTAAAACCACATTCTCCCAAAAGATTAAAGACATGTTAGCCTGCAGCAGAAACAGGGCAGCAAAAGTGGCCATAGGGCCTTGGCGGCACAACGTGAGAACATAAAAGCCACATCCTGCTTCACCTGATACAGAAAACGGCTTCTAATGGATCCCACAGATAAGAAGATCTGTGCTTTTTCAAGTGGCAACAACAACACAGAGCACAACACTTGGCCACCAAAAGAACGGCTCCCTAGTATGGCGCTAAGTGTGGAAAGCTCCACAATGTTGCCCTTTTAGAGAGACAAGCAGATTGCAAAGGTCTATTAAATTATTCTCCAACTGCTGTGCAGTGCAGTCGAACAATGGAGGCATTCAGCTCTTTTAAAAGAAAAAGAGAAGTCACAGGGGACAGCCCATTAGGAGAAACAGGATGTCAACATTGCTAGAAAATGGGCTCCTTTGTAATAGGAAGTACATTATAATGCCTGGAGATTAGTTTCCTTGTGGCTCGCAGCCCACAGTTTCTTCTTGCTGGGCTCAGATTACCTACATTCTGCCCTATCACCAGCCTCATTCAATCAGATTACAGCTCAGTGTATTCCGTCACAGTTAATGCAATCCTAATATGGGTGTGGGGAGAATACAACTGAATCATGTCAGAGAGGAGGAGAAAAGTCTTTCTCATTCATGTCCACTTTTACTCTTGAGCCCTTGCCATGTTTATGGCATGAATGCTGAGCTTAGGAAAGTTACTTTTTCTGGCCCACACTTCCCAAAATCCCATTGACAACAGGAGTTGTAGGCCAAAAACTACATTTTGGAAGCTCTGTGAAAAGTAGGAAACATAGGAACTGTTCAAAACGTTTAGATCAGTAGTTCCCAACCCGTGGTCTGCAAGAACTAAAATATGGCCCGCAGCCTCACCGTTACAACAACTTGCAATGAGAGCGACTAGTCTCATGAAACTGAGCCTTATTAAATATAGTTTTCTATGGGCAAGCAGATGGCAACTACTGGATCATAAATATAGTCTATCCAATGCAATTTTCTGAATCAGCACCCCAAATAACCAAACCAAATCTAAAGTTGACCATAAATTGATTCGTAATCCTTTTGGTACTAATGTTGGAGAGTGGTCCCTGGTCAAAAAAAAGTTGGGAACCACTGATTGAGATCAAAGGTGATCAAGTTTTGTGGAAGTCAATAGAATCAAGGGGAAAATCCTATACATCTTTTCTCAAAACTCAAGATTTAATGGGACTTAGTGTTTGACAGATAACCATAATGTTGTAGTTAAAAACTAACCAGATTGAAATATGCAACCATTTGGATTAATATTTTGGTAATTAGGCAGGGTACTGATCTTTTAAAAATGCATTTGATTAAATAGATGTCTAAATCCACATGGTCTGAGTAGACCCACTGAACCAATAACAATTTCTCGAGTAAAACAACTGGTTTTAAGAAAGTGTTTGTATTTGTATGATACAAAATTGTATTTTGCCCTGCTTTCTTTCCGTTTTTCTATACAAATGCAAAGACTTCCATGGAAATTGACACATCGAAAATGGTATTGCAAACTTCAGACAAATGCCAGTTTTTTTTTCTAAGATGTTTCCACACACCTGGGAAGCTCATAGTCTTTCCCCATGGTTTGATAACATACCAGGAAGCCCACACAAAGCATGCTTCTAAAAAGGTAACAATGCAAGACGACAAATCACAAAGATTCCAGTTATTCATGAAATCTCACCTATAAAAGAGATGGCCTCAGGAAAGAACTGAGACAGATTTTGGCTCCAGTGGTCAGAGATGGGGATCTGCTTGTATTTAAACTCTCCAGCATTCTCAAAGAGGTTCGGCAGGTTCGGGGTGACATTCAAGATGTATTTAATGCCAAACTCTTCCAGAACATCCAAATTAGTGGAATCCTTGGCACAACCCAGGTAGAGGTAAGGTAAGATCTCAACTGGGAAGGAAGGCTGGTTGTTGCACAGAGGGCTGCCATCAGAGTCGGTGGCACTGTTTGGATCTCGGTCAATGTCAGATTCAATGTCTGAAGAAGAGTCTGAGCTGATTCGGAGGCCTCCTAGACCCAGGACTGGCAAAGGGGGAGAGCTGCTGCTACAGGAACTGTCTAGGTTAGTTTCACAATGGAGAGCATATTCTGCCTGGAACTTGCTGAAACCACCTGGGAAGAAAAGCAGAAAGACAGAGTTTGGATGGGTGCTCACAGGGTGGATTCCTTCTTCAATGGAAGCCTATCAACTGGAAGTGCAAACTGGAGAAATCCTGCAAGACTATACAGTTGAGACACTACCAAAAAAAGGAGGAAAGAAACAAATGTGGTTACAAAAATGTGGATCATCTTCTGCAGATCTCTGAAATGTTACATTTTTTTATATTTACTTGGGAAGAGAAGTACTTGGGAAAATTTAAGTGGCCATGCTGGCTAGAGGATGCCAGCTCTGTCCCAAAAAAGTAACTTTTCTTAATTTTATTTATTTATTATTTCGATTTATATACTGTCCTCTCAGACGGCATATAAATGGCTCAGAACGGTTTACAGCATATCGAACTATGACAAAAGACAAAACAGTAAAATAACAAGCAATTTAACAATATTCCACTATTTAGGACTATCAGATTAAAGTTAAGTGTGTGTTGGTGTGTTTGGCAAATATGCTGAAACAATGGTCTCTATCCTATGGAGTCCAATAGGAAAGAGGCATGACTTCTGGTCCATCACATCAGTAAGAGCAATTCTGTGTGATGAGAAAAATAGGTCACCCAACTGATACAACTGGCCTACACTATCAAGTACCAAATAAATCTACAGTTAACCAGGGCAAATTTCCGAGTTACGTTAAAGGGCTGAACACAGTGAACCCCTTCTCTCTTTTTCAACCATTATATTCATTGTTGGGAATTTCTGGTCCCCAAATCCTTAGGGTCTGGTTTGTTGTGAGTTTTCCAGGCTGTATGGTCATGTTCCAGAAGCATTCTCTCCTGACATTTCGTCTGAATCTATGGCAGGCATCCTCAGAGGTTGCGAGGTCTGTTGGAAACTAGGAAAATTGGGTTTATATATCTGTGGAATGTCCAGGGTGGAAGGAAGAAGTCTGTTTGAGATAGGTGTAAATGTTTCAATTGGCCACCTTGATTAGCATTTAATGGCCTAGCAGAAATCCACAAGCATATGGAGAATTTCAACAGAAAGGAAGAAACCATGAAAATGAACAAAATCTGGCTACCAGTATTTAAAAAAAACTCTAAAATCATAACAGTAAATACAGAAAAACACTCAAAATCAGGGGAATTCCAGACAAGAATCAATCAGGGCCAGCTAATCACTTCCCAACAAAGGATTCCCCAGGCAGTAAGACACCAGACCTTGAAACTGCTAGGCCATTAAATGTTAATCAAAGTGGCCAATTGAAACATTCACATACATCTCAATCTGACAAGATTTTTTTTCTCCCACCTGGACATTCCACAGATATATAAACCCAATTTTCCTAGTTTCCAACAGACCTCACAACCTCTGAGGATTCCTGCCATAGATGCAGGCGAAACGTCAGGAGAGAATGCTTCTGGAACATGGCCATACAGCCCGGAAAACTCACAACAACCTAGTGATTCCGGCCATGAAAGCCTTTGACAATACATCCTTAGGGTCCGTCTAAAGTAAACCAATTCAATGTATTTCAAAACCTGCCACACTATTAAGGGAACAAGGAGATAAGCCTCCATTCAAGGCATAACCATGGAAACCTTTCTCTTCTTCTTCCTCTCCTTCCAGTCTGCTTATTGTTGTTTCTTGAAGGGGATTCCTCCGCAAAGCCCTTCCCTCCCCCCAACTTCCCATCAAAGACTTCAGATTTTGCAAGCCTCTCTAGAGTTCCCTTCTCAACAAAGGGAGACAGGAGGTAATAGGATTAGCAGCCGAAGGGCATCTTGGTCTCAAAGGACTTCCTTTGAACCCCAGACAAATGTAACCAGTGGCTTTTACAGCTCCTTGGCAGTTAACCACAGGCACCACCGGTATCTTAACATTCTGATCTGGCAACTCACCCCCAGGGTTTTGTCTGTTTACTCCATGGGCTTCTTCATCTCGCACCCTCAAGTCTGCAAACTATTGGGTAGTGAGACAGCAGACCTTTTGGAAATGAAAGATCTGTAGGAGCCCCTTTAGTATGCGTGGGTAGCAAAGTAACACCATTTGATGTATTGTCAAAGGCTTTCATGGCCGGAATCACTAGGTTGTTTTGAGTTTTCCGGGCTGTATCGCCATGTTCCAGAAGCATTCTCTCCTGACGTTAGAACATAAGAACATAAGAAGAGCCATGCTGAATCGGGCCTCAGCCCATCTAGTCCAGCATTCTGTGTCACACAGTGGCCCACTAGTTGTACACAGGGATCTCTAGCAGAAAGGAGGGCAAAACCCTCACCTGCTCCTGACCCCCAAACCAGTACCCGGGGAAATCCTGCCTGCCTCCATCAACACAGAGGTGGCACTTGGATGTCCATTTCAGTAGCTACGTTTCGCCTGCATCTATGGCAAGCATCCTCAGAGATTGTGAGGTCTGTTGGAAACTAGGAAAATTGCGTTTATATATCTGTGGAATGTCCAGGGTGGGAGAAAGAACTCTTGTCTGTGGGAGGTAGGTGTCAATGTTCCAATTGGCCACCTTGATTATTTATTTATTTATTTACTATTTTTATATGTTGCCCTTCTCAACCCCGAAGGGGACTCAGAGCGGCTTACAGCAAACAACAATACTGCCAGAGTGGCTTACAATGTACATATAACAATATTGCCGGAGTGGCTTACAGCAAACTGAAAAAACAACAAATAACATTAGTGTCATAGCACAACATCAGCACTTAATTAGCATTTAATGGCCTAGCAGCTTCAAGGTCTGGCTTCTTACTGCCTGGGGGAATCCTTTGTTGGGAGGCGATTAGCTGGACATTTCACATATATATATAAACCCCATTTTCCTAGTTTCCAAGAGACTTCACAACCTCTGAGGATGCCTGCCATAGATAGAGGCGAAATGTCAGAAGAGAGTGCTTCTGGAACATGGTCATACAGCCCGGAAAACTCACAACAACCCAGTAACACCGTTTGCCCCAAATTTCTAGCATTATTGCAAGTGAGACACTAAAAATCATTCGCAGTTGGGACTCTGACATTAGTTCTGTTCACATTCCCTTGGACACTCTTGACTGCCCTTTTTGTCTGGAAGCCTAAACTGTATTTCGAAAGGCTCGTCTCCTTGGGGTGTGATGCTCTCATTCTCTAGCCCTGAGTAAAGCTATGTTTTTGGTGGTTGGGTTTTTTTTTTGTGTGCCAATGTGCTTTAACTTCAAAACAGTACTCAGCCCCTCCAGGATTTCAGGCCTTGCAAAACATAGTCCTGAATGGAAAGGAGATAGTTTGGGACGATACAAATCAGACATCTGTTATTATTGCTATGATGTCACTGCTACTGTAATTTTAAAGAGCCAGTATATGGAATACGTTTTCATGTTTACATTGGAAAATGCTTATTGTACTTTTAAAGGTTGTATATTATTTGATGTCCATGGCCTATGGCTGGTACAATACAACAATTCATTCAAAGTCCTGAATGGTGAATGCTTATCCCAAAGTCCTTCCCACTGGGCATCATTTCTTGTGCGTTGGATGCAGAAGAGAGGCAACCCTTCCAGCTCATCACACTAGAGAATGAATCCACTTCAAATCCGGTTTCTGCCTCCTGCAGAATTCTGGGGTTTGTAGTTTAATGAGGCTGCTAAGGGCTCCTCCCTAAACTACAAACCCTAGAATTCTGCAGGAGGCAGAAACCAGATTTAAAGTGGATTCGTTCTTTAGTGTGATGAGGTCCCCAAACTTGCTTCCACTCAGGTAGAAGACAGCTCACAGCTTAAGGTTTAAGGCAGGCCTGGGCAAAGTTGGACCTACCAGGTGTTTTGGACTCCAACTCCCAGCATTCCTAGCAGCCTCAGGCCCCTTCCTTTCCCCCCTCAGCCGCTTAAGTGAGTTGTCACTGCACAGGGACTGACAACTCAAACACCTTACATAAACTTCCCATTCAAGATGGAAGCTGTAACTATGATTAAACCAGCATCCTAGTTATTTATTCTTCATGCTACATAGATTTGTTTAGCTGTTAAGAAATGTACACATTTGGGGGGGGGGGGCTCTTGTAGTTACTCTGCCATCTGGGAAAGATGTTGGTGGGAAGACTTCAATAGGAGAGAGGGGGGTTGCTACTTTAGAATGAAAGAGGCAAGGAAGAAAAGAGGGGGGAGAAGAAGGAAGGAAGGGGAAAAAAGAGGGGAAGGAAGAAGGACGAAAAAGTGAGGAAAGAGGCAGAAGGGGAAGCAAGCAAGGAAAGAAAGGGGGAGAGAAGAAGAAAGAGGGAGAGAGGGGGAAGGAAGAAGTAAAGAAGGAAGTAAAGAAGGAAGCAAGGAATGAGTGAAGGAAAGAGAGAAGGAAGGAAGGAAGGAAGGAAGGAAGGAAGGAAGGAAGGAAAAAGCCAAAGGCTGAATGAGAAATAAGGAAAGAAGGAAGCAAGGGAAGAATGGAAAAGAAAGGGAGGGGGAAGGAAGGAGCTAGAGGCAGAAGAAGAGGGAAGAAAGGAAGGAGGATGAAAGAAAGAAGAAAAGAAAAAAGGGAGAGAGAAAGGAAAAAAGGAGGGAGGGAAGAAGGAAAGAGGGGGAGGGGAGAAAGAAGAAAGAAGGAAGGAAAAGTAAGAGGGAACGAGAGAGGAAGGAGGGAAGGGGAAGAAAGGGGAAGGCAAAAAAGAGGCAGAAGGAGGAAGAAAGGAAGGAAAGGGGGAGAGGAGAAGGAAGAAAAGGAGGAAGGAAAGAATGAAAAAGAAAGAGAAGGAGAGAGAGAAGGAAGGATGGAAGGAGCCAGAGGATGAAAGGCAAGAGAAAGAAGGAAGGAGATGGAAAGAGGAGGAAAGGGAGAAAAGAAAGAATGGAAAAGAAAGAAAGAAAGAGCCAGAGGCAGAAGAAGAGGGAAGCAAGGAAGAAAGAGGGGGGGGGGGAAGGAAGAAGTAAAGAATGAAAAAGAAATAGAAGGAGAGACGGAAGAAATGAGCCAGTGGAAGAAGGGGAAGGGAAGGAAGGAAAGAATAAGAAAGAAAGAGAAGGAGAGAGAGGAGGAAGGAGAGGAGGAAGGAAAGAAGAACAGTGAGAAAGAGGGAGAGCGAAAGGAAAGAGCGATGGAAGGCGGGAGGAAAGAGAGAGAAGGAGAAAGATGGGAGAGAAGAGGGGAAGAGAGAAAGGGGAGAGAAGACCTGGCCTCGCTCAGAGCCCTACAACGGGGGGCGAGGGGCGCAGAGCGGGCGGGGGTCTGGCGTCTAGACGCTCCCAAGGCGACCAATGGAGAGAGAAGGCACAGGAAGGCGTGAGAGGGGGAGAGAGACGGGGGATCCCGGGGAAGCCTTCCTTCCTTGCCCTCCCTCCCTCCCTCGCTCGCTCGGCGGGGGCTTACCTTCCAGGTAGAAGGCCTTGCAGCCGTCGTCCTGGAGGCGCTGGAGCAGCAAGCCCAGGACGGAGCCGGCGGCGGCGTTGTCGTTCCAGCCCCCTCCGCTTCCTCCTCCTCCGACGGCGCTGCTCTCGTCGTAGAGGACGACGGTGTCGGTGCCGCAGCGGCGGGCGAACTCCTCTCGCTCCTCGGGCCCGCGGGCGAAGAGGGCGCGGAGGGGCAGGTTGCCCTTGCGGAGCCGGCGGAGCATCAGCCCCGGCAGGGCCACGCTGACGGCGGACTCGATGTGCGAGGACTCGTAGAGCTCCTGCGGGCGGCAGTCCATCAGCAGGAGCCGCTCGTTGCCGGCCTCCAGCTGCTCGTGGAGCCACGCCACCGTCTTGCCCAGCGCCGCCATGGACGCCGACGGACGGAGCGTATCCAGCATCGGGGGCAGGAAGGGCCCGGAGAGGAAGGCGGGCGCCGGCGGGGAAGAAGGGCAAAGCCGCCGAGGGAGGGAGGGAGAGAGAGGAGCCGGGCCGGGCGAGATCCCCCCGTCAACGCGCCTTGGGCCCAAGGAATCCTTGAATGGAGCAATCCGAGAGGTCTCCTCGCATCCCTCCTTGGCTCGAGCCCACCCTGCTTCCCTTTCCGCCCGAATCCCGCTCTCAATGTCGCTTTTTAATCCGGCCCTTCCTCGCCCCTCCCCTCCGCAAGCAAAAAAAAACAGAATGAAAAAAGCCGGAGTTCCTCAATGGATCCCGGCGCGCGCGGCGTCTCAATGGAGCCCTTTCTCTCCGGCTCGGCCAATCAGCGCTCGCGGACGGGCCCCGTTGCCACGGCGACGGTCCGGCTGGAACAGGTCCTGGTGTTGATGAATTGGTAATGAGTTTGTCATTCACAAAACAAAAAAAAAACGGAAAGGAATTTCCGCTCCGGATAAAGCCGAGGGCAAACAAGCGGCGGCGGCAGCAACTCAGCAGGGAGGGAGGGAGGGAGAGGAAGGAAGGAAGGAGAGAGAGAGAGAGAGAGAAGAAAGGGGGAATGAGGGGAGGAGAGGGGAAGGAAAGCGCAGCCGCGGGAGAAAGCGGGGGAGGGCGGCGTCTGGACGGGAAAGCGGCCCCGGCGGTTACACAACAAAATGGTCCAATTAGCAGAGGGACAAAAAATTAGCAGAGGGACAAAAAGGCAGCCTCCCCCGGCATCCGCGCCACTTCGCAGCCTCATGGGGCCTCCAAGGCGGGGGGGGGGGGGGGATAGAAGATGCTTGAGAGCCCTCCCTCCAAAAACTGGAGGTTTTTAAGCAGAGTCTAAATGGCCATCTTCTGGGAGTGCTTTGATTGTACAGTAGAGTTTCACTTATCCAACATCAACGGGCCGGCAGAACGTTGGAGAAGCAAAAATGTTGGATAATAAGGAGGGATTAATCTATCTATTCTATGTATATAATAAAAGTCAGTGTTTGCGGCGGTGCGGCGGTACGGAAGGAGGAATATGTGCCAGCATTTCGATTGGTTGCCACTTTGGAATTGTTTGCATAAAGGACACTGATTGGCCAGCCTCAGAACTCCAACACTCCAAGGCAGTGTTTTTCAACCTTTTTTTTTTGAGCCGCGGCACATTTTTTACATTTACAAAATCCTGGGGCACACCACCAACCAAAATGACACAAAAGTATACTCTAACACAGTAATACATATAGTTAATATGTTTTTAAATGTATTTATACACTCAGTGTGAAACCTGGGCCTGTTTCAATGAACACAACATATATATGACTTCTTCTCACATATTTATACATAGCTATCATGTCTTCTCTCAGCCTTCTCTTCTTCAGGCTAAACATGCCCAGCTCTTCAAGCCGCTCCTCATAGAGCTTGTTCTACAGAACTTTGTGAAATTTCACCCTGAGTGAAACTTGCCTCCAGTTAACTATGGATGTCATGAAGCTGTTATAAACAGTTCCTTTGGAGGCAACTCTTGAAAAATCCAGTAAAATAGTAAAAAAAAAACATTTCCAAGTGGAGAGGCTCAATTTCTTTCTTGGAAACCTGTGAGGGGGCTGCTAGGAGGGGGGAGAGTGCCAATTTCCCACGGCACACCTGATGATCGCTCGTGGCACACTAGTGTGCCACGGCACACTGGTTGAGAAACACTGCTCTAAGGCACCAGATTATTTGCATAAGGGACTCTGATTAGCCAGCGTCAGAACTCCAACACTCTTAAGGCACCAGACAGAGGGCATTGGTTGCCACTGAGAGACCATTTGCATAAAGGACTCTGATTGGCCAGCAAAACAGAATGCACTTGCATGCTTGAGTTAGCCAAATGACAGGTTTTTTTTCGATTGGAAATTGAATGTTCATTTTCTGGGAGGTGCGAAGGTGCCAAGGAATATGTGGCAGCGTTTCGATAGGTTGCCACTATGGGATTATTTGCATAAAGGACTCTGATTGGCCAGCCTTAGAATTCCAACATTCTACGGCCCCAGACAGAGAGGATTGGTTGCCACTGAAATGGTATTTGCATAAAGGACTCTGATTGGCCATCCACATTCCAACATTCTAAGGTGACTCAGAGGAAAAAAGGAAAGGCCTCAGGCAGTCAGACACTGCAGCCCACAGCAGTGATGGATCAAGACCAAACTTGCCCACTTCACAACACAACCCTCACCCAATGACCAATACAGACCAACATTAGCACACAGAGCCCCCTTGACCCACTCTACACCCTAATACTATTTCAAGGAGGATGGACCACAGATGATGGGACTTGAAATACCTTCACTCACCTTCCGAGACCGCTGCAACCCTCATCCAAAGAATGATCAAGACCAAATGTGACACACCGAGCCCCCAAGACCCACTCTACATCCTGGTGCTGTTTGGAGGAGGAAGGACCATGGCCGATGGGACTTGCAGTATCTTCACTAAGTTCCCGAGACCACTGTGAGCCACATTAACATCTGATAAGGAACAACCTTGACACACAATGCCCTTATCAAATAACCCGGGCACCGCCAGGTCCCCAAGCTAGTAATTATAATAATAATAATACTTTATTTATACCCGCCACCATCTCCCCAAGGGGACTCGGGGTGGCTTACATGAGCCCAAGGCCAACTCTACAGTAAAGCAATCTGGATTTCCTGCAATGTGTGAAAAACTGTGATGTAGGGACACTCTATTTATTTTAATATTTATACCTTACTTTAGTAGTTATACCCTATTTTAAGTCTTTATAAACTTAAAATAAAGGGAAGGAAAGGCTCTTCAAGGCTGGAAGGAGGGAGGGAGGACTGAGGCTATTGTGATATTATAATTGTATATTTGTTTTACATGCAATATTACTAATAATATTGTGATATAATGTTATAGTGCAATGTGACGTGTAGTACTGATATTGTGCTATGGCAGTAATGTAGTTTGTTGTATTTCCAGTTTGCTGTAAGCCGCTCTGAGTCCCCTTCGGGATATTGTGAAATAAATAAATAAAATGAGGAGGGAAAGCGCTTTGGAGAGCGGCGACAGCAAACCCCCACAAAACAGCAAAAATACCATGATATATATTTCAATTTTTTTAAAAATCTGCAAAACAGCAAGTCCGCAATAAGTGAACCGCGAAGTAGCGAGGGAAGACTGTACAACAAAGAACACAACAGTAAAATATAAAGAAAAAAGAAATAAAATACAAGAACCAGTATAAATAAACACATCAAACAATATAAAATCACAATATTTGAACACAGAAAATTGAGCACAGTGGGCAGGGCCAGTTGCAAAGGATTAAAAGTTTAAAAACACTGGGTGAGAGAGCAATGTAATGTATCTGTACAGGGGATCCGGAGGACAAAGTAGGGTTTAATTACACTAGCAGGTACAAAAATGGGGTTCCGAGGGCATTTTATGCACGGTTTGGTCAGGTCAGGGATTAATTGTTCATTCATTCATTGAAGGCACACTGGAACAACCAAGTTTTCAAGCTCTTCCTGAAGACTGCCAGGGTGGTGGCTTGCCTCATATCTCTGGGGAGCGAGCTCCAGAGCCGAGGGGCCACCACAGAGAAGGCCCTCTCCCTCGTCCCCGCAAGTCGCACTTGTGATGGAGGTGGGAGCAAGAGAAGGGCTTCTCCAGATGATCAAAGAGATCACATAGGTTTGTAGATGGAAATGTGGTCACGCAGGTAGGTGGGTCCCAAACCATTCAGGGCTTTGTAGGTAAGAACCTGCACCTTGAATTGGCAGGAAAATAAACAGCAGCCAATGGAGCTCCTTAAACAGGGCAGTTGACAGCAATGGGTTAAATCCTTGTACCGGCAGGACTGAAGACCTACAGGCCAGAGGTTCGAATCTGGAGAGAGCATGGATGAGCTCCTTCTGTCAGCTCCAGCTCCTCATGCAGGGACATGAGAGAAGCTTCCCACAAGGATGGTAAAACAGCAAAACATCTAGGCATGCCCTGAGCAATGTCCTACAGCCAATTCTCTCACATCAGAAGCAACTTGCAGTTTCTCAAGAAGCTCCTGACACGAAAAAAATATATAGAAGTTACCTGGACCGTGCTCTGGCCTACAAGAAGCACTGCTTGAATATCAAGCAAAAAGTGGGTGCTAGAAACAATATCACACGAAAGCTGACTGGCACAACCTAGGGATCACAATCAGACACAGTAAAGACATCTGCCCTTGCACTTTGCTACTCTGATACTGAGTACACATGCCCAGTGTGGAACACATCTCAGCACGCTAAAACAGTGGATTTTTATACCACATTATCACAGGATGTCTAAGCTCCACACCACTGGAGAAATTATACTGTTTAACTGGTATTGCACCACCTGACATCCGTCGGAAAGTAGCAGCCAATAATGAAAGGACCAAGGCATTGATATCTCCGGCCCATCCCCTGTTCAGATATGAAGAAATCAAGAAATAGTTTTCTAAGATCTAGAGAGATACTCACAGGAACACCTTAGCAAGTGAGAGTCCAAAAGTGGCAGGCGAAAACCAGGAACCTCAACCCATGGCTGATAATGAACTAGAGACTTCCCCTTGGGCACCAAGAAGAGTGGACGACTTGGAAGGTGCTGAACGGACTGCGCTCTGAGACCACGAGATGCAGAGCCAACCTCAAGAAATGTGGCTACAAAGTAGAGTCCGAGACAGGTCAGTGTGGAGAAGAGCAAACCAAAACCACCTATTACAATGCAGCCTGAGCCCTGTAATATGTACAATGCTTAAGCGGCTAAGGCGGAACAGGACAGGGCCTGAGGCTGTTAGGAATTGTGGGAGTTGAAGTCCAAAACACCTAGAGGGCTGAAGTTTACCCATGCCTGCTCTACAGAGACTCTCTCATCTCTGGGTATTTTTTTGTATTTAGGAACTTTCCTTTATTTCTAGCAGAGATGGTTGTTGTGTGTCTTCAAATCCTAAAGTGAACCTATACTGGCAAGATTTGTTCAAATAGGGCTTGCCTTTACCTGAGGCTGAGAGAGTGTGACCTCTTTCCAGTCACTCACTGGAGGGTGCATCTAACTGTTGAATGAATGTAGTTTGACACAACTTTATCTACTATGGCTCAGGGCTATTGGAATACTGGGAGGAGTTGTTTTATAAAAATTTTAGCCTTCTCTGTCAAAGTGTGCTGTTTCTTCACCAAACTATAATTCTCAGGATTCCATAGTATTGAGCCATGGCAGGCAAAGTTTCAAACTACATTCATTTTACAGTATTGAACCAGCCCGGGCTTCCCTACCTTAGTGAAATCTGCAACCTAAGATAGACATGAGCCAACAATGTGATGCTGCAGCTAAAAAAGCCAATGGGATTTTGGCCTGCATCAATAGGAGTCTAGTGTCTAGATCCAGGGAAGTCATGCTACCCCTCTATTCTGCCTTGGTCAGACCACACCTGGAATACTGTCCAATTCTGGGTACCAGAGGTATTGACAAGATGGAATGTGTCCAGAGGAAGGTGACTAAAATGATCAAGGGTCTGGAGAATAAGCCCTATGAGGAGCGGCTTAAAGAGCTGGGCATGTTAGCCCACAGAAGAGAAGACTGAGAGGAAACATGATAGCCATGGCTAAATGTGTGAGGGGAAGTCATAGAGAGGAGGGAGCAAGCTTGTTTTCTGCTGCCTTGGAGACTAGGACACGGAACAATGGCTTCAAACGACAGGAAAGGAGATTCCACTTGAACACTAGGAAGAACTTCCTAACTGTGAGAGCTGTTCAGCAGTGGAACTCTCTGCCTCGGAATGTGATGAAGTCTCTTTCTTTGGGGGCTTTTAATTAGAGGCTGGATGGCCATCTGTCAGGGGTGCTTTGAATACAATATTCCTGCTTCTTAATGGCAGGAGGTTGGACTGGATGGTCCACAAGGCTATGATTCTATGATTCTCACGTCCTCCATGAATGCTCTACTACACTTTTGTTAGCAGGGATAACAAGCACACATTCAACCATGCCCCACGCATATTTCTCTTCTCCAGGAACACTCGAAGGCACAAGATTTGAGGGGGGGAGACACTGAGAAAAAGGCCTGTTGACCTTAAAAACAGTCATGAGAGAGAGAGAGAGAGAGAGAGAGAGAGAGAGAGAGAGCTTGCAGCCTGCTCCTCTAAACCTCAGATTTGGCAATGCACCCTCTGGGCAAGCATAATGCATAGCCGCGTGGGCGTGAATTACATGAGGAACGTCCCAGAGAAAGCCGCCTGGCATTTGCTGGGCCACCAAGCAGGTTGTGGCTGCTGCTAGAGCTTTTACTCTCCATAGGTGCAGCCACATGGTAGAATTCATGCAGTTTTGACTCCACTTTAATTGGCACAAGTCTATGGAATCCTAAGAGTTGTAGTTTAGCAAGGCACTCTTGGGCAGAGAAGGCAAAAGACTATAAAAGAAGCTATAACTATTGTGATTCCATAGCATTGGACCATGTCAGTTAAAAGTGGGGTCAAACTGCATGAATTCTACAATACAGATGCACTCTATGGTTCCTTCCAAGAGCTTGAAATGCAATTCTAGAATGAGTAAATTTGCTTAATTGCTACTTGTCTTATTATGTATTTATTTTTATCCCCATGGGGCAGCATTCTCAACCTGGGGATCGCGAGGGGGTGTCAGAGAGGTCGCCAAAGACCATCAGAAAACACAGTATTTTCTGTTGGTCATGGGGGTTCTGTGTGGGAAGTTTGGCCCAATTTTATCCTTGGTGGGGTCCAGAATGCTCATTGATTGTAGGTGAACTATAAATCCCAGCAACTACAACTCCCAAATGTCAAGGTCTATTTTCTCCAAAATCCACCAGTGTTGACATTTAGGCATATTGAATATTCATGCCAAGTGTGGTCCAGATCTATCATTGCTTGAGTTCACAGTGCTCTCTGAATTTAAGCAAACTACAATGCCAAAACTCAAGGTCAATGCCCATCAAGCCTTTCCAGTATATTCTATTGGTCATGGAAGTTTTCTGTGCCAAGTTTGGTTCGATTCCATCATTGGTGGAGTTCAGAATGCGCTTTGATTGTAGGTGAACTATAAATCTCAGCAGCTACAACTCCCAAATGACAAAATCAATCTCTCCCTCCAACCTCACCAGTATTCAAATGTAGGCATACCGGGTATTTGTGCCAAATTTGGTCCAGTTAATTAAAATAAATCCTTAATATCAGATATTTACATTATTATTTATTATTTTATGTAGAACATTTATACTCCATCCTTCTCTACTTCTGAGGAGGGACTCAGGACAGCTTCCAACACAGTGTAAAACACATAATAAAATACAGCCATATACATTAAACTAGTTATAAATATACATTAAAAATAGTTCACAAGATTAAAATCACCCAAAACAGTCCAATTGCAGTAAAAACAGTCTGTTCTGCAAATGCTTGAACCCATAACCAGGATTTAAGTTTCTTCAAGAAGGACAGGAGGGAGGGGACAGATCTAACCTCCTTAGGGAAGGAGTTCCACAGCCAAGGGGCCACCACGGAGAAGGCCTTGTCTTTCATCCCCACCAAACGTGACTTCAATGGTGGTGGGACCGAGAGCAGGACCCCGATGATCTTAAGGTCCTTGACGTTTTGTAGAGGAAGGTAAATTCAAACAGGTAAACCGGGCCAGAACCATTTACGGCTTTATAGTATATGCATTGCAATTCATAACCACAACATGAGGAACTGTATTAAGGAGTCACAGCATTAGGAAGGTTGAGAACCACTGCCATAGGATCTCAAGGTATTGAACAATTACATGACACAATACAATAGAATTTACAAACAAGGGAAATGCATATACATTTGAACACAAAAATTTTAAAAAATATTTGCATCATGAGACTAAAAATACTATTATTAAAATACAGTAAAAAAAATCAATATTTAAAAACTTCCCCCGCTCCAAAGCCCACCCACAACATCCTCAGCAGCTTGCTCCCTCATTAGTAGCATAGCTAGCTTGCTTCTTTACTGTTTTTGCCTTTTTTCCTCCCTCCCTCCCTCCCTCCCTCTCGCTCCTGCTCCTCCTCCTTCCCACTTTCCTGTGCTTTCAGTGGAAGCCTTCCCACGCACTAAACCATTCCCCCGCTGTGAGACGCTCGAGGCGTGCGCTTCATTGCTACCCTGAGAGGAAACCACCCAGCAAGCGAGGAAACTGCTTTGCCATCAGGCAGCAGCTAGTGCAAAGGGCCTTGTATTAATAGGCAGGGCTTCAATGGCCCACATTGGAGGAAATCCTGTGCCGAGGTCAAACTTGTTTTGTTGTTGCAGCTGCTTGGCTGCATCAAGTTGACATTGTGGCGACCCTAGGAATGAGACCCCCAAGAGCCCAGCAAGCAAGTGCCTCTGTTTCAGTCTTGCAAACTCAGGGCAGCCTGAATTCCTTGATTGCATCAATTCACCTTTAGGGTGATGGAATCATAGAGCCAGAAAAGACCAAAGAGCCGTCTCATCCAATCCGCTGCCCATTTGTTGATGTTGTTTACCTGCTTCTCCTCAGGGTTCCAGGCAGAGAACAACATCATTAAAATACATAGGTAATTTAGAAAGCAGCAAGGGAAAACAGCACAACCACACTGGACAAGAATTTTAGATATGACATTTATTTGTTTATTCATATATTTATGGCATTTTTTTTGTCGTGTCAGGAGTGACTTGAGAAACTGCAAGTCGCTTCTGGTATGAGAGAATTGGCCATCTGCAATGACATTATCCAGGGGACGCCCGGATGTTTTGATGTTTTTACCATCCTTGTGGGAGGCTTCTCTCATGTCCCCACATGAGGAGCTGGAGCTGATAGAGGGAGCTCATCTGCGCTCTCCCCAGATTCGAATCTGCGACCAGTGAGTCTTCAGTCCTGCCAGCACAGGGGTTTAACCCGCTGTGCCACGGGGGGGCACCTATTAATGGAAATGGAAATGATATAGTACTTGTTCAGGCCTTGGTGGTTTGTTTAAGTGTATGTAAAATGTTCACTCTTTTGTAAACTGTTTATACTGAATGTTGTTAATGTAAGTATAATAAAATTTATTTAAAAATACAATCCAGTATTTTTCAAAATGAAAAAAACATAGATAAAACAGAAAACAATTAAAATACATTTACCGTATATACTGGAGTATAAGCCGGATATGAAACCTTTTTTAAGGCTGAAAAGGCCTCCCTTGGCTTATACTCGAGTCAAAGTTATTTATTATTTTACTCTGTGGTTGTTGCTATTATTATTACATGTGTTATTTTACTCTATTATTATTACATTTACATTATTTTACTCTGTTATGATTTTATTACATTTATTATTTTACTCTATTATTTTTTAATTTATTATTTACTCTATTTATTATTGTTATTACATTTATTATTTTACTCTATTATTATTGAAAGGCTACATAAGCACATTTACACTAAAGAAGGTTAGGATAATGATTTAATCAGAGTTGGACAGTCCTTCTTACAGTTTTATGTAAATATTAGCCATCCCCTGCCACGCGTTGCTGTGGCACAGTCTGTGTATATGTGTTTTGTGTGTGTAGATATACGTATATGTGTGTATTTATTTGTGTATATATGTGTGTTTGTGTATATATGTGGTTTTGCACATGTGTTGTAATGTATTTTTGGGGCTTTTTTGGGCTTTTTTGAGTTTTTCAGTGTTTTTATGAGTGATGGTCACTCGTTGGCCTGATAGGTGTATTTTGCCCAAATTCGGTGTCAATTTTTCCAGTGTTTTTTGAGTTATGTTAATCCCACAAACAAACATTATATTTTTATTTATATAGATTCAAAAACATTTAAACTACTGATGCCTCAATTAATGTAAATTTATCAGTATCTATTTTTATTTTGAAATTTAGTAGTAGCTGCTACAATTTCCACCTTTGGCTTATACTCAAGTCAATACATTTCTCCAGTTTTTTGTGGTAAAACTAGGTGCCTTGGCTTATATTCAAGTAAGCTTATACTCAAGTATATACGGATATTAAGAAGAGTGGGAGATTCTGTACAGCAGGGGTGCTCATTAGGTAGATCGCGATCTACTGGTAGATTGTGTAGGGCGTCCTGGTAGATCGCAGGTAGGGCGGGAGGAAGGCTCAGTCCGCCCCGCAGGCTCCCGCCGCCGCCCAGGTGCAGAAGGAATTTGGACTGGATAGCCCTTGGAGGTCTCCACCTATTCTAGGAACCCATTGTTATTACTATTATTATCATCAGAAGCTGAATGGCCATCTGTGATGAATGCTTTGATTGTGTTTTTCCCTTATGGCAGAAGAAGGTTGGACTGGATGGCCCTTGGAGGTCTCCTCTACTCTAGGAACCTGTTGTTGTTGTTACCATTATTATTAGTAGTAGTAGTAGCAGAGGCTGAATGAATATTATCTTCATTGTTATTATGAATAAATTCAGGGGCTTATTATACTCACATTTAGTTGAATTCAGTCTTAAAATATATTATATGGCTCTCACTGAAATAAATTTCCAAATGTTTTGCTTTTATGGCTCTCTGAGTAGTGGGTAGGGAGATCATTTTGACTTGGTTGTTTTATAAGTAGCTCGCATGCTGAAAAAGTGTGAGCACCACTGCTGTACAGCAAGGGTTGGTCTAGATGGCCCTTTTGGTCTCTTCCAACTCAATGATTCTGTAATAGTCATCTGTGAATGCAGAACAAAGATTAAAACATCAATACTAATGAAATGTAAATTTAAAATCCATGGTTTAAAAATGATAAAGAATTGTGCATCCACAATTATTAGCATCCGCCGAGGTCCTGGAATCAAATCCCAGTGGATACAAAAGGCCCTCTGTACAATTTTTCCAAGTCAACTGATCTCTCTATCTGTCCAAAGTATGATAGACTTTTTAATTTCCAATTTCTCAGTGTAGGTATGTACATGTCTCCGTTTAGCCATGGCCTCCAATGAGAATTCAGGTCTGAAATGCTCTAGGACTCATTCATTTCACTTTTTCACAATCCACTATTTCCATAGAACCTTCTTCAAAAACTACATTTCAAATGAGTTAATTCCTCTCCCCTCCCTTCACCTATCATCTTTCTTCACCATCCTGCTTGTTTATTTGGAAGCAAATTGACATTTGCTACCCAGTAGGCACCCTTTTCCACTACTTTATGAGGGCACATGCTACTAAAGCCCATGAAGGCATAGGCTGCAGGGAAAATAATGAAGTGCCAAATTCTGAATATTGCTGTCACATGTATTATATAAACAGTGCAGAATCCCACAGGGTAGTTTCCCTTTTTATTGAGACAATTTGAAGGAATATAACTTTATTAAGTCAACTTAAAGGAACATGCAATTTAAACAGCATTTGAATAGTTGCATGATTCTTACCCCTACTTTACAATACTGAGAAGCAACCTGGAAATTCTGATTATGGCACGTACTCAAGGACTGGCTATTAGGGAATAAAATCTATATGTGATAGTAGAAGTCTATGCATAGTTATTTATCGCATCAGAAGCAAATTGAGAATACAGTTATAATGTATTTTTAAAACCACAAACAAAGTTAAAAACTTGACATTATACTAAATTTTCTTTGACCAGAAGCTGGCCGCTTGGAGTGCCTCTGGTGTTGCTGTAAGAAGGTCCTCCATTGTGAATGTGGCAGGGCTCAGACTGTAAATGGTCTGTGTTTTGCTCTTTTCCACCCTCACATGTTCCAGACTCCACTTTGTAGCACCATTTCTTAAGATTGGCTCTGCATCTCGTGGTGCCAGAGCGCAGTCTGTTCATTGCCTTCCAAGTCTCCCAGTATTCTGTGTGCCCAGTGGGGAGTTTCTAATCAGCCACTATTTAAGATCCTGGGTTTTAACCTGCCACTTTTGGACTCTTGCTTGCTGAGATGTTCCTGCGAGTATCTCTGTAGAACTTAGGAACTATTTCTTGATTTAAGTCATTGACATGCTGGCTGATGTCCTAACCGAGGATGGGCCAGAGATGTCAATGCCTTGGTCCTTTCATTGTTGGCTGCTATTCCCCAGCAGATATCAGGTGGAATAATTTCGGCTAAGCAGTATAATTTCTCCAGCACTGTTGGGTGTAGACATCCTGTGGTAATGCAGCATGTCACATTAAGAACCACAGTCACTGTTTTAACATGGTGAGATGTATTTTATTATTTCAATTTCATACTGGGCATGTGTATTGAGCAGCAAAGTAGCAAAGCACAAGGGCAGATGTCTTCAGTATATCTGGTTGTGATCCCCAAGATGTGCCAGTCAGCTTTCGTATGATATTATTTCTGGCACCCTCTTTTTTTTTTGCTTGATAGTCAAGCAGTACTTCTTGTAAGCCAGAGTCCAGTCCAGAGTCACTCCCAAGTATTTTGGTGTGCTGCAATGCTCCAGAGGGTTTCCTTCCCAGGTGATCCTTGAACTTATGGAACCCATTAGGTTCCTGAATGCTCTAAGGGACTGGGAACCCTTCAGCGACTCGGTCGATGGGCTAGTGGAACATTGGAATACCAATCTTTCCGCGGCCCTAGACGAGATCGCCCCCAGGCGTTCTCTCCTTCCCCGTAGTAATCGCCGCCATGGTATACAGAGGAGCTGCGGGCGATGAAACGGAAAAGGAGACAACTAGAGGACATGTGGCGGAGTCTCCGTGACGAAGCGTCGAAATCAGCTTATAAACAATTTAAGGAGGTTTATGAGCAAGCTATCAAGGAAGCAAAAAAGGCCCACTACTCCTCCTTGATAGAGTCAGCCAGCTCTCGCCCAGCCCAATTATTTAAGGTAATTCGGTCACTGACAACAATTCCAACTGTCCCAAAAGATAGGGGTTTGGCTCCAACGGCTGAGGCCTTTCAGAGCTTTTTTGCTGACAAGATTTCGACCCTCCGCCGGGACATTCCTGCCACTTTTGATACAGTTAGTGAACTCGAGACTCCGCCGCCTCGGTGGGCCCACCTTCACCCGTTTTCTACCGCTGGACACAGCAGCTGTCGATGGGTTACTGACTGCAGCTAGACCAACTACTTGCTCCCTCGACCCGTGCCCCTCCTGGCTTGTTAGATCTTGCCGGGAGGGTTTACGTGGCCCCCTGGGCACGATCTTAAATAGCTCCCTTGAGCAAGGAGTCTTCCCAGGGGGATTAAAAGAGGCTATGGTGAGACCGCTGCTGAAGAAGCCGAATTTAGATCCTTCGGCTCCCTCCAATTACAGGCCTGTTTCCAACTTGCCTTTCTTAGGCAAAGTAATTGAGAGGGCAGCAGCGGATCAGCTGCAGCGGTTCCTAGAAGACACAGCTGGACTTGATCCCTTCCAGTCCGGCTTCCGTATTGGGCACGGGACGGAGACCGTACTTGTCGCCATTACAGACCAACTTCGCCGCCAGCTGGACCAGGGCGGATCAGCCCTGCTTGTTTTGTTAGATCTGACAGCAGCATTTGACACCGTAGATCATGCACTATTGACCCACCGTTTAGCCGCTTCCGGGGTGAGGGGGACCGCCCTTAAATGGGTGACCTCCTTCCTCCGGGACCGGGGACAACGTGTGGAGGGGGCGGGGAGGTCTCCGGGAGGCTCCCACTTGATTGCGGGGTCCCCAGGGGGCCATCCTCTCCCCTTATTATTCAATGTGTATATGCGCCCTGGCCCAGCTGGCTCGTGACTTTGGTCTGGAGTGCCATCAGTACGCTGATGACACCCAGCTTCTGCTGAGAATGGACGGCAGGTCGGACTCCGCACCGATTGTTTCCATCTGTGCCTTGAAGCCGTGACTGGTTGGCTGTGTGCCAGCCGGCTGAAGGTGAACCCATCGAAGACAGAGATACTGTGGCCTGGTCGGCCTGGGCTGGATGAGTGCCGGCTGCCTACCCTGGACGGCGAACGGCTTAACCCATCGCCGTCAGTTAAGAGTCTGGGGGTTGTGCTGGATTCCTCACTGACCATGGAGGCCCAGGTCTCCATGGTCAGCAGGACTGCATTTTACCACCTCCGACAGGCTAGGCGACTGGCCCCCTACCTGTCCAGGACGGACCTGGCCACGGTGATCCAAGCGACGGTCATCTCGAGACTAGACTACTGTAATGCCCTCTACGTAGGCCTTCCTCTGTCAACGATCCGGAAACTCAAGCTAGTGCAGAATGCCGCAGCCCGCTTGCTAGCAGGAGTGCCGGCGAGGGAGCATATTACACCTACCCTTCGGCAGCTGCACTGGCTTCCCATTGAGTACCGGATCGCCTTCAAAGTGTTGGTTCTGACCTTTAAGGCCTTGCACGGCCTGGGGCCTGCGTACCTGAAGGACCGCCTTACCCCGCACGTTCCCCGAGATCACTGCGCTCAGATGAGCAGAATCTGTTGCTAATTCCATCAGTCCGCTCCTGCCACCTATCGATGACTAGACAAAGGTCTTTTTCTGTGGCGGCACCAGGGCTCTGGAATGCCCTCCCGGAGAGTGCCCGAGCCATTTCGGAATTGGGCCCATTTCGGAGGGCATGTAAGACGGCCCTCTTCGGGCTGGCTTTTAACTAAGTGCCCGAGGTGATAACTCCTGATATATGTCTTCCTAACCCATGCTTTGACCTTTGTAAATGTTTTAATGTGGCTTGTGTGTTTTTTGGTTTTATACTTTTATTGACTGTAATTGGCCGCATGCCGCATGTTGCGCTGTGCTGTTGATGTAATCTTATGTGATCCGCCCCGAGCCTGCTGGGAGGAGCGGAATACAAAAATGAAATATAAATAAATAAATAAATAAACTTCAAGCTGAAAAGCACACGTCTATGTTTGGATTAGGAATCAGCCTATGCATGATTATTTGGAAATACACCTCCATTTAATGCAACTAATGCAACTAATGAGGCTGCAATTGTATGTTTTTAATTGTTAAATTGTTATTATATTTTTTTTCGGGAGGGGGTTGACTTGTTGCTGTGTTGTATTGAGGGCAGAGACTGCCTGTGTAAACCATCCCGAGTTGCCTTTGGGCTGAGAGGGGCGGTATAGAAACGTGACAAACAAACTAAGTTTACTGCAATACTTAGGAGCAGAACTACAAATATGGCTACCATACTTACCAGGCCATAAGTATTATTGAACTCACTGGAGATTATTTAATAGACATATGCAGGAATGTGCTATGAACAACTAACATAAACTTTTATATGAAAATATATCTTCTACTGTAGTACAATTGAATCCCAAATGGTCCCCTGCTGGCCATTGTTGGTAACTTTTACATGATATTTATCAAAGAAGTAAACTTTAGAGTCAGTGCTTTGCAGTGGTTACAGTGCTGAAGTGGGAGATGTGTGTTTAAATATACCCCTTGAAACAAGAAACTCACTTAGCCTCAACCTGGACTAATGGTGGGTGGTCTCTTCCATGTTAGTGGGTAATGAATCCACCTAGGTTAGAATTCTTACATTAAATGAACTCTCCAAGGTTCTGAAACGTATTTCTAAATATGCCTAGTAGAATAGCTACTAGCTCCCTGAAATCTAGCCAAAACCTGAAATGGATTAACTGTCCCACAAATTTGGAAATCATAAGTCACCAGTTTCATGACCTATTTTGCAAGACATTGTGAAGAAATCTGCAGAGGGGGAGAGCCATATGGAAGAGTTCATGGGAGAAAACGTGATGTAAATAAATAAAGTTAGAAAGTTATAAATTTAGACATTTATAAACTTATCTGTGCAAGTCTATGTATGTCTACTCGAAATAAAATAAATCATGTTGCACTTACTGAGGCTTACACCCAAGTCAATATGCATAGAATTTCTGAGCAAGTCCAAATTGTATGTGTATCTTACTTGAAAGTCAGTACACTTTGGTTTCCTAGTCTCCGCTATTGTTTTGACTCACAGCAATCATTGTATTGTCTCTAAGCTTATGGCATTGTGCTCCTTCCAGTTTGGCAAGATTTTAATAAAGTTTACTGTAAAGCAAGAAGGGAACCCAAGGATCAGAAATGCCTCATTTTGGTGACCTTTCCATCATCATTTCCCTGCCAGGCTTTTTTTTTAAAGCCCTGAAATGGTACCATAGCAAAAAGAGTAGAGGAAGCTGATGTTTCTTTCAGGTTCTCCCAGGATAGACTAAACCCCCACCTTTCACCACTGTATTCAAAGAAGTAAGTGGTTCCTTGTAAGAGTTAAGGTCCAGTACTCACATTGACACATGGATAAATGAGTCTTGGTTTTGGGGGTTAATATTTTGACTAAAATTTCTAGACTTATACAAGAGTATACTATATAGGAGAATTCATAGCTGTCCTTTCAAGTCTTAGCTTTCTCCCGATTACTTGCCTTACACATTTGTTATCTTCTGGGTTTCCAAGCTGCTCTTCTTGCAAGTCTCTAGCTGCTCTAACACCTCTCTAAGGTCATGAGAGGGCTGCCCAAGATCATATGAAAAGTGTAAACAAGTACCAATTGTCAGTGAACAACAGATCAATACATCTATGCAATGTATTCTTGGCTTTTCTTCATGAACGAAGATTCAGGAAAGACTCATCCCATGCTTTCTACAAGCGTGTTGATGATTCGGAGGTTAGATGTGTCCTTCGAGCCTGTGCAATGGATTTTTCTGGTGGAGCACAGCGTGCACAAAACTGGCCTCACCCTTTAAACCAAAGGTTCGTCTGCTGGGGCCTAGCAAGCTGGGATGGTGGCAGCAAGGTCCTCAAGTCGAAGGTTTGGTTCGAGTTTCCTTCTCTAGATGGTTGACTTTACAGGGTTAAACAAGCACCATCTGCCCGGGTTTGAAATCAGAGTTTTCCTTCTCCTAGGATGGTTGCCAAAAGGCTAGAGAGCCCATCCTGCCCTTTGACGCTCTTTGTCAGACCCTTCGGTTGTGACCTGTCTGACATGGGAGGCCCTACCGGTGGCTATTATGCCATCGCTAGCATAGCTCACAACTTCATTAGGGTACACAAGCCTCTCCCACACAACAAGGGGGCACCAACGGAGAGGGCAATGTATTAATACAACAGAAAAAGAAACATGTTGCAAGGGAAAATCAGATCTGGTTACAAATGAAGGTTCCAGTCCTTACTCAGAAAACTAGTGGGGTTTACTGGTTCAAGTCTTGGCCTAGGAGTCTAGGAGACAATGGTTCAAATCCCCTCTCCACCATGGAACCCCAGTAGGTGATTATTTATTTTATTTACAGTACTTACATTTTACTCTTCTCACTCCAAAGGGGACTCAGGGCGGATCACAGAACACATATATGGCACACATTCAATGCCAATTATACAATGACAAGACAGACAACAGATAGAAATATACGTATATAGGCTTTTGTATCTTTCGGCATCATTGAGGTTGTACTTAGTTCTGGTCACAGGGGTGGGGCAGGGAGTAGGCTGTGGCTCCATCTCCCTGCCAATGAGCTTTCTTTGTTCATAGACTTACTTCTTTTTCTAATCGAAACACCATGCTTAAATATCCCCCCACTTTAATGTGGTACTTATTTATCTACTCACATCTGTTTTTGAACTGCTAGGTAGGCAGACGCTGGGCTAAAGGTCAGGAGCTCATTCTGATACAGGCTTTGAACTGTCAACCTTCAACTGTCAACCTTGGCAAGATTGATTGCAGCTGGTGGTTAACCTGCTGTGCTAAAGCCCAGGAAGTGGCATTCTCAGCCTAAAAGTAAGGCAACCCTTTTCTCGGCAAAACCCACCTATAGAGCTCCCTTTTGGCTTGTTGCTTTTTTGAAAGCCTGACAGCTTTTTTTCAGGCTTGTTGGAAGGCAAGAGTGGTGCAGATACGATAGCTAGGTTTTTTGGCTTCTCTAGTGAAATACACCACCCCAATTTCAGATGATTTTTGACCAAAAAGAAAATAAGAATTGAGTGGTTTGGGGAATGTAGAAGTGTTATTTATTTACTTTGAGGAGAAAAGTTTGGTGGAAGCCTGTAGGGACCTAGATATGATCCGCAGATAGCATTTTACTCACTCCTGCTGTAAGAATAAAATAGAGATAGATCAGGACCATCTATACTCCATTGAGCTTATTGAAGAAAATGTAGAATATACACCAATTAATTAATTAATTAAAGGCTATAAATATGATATATGAATAAATGCTGTCTCTTTACTGTTGGCTTTCATTGCAATGTGCAATCCAACAAAGGAACATGGTTGATCCAAAATCCAATTTTGATACCACGAGGAATAGAAGAATCTACTTTTTCATGAATTGTTTTCTGTGGGGAATTAAAAGGCCTTATGTAGAACTTCCATACGGAATTACAAGCCCAGAGCAATTGAGAGAATGTGGAACTGTATGGGGTTAGCAAATTATCCATCCAAGCAACAGTAGTGTGTTCAAGTACTTTGGGTGCCTAACATACAAGATTGTTCCCCTCTAGTTTTTATGGCTAATATTTATGGCTTTATCAAGATGTCGACTGTATTAAGATTTTATAGGCTATACAGAAATGCCCATTTTATGACAAGTAAAACATTTTCAGTCACCATTAATGATGTTACCATGGACTGCTTGCTCATAAAATCATCTATTCTTATTCACTTACACAGTGACTAAATGCCAGCAGTATTACATAATGATCAACTTAACTCCATGTTCTTTTCCTTTTTAGATTACGGCCACCTAATCTTAAAGGTAATAAAAAGTCAAAGAGCCAGTGTGATGTAGTGGTTAAAATACTGATCAAAAACTTGGGAGATCTTGCTTCAAGTCCCCACTTATAGAAATCTTGCTTTTTTCACCATGGGCCAGACTGCATCTCATGAGACCCTGGAGAGGATAAAGTGGAGAAGAAAACAATCACGTATCCTGCATTGAGCTTGATGGAGAAAAGGTCATATGATTAATAAATATTACATCATGTAAGTAAGATAAACTAAGAGACTTTTTCACACATATGTCTAAGGCACTTGGCTACATTCTTAAATGGTAGAAATTCAAACCTTGGCCTTTGGGGGATTCTGGGAGCTGTGGTCCCCAAAGTAAGTTTTCCAAATAGCATCTGGTAAATGTACAGTTTGTGTAAACATTCCAAGAAGCTGGACCTTGTTGTCCACGCAAACTGCTTACTTACTTACTTACTTACTTAGGCGATCCCTCATTGATTGAGTAAGATTGTCTTCCAGGTTCGTTGTACTGGCGATGGATACGTAGGTGACTGTGGAGCCCTATTCTTGACCTGCATGTTCTCCTGCAGTGAGGGCATCGGTTTCCAGGTGGGAGGTGGTTCCGGTCGGGGTTGGCTTGATGTGCCTTCTGCTTGGCACATTTCTCTCTTTCGCCCTCCATTCATGCCTCTTCAAACTCTACAGCACTGCTGGTCACAGCTGACCTCCAAGCTAGAGTGCTCAAGGGACAAGGCTTCCCAATTCTCTGTGTCTATGCCATAGATTGTCTTTGAGCTCATCTTTAAATCTCTTTTCCTGTCCTCCAACATTCTGTTTTCTGTTCTTGAATTCGGAGTAGAGCAACTGCTTTGGGAGACGGTGGTCAGGCATTCGGACAATGTGGCCAGTCTGGCATAGCTGATGGCAGAGGACTATCGCTTCAATGCTGGTGGTCTTTGCTTCTTCCAGCACGCTGACATTTGTCCGCCTGTCTTCCCAGGCAAACTGCATGATGATGTGCACTAGTTATTTTTACATAACACAACCCAACTCCCCAAAATGTCATGGTGTCTTGGTTATTAGGTTTATTTCTGTGGTAATTTGAAGCTCTGATTCAACAAATTGCATTGGATAGACCACATAAGCTCTTGTTTCTTACATATGGTTATCATAGTTTTCTATGGGGGAGTAGATGCTGAGTGGTAGGTGTCATATGTTCTGTATCTCAAAACTCAAGCTGATATGGGGAAAATGGTGCCATTTTTGGAATCAGCAGGTCAAATAGATCCAGAAATAGGTCTAACTTTTGAATCACCAAAATGCATGTTAGGCAGTGAATTCAATCATGGACCAAATATATCAGAGCTGGACAGAAGAAAAATAATCATCATCTCTGTGCTGGTCTGTGACCGTAATAAAGTTTTGATTGATAATCATCATCTACAGGTAGGTCTCTGGGTGATTTTAGCGTAAAATTGCTAGGGAAAGGAATAAACCGAATCATAGTGATGTGCAAATCACAAAGGATCTTATGGCATCTTAAAAGCTAACTGAGAGAATGTCTCATTCTTCAAGATGCTAAGAGATTCCTTTGCATACTGATATTCTAACCAACGATGTCTTTGAATTCGACGAGGGTTGAATGAAAAGTAATGCCTCCACCTTTGTTACTTGGGTTTGGATGGGAATATTTTAATAAATCAAATGAAGAAATAATCCTTAGAATGTGCTCTTTAACTACCACTATTCACTTTCCACATAATCACCAGACAATTGGATATATTTCTGCCAACAATGAACAAATTTTCTGAAACTGTCACGGAAGAAGTCAACACTCTGTTTTGGGTACCTATCGTGCACAGATCTTCCGATAGCCAAGCAAAGCAATAATATGACCCACACATTCTTGTGAAATGCTGATTATGCTTGAAATTTCTCTCTGAGTGATATGACGATCATCCTGAATCAATCTGTCAATCTTTTGTTTGTGAAACTCGTTGGTTGCTGTCACAGGACATCCAACTCTTTGTTTGTCACGCAAGTCAGATGTTTCCACCTCAACATCTTTAAACTTACTCACCCAACTACGCACAGTACTCACATCAACGCAATCACCACAAACAGCTTGCATTCTCTGATTAATCTCTTTTGGAGTGACACCTTTTGCTGTCAAGAGTGAAATGACGGCATGTTGCTTAAGTCGCATTGACCAACCGTCTGTGCAGGGTTCCATGCTTTGCACTTTAACATCACAACCTTTCAAGTCTAAGGCTTCCCACCAAAATAGAACTGTAGAGGAGAGTCTACTGAACAAGCCAGTACCTGCC
Source organism: Anolis apletophallus (assembly GCA_030556195.1). NCBI lineage: Eukaryota > Metazoa > Chordata > Lepidosauria > Squamata > Anolidae > Anolis > Anolis apletophallus. The sequence continues at coordinate 86,780,116 of JARBWK010000009.1, forward strand.
AAATAGCAGTACTGCCATCTGTTGAGGAGTTAAAGGTGGAAGCATTGCTTTTCATTCAATCCTCTTACTCTTCTGCTAATTGCTTACTTCTCAGCTTTAGTGTTCCTATAAAATAGGAATACTACTTTTAGCAGGATTTTCTTCATTTCTGCTGATCAATTTTACAGTGCCATATGGAATACCCCCTGAATGCTAGTAACCTGTTTGCTTGTTCTCTTAGATCCTGCTTTATAATTGATAACTGAATTGATGCTGCCTGTTGAGCCATTTTCTATGCAGAGCTCTGAATTATAGATGGTAACAACTGTTTTCAGGATCCAAACATAGAACCATAATTAGTTCTATGCTTGGATCCTTCCTTCCTTCCTTCCTTCCTTCCTTCCTTCCTTCCTTCCTTCCTTCCTTCCTTCCGCAAGTCCACAGGACTGTGTTGCTGAGTTCTGTTTGTTATGTATGTATTGCTGATACTGCTAGGTTAGAACCTAATCCCCTCAAACAAATAAACAACCTATAGTTTGGTTCTAAAAAGCCATATCATTAAATTTGAGTTAACATGCTATCTGGAGACCACAGTGGCTTAAAATGAAAGTTTAGTGGTTAATAAGAGAGGGCAGGATCCATAGTTCCCATTAGACATACATACCCCTGAAACATTCTCAACAACCAATAACAAAGGCTTGCTGGGTCTGAGCAGGGGCTTATCTAGCTCAACAAAGAACATGCCCCAAAGATCTGGAAATATGCTTCTTCCAAGAATGGCTAATGGCTTTTGGGAAGTCCACAGCCAGAACATGAAGGCAACAGTCCTTTCCTATGTTTATTCTTCAGTGACCTGTTTGGAGAGATATATTGCCTCCTAGAGGTATTACCGATATAGAAGCCCCTGATAGCCTTGTATGTGTAGATGCTTTCAAATCATCTATGGCCTTATGGTACCCCCTTCACTTTCATAAGCATGGAATACTAGGAGGTAATTTTGTCAGTTCATTCCCCTGAAATATAGCTTACAGCACCTGGTCTTTGATATACTAACCAGAGCGGATCCTGCTTAGCTTCCAAGATCAGATGATATCTGGTGCCATTAGAGTACATCTCACCCGCTGTTAAAAGTTGGTAGTCAGGGGGGCGGAGCCTGGGCAAAGATGGCGGCAGGCCAGACATCTTGAGGGCTCCTCAAGACGTCGACCGTTTCTGACGGCCAGAGGGTGAATTGCGCCCTCACCTCTGATCGCACCAAGCGGTCAAGAGGCAGCGAAGCCGAAGGGATCCCATCGCTGACCCCAGAAGTCCCCCCCTCCTCAAGAGGGGGAGACTGTGAGGGTCCGGTGGCCTTCCCCTTACCGGCGAGCAGGCCGCGGATCGGGAAGCGGGCACACGCCCGCACTTACTGCCGCTCAGCCCACACTGAACACAGGGGAAGACGACCAACGCAGGACGGGGGCAAGCAGCCCAAGGGAAGGCAAGAGAAAAAAGGTAAAAGAGGCGCAAACTCGAGGGCAGAGGGACCAGCGGACGGGGGGGAAGATCGAACCCGCGGAATAGCAAAGGGAGGACAGGAGGAGACGCTGGGAAAAAACGGGACAGCCCTTGGCTGCTTGGAGAGCGAGAAGAAAGAGGGGGGGGGAGAAACCCAAAATCCAAGATGGCGGCGCTTACCGAGTAAGGGCAGCAAACAGCAACTTGGAGAAGAAGGCAGCCATCTTCGGGAGGAACCTTTCCTGCCTTGGGTGAAAAGGGCGGGAAAAAGAAGGAAGAAGAGACCAGAGAGACGCTAGGGCCAGAAGGTACAGGAAGTGCGGAGGAGGAGAGCGGGAGCCGAAACGGAGGACAGGGAGGACCGCCTGGAGGCCAAAAAGGGAACAGCAGAGCCTTCAGAACAGGGGAGACAGGCGGAATACAGCGAGGAAACCAGCGGATAGCGGAAGGAGGCAAGAGGCAGAGGGGAAAAAGAGAGAGAGGGGAGAGACGAGCGGGGAGGAGAAGGAGGGACAACACAGGGAAAGAGCGAAGGGAAGAGGATCAGGAGCTCAACCTTCCCTCCCCCCCTCCCAAAAAAACAAAACAAACAAAAACAAAACAAAACGGAAGGGACTTTACTCAATAGGAGGGAAACAAAAGGAACACCTCACCTCTTCTAGTCCCGGCCAGAGCTACATGCACGAGAGCACTCTCCTGAGGTGCTAGGACCAGCTGTGTGCTATTGGAAAGCCAGATCTGGGTAACCTCTATCTGGAAAGGTGCCCCCCGCCGCTCTCCCCACATAAACACAGGAAGACTGGGAGAAGGGAGCAAGAACAGGGGGGAGAAGGAGGGGCAAGACAAAGGTAAATACTGTGAAGGAAACAACAGGAAGGACAAAGGAGCCCATCGCCCCTCCCTCGCCCCCCTTGCCACCACAAGAGAGACAAAGAGCCTAAAGCGAGCAGGCCACCCTCTCCCCCCCCCCAGGAGTCACTGGAACCACGCAACCACTGAGCAGAGAGAATCACAGTGACCCACAGTGGGACACCAACACACCCAAGGATATCAGGAAGAGAAGACCAAGGCCCCCCCTCTGCAGGTCACCCTGTACAACCTCGAGACAGGCAACAATACAAGCACACACGGCCAGCAAGACAAGGCAGGCGAGGAAGCCACGTGACGAGAACACACAACCAGGCGTCCTGGCTGGAGTAAGCAGCAAGGGAAAAATGACGACTCCAAAGATCTTCAAGGACGCCAAAGGGGTTCAGAAGAGGCTGGCAAACAGCGAGGAAGCTACAATGAAGGACATATTGAAAGAGCTCCAGAGGCTCTCCGAGAAGCAGGATGCAACACAAAGGAAAGTAGACGAAGCGGCGGCGAGGCATGATGCCCAATTGCAGGAACTCAGGACGGATCTGAAAAAGAGCTATCAACTGTGCGGGACGAAATTCTCTCAATAAAACTAGAGGGAGATAAGATCAAAACCTCACAGGGAAGTTACAGAAACGGGTGGAGTCCCTGGAGGCGAGGAACGCAAAAAGTTAGAACAACTCCAGGAGAGGATGGAACAGAACACCCTGGAGACAAAGCTACGCTTTAGAAACTTAGCGGAGGACCCACAGGAAGACGCCCAGAGAATCATCAGTACACTCTCGTCCACCATTATAGGCAAGGAAGAGGAGGAGATACATCGGGATATCGAGAAAGCGTACAGGGTCCCATCTTCGTACGCGAGAAGAAATAACGTGCCGAGGGACGTGGTGGTCCAATTCACCAGAAGAAAAACCAGAGATGAAATTCTAACGAAACAGAGGGAGGCGCCAACATCATACAAAGGCCAAAAGGTCATCGTATTGAAGGAATTCACGGCAGCCTCAATCAGCAAACGGAAGAACTACCTCTTCCTCACGGAGGAGTTGAAGAACAGGAAAATCAGGTTCAGATGGGAAAAATCGGAAGGGATCATGGTTACCTACAGGGAAAAAAGGTACTGGTTGATCACTGTGGCCAAAGCACAGGAGTTCCATGCAAACCTTTTGAAGGAGTCTGGCCTGAGGACCACGTCCCAACCAGGGCAGAATGAAACAACCAAAAGACGCGCTTCTACTCCCGACTGAGAGGCGACCCGACCCAACAGGAGGTATCGGGAGCCAGAGACGGCTACGATGACACGGACAGCGGACAACAAGAATGACGACACGGGACACACAGTGGAAATGCAAAATGTATGATCCCTTAATACAATTACAGTGCTTTTCAAACAACATCAACGGGCTGAACTCGCCGATGAAAAGGAAAAAAACATTCAACTCACTGAGGAAGAACAAATGGGACATTGTGGCTTTACAAGAAGTCCATATTAAGAAGGCCCATGAGCAACATCTGGTAAACAAAGGCATGGGCAACTTATTTTGCTCGCTAGCAGGAGAAAAAAAGAGAGGGGTCGCAACATACATCAGCGACAAGGTTCCAGCCAAACTGGCGTTTGCAGACACAGAGGGAGATTAGTAGGGTGATGCTGGAGGTGGGGCTGACACGCCTCCTGCTGTGTAATATCTACGCGCCTAATGGCCCCAAGTCCGAATTCACCCAGTTACTCGCGGCACTCATAGATGACCAGGAGTACGACGGTCTGATTATACTGGGCGACTACAACGGAATAATGAACCCCCGATTGGACAGAACACAGTCAACTGCGGCCCAAGAAACCAGGGCAAGACCCCCCCGGTGTTCTGCCTAAGACTCTCACGCATATGCTGGATGACCTGGCCCTGGAAGAACTTCAAAATCAAAGGAAAGGGACTACACGTTTTATTCGCACAGGCATCAAAGTTGGTCACGGATAGATATGATCTGGATGTCCAGATCGCTGGTGCCGCGTGTATCCCAAATAAAAATACTCCCGAGAGATTTGTCAGACCACTGCCCGATCATACTGGAGCTGAACCATAGGCCTCCATCGAGACGCTGGAGGCTCAATGATAACCTGCTAAAGAAAGAGGAGGACATACAGAAGTACCGAGCACTGACGGCGGACTACTTCAAGATTAATGATGTGCCGGAAACAAGCCCGGAGGTCATATGGGATGCCTGCAAGGCAGTGCTCGAGGGCATTTCATCAGCATAATGCAAGCAGGAACAAAGCGAAGCGAAAAGCAGTACAGGACCTGCAAACCCAAATAGCAATGGAGGAAGCAACTCTGAAAGAACACCCAAAGAACAGGGCCTCGGTCGACAAACTGTCCTTGCTGAAAAACAGAAGCACCACCTGGAGGTAGAACAACTCTCCAAAGATCTTAAGTTCCTGAAACAAAGATACTTTCAGAACGCTAACAAGCCGGGCAGATGGCTGGCCAGAAAGATCAAAAGAAAGAAACAGCTGGGGTTCATAACCAAACTCCGAGCTGGGGACACAACGATCCTAGGGGAAGAAGACATCCGAGATGCGTTCCAGGCCTTCTACTCAAAGTTGTACTCGAGAGACACAATTGAAAAGGAGGACATAGAGCAATATCTGGAGAGTGCATCACTGGGCAAGGTACCTTCACAATACAGAGGCACTGAACAAAGAAATCTCAGAACTCGAAATTGAAAAAGCAATTAGAAAGTTGGATGCAAATAAAGCCCGGGGCCAGACGGACTAACGGCTCGATTCTACAAAACGATGCAAGGCGAAATCCTCCCCTTCCTGAGAAAAATATACAACAGGGTACTAACTGAGGGGTAACCCGGACTCTTGGAGAGAAGCAAACATAATGGTAATCCAAAAAGAAGGAACGGATGGCACAAATGTGGCCAATTACAGGCCCATATCACTTTTGAACATTGATTACAAGATCTTGGCAAACATTCTGGCCGAAAGGCTAAAACTCTGGCTCAACATTTGGATAGCGCCCGACCAAAACGGTTTCCTCCCTGGTCGGCAAGCTAAGGATAACAGCAGAATAGTAGTGGACTTGATCCACTACTATGAAATGCACCCACAAAAGAAATCGCCTTCCTGGCCCTGACGCGGAGAAGGCTTTTGACAACTTAAACTGGGATTTCTTCAGCTTGCTCATGTCAAAACTGGAGGTGGGTCCGTCTTTCCAGAACGCCATCGGAGCAATTTACAGGGATCAATATGCCAGAGTCTGGGTCAATGGCCGGCCAACGGGGAAATTCAATATACAAAGGGACGAGACAAGGATGCCCCTCTCCCGTTGATATTCATCATGGCCATAGAGGTGCTGCTCAGATTCATCAGGTCAACGATCGCCTGAAGGGCCTTCGATTGGAGGCCATACACCTAAAGTCAAAGCTTTTGCAGATGGCGTACTCTGTTTCATCGAGAGGCCGGCGGCCACGATCCAGTTCTGGCTAGAGGAGATAGAGAGATTCGGCTCGCTAGCGGGGCTCTACGAATCAATAAAGAAAAACAAAGATTCTGACAAAGAATATACCCAAGAACCGACAGGAACAGTTGGAGAAAGGTCTCAGGCGTGCAACTCGCTCAATCCATCAAATACCTGGGTGTCCACATAACAGGCGCAGAACAGCCAACTGCAGAAAAACAACTACGAGGCAGTGTGGAAGAAAATTCAGAAAGACCTTAAGTTGGAAAAGTGCTGGCCTTTCGCTCATGGGCAGAATAGCGGTGGTTAAAATGAACGTCCTGCCCAGGCTACTGTACCTCTTCCAAACTCTGCCCATTATCAAATCCGCTGCCATCTTTGACACATGGAAGAAAGACATTCTCCGGTTCTTATGGAGAAAAAAAGAGCGAGAATTAAATTCAAAGTGCTCACGGACAGAAGGTCACGGGGAGGGCTGGATCTGCGGATCTAAAGCTCTACTATGAGGCCTGTGGTCTGGTCCACATAAGAGAATGGATAAGTCTGAAGAACAAGAATTACTGGCCCTGGAGGGCTTTGACCTCCTCACGGGATGGCACGGGCACCTGTGGTATGGCAAGCCAAGACCAAACGAAAACTTCAAAAACACCCGATAAGAGCGGCACTGATGAGAATTTGGGAGACCTACAAGGGAGGTTTTACCAAAAAAAACCCCTGTGGGTGTCACCCATAGAAGCGCAACAAAGAAACCTGTTGGGCTGGACCACATGGCCGACATATGAGGACCTGTCAGTCAAGGTGGGGAAGAGGAGATGTCTCAAACCAAGGTCGTTGCTACAGCAACAGTGCAAATCTCTCACTTGGCTTCAACACTTGCAGGTCAAAACGATCTTCCAGGAGATGAGCAAACAGGTTTCGAGGAAGGGAGCGATTCTGGAATAGCTTCCTAAACAAAGAGAAGAAACTCATCTCCAAGGCTTACAGGCGACTCCTGGAATGGTCAACAGAGACCGAACAGGTAAAACCCTGCATGATAAAATGGGCGCAAAATGTCGGCCGCACAATCAGAATGCAAGAATGGGAGAGAGTCTGGCGGAAGAAAATCAAAATCACCTACGCCATCGATCTGAAGGAAAATTGGTACAAAATGTTCTTCAGATGGTACATGACCCCCCATAAACTGGGCCTGATGTACAAATCCGCCCAGACAGCATGCTGGAAATGTGGGTCACAGACAGGCACTTTTATCACATGTGGTGGTCCTGCAAGGAAGCTTCAAAATATTGGAAAACAATCTTCATTCAAATTCAAAGATTCTATGTGCCACACTGGAGATGACACCAGAGGCTTGCCTCTTAGGAATGGTGGAGGACAGTGACCTTGCAGACGAGAATGATGAGCGGCTGTTCTTGTTCCTTTCCACGGCAGCACGGATGGTGTACGCGAAAAAGTGGAAGTCTAAAGACACGCCTTGTCTTGCAGAATGGGTGGAGAAAGTCCAGGACATCATGAGCATGGACAGACTTTCCTATTACATGAGTGACCTGGAGGACGCGATTGTGTAGAACTGATTGGTCACCTTTAGGTGGCCTACCCTAAGAGATCTGGGACTCAGACCAACGCAGCTAGGCTTCCTGATACAGGCACAAGATACTCAAAGACCTGCTGAGAGGCAACTTGCTCCCTCCCTTTTCCTCTTCCCTTCCCTCCACACCACAAGGACAAACATGCACACACCCTCCTTCCTCCCCCCCAACTGAACAATTTGGACAATACAAACACACCGGAAGCGGAGGGCTTTCCCCTCCCCCTGTTTTGTTTACCTCCCTTCTCCCTGACCTCTCCCCCATACCTAGCCCCAAACAACCCCTCTCCCCCTCCTGTATCCCCCTTCCTCCCCTCCCGGTTCACCCCTGCCCCCCCACATCTGCTCCTGTGTTCTCTTCTTTCCTTCCTACTGTCCTATACCCAAATTTGTTCCACCTCTTTTATTGTTATTGAAGAAACCTCAATAAATATATTTTTTTTAAAAAAGTTGGTAGTCATAACTTTTTCATACAAAAGGTGAATTTCACATTTTTGCTATACAGCAGGCATGGACCAATTTTGGCCCTCCAGGTGCTTTGGATTTCAACTCCCACAATTCCTACCAACCTACTGGCTGTCAGAAATTGTGGAAGTAAAGAACAAAACACCTGGAGGGACAAAGTTTTCCCATGCCTGCTATACAGAGGAGGGAGCAAGCTTGTTTTCTGCTCCCCTGGAGATTAGGATGCGGAACAATGGCTTCAAACTACAAGAAAGGAGATTCCAACTGAACATTAGGAAGAACTTCCTGACTGTGAGGACTGTTCAGCAATGGAACTCTCTGCCCCGGATGGTGGTGGAGGCTCCTTTTTTGGAAGCTTTTAAACAGAGGCTGGATGGCCATCTGCCGGGGGTGCTTTGAATGCAATTTTCCTGCTTTTTGGCAGGGGTTGGACTGGATGGCCCATGAGGTCTCTTCCAATTATAATTCTATTCTAAATTTGTTTTGTTACACTTTAGTCTTGTTCGACTATTGAGCCCAAAATAGTTGTGTTCTCGGCCCAAGGTGACCTAGAAGTTAAATGGTCATGGATTCTAGGTGATAAGAAGAGGAAAAAACCCTTCATCATTTTCTCTACATTATGCAATACTTTCTATGGACCTCATCACACTAAAGAATGAATCTACTTTAAATCCAGTTGCTGCCTCTTGTGGAATTCTGGGATTTGTAGTTTTGGGAGGAGCATTTAACAGCCTCACTAAACTACAAACCCCAGAATTCTGCAGGAAGCAGAAACTGGATTTAAAGTGGATTCATTCTCTAGTGTAATGAAGTCCTATGTTTCCATTCCACCTCATTCCCCTCCTTCCTTCCCTTAACTGAAATGTCCCTGAACACTGTTTATTTTCTTTCCTTTTTAGATGAGCTGCTCCAATCTGATGGTAATTGTGACTGTCTTCTGCAACTTTTCCAGCTACACAACAATCAATATCAGAGTGGGGAAAAGTTATTTTATGGATTGCAACATTCTGCATCTGCTCACCAATGTGGGTGCTGTGCACGATGGCTAAGGAACGCCAGGAGTCCAAAAAGGGGATGTTTCTAAAGCTCTGAGTTTCCTCAAATGGGAATGTTATATGACAAAGCTCTTTGTCAAACCCTTTGCCTTTTTTAGATTAAGCTTTTTTTTAAAAAAAGAAGTAACACCCACACCTTGCTTTCAGCACTGAAAATCCTTACTGGGAATAAAATTTGGGACAGAAATTTTACATAATAGATATAGCCATGACTCACACATTCGATTTGGGGTGGTTAGGTCTATAGTGTCGTGTGGGTGCTTGGATAGAGCAATTACATAACTGTTAGGGTAGCTGAGAACTTTTGACATTTGTGGCAGTTTAACAATGAAGATTTCAAGAGAGGATTTTGCACACATTATATTATTATGCACCTATAAAATAGTTAAAATAATGTTGTCGTGGGTACCTGTGTATGAGTACCTGCCCTGTAAACTCATAGTGACCCCATGAATTTCATAGGGTTTGTTTAAACAAGGAGTAGAAATAAATAAAGAAATAAAGAAATAAAACTGATATACTAATGTGTTAACTCAGCATTTCCAGTAAACGACATTCTCTAATTTGCTCCATAATTGTAACAAAGTTTTGTGCTTATTTTGCAACTAAAACTTGCATTTTGTAACAGCTGCAGAAGAGAAAAAATGGAGTCTCGGACCTGGGCTCTTATTAAATCCCCCAAATTCAAATATTATCCAACAAATCTGGTTGCCACTAGTTGAAGCAGACAGTGTTAAGCAATGTTCCTTGCTTTGAATGCGATTTTCCTGCTTCTTGGCAGGGGGTTGGACTGGATGGCCCAAGAGATCTCTTCCAACTCTATGATTCGATATGTACACGTACAACAACATACAAAAACCAGTTTGCTTTGAGAATATGTATGTTTGCACCAAACATCCAAACAGAAAAAGGAGGGTTCTCTTTTGAAATGCACTGCAACCAATGCAGAAAAGACAGGAGGTAAATTTTCTTTGAGACTCCTTTCTGTGTGGTGTCCTACAACTGAAGCAAAAGATTTAACATTTGTTGGAAATTTGAACTGGCAATTTAAATACAATCAGGTAAGCTTTTGCTTTAAGCATTCTAAAATCGAGTCATATCTAATGACTTCCTAACTGAGAATTCCTTCTGGTTTAAAAAAAAATTCAGAATCTTATCAGATGCAAACAGTTTCTCCAAATAAACCGTCTGACTGCTTTGGTACATCTGTATGTTTCACTGTTGTGGTTTTGAAAGGTCAGGTACATATCATGCCAGACTACTGTCTGCTATACAAGAGCTGACAAGTCCTTTTGAATTAATTTTTTTGGTAGCAGCATGACAAATCCTTCTTTTTCAGTTTCTAATAAACTTGGATTTAAGCATTCTTCTTCATTAAAGGATATAATATTTCTTGTATACAAAAGGAACTACATTATTTAGTGGTGAGCACTTCCCAACTCTCACATTTTTCAAAGCATTTCTGTGGATTGACAACATTTGACAGAGCTGTGATGTGCAATAAAATGAATGCATGGATGATCACAGTTATTGAGAGATAATGTATGGGTCATCTATCCAATGGATGGCTAGAGGCATCCAGAAATAGTGGAAAGTCAATTCTATAAAAATCATTTACTTGGAACCAGGTAGACCATTACTTGAGAGCCCGCATGGCTCTCAAGTAATGTGAAGATTTTGGAGACTAAGGCCCCATCTACATTGTCATTATTATGCAGATTGAACTGAGTCTACACTAGTGATAGCGGACCATGGAAATCGTTCAAGCTGATCTGACCTGCAGCAGGGATTTCCGCATTCCCTGGTTGTCTGATTGGGTCAGCATTGCTGAGAATGTGGCAACAGCAGGAGCCTCAACTAAAACCCTTTTTTTTTACCTCGCTCTGCCCTGTTTTCTCCCCCTCACCCTAACATTGTAAGGAATCCTCCAATAAAGTATCATCAAATTGTAACTTTCCCTCTTCATAGTGATACATTGCGTCCTTTTACTGTCTCTAACTTTCTCCAGCATGAATCTTCCCCCTCCTGAGCTGCAGATTGCTGCTGGCTCACACAGAATGCTCTTCCAGCATCCCAGTGAGGCCGAAACTGGGTTCCCCTGAACAGTGGATACAGAGACCCAAGAAGCCTCTGTATCCATGGGTCAACGGATTGTTTCCAAACGGGTGCCATTTTTCTCCTAGACTAATTCTAAGACTAACTGCTATCTCACTTTTTGCATTCTGGACTCCTATGCTCTGGGAATAACCGTTTTCACCCCAAAAACTCCATGTGGAGATCAGTTGACTGTGATCTGTGGCTCCTCTCTGCCACGTTGTTCCTGCCACTCTGGCCCCATGGCAAGATGAGAATTGTAGTTTTCTTCTCCTGAATGGACAAACCTCAGCTCTCTATGACTGCAGAGATCCTCATTGTGGATCACATGGACTCCCCAAATCGTCTCCCTTACACTTATGGACTTCCTTGAACTTTTATGGGACTTTTGCCTACTTTTGAAGGACTTTCAGAAACTTTTTGGAAACTTTCTTTTTTCAAACCCCATGGACTCTCCCCATGATTTATGAATTCTAATGGACTCTGGTGGGTGGGATGGGTTGGTATGAGTTGATATGGTTCCCACTTCCCTCCAATATAGATGTATTACATATATACTTTCCCCATTCCCTGTGTCCCTATATGAAAATATGAAATGCCACCTTTTTCGTGAACCCAGCATACCAAGGCTCAGGGAATCTCTCATTTCCCGAGCCAGCTAATCTCCTAACACAAAGAGCCCACCAGGAACTCTTACATGGATAATAGAACAACGGGCACACATCCTCAGATATCGGAGCAGGCCCATCTGGAGGACGTGCCCCATGGTGATTTTGTCATTCCTCACAAAGGGGACATCCTGCCTTCGGGAGGATTGGGATATCCCATCTGCCTCACTCATTGTTTTAATTCCCTTGGTCGAAACCTAAGACAAGATATCATCAATAAGCCCCATATCCAGGATTAAGGATTACCGCAGTCTGGTATCCATGCCAGACCAAGGTGTTTATTTTCTTCACTTGAGACAATACAGAAAGCTAGCTTGAGGACTCAGAGTAATCGCCAGCACTTGGACAAATATTCAGTCATTTAGTCCACTCAACATTTCCTCCCGGTTTATTTTTTCCACCTGGACCGCCTCCTCCGCTCTCATTGGCCAAGAGCCCGAAGCAGCGCTGGCTTCCTGATTGGCTGAGGCATGGCAAAGCCATCCGTGCCTCCCTACCAGCTGATGACTCGAACCAATCAGCGTGAAACCGGCAAAGGGGCAGGGGTGGGAAGTTTGAACTTTGACAGCTGTTTTCTTTATAAAAATGTAATGTTTTGTCTTGCACTTTATGTCAGCTCTTGGCAAATGATTGCAGCTTAACCAACTAACACCTTGCCAAATGTTGGTAAAGTTATGTTTTTGATAAAATGTATTATGAAAGGACATAATTTTTGGATTAAGCCTTGATAAAGCTTTTTTTAAAGCGAAAGGATTCCAGTGGCTTGAAACACATGGATAATCCAGACTGTCGGCTTCCTGTTATCCCGGATTTCCTTCAGGAATTTGTATTTTCTGCCCCTCATTGTCCTACATGATTTATGAAATCTCACTAGTATTGACATTTTATTACTGTGTCTTCAGTAGTGGAAATATACTGAATTGAGTCTTCAGTAGTGGAAGTATACTGTATATTACACAGAGTCAACACATGTTATGTTATTCCAATAATAAATGCAAAGTTCAACAAAAATGAGAGAATATTTCTCTGATTGGGAAATCCAGCTTTCCAAATTCTGCAGTGAGCAAGACCAAAACCCACCCTCACACAAGTACAGACCCTTTCTCAGAGCTTCAAGCAATGGTTTAAAGGGCACAAGGGACTTGTGACCTCATCACATGAGGTTGTTTTCGGAGGCATGTACTTGTTCATCTCAATAATAATAATAATAATAAAATAGCATTTTATTTATATTCTACCCTATCTTTCCAAGGGGACTCAGAGTGGATTACAGCATATGTATAAACACAAACACAGGCAAATATTCAATGCCTTGATACAATGAGACAGAAATTCACAGGCAAAGGCAAAGCCTTCCCCTTTCATATCTGGCTTCTGGAGGCATAGCTAAGTTTGGTTCTGGGGGAGGTGTTCATCTCCATTTCCAAGCTGAGGAGCATGCTTTGTCCATAGACACCTCCTGGTCGTGTAGCCGACAGGATTGCTTGGAGCACCTGTTTGTCTTCCTGCCTAGGTGGTACCTATTGATTTACAAACATTTCCATGTTTTTCGAACTGCCAAATTGGCAGGACCTGGGGCTAACAGTGGGAGCTCACCCTGACCTACGGATTCGAATCTACAACCTTCAGGTTAGCAAATTCAGCAGCTCAACATTTTAACCTATTGTGCCACTGCGGCCCCCACTTTATGATGGAGCCTGCCGGCTCCCATCCCACAATGTAGAGCAGCTCGTGGCAGGGCTGCAGAATAAAATTAGATGTGAACCAGTGCATGCTGCCGCAACAACATAGGGAAGGTCCCATGTTGAACAGAAGCCAATGGGAGTTGGGAATTCAGGCAGCCAACACTTTCCCCTCTGAGATGGGGACTTGAGCAAGTCGAGTGATGCAGGGTTTCCCACATTCTCTGATGGGCACCACTGGATTCGCACAATGCGCTTGTTATAGTCCAAAGAACATTTTCCAAGTAGCTGTGGGGATAATGAGGTGAAATCTAGGATCAGGTCTTTGGGATCCACACAGGGAGAAAGAAGAGAGGAAAATACAGAACATGTCAGCAAAATACATTCCTAGTATTTTAAATAAATCCTTTCAAAAAAAATTCCTTAGGACACATCAAATAAGCTTATACAAACAGACACCCCTCTTTCCAAAATGAAACAGGTGGAAGTGGAGGAGACAACTGGCAAAACCCAAGCATATATTGCATGAGAGCTCCTCTTCTTTATTTTTCTTTATAAATATTTTTATTAGATTTTGCACTAGTCTAAAGAAGAGAGCTTCTCTTCTTTAGACTAGTTTGAAAGAGCCTATAGTAAAGATATTCAAGGCAGGTGGAAGCTGTTAAATTATTTTATTTATAAAGTTAAAACTCAACCATGATATAGGTGAAGGGTAAAGCTCTACTAGATTAACAACTTTATCTTTTTTCCTACATGGTAGTTGTTTTACTGCGTTGCAGAAAGATTTTGTGACACATTAAAGACCAATGAATATATCCTCATAACGCAAGAAGAAACTACAATGTAAAATTAGTAAAGTGATTTTCCAAAGACGTAGTTGTGTTTGTCCGTCTCAGTATGAAAAGGATGGGAGAAGGAGTCTTCTTACGGCTTTAAGACTAAATTTTAGGATCCAAATGCCCCACCTTGCATTCGGCTTTGAAATAAGCAAAAGTGCTTTGTAGGGGTGGATATCTCCGGTTTTAAATACTTTGAAATCGGTTTAATCTCGTATTTAAAATTAATTTCATAGTTTTTTGACCCACGTGGCCCAACCAGGAAGTGTAATTTCTATACCAAACCTGGGGGCCGCCATTTTTGTATTGTGCACGTAATTAACGTAATTAGTTCGTATGTCTTCTTTGCCCTTAGTAGACGCATGTTCTCATTGGCTAATGGAGACCAGGTGGTAGCATGAAACCACCTGCTTCCCTTAGCCAATCAGCCCCAAGTGCGGGGGGAGGGAAGGAGGGAATGGTATGCACTCCCTCCTTTCCTCCCCCCCCCCCCTTGCTGACTGGCAACATGCATTATATATAATGTGTGGTGCTTCTCAGCCCCAAGGGGGGAGGAGGGAAGGAGAGAGTGGTTCCCCACCTTCTCCCCTGGATGGCAATAATGTGTGTTATTGCCATCCAGGAAAGGGGGTGCGCCTCCCCCCCTCCTTCCCTGGATGGCAATAATGCACGTTATTCCCATCCAGGGAAGGAGGGGGGGGGAGGTGTGATGTCTGTCAGCTGGGAGGGGCAGGGAGGGAAGAAGGGAGAGCAAGCCCTCCATTCTAGCCTCCCAGCTGGCATAAAGAACTAATAACGTTTCAATCATGAAATTTAGTTAAAACTTTTTGTATTAATTTCTATAACGAAGCAAAAAATGAATCCCCCCCCCCCCAACCGAGTTTAGAATCAAATTTTTCATGGATCAACCACCCCTAGTGTTTTGCTTATCATCTGATCAGAGTGAAAACGGAAATACAGCACAGGAGCACTGATGTCAAATAAAGTTAATACAAGCATACAGCTATATTTCACTTTGAACTTAACGACATTAATTTATTTTTTTTAAGTTTCTTTATATTGTTCTATCATCATATGTTACAGGATTCATATATTATGTCATGTGGTGTTATGCTTAATCTATATTGGTCTACTTAATAATCTTTTTGACACCATTCCGCAAAACCAGAATGCTTTTGCATCATTTTCTGCACACTGTCATGGATTATTTAGGTGAGGTGAAGACGTTTGTGGGAATAGGCAGCCTTTCCAAGGTCTTGTTGGGACCAGTTCTGTTGAGGATGCCAGCTGACTTGCTGAAGAGGAGAATACAAATCAATTGGGTCACGTTTTCATTGCAGCTGACAGGCATAATTTCTCTGCATCAGAAAGTACATGTGGAAAAGATCATGATACTGTAGTCAGTCAGAAGCTGAATGAGTCACACACATAAACATAGAAAGGGGGGGGGAAGCAAATAACACTTCCAAATTAAGTAGGAAATTATTGCTTCATTTTATTCTACTGTAGTCAAACTTCATCCAGACTAGTGTGTCTAGTTTTGTATGCTATACTTTTAACAAGATTGTGGTTAACGGAAAGAGATTTGGATGGTCAGTAGCAATTTATTTATTTATTTATTTCAGGATTTTGCCCCGCTCTTCTCAACCCCCGAGGGGGGACTCAGAGCGGCTTACAGTACGGCACAATTCGATGCCACATCATACAGTATAAAACCCCAAAACCCCACAACAATTAAGATACATTAAAACACATTAAAATACAGTTCCATCAGCAACATACACAGTCATTCCAACTTAAAACAATATTCAATCCATAAAAACATTGACCCTCTTCATCCATTTCCATTAAAATCCCCATCTAACACGCTGCTTAGTGCTGGTGTGCAAACGCCTGGTCCCAAAGCCAGGATTTTACCTTTTTCCTGAATGCCAGGAGGGATGAGGTGGACCGTACCTCCATAGGGAGCGCATTCCACAGGCGGGGAGCCACCACCGAGAAGGACCTGTCCCTTGTCCCCACCAACCGCATTTGAGAAGTCGGCGGGAGCAAGAGCAGGGCCTCCCCGGATGATCTTAGATTGGTCAACGGTATCGAAAGCCGCTGAGAGGTCCAGCAGAACCAACAGGGACACATTCCCCCTGTCAAGTTCCCGGCGTAGATCATCTACCAAGGCGACCAAGGCTGTTTCAGTACCATGTCCCGGCATAAAGCCAGACTGTGCCGGATCAAGATAATCAGTGTCTACCAAGAACCCTGGAGTTGCGAAGCCACCACACGTTCCATGACTTTGCCCAAATAGGGGAGATTGGAAACTGGCCGATAGTTCACTAATTGAGTGGGGTCCAGTGATGGTTTCTTCAACAGAGGTTTAATAACAGCTTGTTTTAAGCTGGCTGGAATGATGCCTTCCCGAAGGGAGGCATTAACCACCACCTTCACCCACTCTGCCAAACCCCCTCTGCAGGGCCGTAGCCAGGATTTTGATTCGGGGGGGGGGGCTGAGTTTGGTTCAGGGGGGCTGAGACTGGGTGGAAGAGGGTCTACCCTAGCAAACCTTTTGTATTGTTATCCCAATAACCCCATTAATGTGGGATATAATGAGCATGGTGATCAGATCATGATATGAATAAACATAACAGTTTAAATAATGTACCAGTAAGGCCTTTTCGCGGACCACCCTGAGAATTTCGGTGGGGGGGGGGCTGAAGCCCCCTTAGCCCCCCCTGGCTACATGCCTGCCCCTCTGGCTTCCTTGATCAGCCAGGATGGGCAGGGGTCTAGGATGCATGTGGTGGGCCTCGCCTCTCCAAGGATCCTGTCCACATCCTCGAGCTGAACCAATTGAAACGAATCCATTAAAACCGGACAAGCAGGTGCTCGTGTCACATCCTCAGAGACTGCTGTTTATTTCCAGTGTTTATACCCCGCTACTTCTCAACCCCCGAGGGGGGACTCAGTGCGGCCTAACAGACGGCAACAATTCGATGCCACACAATACATAGTAAAACACAGTTAAAATTAAAATACATTAAAATACACCTAGAATTCAATACATTAAAATACAGTTAATATTAAAAACATCATATACATTCATCACCATTAAAACAATGTTCCATCCAAAGTCTTAGATCTTAACCACCAATTTGCCGTTAAAGTGGTATCGGAACGGATCAGCGCCACTTTATCCGCGAAGACCTTGGCAAATTCATCGCAGCGTACCGCTGAGCCGTCAGGGATCTCGCACTGAGGCGGATTTAAAAGACCCCTAACGACTCGAAACAGTTCCGCTGGACGGTTCTTCGCGGCGGCCACCTTGGCCGCAATAGATGTTTTTTGTGCGGCTTTTGTTGCTGCGTCATAGGTCCTCAAATAGGAGACCAGGCGCGCCTGAGCTGATCCGCTCCGTTTCTGACGCCACACGCACTCTAGCCTCCTCTTTTTTCGCTTCATTGCTGCCAGCTCCTCAGTAAACCAAGGAGCTGGTTTAGCTCGGTTACTCAAGAGGGGGCGTTCTGGAGCGATCGTGTCAATAGCCCTTGTCATCTCCCTGTCCCAGAGTGAGACAAGAGCCTCGACAGGGTCACTTACTGAGGAGGCGGGGAAATCCCCACGAGCCATCAGGAATCCATTCGGATCCATAAGTCTCCTGGGGCGGACCATTCTAATAGGTCCACCACCCCTGCGGAGGTGGAAAGGCACAGTGAGTCTAAACCTGATCAGGTGGTGGTCGGTCCATGGCAAAGGAATGATGGTCAATTCCTCCACTCCGCCACCTTCATCCCATCCCTGGCAGAAAACCAGATCTAATGTGTGTCCTGCACTATGGGTGGGACCCGATATTAGCTGGGACAGGCCCATGGTTGCCATGGCGGCCATGAAGACCTGAGCTGCTCCTGATAGAGTGGTCTCGGCATGGACGTTAAAGTCTCCCAGCACGATGAGCCGTTGAGACTCCACGGCCAGGCCAGAGACCACTCCAGCTAGCTCAGGTAAGGAGACTGTAGTGCGGCGGGGTGGTCGGTACACTAGCAGAATCCCTATCCTGTCCCGGTCACCAATCCTTAGGCCGACACATTCGAATGTGGTTGACTGTGGGATGGGGCACCTGGTCATTGCATTAGTGGGTAAAATGAAAGAAAGACATGAAAATGCCTTTCAAATACTTTGTGGGATACAGTTGCTGCTGTTCTAGGAAACAGAACTGTACAAAGTCTGGAACATTTGGTTTGAATATTAATACAATAAGATATACCTCCATTCGCAACATGAAGCTCCTTTTTACAAAGGCTTATTTTGGAATGCCCAGACTTTCATTTTTTTAAATCGCTGTCAGGCTTGGAAAGAAAGGCTGGAGAATCACATACTTTTGGTATTGGATGACAGCAATGAATCTGAAGTAAAGAGTGTAATAAAACTTGAGGTGGGATACTGTGGAAGTCTACTTAAGCTATTCAACTTTAACTGTATCTGCCTACAAAAGACAAGGTAAACAGCTACTGACTCCAGAACCCATTATTGCATATGGGTCCAGGCTATTTGACCGATCACATCTCCTCTTACAAACCAGCCTGGGCACTGTGGTCATCGGAGGAGGCCCTGATCTTGGTCCCACCCCAATCTCAAGCATGGCTAGTGAGAATGAGAGAGAATGAGAGAGAGGGCCTTCTCCGTGGTTGCCCCCCACCTCTGGAAAACTCTCCTTTAAGAAATAAAGTTGGCCTCCTCCCTCCTCTCTTTTAAAAAAACAACCGAAAACCTACTTCTGCTCACTAGCATATGGAGGAGGAGGAATAGATGGTTGAGAGATCACTGTCGGTCCTCTGGTTGATCTGGCCATGTCCGTCCATGCTTTGGTTACATCCCGAATAGATTACTACAACGGGCTCTACGTGGGGCTGCCTTTGAAGACAGTTCGGAAACTCCAATTAGTCCAATGGGCAGCAGCCAAATGACTGACTGGAGCAGCATACAGGGAACATACCACCCCACTGGCTGCGGGTCCAATTCAAAGTGTTGGTTTTGACCTATAAAGTTCTATACGGTTCTGGCCCAGCTTACTTGTCTGAACGCATCTGCCTCTACGTCCCATCTCGCAGCATAAGATCGTCTGGGGAGGCCCTGCTCTTGCTCCCGCCAATATCACAAATGCATTTGACGGGGACGAGAGACAGGGCTTTCTTGGCCGTAGCCCCCCGCCTGTGGAATGCACAGATTGTCCCCATCCCTCCTGGTTTTCAGAAAAAAAAGAAAATCATGGTTCCGGGAGCAGTCCTTTGGGCAGCAGACGTAATTTTGCACTTCAATGGACATTGACTGGAATGGCGTTGCAGCAGACGAAATTGTGATTTGTTTTATGGTTTTTTACAAATGCTTTATATACTGGTTTTAATGATTATGTAATTGTTTTAATGTTTATGTAGGTGATTGTGATGTATTATTGAATTTGTGATGTAACATTACTAATGTAAGCCGTCCTGAGTCCCCCTTCGGAGGTTGAGAAGTGACGGGGTACAAATGCCAGAAATAAATATAAATAAATAAACTACTTGTATATGGGCTTCCCTGTCCATGCCAGCCCAATGACCTCATTTGACTTTCTTTTGATGGAAAGATGTTGTCCTTGGTCAACCAAGGTTGACCTGGGGGGGGGGGGTCCAGCCATTTGCCGCCCCGCCCCCCATTTTCCCCTTTAAAACCCACCTGAGGGGCCTGCTGACACACAAAAAAATAGTGTTGGAGGTGGGGGGGCGGGGTATGCGTCATTTTTGCACCTGAGTTCTGGAAAGGTGGGGGAGACAACCAGCTCCTTTTGTCCTTTACACATGAAGCAGTAACTTGCCTGATTGTTATTTATTCAGCTGGATGTAATGACTTTGAGAAGATCTAAGTGGTAGTCTGAGAAATGTGTGACTTCACCTGGTTAATTACCAGAGTTCAGAACTTTGATCTATGAGCATCTGTTTATTCACTTGTGTGGATCACCTTCTGATGAATTATTTTTCTTAGTTCAGATCTATAGCCCTCCAGATGTTGCTAGACACTAGCTCTTATCCATTTTAGCCAGTGCTTAGGCATGATATCATCAGCATGGGCTGAGCAATAACAAGGGTTTGCTAGCACCACCATCCATAGGGACATGGCTATATCATAATAACAACAACTTTATTTGTTACTCACCTCTCCTGATGGCTTTAGACTGGGAACACCATAGCTGAAATCCATAGCTAAAACAAAAATCAATAAAAATACATATATTAAAAACATAGAACAAAGATTAAAACATCAATTCTAACAAAATGTAAATTTAAAATCCATAGTTTAAAACTGACATACTTCAAAACAAGATTTTTCTCCTTCCACTCCCACTTGACCAATTTTTCTTCAGCAACTATATATCTAGCACTGAAGTGCAGGTAATTTAAAATTTCAGTTGTGCATTTAGAAATACAGTTTGGGTCTCCAAAGCAATAAAACAAGCAAAGTTACTAAAGCCATGCAAACATAACAAATGATAAGAGTTTTTCATATGAATGACTTCCAACGGCTCCCACTTTGCAGTGCTAGAAATGTGGAGATTGAAGGAAAATTTCCTTGAGTGGGGAAAGAATTCTTATTTGGAGGAACAATCCTCTCGTTTCACCACTTCTGAAGCTACAGCCTTTTTAACCTACTCTTAGAAATCCACAGGCTACATCTGCCCATTTCTATAAAACCACAGATGTGGTGATTATTTATTTATTTCGTATATTTCTATCCCGCCCTTCTCCCCACATGGGGGACTCAGAGCGGCCTCACATGAGCATCAGAAGATGCTAACAACATAAATACCATAAAAATTACAATTCACAATAAAATCATGATGGGCACTTTTGGTTTGAAAAAGAGTTTTGGGAGACCCTGGCACTCAGTCCAACCTCTATATCATTAATTCATATAAAAGGTAAAGGCAAAGGTTTCCTCTTACATTAAGTCTAATTGTGTCTGACTCTGGGGGTGGTGGTGCTCATCTCCATTTCTAAGCTGAAGACCAGGCATTGTCCATAGACACCTCCAGGGTCATGTGGCTGGCATGACCGCATGGCGCGCTGTTACCTTTCCATCAAAGCGGTGCCTATTGATCTGCTCACATTTGTATGCTTTCAAACTGCTAGCTTGGCAGAAGCTGGGGCTAACACTGGGAGTTCACCCTGCTCCTGGATTTTAACCTTTTGGTCAGCATTTTAACTGCCAACCTTTCAGTCAGCAAGTTCAGCAGCTCAACAGATATGTGTGTGTGTGTGTGTGTGTGTGTGTGAAAATTATGGTGACTCTATGAATTTCCTTGCATTTTTAGTCAAGGAATAATCAGAGGCGGTTTTTCCAAGCTACTCTTAAAGCAACCAAGTCCAAAAGATCTACCTGCCCCCGCCGCCGTGCGCTCCCGCGCACTCCTGCTGCTGTTTTCCGCCCACGCAGCACTTCTTCCACCTGTGGGGCATTGCAGGAAGGAGAAAGCATGAGGCGGGGCATCCAGAGGGAGCGCTCCGCCCTGCCTGTCTCGCCGGCAGCGGAGGCTGCACAGCTGCTTCTGGACGAGAGAGAGGCAGGGCGCTCCCTCGTGCTTCCTTCTTCCTGCAATGCCCCGCAGGCGAAAGAAGCACCGCGAGAGTGGAAGCCAGCAGCAGGAGCACACGTGCACGCAGGGTGTGCGTGCGCATGGCAGGAGTGCCCCATCCGGCTGGTGAGGCCCGAAGATCACCTGGAAGAGGGCCAAAGATCACCTAGGTGCTCCCGATCACCATAATGAGCACCCCTGGCCTATAGTATCTGGTATTGCCTGGGAAGGCTGACCTTGCTTAGCTTTGAAGATCAGGTGTGATCTTGTGCCTTTATAGTGTTTACAATGTATATATGTAGTAGTCATATTATCACAAACCTGCTCGCAATCTAGAGTATATAGGTTTGTGATAATGTGACTGGTAAAGATAAAGGTTTCCCCTTGACATTAAGTCTAGTCGTGTCTGACTCGGGGGTGGGGGTGTGTGTGCTCATCTCCATTTCTAAGCCGAAGAGCCAGCATTGTGTAGATGCCTCCAAGGTCATGTGGCCGGCATGATTGCATGGAGTGCCATTACCTTCTCACCAAAGCGGTACCTATTGATCTAATCACATTTGCATGTTTTCAAACTGCTAGGTTGGCAGAAGGTGGGGCTAACAGCTGGAGCTCACCCCACTCCTCTGATTCCAACTGCTAACCTTCCAATCAGCGAGTTCAGCAGTTCAACTGTTTAACCCGTTGCGCTACTGGGGGCTCCTGATAATATGACTACACTGTTATTATTGACATTCTTGTATATGTCATTTTATATAGATCTGGCAACCTCTGAGGGTGCAAGGGACTTTTTTTGTCTTCTCAATGATCTTAGAGTAGGGATGTGAGATGTGTGACCGGTAAAATCCCCAAAGATCCTAGCTGCCCATATTTTAATTGTTTTTCAAATAATCCTACCTCATAAAATGGCTTATTTTATTTTTAAAATATCACTTCACACAAAGAGGCTGCTGAAAACAACTAAAAATGAATGCTCTCAACAAGACAGGAACTTTGTATGAAAACAGGATGATCTGCCTCAAAAGACGCCAGTGTATCCCATCAAAGTTTGAGAAAAAACAACCAGGGCTTGAAAGGGAAAATGTCCCACTGGGTAATAGAATGCCACATCTGGTAAACAGGAAAGGAACGTTCAGCACAGAGAGGGCTTGGAGGTGAAAAGGCTGGGAAGAGCTCTGATCTATGAGCATGATAAAGATGCTGGGCAGAAATATGGCTTTGCAACTAGTTGCACAAACATGACTTCCAGGAAAGGAACTTCAGCCTTCCAGTTTGAAAGCTCTTCGACTCAGCATATGTCCCTAACAAGCAGACCCAAATCTGATGGATGTCAATGAGGAAACACCTGGGCATCATTTGCGTTTGCCTGGGAATCATATTCAGCTTTGCTATGGCTCAGTAAAACAGAGTGGGAAGCATTGCTATACCGAGATTGTGTCCCCTTCTTGCTTCTCCTTTCTACTGAATTAATTGTATGTAAACTACTTTTGTACTTTGATCTCAGCTTGCATAGAATCATAGAGTTGGAAGAGACCTCGTGGGCCATCCAGTCCAACCCCCTGCCAAGAAGCAGGAAAATTGCATTCAAAGCATCCCTGACAGATCCACCCACTGCTTAAAAGTCTCCAAAGAAGGAGCTTCCACCACACTCCGAGGCAAAGAGTTCCACTGCTGAACAGTTCTCACAGCCAGGAAGTTCTTCTTCATAGTGGTGCTTTTCTGTAGTTTGAATCCATTGTTCTGCATCCTACTACTAGTTTCCAGGGCAGCAGAAAACAAACCTGTTCCCTTCTCCCTATATAAAGATGCTTGCCGCCAAATAACGTAGAGATTTAGATTCTTCAAACTAACTGTGGAGAATTGTGGATCTTTTATTTTCAAACTGCGGCCACCAAAATATGTGAAGGACTCTCTCTATATTTCCATTAGCTGCCACCTTTCACTATACTTGGCTACCCACTGTGAAGAAGTTGTTTTCGAGGCTTGTGTGTGAAATAACTATGAGGAGAGATATCTTTGTTAAAGAACTGTAAAGTTTATTCAAACAATGTTCTAAGCGTGGAGGTTTCAGAGTTCAAGACTTAGGTGGTTAGGTTACAATATCTTCTTAGAGGCACAGATCTTAAGGTTACTAGGTTTCTAAATACAATGTTTAACTGTATTTCTCCAAACAACTGACTCAACAATATTATACTCTGCCACAATAGGCCTTTTAATCTATCTTCTAGGTTAGCTTTCCAGCCTAACCTACAAACAGCAGTTCTTATAGGCTTTCTAAACCTAACTGCCTTTCTGCAATATCAAAACACCATCTTCTCCTCAGAACAGATAACAGCAGCTTCCCAAAACTGCCACCAGCTAGTCTAACCGCTCCTGACTAACTGAAGAATTTCAAACCTGGAAATTCTAAAGCTAGTGTTAGGCTCCGCCTCCTTTTGCTCTGGCAATGGAACTCCTTAGAGGCCGGGCACTCTAATATTCCTGTTAACCCTTTAGGGTTTGTCAAGTTTTTACCCCTTCAACATACATACATATATATAAATATCAACCATATTTAAAACCTGTAATCAAGAAACATGACTTCACCACACCCTATGACTTCACCTCATATATTTAGCAACTGAAGGTATCCCAGGTTTTTTTTTTTTAAAAAACCCCTTATTTTGAAGATCCATGTGTTTTGCTTACCCCAGAATATGACCAGATATTTTATATCTGTGTGTATATGTATATACACACACCACTCTTGAAGTTGGTTTAATTTAACCCAGTATAAAATTTGGGGGGGACGGGGACAAGAGCAAAATCTGGCATTTTTTGATCTGTCTGGGCTAGATCTATACTCCCATTATTTAGCAGTGTAGATTCAGTCCTGGATGCAGCCTGCAGTAAATTAAGGAAAAGGGGGTAAAGGAGGAGGAGAGAGATAATTTTAAAAGCAGCTGAAAAGGTGAGGTTACAGCAGTTTAATAAAGAACTGCCATGCCACATTGGTATATCTGGAGAGTGTGCTCTTAAAGCCTCTTTTGGGGGAGGAACTTAAATTCCTGTGCCAGGAGTTTCCAAACTATTTTCTGGCATTAAGGAGGAAAATCTAGCTTGCCTTTGCTCACTTCTTCCTGCTTTTTTCATTAAAGCTGGCAATGTCAAGGTCCATTTGCTGGTCAAGTAAGAAAAGCAGGAGGGAGGGAAGGTGAAAGGGAAAAACTGCTGAAAAGGAAAATAGATTAAGCATCCATCCATGCCTCTTCTCCTCGAACTTCCCCCACTCCAATTTACTCTTTTGTACAATAGTGACAATAATGAACTTGGAAATCCCATGCCTGCTCGTCCAATGTTTACGGTGATGAGATTTCTTGCAATTGCCAGAGATTCAAGTTATCAAATCAAAGGATTGTGAGCCAATTCATAAGGGAAGCAGGTGAAAAAACTGGCTTCCCTTTTCCATTGAGGAAAAGGTAACATGCATAGGGGTAAAATAAATTTCTTAGCCTAACAACTGAAGTGTACAAAATCTGCAGTCTTCCTCCCACTATTTTTTTTGTATGTTTACAATGATAAGATCAAGAGTACTGTTCTAAATAGTGTAACCTTAAAAGCTTCATCTTGGAGGGATTAAGCCTGTGATGTGAAGGGATTGCATCTTGATTTAAGACAATCAGAACAGTGCTCTTTTTCATCTATTGTGACGGTCTTTGGTCATGTCACACTACACTGACACTCCCCTCACTAAAACCAGAACTGATGCACTACATTATCAAAGCAAGAAGTTTCAATAGCATCCACATATTGCATAGTTTTCTTCTGCTGTCTCCTCTTTGATACTCTTTCTTCCTAGGTATTCAAATATTCCCTCCTTGGTTAGTTCTCTTCTGTGTCAAAGCATGGTACGTGGATCCAACTTTTCAGTCCTCTTTACTTCTGTTATACCAATGGACTGCTCCTGGTGAAAATATCACTTTACCTGATAATGCCTCGCTTTATTATCTGCAGAGCCTTCATCCTCTATTGTATCTCAACACCGAGAACAAGATCAAGTCAGGTTTTATTTTCTTTCTACCCACTGTTTCCTCACAGGATGAAAATCCCCACAAGTCCCCCAAAACCCGGGCTTTCCCAGAGGGGTGTCTACATGCCATCCGGATTACAATTGGCGTGAAGCCACCCAAAGCTCCCCAAATGTACCCCTAAAATAAAATTAAACTTGCCTGGCCACCATAATATTCTTTCTTGCACCAGAGGGTGCAAGGACATGGGGTTTGGGGGGAAGTGGTGGGTGTCTTCTTGATTTTTTGGGGCTCTTGGGAGCCTGAAAAACGAAGATGGCTATGTGGATTGGGACCAGAAATTGCATGACACAGTCATCAGGCCCAATTCACAAAGGGTCTACACCTTGTAAGACCTGGATTTTACCTTTAGATACGGATCTGGCCAGGTGATTAATTAATTTAGTATTACCGGAAGCATTGTCTGGACGCATCTGGTAAAACCAAGACAGATTTTGCATTCTGGGTCTATCTGGATGCCCCTGTCTCCTGATCCTGTCTTATAGGGTATCATCTTGATGTCAAGATATGGAAACCAGAAAAAAAAAACCGAGATGGCTGTGTGGATTGAGCCCGGAAATCGCATGACACAGTCCCCCGGCCCAATCCACCTCATAGGACCCAAGTTTTCTCTTTAGATCTGGCTCTTACCAGGTGTTTAATTAATTCAGTTTTACCAGAAACATTGTCTAGACGCCTCCGGTAAAACTGAGACTGATCTCGCATTATGGGTCTGTCTGGATGCCCCCCTCCCAATCCTGTCTTATGGGGTATCATTTTGATGCCAAGATATGGAAACCAGCAAAACTTGCACACATTTTGTACCCATTTGATTACACTCATAGATGTTTTTCCTCTGGACATCACATTTCTCTCCACCTTTTTGTAATTTCTTTGCTGGTGGCAGCTGTTTTCCCATGTGGGATCTCCCAAGCTTGATTCTAGGGCCCTTTCTATTATTTCTCTGAAAATTTGCTGATGGAAACTTTATTGTCACTCTTCCATTGCTAGGACTTGCTGTCCTATCCAATCTACTTACTCTTCCACCTAAAACTCCCCCCTCCACCTCTTTCTTCCTTGCTCAGCTCTACCACTACCTGCTATTACAATCACATTGTCTTATTTGTGATACTTTTCCATCATTTACCCTCAGATAAGCAGCCCCCCTAAACACTGCAAATAACAACCCCTTCCTTTTTTGTTGCTGTTTCTTTGTTGTTTTTTTAAAAAATTGGGTCAGAATTTTGCATAATTCTGATTCATCCCTAGACTCTAATGCAAACTTTGTTCTTCATAGGTTGACTTTCATACATTTTAAGACCATTATCCTATTTTCAACATCTAATGTTAAATACATCCACCTCATTCATCTGGGTCAGGGGTCGGGAACCTTTTTGACTCAGAGAGCCATGAAAGCATAATATTTGGAAATTTATTTCAGTGAGAGCCATATAATATATATAATATATATTAAGACTGAATTCAACTAAATGTGAGTATATACGTACATACTATGAGAAAAGGATTCCCCTGGCAGAATGACGGGACACTTCAGACCTGGCTCTGCAAAAGGCATGCTCAGAACTCGGAAGGAAGAGAAGACAGAAGGAAGGGGGAAAGAAAGAAAGAAAGAAAGAAAGAAAAGAAAGGAGGGAGGGGGATATGAAGAAAGAAAAGAAGAACGAACTATGGAAAAGGATGAAAATAAAACCAGGAGAGAGACAGGAAGGGGAAAAGAAAGAAGGAAATGGGAAGGGAGGAAAGAAAAGAGTGGGGAAAAGACAGGAAAGGGAGTGAGAAAAAAGTAAAATAATGATGGGAAAAGAAGAAAGAAGGAGAGAGAGGGGAAGTGAAAAGAAAGGAAGGAGAAGGAAAGAAAGACTTGGGGAAAAGAATAGAAGAGGAAGGAAGGAAGGAGGAAGGAAGGAAGAGGAAGGGAGGGAGAATGGAGGAAAGAAGGAAGGGGAGAGAGGGAGGGAAAAGGAAGGAGAGAAGGAAAGGGTGAAAGGGAGAAAGGAAGGAAGGAAGAGGGAGAATGGAGGAAAGAAGGAAGGGGACAGGGAGGGAAAAGGGAGAGAAGGAGAAGAAAAGGATGAAGGGAAGAAAGGAAGGAAGAGGGAGAATGGATGAAAGAAGGGGAGAGAGGGAGGGAGGGAAAGGAGAGAAGGAGAAGGAAAGGGTGAAGGAGAGAAAGGAAAGAAGGAAGGAAGAGGGAGGGAGAGGGAGAATGGAGGAAAGAAAGAAGGGGAGAGCGGGAAGGAAAAGGAAGGAGAGAAGAATGGAAGAGGAAGGAAGGAACAAAGAGGGAGGGAGGAAAGAAGGTAGGGAGAGAGGGAGGAAAAAGAACGAAAGAAAAAGAGGGAAAATTTGTGTCACTCCTCCCTGCTGCATGCTGGGAAACTGAGGCCCAGGCTGGTCTGAAGAGCCAGATGCAATCATGAAAAGAGCCACATCTGGCTCCCGAGCCATGGGTTCCCTACCCCTGATCTAGGTTCTTCATAATTTATTCCCTTGTCTTGGCATTTAGTACTACTGAAAACCAGGATTCACTATGCTTTTTGCATGGGGTTCATGTGTCACCATTGTCTATATATCAAAAATGGGGCCAAGAATTTTCATCTGTGTTCTCATCCCCATGTAGAAAAACAATAGGCATAAAATGATCTCTTCAGACTAGGAAAATTGGCTGGTGAGTGTGCTGTTATTGCAACAGGACCTCTCCTATGTGGAAACTGAATGCTTGAAAGCATGAATGCATGAAAGAGACTTGAAAAGACAGTGCATTTAAACCTCTTGAGGAAGGTGTTTTTTCATATCTACATGAAGCCACCCATAGTTTGGATTAAAAAATACCCCAAAACAAACCTTGATTTTGCCCTTTTTTATAAGGAGCACAATTTTACTATCCTACTGTACATAATGGGACTTAAAACACACACAAAAATTAGTATCCACAGTAGATCCTGGAATCAAACATCAGTAGAAAGCAATGAACAACTGTTTATAGAGCGGTGCTCCCTCATGTATCAAAACCCCAAGCTATCTAGAAGGGTTAAATATCATTGCCAATACCTTTAGTTCAGAATGGAAACATATTGTCCCCGTATACACAGACCCTGAACAACTGTGGCTGTTAACATATGAAGAAGTTCTGCATTTCTAATTAATTTCTAATTAATAGGCTAAACCAGACAGAAATTAAAATGATTGCAATTTTTCTACCATTTTTATGATAAATCTATAAAGCAAATGTATAAATTATCTGCAGCTTGAAAATGGTGATCACTGTTCAGGTAACATTTCTTTGGGCCTGGTACAACTCTGCAGCACAGTCCTATAATATCTACTCAGAAGTAAATCCTGGCACTTGGTAGGGTCTTGTGTGTACTTAGGGACTTTCAAGTTACCTGTCACCTTATGGTGACCCCTATCAATTTCTTGTCTGTTCTGTTTAGTATATCAAATATTTGATCTTTGTTGGATTGTGAGAGGAGTCATATGGAAAGAATTGTGTCTTATTTGGAAAAAGTTATAGAAATTGTCGAGATAGTTAAGAGTTTTTTTTCGTGTCAGGAGCAACTTGAGAAACAGCAAGTTGCTTCTGATCCGAGAGAATTGGCCATCTGCAAGGATGTTGCCCAGGGAGCACCCAGATGTTTTGATGTTTTACCATCCTTGTGGGAGGCTTCTCTCATGTCCCCACATGGGGAGCTGGAGCTGACAGAGGGAGCTCATTCACACTCTCCCTGGATTCGAACCTCTGACCAGTCGGTCTTCAGTCCTGCCAGCACAAGGATTTAACCCACTACACCCCTGGGGTCCCGTTGTTGTTGGAATAAAACAAGCATCGTGGTAGTTTTATTGAAAAGCTTTCTGTACTAACCCCCAAAGCATAGAACAAGTCACAATATGAAGAGTCTTTGAACATTGTGCATTTTTGATTATTTGCTCACAGTGAGGACAAAAAATGTTAAAAATATAAATTCTAGCATGAAGTGATATTCATGAAGATTTGCATCCTGCGTTAACAAATATTTGTGTACCAAATGGTTAGGGAGATAATATTTCCGATGCTTGGTTAAACTGATGTTCCCTGTGGGTTAGGATTCAGTGCCTTGTAGCCGCCGTGTCTAGGGCAACAAACACTTAACAATGGTTAATGTTTGAAAGGCACAATATGTTCTGTGTAACCAGGCTACTCATTTCCTCTTCTTAATAGCTTGATTGCTATTGCAGGAGGCTGAAGGTTTTTTTCCCATTTATTTCATTAGACCGCAAGAAACAATGCTATTAATATTCAGGATCTGACATATTTTAAAAGTAGAGACAAAAGCTAAACCTTAGTAATTCATTAACAATACTTTTTTTCTTTTTAAAGATCAGGGTACTTCATTCAAGTGTCCAACAAAAAGAATTGATGGGAGGGTTTCATCCTTGACCCCTGCAGCATATATCAAGGACCTTATGCAGAACACTTCTGTTCATGTTTCCAGCCAGTCATATCCTTTCACAGGACACTCCATTCCTCTACCTAACTACCCCCACTTGTAGTTTTCCCTTTCCAGATATACTGTGTCCACTGGATGTGCTCAGTACACATTGGTCTGTATTTGCATACTTGTAAGCTGCTCTGAGTCCCCTTCAGGGTGAAAAGGGTGGCATATAAATACAGTAAATAAATAAATAAATAAATACTTGCAGTAAGGCCCCAAATTACTTTTTTTTAAGTTTGAAAAAGTTATACTTGTGTAAAATGCTGGACTCACACACACCAGGTGAAATTTCTGTTGTTATCATCATCACCACCCACCTTTTTCAGGATTAAGACCCAAAGTGCTTCACAACTCTAAAGGCATACAAAAAGTAAATATTAAAATATAAGCCAATATTGCACAACACACATAATAAATAATTATCGGGGAGCGCAGCTCTACAGGACTACAGTTCCCAGAACCGCAAGTAAACACACGAGAAATCTCACGAGAGTTGCTTCCGTGCCTTGAAATCTTGCAATCTCTTCCACTGCGATTGACCAGTACTGCCTCCACGATCGACCAGTAGATCGAGATCGACGTAATGAGCACCCCTGGTCTAGCAGGTATTGCACTACCTGACATCCAGTCGCAGCCAATAATGAAAGGACCAAGGCAGTGACATCTCCGGCCCATCCTCTGTTCAGATATCAGCCAGCATGCCAACACCTTAAATCAAGAAACAGCTTCCTAAGATCAAGAGAGATACCAGCAGGAACACTTCAGCAACTGAGAATCCAAAAGTGGCAGGTCAAAGTCCAGCACCTTAATCAGTGACTGAGACCGGATGAGAAACTCCTTCCTGGGCACATAGAAGATTGGGAGACCTGGAAGGCACTGAACAGGCTGTGCTCTGGCACAACAAGATGCAGAGCTAACCTTAAGAAATGGGGCTACAAAGTGGAGTCTACCACATGCGAGTCTGGAGAAGAGCAAACCACTTACTACAATACAACCTGAGCCTGGGCACATGCACAATGGAGGATCTTCTCACAGCGACACTAGATACACTCCAAGTGATCAACTTCTGGTCAAGAGACATGTAGCATAATGCTAAGTTTTAAAACTTTCTTTGTGTTTTTAAATACATGTTAACTGTACCCTCAACTCACTTCTGACACAATAAATAAACAAAAAAATGTTTCACCAGTACTGAAAAATAATGCAACAGTTACAAAGAATGATGGTTGACAACATATTGCATGAAATAATTCAGACTTCATGAAGGATGGAATCTTTTTCAAAGGAGCTGTTCTTTGAAAAACTTTATGTCAATAATGGCATATTCCAATAGTTTATCTGGCAAAGGCAAAAACCAAAATTGTAATAAGTCTGGTAATTCACCCTTTGTTCTAAGTTCTGTTTTGTTTGAATTTCTGCCAGATAAACCTCTGCTACTATAATTTACAGTAACTGGAAATGCCTTGGTGAAACATTGGTCTTGGTTCCATCTAAGAAAGTATTTTAGGATAATTCACATTGGAAAATAAATCTTGTGGGTATAAAAGGTATACCCCAATTCCAACACATGACAGTTGCAAGTCCAATTATCCTGCCAGAACCCTTCGTAGTGGTTTCTCCATGTATATAATCGCTGTGTGAATCATTGTCACTTAATCCTTTTGGTTTCTATGGTGTAAAGAGCCCATAAAAACAGCTGATCATTACACTTTAGTTGTCTGTGGATTAGATAATCCATGTTTAAATGTGAATAAGCCTTTAAGAATTATATTAGACTGGGGTCCCACATATCCTAGAATATTCTTGCTAATTAAAATTCATTTAATTAATTCCAATAAAAGCATTGTGTGCTAAACTCAGAGCTAAATTCAGTGGGTCTCTTGGGCTACAGTGCATTGCTTGGCCCATTTTGATGAATCTTTAAAACTGTTTCTCCTGTTAAAAGCATTGCCTAAGGCAGCAACACTGCTCATGAGAGCAATATAAACTATTCTGCTGCCACATAGTTTATAATATGGGTCTTAGCAAACATTGCTTTCAATTACATTAGAGAATCTCATATCAAATAATTGCCTGAACACATCCATTGAGACATCCTAAGTAGCTGCTTAAATGCAATGAATACTATAGGTAATTAAAGGATTAGTTCTTGCTAACCCTATCCAACATAGGTTTAATTGGGGGAAACTGGCCTCCAAATAGCTTTTAATAATCCCACAATAACACAGAGAAGCCTGTTTTCATCTCTACCTTTGCATACTAAAATGTTTAAAGGGAAATAAGAATTCCAGACATCAAATATGAAAGTAGCTTTAGTACAGACTTGTTCAGCTTGTGGTTCACCAAGAAAAATACAGACATATATTGTGGCCTGTCAGATACTTGAAACAGCTCTTCGCATTTATGCTACACTTGGTTTGTTAATAACATGATTTAGTGAGGTCCAATATAGATAAAATATGCAAATGAGCCTGGCATATGGAATGATACTTACACTAATTTGCATCATCCTAGAAGGATCACACTTCCGTCTTGAGGTGTCATGGAAATGAGCATTCATAGTTATTTATTTATATAGTTTTGGATATCTCAAATGAGCAAACCAAGTGATGTCCTAGTTGAGATAAGCCCTCTGGTTCCTTGTCAGCTTGGCCTTCTTAAACCTGTCTGAAATCAATTAATCCTCATATATGTATGTGTAGGTGTGTGTGCATCATACACAAAAAGACTATACTTTAAAATATTATCTTTACATGCCACTAACACCTCCATTCAGCCAATTTTGGGTTCAGTTAACTCTAGGAACAGAAGGTATGGAGGCTCTTCTTATTGATGCGTTAGGTTGCAGCCATCAACCTTTTGCTTAAAACATATGGGACTGTGATGCTGTTGGCAAAAGAGCACTGATTAAAGATAAAAGAATATTTTAAAATATTTTCTTTTAAAAATAGTCAGAAAAGTCAGAAAGCATTGAGAAAGCATGGTGAAAAGTACTCCTAGGCGGATGAGAATCTTCACATGCATGTGGATGCTTTTGGTACAAAATAAGATTTTTCTGTGCAGGAAACAGCGTTTTTCTATGCAGGAATTATTTCTCTGCAAAAAATATTCCTGCATTTATCTAGACTTTGCATCAGAGGTTTCTATAAATAAATACATACATAAATAAATTGTCATTGCTTTTAATGATTTTGTTGGTTTGCTGTATGAAAGAACAATACAAATGTTGCATCAAACAGTTTTTCTAGAAACGTCATGACTAATTTCAATACTAGTTTCATTCAGTTATATCCTACCACACAGACACATCGAAGCGAGTTGTGAAAAACTGATTTAGCAAATCTGTAGTAATTTTTTGGATATATTTATTTTATTATTTTATTTATAGTATTTGTATCCCACTTTCTCTCAAGGAGACTCAAAACGGTGAATGCCAAATTACTATACAACTAGCATACGTAGGTGTAAGTAACTTCAATAGGCACTGAACAATGCTTAATCATATTTTACTCTTTTTATTTTGGGCAGCTGTTTTAACTCAAAACAGTGGGGAATCAAACTGGAGATGTAAGAAGTGGCTAATAAGAGAATGTGCTGGAAAATTGATGACACTCAATTTTGTAGGCCTGGGGTCCAATAGACTGATCAGGAATTCTGCTTGTATACTATCTGTTCTAGGGACTAGCACTCTCTCTACCTAAGCTAGTGGAGCTGGTCCCAGAAGTGGTGCTGAGGTTCCCCAACTTGTTAGTCTTAGCATATATCAACTACCAAGGTGGCTAGGTCTGGGACAACTCAAGATTTTATGGCCATCAAGACAGCAGATGCTAGCAGATGTTGGCAGGAATATAATTCTTCACTATGGGTTTCAAGTGAGGCATTCAGAGCATTGTCTTGTCACTTTTGTTGCATGAGTGTTGGTTGCTGATGTGCAAGATGTTTACTCTGCTCCTACTTGGATGGTCAGCATTGAAAGGTGTTGCTCAGTCTCAAAGACAAATCATGTTGGGGTTATACAGAGGTCAGACTTAAACTCTTCCTTAAAAACCCACAAGAAAACACCGAGGGAAGTCATATGGAGTTTAAAAGGGCACTGTCATCAGTATACTGATGATACACAGCTCTTCCCATTTGCATCATCAAGTTAAGTGCTGGATATCCTCAATTACCCATAAAATGGACTAGATGAGGGCAATAAACAATCTAGTCTAGACCAGCTGTAGTGCCAACAGTTCATCTGTCCAAATGTAAGGATTGTGGAGGTATTGTGGTAGTAATAAATATAGATCAAATCCTACTATATAATGAAAAATAACTATTTTAGATTCTTCTAGATTTATAATCCAATTTGCAAAGAGTAACCACAGGGTTATCAAATGCACTCCTGGAAATAGTGAAAAAAACCCTCTCTTCTTTTGCACTCTAGTGAAAGAATAATTATTCTGTCAAATTTATAGAGATTATATTCTTTTCATCAACAAATCATAAGAGGCAGCTGTTGGAAATGTTTCCTGTCATTTCCAAAACTGTTGCTGAAAAAATGTTCCTTCGTTATTGTTGCTGTGTGCCTTCAAGTAATTTCTTATGATGATCCCAAGCTCAGCCTGTCATGGAGTTTTCGTGGCAAGATTTGTTCAGAGCAGATTTGTCTCCCTTCCTCTGAAGCTGAGATAGTGTAACTTGCCCAAAGTGGTTTCCGTGGCTGAGCAGGGCCATACTTGTATCACATTTCAATGCACAAAAGAGATGAGGGTGACAGTGATGGTGCTGGCTTACTATTAATACATTAATAATACACTGTGATTATCTTGTGATTTGCATGTTCATAAAATGAATATGTGATGGAAGCCTGCCTATCACATTGGTGGACAGCAGTGAATGACTGGAGAGCAGGAAAATATTATGGAAAGTATTTTCTCTGCTAGATGCATTTGCTTGTCTTCCAAGACTATCTTTTAATTTAAAAAATCTCATATAAAATACTCTTGGAATCAATCATTCCCTTGACAACTAATCAGAATTTCGTCTTAAATGCATACATCCCTGAGCAAAACAATCCTATGGAAAGTTAGTTATCGTGTTTCTCTTCTTAGCATAGAAAAAAAAATCAATTCTGAGTGTAGAATACCAGAGTGGCCTTTAGACCAGGTTTTAATAGTGACCATGGGAGCTTTTGCACAACTAAAGCTTGTGCCCCAGTTGTGCCTGTACTTTGGGAAGGCAGACTTGGCCATGGTAGTCCACACTCTGGTTACATCCCATATAGACTACTGTAACACGCTCTACATGGGGTTGCCCTTGAAGATTGTTCAAACACTTCAATTGGTCCAACAAGCACCAGTCATATTACTCACCGAAGCGGGTTACAGGGAGCATACAACTCCCATTACGTCAGTTCCACTGGCTGCCAGTCTGCTACTGAGTACAATTCAAAGTGCTGGCTTTAGCCTATAAAGCCCCAAATGGTTCTGGCCCAGCTTACCTGTCTGAACGTATCTCCCTCTATGAATCATCATGAAGGTTAAGATCATCTGAGGAAGCCCTATCATCAGTCCCGCCTCCCTCTTAATGCGGTTGGTGGGGATGAGAGACAGGGCCTTCTTAGTGGTGGCTCCTTGGCTCTGGAACTCTCTCCCCAGCAAGAGTAGATCAGCACCCTCCCTCCTGGCCTCTAGAAAGAGAACAAAGACATGGTTGTGGGATCAAGCCTTTGGCTAAAAAATAATGCAGTACAAAGAATAATTAAGGAACACGAGCAACAACAATTCAGAATGACTATGGTACACGATTTCTGGATCATAGGATTTTAATGTTTATACTAGGATGATTTTATGCTTGTCTGAATGTTTAAATGTTATGCATGTCTTATGTTTAATGATTTAAATTGATTTGTAGTTATATGTAGTAATTAGTTATTATGATTTATTTATGTACTGTACATTGGCATTGAATTTTTGCCATTAGTATGTTGTAAACCACCTTGAGTCCCTCCAGGGGTGAGAAATGTAGTATATACAGTAAATAAGTGAATAAATAAATAAAAATGTGGAGACATATGTCAAGCTGCCCAGGTGTATCCCAAAAGAACAAACCAGTTCAGCTGCCACATATTGATTTTGAGTCTGAGAACTATAGACAAAATAAAGAACACAAGGCTGCCCATTGTACACAAAAGCAAATTGAATTTAGTTTATACTCTGTAGTGTTACTACCAGCTTTTAGAAACATTATTGAGTTTACAACTTTCACAATCCATCAGCCAACATGACTACTTTTACAAGTCTACTTCAGAAAGGTATATAAAATTAAAATTTAGCAATAAATGAGGGAAGATATTCTGCACCTGCATTTTGCCCTTAATTAAAAGAAAATCCTTCCTAAACACAAGGAAGTGTTTAATCTTAAACATACCCCTAGAAGGTTTAAGCCTCGTCTTTAAACACACCAAACAGAACCCACTGCAAGTATGACAGATGCTTTCAGTGAGAAAGAAATGTTACCTGCAGCGGTCTAGGCTTTTTCCTGCCTGAAACAGGGTGGTTACTTTAATGTTTTGTTGACAGAGATGTGAGAAGGAGGGAACGTGAAGCCACTGGAGTTTACCTACTTAAAAATCCCCAGCTTACAGATGCTTTAGCACCTTTTGAACTTTTTTTTGATACAGCTGCTCCCAGAAACAATTGTCTTGTGCAAATGTGCTCCATTGGGCTTTCTAAAGGATTCATCTTGCCACAGTCCTTGATATTCAATACAGGTGAAATAACATAAACACCGTACAGCTTTCAGATTTCTCTCATCAAGTGCTGGAAAAACTTCAATAGAAATGCAGCAGCATCCAAGGATGCACCAGACAGTTCCCGAGCCATTCCTTTCATCTGTTTTCTCTCTAAAAGAGCATGGATTTCTTTTGGGATCTGGGGAACAACCTGAGCTGAAACTACTTTTCTTTCTACAAGTTTAGGCAGAGGCATCTAAAAAGGTGACTCAGTCCTTTCTCCTCTCCAAGTAATCTTTCTGATAGTTTCATACTAGTTTATTGAGTCCATGTTTTCTCTTATGGATAAATTCTAAATAACCTCAATGTTTGCTGAAATGTACCCAAGGTTATGCCTTGAAACTGGATAAAGCTAATTGCCATGAGGTGCTGAAAGGAAGCTTTCATTACACACAAACAAGCAATAAAAAGCCAGTAACTGCCTCTTCTGGGCAAAGCAGCATTGTAAAATACAATAAAACCAAATCCACAAAAGAGCAAAACCTTTACTGGTCAGCCAAAATGCAGAAAATACATCAGGCACACTACAACATGAGGAACTATATAATAATAATAATACACTTTATTTATATTCCGCTCTTCTCACGCCGAAGGGGACTCAGAGCGGATTACAACAATCCCTGCTGTTACCACAATACACAACATATAGACGAACAGAGGCAAACTCTGGCCACCAGGGAGAGCTGACGCACTCATCTCTCAACGTTCTCAGCGTCCCTTGTTGTTTCTTCTGCATACCTCAGCGTTCCTGGAGTTCTTGGGGTCGTGGCATTAGGAAGGTTGAGAACCAATGGACTAGAGATGTCTCAATGCAGATAGAAAGCACTCCCTTTCGTAGCCACATGGGAATGGGCACAAAGAGTAATAAAAGACAGGCAATACAATTTCAACTATGAGCGACATAAAAGTAACTTGCTTTGAAATCCCAGCTGCTTCATCTTGTAGAAAGCTAACTAACTACCCTTTTTAAAGACAAATGACAATGAAATTCTTAAGAAGTCCTTCCATTGTTATATATGGAAAAATCTTTAGGTGCTGTATAGTTAAAATATGGCAGGTGTAGTCCAAATGAAAGAGATGGGATATTCAGAAAATAAGCAAAATATATTTAATAATTTAAAAAATTACAAGTTAAAATGTTATCAGTGATTAGTAAATTTCTCACAGGCACTTTTTCTTTGCTTTATTTCAAGACTAGCATTCATTGTTTCCCTGAATATATATTAAAAAGTGTGCACAGAGATACATATGAGTTATTTTCATTGATGAACAGAAAGTAACAGCTTCTCTTGGTTCTCTAAGCACTCTTTCAGTTTATCTTCAGTCAGAGTCAAGCGCTGCTCCAAGATTGAGACAGTCTGTTAGGAAATGAGAAGAAGTGTTTATTATTGACAGTGTTTTATTTTCAATCTCTTCCTCCCCCAGCCCCACTCCAAACACATGAAGAAAAAATAATACAAAGTTTGGGTCACATATTCCAGCCCTGAGAAAAGGCACACTAAGCAACAAAAATGTTACAAAGTTTTAGTTTTGGAAAGAATCTTCAGCTGTGCCATGAATCTGGATATTGATGTTTATGCTTCTGATATAGAGCAGCATGCCTCAACCTTGGGTTGGGACCCCTGGGGGAGGTCGTGTGGGGCTGTCAGAGGGGTCACCGAAGACCATCAAAAACAGTTGGTCATGGGGGTTCTGTGTGGGAAGTTTAGCCCAATTCTATCATTGGTGGGGTTCACAATGCTGTTTGATTGTAGGTGAACTATAAATCCCAGCAACTACAACTCTCAAATGTCAATGTCTGTTTTCCCCAAAGTCCACCAGTGTTCACATTTGACCATATTAAGTATTTGTGCCAAGTTTGGTCCAGATCCATCATTGTATAATTCCACAATGCTGTCTTGAGGCTGGTGAACTACAACTCCTAAACTCAAGGTCAATGCCCACCAAACCCTTTCAGTATTTTCCGTTGGTCATGGGAGTTCTGTGTGCCAAGTATGGTTCAATTCCATCATTGGTGGAGTTCACAATGTTCTTTGATTGTAGGTTAACTAGAAATCCCAACAACTAAAACTCCCAAATGACAAAAATCAATCCCCCCCACAACCCCACCAGTATTCAAATTTAGGCATATTGGGGATTCGTGCCAAATTTGGTCCAGTGAATAAAAATACATACTACATATCAGATATTTACATTACAATTCAGAACAGTAGCAAAATTACAGTTATGGACTAGTAACTAAAATAATGTTATGGTTGGGGGTTACCACAATATGAGGTCATGACTTCAGGAAGGTTGAGAAACACTGATATAGAGCATGTGCAACTATGATACGCAATACAGTGCTAAAGAAGAGCTCTCAAGGAGGATTTTCTAGTCCTAAATATTTGCTATGACAGAGAATTCCCACTTGGCACCACCAGGATGTGTATTTGCACATTAGCTGCTGTGGGAAAGAAATCCTCCAAGGAACTACCTTATTTACCAAGAAATAGCACTGGAAAGGGGAGTGTTGAGAGATCCTTTTTGAAAAGCTGAGATACAAAGAACCTGGCGAGATGTTCTGCACACACGCCAGGATTTTTCAATTTCCCCCAGCTTTTTCCTGAACAGCTGCACTGGCTGAACAGCTGTAGGAGAAACACATGTCGTGAGATGGAGGCTGCAGCTGAGGGGGGTACTTCTCCTGCCCCCAGGCACACTTCGAAGTACTTTCTGCTCATGCACAGGGGGCTCTTAAGGTCCCAGCATGCCCTGATTGCTAGTTGAAAGAAGTGCATAATGCTTTTGGATGAACACCATGTCTTTCTAAAATTCTTGTCTTAGAACTCAGCACTTCAATGGCCTCACTTTTTTAAACATGTTCTCAACTTTAATGTGGAGTATCTTAAATCAATCGATATGTTTATTGTGCTAGCCAAAGGTCATGACAAAGAGCTATAAAATGTACAGGACATTCAAGATTAAAAAGTACAGAAGATGGTTAAAAAGTGATTACCAAACTCATTTAAGGCATGAAAACTTTTCATGTTACAGATAAATTTCCAACAGAATAATCCAAGTACGGTAATACTTTCAGTCTCCATGGCTTTGTAGCAATTTTATCTTGTGCTCTTTTTCTGATGTTTTTTTGCAGCCAAAGTGAAAAGAGCTACTTTATAGGTTACATAATTTTTGGAATCAGGAAAAAAGAAACTTAAATATCACTTCAACGGAAGGAAGTCACTGAGAAGTTTCAAGCAAACTTCTGTGAATATGTCACACTGCATATTCTGGATTCCACCAACACAATTAGAAATAGAGCCATAGTACTACCTCAGTGATGAAGATAACAGCAACAATAACGTGACATACTTCTACTTAAAGCATACAAAGCTTCTTGGTTTAAATCATGTAATCAATTAACATACGGGCCTATTTTTCATCAAAGGACAACTTTGTCCCCTTTTAATGGAAGACTACTTACTATATATACTCAAGTACAAGCAGAGTTTTTCAGTACTTTTTTAGGCTGAGAAAGCCATCTCAGCTTATACTCGAATCAAAGTTATTTATTATTTTACTCTGTTATTTTACTCTGTTAGCACTGGGAATATGGCACAGCTGGCTGGGTGTCAGCTGCATAAGATCTCTACTGACCAGAAGGTCATGGGTTCGAGGCCTGCCCGGGTCGAGGTGGGCTCTCGACCTATTGTGTAGCCTGTTGTTGACCTTTGCAACCCGAAAGACAGTTGCATCTGTCAAGTAGGAAATTAAAGGTACCACTTAGTGGGGAGCCTAAATTTAACTGATTTACGAGGCCATAAAAATATCTCCAGAAAACACACTGAGGAATGAAGGAGTGCAACAGCTCCCCTTGGTAGCCAGATGTTAAATTGCCTCTGTCTGTCTTGTGTGTTTGTGTGTCTAAATGTAATGTGTACATTGTAATCCACCCTGAGTCCCCTGCAGGGTGAGAAGGGAAGAATAGAAATTAAGTAAGTAAGTATTTTACTCTATTTATTATTATTACATTATTTTACTCTATTATTATTTCATTACATTTATTATTTTACTCTATGTATTATTGTTGTTATTATTACATTTATTATGACATTTATTATTTTACTTTAATAATAATATTTATTATTTTACTCTATTATTGTTATTATTACATTTCCATTATTTGACTCTATTATAATTTTTATTATATTTATTATTTTACTCTAATGTTATTGGAAGGATACATAAGCACATTTTCATTGAAGAAGGTTAGAATAATGGTTTGATCAGAGTTGGACAGTCTTATCTTAAATTACAGTTTTATGTAATTATTCAAAACCATTTAACCTACTGATGCCTCAATTAATATAATTTTATTGTATCTATTTTTATTTTAAAATGTACCAGTAGCTGCTGCATTCCCCACATTTGCCTTATACTCAAGTCAATAGGTTTTCCTAATTTTTTGTGGTAAAATTAGGTGCCTTGACTTATATTTGGGTCAGATTATACTTGAGTATATAAATTATTTAAAGCTATTTTAGCTCAGATGTAGTACTATGAAAGAAAAAATAAAGAAAATGATAGCTTTCCTTTTCAAACATAAATTGAATTCGATTTCATTAAATGTTCTTCCATTCTCTTTCTTCAGAATCTCACAAAGACATCTATAAAGATGTATGGAATGCCAATTTAATGAATTTCACCTTGGTGATAGTTATAACATTAGTATTTATTTATCATAGCTGAAGAGCTGTGCAAAGTCAGAGAGTGAAGTCTGCACCTGCTCATTGCATGAACCGATGAACTGAGATACCATGTAACCCACTCTGGGAAAGCTTTTGAAGGATTGAGTACAAATCCATAAACAAGTTTGTAAGAAAATAAATAAAGGTTGAAACATGGATTTCCAGTCTGGGACAGAAGCCCAGTGTTTAGATACACTCTTCCCACACAGAGAGGCCTTCCTTGTTACTTCCCACCCTTTTCTGGTCTTATTTGTTATAATTTCATCCAGAGAAATGAAAATGTTTAATAATGGTAATCCCGTAGATGTGATGTTGTTGGGAACTCACAAGAGTCAGAATGTCGAGTTGCTCAACAATATGCTCCAAGGCGTTAGTCAGAACTGGAGAAATGCCTACAGGCTCATCCATGGTGCCTGGCTCATCCGTAAAAGGCAATATTTGTCTGTTTTCACCCTCCAAACGTCTTTTTGATACTGTTGGAGAGGATAAAGCACGAGGATCCCGCTGAGCCTTTGTCTTGATTTTAAAAGGAAGCAGAGAATATGCATGTAAGCTTTAAACATTCCAGCATTGATAGCTATGAATATCAAACTCTCCCTTTTAAAAAACATTTTTAAAAATTATTACATTTGCACATCTATTTCCATTTTGACAAAAATAGGGTGGTTTATTCCAAACCTATACATTATTCCTTTTATATGTATGGAAATATTACATCTTGAATAGATTAATATTCTCAGTAGACAGTGATACAAATGCAACATGACTGAGCAACTATATACAGCTAGATTTTATCCACATTTTTAGAATGGGTTTAGGTGCTCTTTGGATCTTGCCATGGGTTGACATATTATAGCCTTTACCTCAGTGGTGCACAAACTGAATTGTACACCACTCCTCAGATGTTGTTGCTATCAGCCCCAGCTCCCATGACTGACAATCAGGAATGGGGGGACCTGTGGCACAAACTCTGGGAAGCCACAAGTTGCTTAGCTTTTCCTTATAGGATTGTTTCATGGAAATCACATTGGCAGTTAGTACACATACAGGACAAGAATCAAATTGGTTCCAAGTCAATATACCTAAGCCAGTCACAGCTTAAGACAGGCCATCTTATACCTTTTGATTTGTAGGGAGCAGTTTTGGAATGCTCTGAAATAAGGGGGAAATGCCATACAGAATATAGTTAAAGAAGAATCTGAAAAAAGTAAACTGCATTCTCCATGGTGTGGCTGCACTATAAAGAAGCCCCCCACCAAATTAAACAAAATGTTATAAATTTCAAAGCATAATTTGGTCTAGTATGGGGTTCTCAGAGCTCTAATGGCGCAGCAGGTTAAACTGCTGAGCTGCTAACTTGCTGACCGAAAGGTTGACAGTTTGAATCCGGTGAGTGGGGTGAGTTCTCGCTGTTAGCCCCACTTTCTGCCAACCTAGCAGTTTGAAAAAATGCAAATGTGAGTAGATCAATAGGTACCACTTCACCAGGAAGGCAACGGCGCTCAATGCAGTCATGCTGGCCACGTGACCTTGGAGGCATCTAAGGCAATGCCAGTTCTTTGGCATAGGAATGGAGATGAGCACCAACCCCCAGAGTTGGGCATGACTAGACTTAATGTCAAGGGGGAACCTTTACCTTTTATGGTGTTCTCAGGAAACACAACATTTGTATGCCATTAACACAGTCTAAGTCAGTGGTTCTCAACCTGTGGGTCCCCAGATGTTTTGGCCTTCAACTCCCAGAAATCCTAACAGCTGGTAAACTGGCTGAGATTTCTGGGAGTTGTAGGCCCAAACTCCTAGAAACCCACAGGATGAGGACCACTGGTCTCAAGTGTTTTGGAAATACTGAGCAGCATTTGTATAAACACAAGTAACATTTGTATAAAAACCCCAGGATATGTTTTATAGTAATATGGATGTCACATGTAGTCTGTAACTAGATCCATTAAACAAAAAGGCTTAACTAAGGTGCCTATGTTGCACTCTTTCTGAATTGGTCAAGTTTGTTGTCGGACCTTCCTTGGGCACTCTTTACCAGTTCTCTATTATAAGTAAAATGCTGTTACATTTAAGAATGAAACACCTCATTACCTGGACCCAATCAATTTGAAAGCTAGCCTATCATTTAACTTTGCCTGAAAATAAACTAACTAGTGCCGGTGTTCCTGAGAATGTACATGCTATATGATACATCTCAAAAACCACCTTCCTTTAATCTTTGGCCAGCTTTCTTACACATAAAGCATATTTGACAGCTTCCTGTGAAATGCCAGAATGACCTCATGACAAATAAGGATTTGAAGATAGGCCTTC
The DNA here is from genome assembly GCA_030556195.1 of Anolis apletophallus. Classification (NCBI taxonomy): domain Eukaryota; kingdom Metazoa; phylum Chordata; class Lepidosauria; order Squamata; family Anolidae; genus Anolis; species Anolis apletophallus. The sequence continues at coordinate 86,824,253 of JARBWK010000009.1, forward strand.
CAAATGAATCATGACGTTGGTGAGGCATGCACTTTAAAAATAGTACATCCAGTTTCCACTTTGACTATATAAGTAGAACTTGTACCACTTTGAAGCTTGCAAGGTGGCAAAGCCGACAGGCAATTCTGTTTTGATGAAACCTATGTGTTAAAAACTAGGGTTCTATGTACATTTACCTTGGATTGAACACAACTTAATTCTTTGATGCTCACCTTTGCGTACTTTTGTATATGACTACACTGTAAGATTCTGTAGAAATACAATTGCTAAGAAGCATTGTGGTTGCTACTTTTGAATCAGAGGTTCTTGTTTTTATTTGCCAATTTAGGCAGGGAAATCCTCTGGATGATTCAGGATACATCACATGCTCCCATTGAATTGAAGTTACATAATGGCAACAAGAAATCTTACCATATTCCATTTGCAGTTTGACCATTTACACTTGACAAAGCTTAAGATTGCTTTTGCTAGCACCATGCCTATCATTTTTTTCGTATCAGGAGTGACTTGAGAAACTGCAAGTCGCTTCTGGTGTGAGAGAATTGGCCGTCTGCAAGGAGCCCCAAATGTTTTGATGTTTTATCATCCTTGTGTGTTCCAGCATGGGGAGCTGGAGCTGACAGAGGGAGCTCAACCCACTCTCCCCGGATTCAAACCGTTGACCAGTTGGTCAGCAGTCCTGTCGGCACAAAGGTTTAACGCATTGTGCCACAGGGGGCTCCTATGCCTATCATGAACACTAGTGAATAGTTCTCCTTAAGGTCACCACAAGATACAAAAGACTTGGAAGTACACGACAACACCAGGATACTTAAATCTGGCACATATGTATCCAGTTTAATTCTAAAAGTGAGGGCAAGGATAAACAGTCCCTGGAAAGTTCTCAGAGGAATGCTGTGCGGCTGTGGAAGTCACAACATAGGCCTGCATTGACAGTTTAAACCCTAGGAATGGGCTCTGAATCTCAGGCGATACAGAACCTCCCACTCACAAATGGCAAGCAACATACCTAAAAGGATTACCCTCAATAATGGACATTTCCATCACTCACTTTGTTACTCTTACTAACTTAACCTAAAGCTGCCCAAGCTTATAGGGGGCACTAGGTCATTTCAGAACAAGTGGAGTAGGAAATCTCACAGTGGCTTGGTTTTATTATAACATATGCAGGATTGGGGAGAGGGAGAATAAACAGAGTTCTTCAGTTGCTGCCCTTGCAGCTGTGCTTGGGTATGCTAGCTTTATTGATTTATTTGCTAGGGACGACAGCTGTGTTAAATTTAGCACAACGGTGGCATTACACTACAGTGGTCTCTCAGCCACACTCAACAGCACAAAGCTGGCCTGTGGTCTTTGAAACAGATAGACTGGGTTGAGGGCAAAATATGGACTTCTGTGTCTGAAAAATTCCACAAGCATCATAGTGTTTACTATTCCAAAAAGGCTTCAGAGAAGCTTTGCACACTGCTTTTTAAACTGAAAACAACTGTAACTTACAGGACTGTTGGTGCTTTGATAGAGGTTGGAGTTCAATAGCCTTCACATGTCATCAATGGCAGGAAATGCACAATTTGAAACATTAGAATACCCAAACTTTACATGGAAGAAGTTTGCAAAGAACTGGGTGTCCTTTAGGGCAACTTGGATACACTGGTTGAAAGCCAAAGTATCTCACTACAAATATGAAATGAATTACATTGTGCTTCTACGTAAGTATTATCTTTTCATATACTATATTTATTTTATATTTAAATGTTCAAGTTGAATGTGGTTCAATTTTTATCTATCAGCAAAATAAGTTTGGTAAAATAAAGAGAAAAGCGTTCCACCAGTGACTAAGTCATCAAAGGCTCTCGGCTCCCAAAGGTGAGAAAATCCCAGCCAGGAAGTCAACTCAAAATAGAAACCCTGCAGGAAGAAGTATATACAAGTCCCTCCATAAATGACAAATGTTCTTATGTAGACCCAAGGTACCAAAAATAACAATAACAATTATATGGAGAGAGGTAAAGAGATGTAATAAAAGGCTGGTCTTCGGTGTCTCTGTAAACAGCTGCAGCAGGAAGCTCTTAAAATGAGAAGGACAAATAACTCGAAACCACCAAAACATTCACACTATTTACAATCGAAATAAAAACGAGGCCGGTTTAATTTGCAACTAGTTGCCTCAGACCATATGTGTACATAGCCCAAGGAAGAGCTCACAGCAAAGCCTCTTAATGCTGATGCAGTGCTACCTAGTTAACTGGACGGCAGTTCTAGCAAAAGCTGCCTCTCCCAATCTAACTTTACAACCTCATTCCACCCCCTCTGCCCCAACCCACTAACTTCCTGTCTTCCTGGTCTTGCCTTTGAAGCATGGGGGACACAGCTGCTTTCCCTAAATCTTGGCCCCCTCTCTGTGTCCAGAACATCCTTCACACACATGAATGCCCTATCTTTGTTGTCTGGATTTTCAATTTGCAACCAAGGAGGACTGACAACCATTGCAGCCACACCACAGCCTCTGCGGATCACCTGTGATGGCTTGGACATTTTTCTTCCTTGCTCAAATGATCAACGGTGGTCTTCTTCCATTTAGTATTCAAAATAAATTTAACTGCAAATTCCACATATTCTAACAGTCTTTTTTAAACAAAGAAAATGTAATAATCAACATTAAAAAAACCAAAAACATTGAAATACTTCAACTACACGTGGAAGTGTCCTAGTAGGGTTCTGCAGAGTTACCCGCCCTGACGAAATTTTAGCTATTTTATGAAAGGATCCATCTGATGAATAGCCTGCTGTTTGTAGGAACAGAAAACACATCCATGTGCCAAATTACCAAAGAAACAGTTAGATCAAATCTCTCATATTGATCCAAAATCTATCAAAATATAAATGTGTTTGAAAACATCTTAAGGATAATGTAAACTGCTACTTATTTGGCCTTAAACAGTAGTGTTGAACGTACAGTCCATAAGATCCCAATTGCCATTCACCTTTTACAAAATGCTTAGCCATATTGTGCCCAAACTATAATAAACATGGGGATGTTTCTATTTTCTTGCCCTCTGAATACCCCACATAACAAGAAAAATAGCATTTTGAAGCTGACAATTGAAACTGTGTCTAGTTATGTACCGTATGTAACCATGTATAAGCCTAAACATTTTACTTTTAAAAATCAAGTCAAAAAACATAGGTCAAATTACCTGTGGATCAACATGAGTGTTGTTCTTTTGTTGTTTATTTGTTCAGTCACTTCCGACTCTTTGTGACCAGAGTTCCCTGTTGGCCCTCGTCACCCCCAGGTCCCCCAAGGTCAAACCAGTCACTTCAAGGATAATATCCATCCATCTTGCCCTTGGTCAGCCCCTCTTCTTTTTTCTTTCCATTTTCCCCAGCATCATTATCTTCTCCAAGCTTTCCTGACTTCTCATTATGTGGTCAAAGTATTTCATCTTTGCCTCTAATATCCTTCCCTCTAATGAGCAGTCAAGCATTATTTACTGGAGTATGGACTGGTTTGATCTTCTTGCGATCCAAGGCACTCTCAGAATTTTCTTCCAGCACCACAGTTCAAAAGCGTATATCTTCCTTCACTCAGCCTTCCTTATGATCCAGCTCTCGCATCCCTAGGTTACACGGGAAATACCACTGCTTTAACTATGTGGATCTTCGTTGCCAGTGTGATGTCTCTACACTTCACTATTTTATCGGGATTGAAACATCTTCTGATTTCCTGGCTGCAGTCTGTGTCTACAGTAATCTTTCCACCTAGAAATACAAAATCTGTCACTACCTCCACGTTTTCTCTTTCTATTCGCCCAGTATCAATCAGTCTGGTTGCCATAATCTTGGTTTTTATGTTTAACTGCAACACAGCTTTTGCACTTTCTTATTTCACTTGGTTATAAGGCTCCTCAGCTCCTCCTCGCTTTCAGCCACCAAAGTGGTATAATCTGCATATCTAAGGTTATTAATCTTTCTTCCAGCAATTTTAACTCCAGCCTTGGATTCCTCAAGCCTCGCATGTCACATGATGTGTTCTGCATACAAGTTGAATAGGTAGGATGAGAATATACAGCCCTGCCGTACCCCTTTCCCAATCTTGAACCAGTCTGTTGTTCCGTGATCTGTTCTTACTGTTGCTATTTGGTCATTATACAGATTTCTCAGGAAACAGACAAGGTAACTTGGTATCCCCATACCACCAGGAACTTGCCACGAATTTATTATGATCCACACAGTCAAAGGCTTAAATCTTATTTTTAAAAAGAACCGTCCTCTTCTCTGAGTAGAATGCGGAAAGGTGAGCACTTAGTACAGTCAAGGACAATTTAAAAGAAGCACCAAGCCCTTCTATTATCTTCACTGTGCATTGCTTCTGGGGTTTTTTTTTAATGCTTGGGTGGGAAAATGGCATCTGCTGGCCCCAGAACACCACTGTTGTTTTACCTCAATTTATTCAGATATCAAAATCCATAATTTTGGCCCCAAAACTTGCCCTCAATTTATGCAAGAGAATATACTATATTCATGAAGAGTCGGTCATGAAGAGTCGGAAGAGACTGAACGAATAAACAACAACATGCTGTATTTCTGTTTGGACTGGGAGAATGCTGTAGCTGGGGGAGGGGGGCAGGATTGACCCTCCTTTTCCAATAGCCAACCTCTGCTAAACAGAGTTACAAATTAGATAGTTTAATTCTGTGTAAATCTGCTCCTTATTTGCCTCCATTAAACTCTGTAATCAAACTGTAGGTCTATAGTGCTGTAGTAAAACTGCTAACAAAAATTAACTATGTTGCAAGGAGAAACACCTCACTAAATGAGGTGAATTTATGCATGAGACTGTTCTGTTAAAATATTTAGCTTTGCATGGATTTCCCTCGTGCACAAAACTGCATAGATAGGTTTTTTTTAAAGGGGGAATGGACAGACACATGACTATCCTGAAAATGCAAAATGATATTATGTGTTGTTAGGCTACTGTGCTACTGTCACTTAATCCTTTCATATTCCAAATGTAGTTAACTATAACATTGGGCCAAGGGCAATCTTCCGAAATCAGGTCAACGGGGCATAAGCCAAGTTGATGGACGGAAGCCTTCTTTTTTATGATGTCAGCTGACATTAGGTCAAAGTGTTTTTTTAATGCTGACATTACAATGCTCCATTTACTTACATTTGTGTAAAAGTAAAATTGTTTGGAAATGGCTCAGTGATCTCCAGCAATATTTTCCACGGCAAAGCACGCAGTTTGTTGTTTGAGGGAAGGGAAAAATGCTCAACCTTGCATGCATGTGCTTACCACATTGAAGTTTAAAACAGGGCAGTTACAGATTTACAGAACTGCTGACCACCAACATCATTAGCTGCCGTTATGCTTACAGACTGGCAAAGGCATTCAGATCAGTAGTAAATCATCTTGTAGGTCAGCAGGAAGCTCATTATGGGCAGACAGTCCAAGTGACAGAAGCACTCTCTAAGCCTGTAAGAGCAGTAATTTCCTGTGTGAAAGCCTTGCCGCTGTCTCTGCATTCCTCAGGGTGCGGCGCTCAGAGAATATTTCTTTTCCACATGAAGAGGAAGGAAACAGTTGTTAGCGGATGTGGGGGCTGATGGCTGTGAGGCATTTAACAAATGTTGAATAATCAGCTGTAAGATATTGGCAGCAAGTTAGACTCTCAGAAATATAGGGGCAAAACAGAGAGGTGATGAGGGAGCAATTGGTGATGGAGACATGAGGTCACTGTTCACATGAAAAATATTAGGTAACGTTACAATGCGGGGAAAAATTGAAAATACACATTCAGGAGTAGCCATGTTGCCTGAACAGCATAATACAACAAAACCCCAATACGCAAAACAGTGATAACTTTGTTGAGTCAATCAAAATGCCCAAAACACATCATGCAAGATTTAGAAATGTTATTGGTTTAATCAGACAAAAATGTTAAGATGTCTCAGAAGTTAGTTTTTACAGATTTTACCGATGCAACATCTAAACATCTAGGAGTTGCGGTGGCGCAATAGATTAAACCCTCGTGCCAGATGAACAGCTAACATGAAGGTTAGTGGTTCGAATCTGTGAGACGGGGTGAGCTCCTGTGTATCAGCTCCAGCTTCCCAGTGGGGACATGAGAGAAGCCTCCCACGGGAAGGTAACACATCCAGGCGTCCCCTGGGAAATGTCCAATTCTCTTACACCAGAAGTGACTTGCAGTTTCTCAAGTCGTTTCAGACACACACAAAAAAACCCCTAATCATCTCCCCCCTCACCCCCCTCCCAAGATGTAACACTATAGAGACTTCACAATATATTCAATGTTCTCTGCTTAAGAAAGGGGCACTTAGTATCACACAGGACAGAGATAACCTGGACTTCAATGAAACTTACTTTACCGCTAATGAATTTAAAATTTTATTCCTGGATTTCTACTGCCCTTTCTCCTTGCCCCCCACATGGCCAAAATGCATTATAGACTTCACCTGTATTGGTATCTCTCCAGATCATTTAAATTAACAACAAAAGTAAAATTTGAGACAAAAAGTAGCCCTAACACCTTCACTTTTATTCTCCTGCTTTATTTTAACATGTTTGCCTGATGAATCCAGTGGGGCCTGAAAAGCTTGAATGATCTATTTTGTACTTTACAGTTGGTCCAACACAGGCATCACTGTAGATTTTGTTGCGTCCCATGCAGGGACACAAAGAAATTCCTTTTCCTGGAAAAGTCCTTAACAAAGATTATTAATGAACACAACGGCATTGCTCATTCTTTTTGGAGTTCAGTTTCAAGATCTCTGCTTGCGTAACATGCTGGAGTCAGAACACCTCTCAAGTGTTTGACACTAGGACAAGTTGTAACTTTAACAAAGATTGTCAAGCAAACACTCACTACTTATGACTCACTGAAAAATTATGGAGCCTCACTCAGAAAAACAGAGTAATTTCTACTTACAGTTGTTTGATCAGAACATTTAGCAATAGCTCAGACTTTTCTGGAATACTTTCACAGGTTAAAAACTCAATGACAACTGCCATCATCTCAGCAAGAAGGGCTGCTTTTTTGCTAACTATACAAAGGAGTCGATTTAAGAAAGACTAGAGACTGAAAGCAAAAAGGGATGAAAAACTGGCTACTTGCCCAATATGTAGTCATTTTCCGACTCTCTTGTTTATAGTTTTCTACATCACATAATGTTCTAAAGCAGTGTTTCCCAACCTTTTTTGAGCCGCGACACACTTTTTACATTTACAAAATCCTGGGGCACACCACCAACCAAAATGACACAAAATGTCTTCCTCTCATATACTTATACATGGCTATCATGTCTCCTTTCATCCTTCTCTTCTTCAGGCTAAACATGCCCAGCTTTTTAAGCCGCTACCCATTCCCACTTGCCTCAAGCAGACAAGAGTGCTTTCTCCCACCCTGGACATTATTCCACAGATATATAAACAGGCAGTAAGCAGCCAGACCTTGAAGCTGCAAGGCCATTAAATGCTAATCAAGGTGGCCAATGGAACATTCAAACTTGAAACCAACAGACAAGAGTTCCTTCCCCCACCCTTGCTGGACATCTCTGAGCCAGGGAGGCAAGGGGGCAATCAAGGTGGCCAATGAACATTAGAATCCAACAGGCTTTCCTCTGCTGGACAGAGAGGGAGGGAGGGGCATGCTGATTTCCTTGGCTTAATCTCTGCAGAGAGGGGAGGGAGGGGCATGGCTTTCCTTGGCTTGGCCTCGCCCCTCACACCCTCTGCCCTCCTTCTCCTCCCTGCTTCCTCCCTCCTCCAGGCTACGCTCCTCCTCGTGCTCGGAGTCGGCACTGATGGAGGCGGACGCCGCGCGGACCGGCTGGCGGCAGAAGGCAATGGGGCATCGGAGAGGGCTGCGGACAAATGCGCCCCTGCATATTGCCAAGTGGTAAGCAAATCCAGCTCTGCAGGTGTCGCTGTTGATGCTGCTCTTGTTGTGGGGAGGAGGAGAAAAATAATAGCAACAGCAGGAGGCGGGAAGCAAGGGGGGTGAAGAGAGGTTTTCTGCGGCACAGCAGGTGATCCGTCAAGGAACACTAGTGTGCCACGGAACAGCGGTTGGGAAACACTGTTCTAAAGCAAGTAAATTGGGCAATGATGGTGAATAGGAAGTTGTGAAGAGATTTGCATAAAACATCAGTGTTTTAACTATCAAAAAAATCTATAGCTGCTAAGCATAAAAGCCACAAATATTAGAAAACAAAGTACTTAGCACTTTGTTTTTGTCTAATATATAATTATAGGCTGATGTAAAGGAACGTTAGCTAAGAAGATGACGCACAGAGTCTCATTATACCCACAAGTGAATTCACCAATGACTCACAGAAGAAAGGTTTGCTAGAAATGTAAGGGAATCCTCATAAAATATATTTATCATATTTGAGGTGGAGGTATTTTGAGGTATTTTATGACAACGAGAGCTAAAGTCGTGTCCTACAATTCTTTTCAAAGTCTTTTTCAGTTACAGGAAGTCCCCAAGTTATGAACAAGATAGGTTCTGTAGGTTTGTTCTTAAACTGAATTAGTATGTAAGTTGGAACAGGTACATTTTTAAGTGTAACTCCAGCATATATATATATATATATATATATATATATATACACACACACACACACACACATACACACACTATATATATATTCAATATATATGCTATTCAAATCCCCCCTAATATATATATATATATATATATATATATATATATGTACCTGTTACACACACACACACACACACACACAATATATATATATATCCAGCTCTGCAGGTGTCGCTGTTGATGCTGCTCTTGTTGTGTATGAATAGCATATATATTGAGTTACAAACATTTGACTTACAAACGACTCATAGTTAAGAACAAGAGTGGAATAACAGGAAGTGAGAAAAATCTACCCCTCGGAAGGAAAATTCACCCTCAAAAGAGTTACCATGGGGGAAAAGTATCTCCACTGAATATTTATCACCAATCTTTGTTTCTACAACAAGCCAAAGTTTTCAAAATCCAATTTTTACAGGGACAGAAAGTGAGGTGAAATTTTTTAACAGGGGACAGACAGCAGAACAAACAGAACAGGGATGTTAACCTTTCCTATGCTATCCATAGGTGGTCCAGCAGGTTAAACTGCTGATCTGCTGAACTTTTGACCAAAAGGTTGGCGGTTTGAATCCGGGGAGCGGGGTGAGCTTCCGCATTCGCCCCAGCACTGCAAAAAAATAGCAGTGTGTGTGTACACACACACACACACTATATATATATATATATATATATATATATATATATATATATATATTAGGGGGGGGCTTTGAATAGCATAGTAAAGGTAAAGGTTTCCACTTGACATTAAGTCTAGTTGTGTCCGACTATGGAAGGCGATACTCATCTCCATTTCTAAGCCGAAGAGCCGGTGTTGTCCGCAGACTCCTCCAAGGTCATATAGCCGGCATTACTCCATGGAGTGCCGTTACCTTTCTGCCGGAGCGGTACCTATTGACCTACTTACATTTGCATGTTTTCGAACTGCTATTTTTGCAGAAGCTGGGGCGAATAGCGGAAGCTCACCCCGCTCCCCGGATTCAAACCGCCAACCTTTTGGTCAAAAGTTCAGCAGATCAGCAGTTTAACCTGCTGGACCACCTATGGATAGCATAGGAAAGGTTAACATCCCTGTTCTGTTTGTTCTGCTGTCTGTCCCCCTGTTCAAAGATTTCACCTCACTTTCTGACCCTGTAAAAATTGGATTTTGAAAACTTTGGCTTGTTGTAGAAACAAAGATTGGTGATAAATATTCAGTGGAGATACTTTTCCCCCATGGTAACTCTTTTGAGGGTGAATTTTCCTTCCGAGGGGTAGATTTTTCTCACTTCCTATTATTCCACTCTTGTTCTTAACTATGAGTCGTTTGCAAGTCAAATGTTTGTAACTCAGGCATCTTGAAGTCTATGTCAGTCTGCAAATGGGAGGTTATCATACTTTTAATTTCATTACAGTGTGGAAGCTGCTATCATGGTTTCATCCCATTTCTGCTAGCAATGTCTAAAACCCCACAGTGGTAGGGCTAATTTCATGGATCTTCCTAGATCAATTAGCACCATTAGCTCCATCATCAGTACAATGTCAGGCTTTCATGTGATATCTCACTGGTATGTGACTACAGCACAGAAAAGTAGCTCCAGTATCTAATTACGAAGCATTGAACTGATTGATAACAGACTTGAAGACTAAGCAAGGAAAACAACACAATATGGGGTCTTAAGTATCTTGGATACTTAGCAGGGTTTGGGTAGTCTGATCTAGCTAGATGTATTCTTGCAGAGTTGAAAGGGAACTTGTTAAAATCTTTAAATGAAACATTCCCACAAATGTACACACTCAAAAATTATTTGAGTTCTTCCATAGGACCGCAAAAGTTGAATATGTATAACCTATATGTAAATTACACATACGTTGTGGAAACTGCCACAATGACTTTGAAAAGAGTCACCTCATCTCTATTTAGACACTTTGTACACATGTAGCCTGTCCCACAATGATTTCTATAGTTTGGAAATGGGATGATTTTGGCAACATATGAGGATTAATGAGAAGCCAAATCTCCACCAAAACAGTGGAAGAAGAAAACCATTCAAATAAAACAAAGGGGGAAACTCTTGGGACAATGTGATATGTACTTCAAAACACAGAGGTCTATTCTAAATCATTTGCAATTAAAAGAATAAGCCATCAGGTACCAAGGTGGTGTAAATTTGCCATCTAACAGAATCCAAATAATTTTTTAAAATCTCTTTCAGTGAAACATGGGTCGCCACAAATAGTATGTCATGTGTACAATTTAGGACATGCCCCTGGAAGACTTACCGGAGACATCAAAGAGGATGAAGAGGTAATATCTATGACTTGTGGGTCAAATGTTTGCAAGTCTGTAACATCATGGCTGGGATCTATCTGTTGAAAAATAAATGTGAGGATATTATTCAAAATGGGCACAGAACTGAACCCTCGAAAATTGTATTTGGTGAGATAATATATACTGCTGGCAAACTATTTAAATACACACTATGATTTAAGAAAATGTTTTTTATCCATTTAGTAGCAATGGATAGTCCGATTGGCCGATTCTCCAGAAGATGCATGAGCAACCATTATTTTGTTAATATTATTTTTATAAACTGGGCTTTTAAAGTCTGTTTAAATTGTATAATTTTCACGAGGAGAGCAGAACACCCAGAAATCACTGCTGTGTGAATGAAACACTGCAAATAATATCTGGATTTTGCAGAGATGGTTATTTACGGATTTTTAAAAAAATACATGAGATCGGCTGGCAAGAGTCAGTCCTTAAGAGTACCAGAAACAGTACAGTTAATGATGCTCAATGAAGCCCATGCAAGAGCGGGGGAGCGTGGACTGTATCTGGAGCAGAAACAAATTGCTATGAAACATGTCTGAATTATTAATGGAAAAAATATTTAGAATGACTTCTGGTAGAAAGTAGCTAGAATTTTTTTTTTTAACTCGAAATTATGGGAAACTTTTAAAAATGCATCTAGATACCAATTAACCAGAGTTAACATCATGGCATTAAATATATATATCTCTTGTCCATCAATGTCTTTAAAAGTCTAATAGAATAAAAGTGTGAGTATCTACGATGAGCTTTGCACCAAAGGCACTATTCTATCTTAGAATAGTCTTATCTAGTTTTATGGACATGGTTTTAGGCTCCCAAGATGTTTTCGTTTTCAGCAATTCCTGATCGAAAGTATTTCCACTCTCTTCCATTTGGTCATATTCAAAACTATTTTATGGAATTTAAACATTCATTTTAGGTAGTTTTCTTAATTATTGCAGCAAGGCAACATTTTCTGGTAGCCCATACATATATTGTCCAGACTAATCTGAAACCATGTATATAACCAAACAGAATCAAAACTATGTGAAGTGTGACAGTTCAATGTTCAAAAAGGTACTCAGTTGAAAATCCTATTTCATAGTAGGCTGGTTTCTGATGTACAATAAAATCCCTAAATTGTAGTGCCATCTAGTGGAAAGTAGAAGTCATTAAAATGAACATTGATTTATATTCCAAATACTATCATATACTTTCAAACATACCATGCATAACAATATAATACTAACATGAATTAAGGTGTACTATTATTATTGCAATTGTTTTATTGTTTTTTATTATTTAAACCTCTCTTGTGTTTAAACACTTTCAAGTCAATTATGGTTTAATTGTTTTATTCCATACGATTATTATCTCTTTACTCTTATTTTAACCTAAATTATTTTCAATCCATTGTGTCTTAGTATTATAATTTATTGTGCTATTACTTGCACTTGTTATTTTATAGACCTACCGAAAGTTGTAGTCCTGGGGAAAAAGAGATGACATAAACATCCACCCTGTGGGCCATCAGTAACTTCTTAATGTTTCCTGACACAGTAGCATGTAAACAGATATTTTCTGCATGGAACCCAGGATACATGAAAAAGGGACCCCCAAACTAAGACCTCCAGGCTGGATGCAGCCCTCCAAGGTCAGTTGCCTGGCTCCCGCCCTAAACTTTAAACTTAGGGTTGCCCTAAGTCTGAAATAACTTGAAGGCACACAACAACAACAATCTTAATTAACTTGACTATCTCACCAGCTAAAATGAGGTTCCCACTTCTCATTGAAATACTGAAAAGTTTATGTTGGTTAAAATTGTTCTTCATTTTAAATATTCTATTTTCTTTCGAATTTGTTCATGTATTTTTCAAACTACAGACCAGCCCCCCAACAGCCTGAGGGATTGTGAACTGGCCCTCTACTTTAAAAGTTTGAGGACCCCTACATTAAATAAACAAACTGATTAATTTCCCTGAAAGCTGCTGTCATAATTTAGCCCATCTGTATGAGATAATCTCTATTCTTTTGTTTCCAAATACAGTCGTCGTCCATCCGTCCGTCTATCCCCCCTGGCCCAATTTCCGGTTTTGCTTTGGTAAATTTGATTATTTACTGATTTGATTAATATGGCATCTTTGGGATTCTTTAGTGCAATTTTATGGATAACTTTGATGGAGACTGACCACTGAGCTGCACTGGAGGACTTATAGATTCTTTGATAAGAGTTCACTTGAATTAAAAAAATAATTTGTGGGGTTTTTTTAACTTTTGCAGGATTTATGTGTCAGCAATACCAGCCATTATCTTTGTGAAAATCATGGAACACATATTTGTAGTTTCACTTCCCTAAGGCTGATTTCTAGAGGTAAAAACAACATTTACTGTGAGTAGGCCTGAATGAAAATGGTAATTGTATCAATGACAAGGGTAAGTGTTGAGTCTGCAAAATAATAATAATAACAACAACAATAACAATAATAATAATAATGATGATGTATTTATTACCCGCCTCTCCTTTCGGCTCAAGGCAGGGTACAACATAATTAAGCACATCTATAAAATCATATATTAAAACATAGTTAATTATGCAACCATAAACCATACACATATTGAAATACCTGAGACAAAAGTGAAAACACAATAAACATGTGATTTAAAAGTCATAGCTTAATGATTAATTTTATGAATCCTTTACTGAAGTGATAGCAAGTTAGTTTTTTTCACTTAAAATGTTTTAAGACTAGTTTATTACTTTTATTTATCACGGTCATCTAGATATCCTGGACTAGAAGAGGGAGATCTTGAAAATTATCAGAGTACTCATTTTCTAAATGTCTTTCCTCATACGGCAAAAGTATCACAAGAGGGAGATAGTCATACAGTTTAGCTGAAATCGCCAAAAGGATTCAGTAAGGTAGAAACCATGCTCAGCGAGTAGAGTATGTTCACTGTTGGGGGGGAAATGGAATATATCACTAACTAACTAAAAAACAAAAGATAAAAATGTTTACCTCTATGGATTGTGATTTTGCATCATGGCGATGAGGTGATCTTGGGTAAATATCAAGAAGGTGAGGAGGATCAACAATACGTGTTTTTTGCGTATGTTTTTTGAGCAATTTCTTATATTCAAATGCATCAAAATTTGTTTTCCACAGCATTACCTGTAATAAGTAAAAATATTAATTTTAATGCACACTTCAAAAATGTAAGTGTCTTTTGTAAAGAGAAACAACACTATCTATTAAATTATGAAGGTACTGTATCTTATGTTATTTGACTTGTGTTATTTGACTACCAACAAGATCTACCTGGTGAAAAATTGAAAATAATTTTAACAAGACTCTTGAAGGATTAACAGCAAGCAAGAAAAATGATTATGATGTAGAAGTCTTTTCAGGTACAGTATACATGTGTTTTCATGTTAAATATTCAAAACTTAACAAACCTGTGCATCTGTACCACCAGAGGCAAATGTTTCCCCACCTTTCGAAAAAGCTGCAGAAAGGACAGGTCCCTGGTTGGAAAACACAGATTATTTTTTAAAAGACAATATATAAGCTTCCAGAAGTTTTCAACTAGTCTTTTGTCTCTTTTTAACACGTGGTGTTCATGTTCTGTCCTATAAAATTCTACTCCATTCTATCCTCAGTTCTAACTGAAAGGATATCTAGAATTGAGCATGGGAAATTTGGGAGTATGATAAATATGCCGATTTCTGCCAATGTCACTCTGTGATATGAATTTTCACATCACAGAATGACACTGGTCATATTTCAGACAGAGATCAGCATATTTATCATACTCCCGAACATGTCTGAACACATATGAAACACATCTCACCACATTAAAACAGTGGATTTGGCTCTTAATGAGACATGTCACATTATCACAGGATGTCTACACCCTACACCACTGGAGAAATTATACTGTTTAGCTGGTGGGAAGTAGCAACCAATAATGGAAGGACCAAGGCAGTGACCTCTCCGGCCCATCCCCTGTTTGGATATCGGCCAGCATGCCAACGCCTTAAATAAATAAATCGTTTTCTAAGATCGGAGATATTTATTTATTTTATTTATTTATTGTGTCAGGAGTGAACTAAACAGATGTACTATTTTTTAATTTAAAAAACCAACAACACAAAGTTTGCAAACTTGGCATTCTATTAAATGTCCTTTGACCAGTAGCTGGTGCCTCTGGTGTTGCTATAAGAAGGTCCTCCATTGTGCATGTGGCAGAGCTCGGGTTGCATTGTAATAAGTGGTCTGTGGTGTGCTCTCCTCCATTCTCGCATGTCGTGGATTCTACTTTGTAGCCCCATATCTTAAGGTTGGCTCTGCATCTCGTGGTGCCAGAGCGCAGTCAGTGCCTTCCAAGTTGCCCAGTTTTCTGTGTGCCCAGGAGGGAGTCTCATTTGGTTTCAGCCATTGATTGAGGTTCCGGGTGTTAGCCTGCCACCTTTGGTAGATATTAGAAAACTATTTCTTGATTTAATTTGTTGATGTACTGATATCCAAACAGGGGATAGGCCGAAAATGTCACTGTCTTGGCACTTTCACTAATGGTTACTAGCGGATGTCAGGTGGTGCAATACCGGCTGAACAATGTAATTTCTCCAGTGGTGTAGGGCGCAGACATATGATAATGCAGCATGTCTCATAAAGAGCCACATCCACTGTTTTAGCATGGTGAGATGTGTTCCACTCTGGGCATGCATACTCAGCAGCAGACTAGCAAAGCGCAAGGGCAGATGTCTTCACTGGTTGTGATCTCCAGGTTGTGTCAGTCAGCTTTCGTATGGTATGTTTCTAGCGCCCACTTTTTGCTTGATATTCAGGCAGTTCTTCTTGTAGGTCTACAGAGATAGTTGCAGGAACACCTCAACAAGTAAGAGTCCAAAAGTGGCAGGCTACAATCTGGAACCTCAAGCCATAGCTGATACCAAATGAGAGACTCCCCCCTGGGCACACAGGACTTGGCGACTTGAAAGGCACTAAACAGACTGTGCTTTGGCACCACGAGATGAAGAGCCAACCTTAAGAAATGGGGCCACAAAGTGGAGTCCCTGACATGCGCATGTGGAGAAGAGCTGTAAGTAGAGACCACTTACAGTCTGAGCCCTGCCACATGCACAATGGAGGACCTTCTTATAATAACACCAGTGGCTAGCTACTGGTCAAAGGACATTTAGTATAATGCCAAGTTTTTAAAAACTTCGTGTTCTTTAAATACATTACAACTGTACCCTCGGTTCGCTTCTGATACGATAAATAAATAATATGAATTTTCAAGGTTTTATTATATATTTAGAGTTACTTCACAAGTGTCCTTGATAAAATGGATAAACTAGAAAACTGAAGATAAATTCTTCTCTAACAGAAGGCAATTAGAGAAAAATACAAAAATTTACATTTAGGTACAAAACCAAATGCAGAAGAGCTATAGGATGAGTAATATATGGCTCAGGAGAACTACAATCAAAGAGAACTTTGGGATTGTTGATGATCGTAAGTTGAATATCAGCCAAGGCTGTGATGCTGCAGTCAATGCTATTTTAGCCTATATTAATAGAAGCATGATTTTGAAGTTGAGGAAAGTAATAATCGTGTTATATTATATACTGGTCAGGCCTTATCTGGAGTACTGTATACTTGTGGGTGTCTACAAATACATTGAGTTGGACACATTATGAATATAGTATTTGTTCGATGTCACGGGCTATACTCAAGTCATACTTTCTGCATTACAATAAATTGGGGACAAAGGATTACCTTAATACAGGCAGTCCCTGAGTTACAAACATCTGATTTACAAACAACTCATAGTTAAGAACAGGGGTCAGACAACAGGAAGTGAGAGAAATCTACCCCTCAGAAGGGAAATTTACTCCTGAAAGAGTTATGGGGGAAAAGTGTTTCTACTGAAGCTTTATCACCAATTCTTGTTTCCACTACAAGCCACATTTTTCAAAATTCTCACAGGGACAGAAAGTGAAATGAAATCTTCTGAGCAGGGACACAATCAGCAAAACAAACACAATATTAAACCTTCCCTATGCGAGGCTCATCCATTGCACTCCGGGTGTGCTGACCCCTGCAATTTCCCCAAATGCGGGAAACTCGACTGCATAATTTGTGGTAAGTTATTTTGACTGGAGTTACACTTAAAAATGTACCTGTTCTGACTTACATACAAATTCAACATAAGAACAAATCTACAGAACCTTTCTTGTTTGTAACTTGGGGACTGCTTGTAAAAGGAAATAGCAATGCACAAAGTGTCCCTTTAAGGTAAGAACAAAGTACATACAAGACAGAAGAGATAACAAAATTTTACCTTATGTCCGTGAAGGGTATATAAAAGTTTTCCTCCTAAAAGATCCATAATCTTAAGGGTACCATCATTCGAAGCCGTGATGAGATAGTTACCAGAAGGATGGTAAGATGCATAGTTGACACCAGCCCTGTGAACTTATTTATGGGAAAGTGGTTTGGGTATTTATTCCCAATATTTCTGTCAATATAATCATCAATAGTTCAATCTTAAGCATATTTATTCAGAAGTGTTCTACTTTTTACAATGGTATATATATATTCAGCTTGGTATACCGCTCTCTCTGGAGCTCAGAGCGGTTTACAGCAATAAAATATCGGATAAAACACATAAAAGCATTATAAAACCAAGTTAAAACCCCCAGTGTGTACAGAACTGCAGCTAAAAGCTTTCCTGTCTACTGAGTAACTTTTTTGATTGAATTAATTTCCGATTTGCATTGGCCAGGATCCAGTTTGATACTTAAGCTGTTAAGTCTCCTTCTGAAGTCCCCCATGTACCATAAAATCTATTCTGAGTGGACTGGAGACCTTCTGAAATAAGGGTATATGGTGTATTTCTTGGATTTTGGTTGGAAGAAGAAAAATGTAACTTAACTACCTATTTAGATCCTGACCTGCCTCTGGCTACTCTAACATATTGTCATTCTTTTAAATGGCTACACTTTCCCATTCAACTGTTTCTATGCCACTTCTCTCTATGGAAATATATCTTGTTATCTTTCAACTGCAGTATTTTAATACTGGTTTCTCTGTGGCTGGGAAAACAAATCCCTTCTTTAATAAAAGGTAAAGCTTTCCCCTGAAATTAAGTCATGTCCGACTCGGGGGGTGCTTATCTCCATTTCTAAGCCAAAGAGCCAGTGTTGTCCGTAGACACCTCCAAGGTCATTTGGCCAGCATGACTGCACTGAGTGCTGTTACCTACCCGCACAAGCGGTATGTACTATTATCTACTCATATTCGCATATTTCCGAACTGCTAAGTTGGCTGAAGCTGGGCCTAACAGCAGCAACTCACCCCGATCCCCGGATTCGAACTGTCAACTTTTCGGTCAACAAGTTCAGCAGCTCAGGGGCCCTTCTTTAATATTTATAATTAAATCACCATATATGATATATGATAGGCCAAGATATCTACTGTGAATTCAGTTGCAAGGAACCGCTTTGCTTTATTCTATGTGTTTATTCACTGCCTTTTCCAGGGTTAACAGAACTGTACACACAGATGGTTCTGAAGACCCAAAACACAGACCATTGATACTTGAAATACTAAAGTAAAGGGTTATATAATGTCAGCGTTTAAGATGAAAGTGTAGAGTTGGAGCTTAACGGTATACAATTTGCATCCAGAATCATTTAAGCCAGCCACAGTTTTGGACAACCAGTTAAGTTATTCATGTCCAAGGGATCCTAAACGCTCACAGATATTCCCTAAAGCCTCTCGAAGGTAAAGGACTTTCTTACTGGCAGACACACAAGATGGGTTCAGAGCAAAAGCTGGCACCTTTCCATACCTCAATATTTGGAGTAAGTCTCTACAATCTCTGAACTACTTATGGGCACTAAGGGATGATTGTCAAAATTGCCGGTTCATTTAACTCTCATTAAGAAAAAGATTTCAGGAAATAACAGAACATATGGGAGCAGTGAGGAGAACTGCCAACACATCCTTAGGAACAGCTGGGGAGGAAAGGAAGTTGAGTGAGACGGATGATTTGGCTGTAAGGAAAATGTGAGCGTTCCTAAATCATGCATTAACATTTGATGGGAGAATTTCTGCAAGAATGGGCAGTGACACTATTTTCTAAGCCTTTTTACAATAAATCAAGGAACACTATTCAATTTCCAGTTTCCAAGATGAAAATTACATTCTTAAATTTGTCTCATCATATTTAGAACTGATATTATCAGATTCAAGAGTTGAATGATTTTTCAGCAGAACCCTAGACAGCAGTAGATACATTTAAAGGGGGACCAATGCTATGAATGTAACAAACATGGGAATTTTACAGACATTACACAATAACATAAAATTTGAACACCAGCAACAAACAGCTTTAATTTTCTGAAAGTCTGGGATTTCCTTGCACCAATAGGACGGTGTCATTTTTGGATAAATAGAATGTGGAAGTCTGGATCCTGGTAACCAAATACAAAAAAAGGCATTGCATATAGAAACAACACATTATATAGATGGTGTTCTTTTTCCTTTCTATGTTTTCTATGTTAATCTGTCAGCATCCTATTTAGGAAGAAAATGAGTTTGAGATTATAGATAAACTTTGCTGCCATCTAGTGGTTTAAAATAGTAATTCCAATGGGGTATAAGGAGAGGTAGTTGTTATAACCTCAAAAACCCATTTGTTCAAACCTCCAATTTATTAAAATTATACACAACAACATTGAGACTAACATCTCAGTCTGTGATGAGAATCTATAACAATGGTTCTGTTATTATTAATTCCTACATTCCTAGTATCTGAACATATGCTTTATGTTACAACACTTTTACTACAATTTAGATTCATTACAATGACCTAACATAAGTGGAAATGGATGTTTAAAATGGCTAACATAACTTATATACCGCATATACTCGAGTATAAGGTGAGTTTTTAGCCCCTTTTAGGCTGAAAAAGACCCCCTCGGCTTTTATTCGAGTCAAGGTTATTTATTATTTTACTCTGTTGTTGTTACATTTATTATTTTATTCAAGTTACTATTATTATTATATTTACATTATTTTACTCTATTATTATTACATTTATTATTTTACTGTCTTTATTACTGGAAGGATATATAAGTACATTTATACTGAAGAAGGTTAGAATAATGGTTTAATCAGAGTTGGACAATCTTAATTACAGTTTTACGTAAATATTCAAAAACATTTAACCTACTAATGCCTCAATTAATGTAATTTTATTGGTATCTATTTTTATTTTGAAATTTACTAGTCGCTGCTGCATTTCCCACCTTTCGCTTATACTCGAGTCAATACATTTTCCCAGTTTTTTGTGGTAAAATTAGGTGCCTCGACTTATATTTGGTTCAGCTTATACTTGAGTATATACAGGTAATTACATATTGCTGTACTGCCAAATATTACTAAAGCAGATCATTATTGAAATACCAGCTGAAAAAATGGGTTTCTTCAGTATGTTTGACAGGTTTGTAAAAGAAATAAGATTATAATCAGAGGCTTCCCACATTTACTTCCTAAGACTTCTATGCACTTTCAGACAAATTACAAGTGGGGGAGGATGGGAAAGATTGAAAGAGACAAAGGCCCCATTTACACTGACCATTTAATGTAGTTTGGAACTAGATTCAAACTGCAATGGCCAGACCACAAACTCCCAGAAAAGCATGTGACAGCATACCCTTAATGTGCAGCAATGTTCTGTGCTTTGTGTAACCACCCTCTATACTTCAAACTGATTCCGTGATTTCCTGTGTAATCATCTGCACAGCAAAATCACTTGCTTCAATACCAGTTTGCAAAATGGTCAGTGGAGATGGGGCCTGAGAAAGAGCTTCAGTCATCTTGAAAAGCATACACATTTACCTCGGTGCTGCTGCAATAATTTATTTATTCTAATATCCCAGATCTTCACTGTATGATCTGAACCTGCACAAGCTATGCATGTACCATCAGGACTGAAATCTGCATAGTTTGTAAATCTGGAAAAAATAAATAATAAAAACAATGGGTTGTCACTGTGAAGATTCAATGTCATCCTTTCCACTTACGTTTTTCTAAGTTTAAAACTGGCATAGATTTTCTTTTCTATTCTAGCTGCTTTGCAGGTATCAACAGGGTCTCGCCAAATTGAATCACAATAGTTTTGCCGTTTGCTTATGATCACCTACTGCAGGGCTGTCCAACTTCTACCGGCCCAAGGGCCGGAATTCCGGTCACTGATCACCTGGGGGGCTAAGCCCCCCGGCTCCGCCCCCTCCTCCGCTCCTCCCCGGCTCCGCCCCCTCCCCGCGCCCACCCCTCCCCCGGCTCCGCCCCCCATACTCAATATGCCCAAATGTGAACACTGGTAGATTTGGGGGAAAATAGACCTTGACATTTGGGAGTTGTAGTTGCTGGAATTTATAGCTCATTTACAATCAAAGAGCATTCTAAACCCCACCAATGATGGAATTAACCAATCTTGGCATACAGAACTCCCATGACCAACAGGAAATACTGGAAGGCTTTGGTGGGCATTGACCTTGAGATTTGGAGTTGTAGTTCACCTGCATCCAGAGAGCACTGTGGACTCAAATAATGATGGATCTGGACCAAACTTGGCATGAATACTCAATATGCCTAAATGTGAACACTGGTGGATTGGGGGGGAAATGGACCTTGACATTTGGGAGTTGTAGTTGCTGGGATTGGTAGTTCGCCTACAATCAAAGAGCATTCTAAACCCCACCAATGATGGAATTAACCAATCTTGGCACACAGAACTCCCATGACCAACAGGAAATACTGGAAGGCTTTGGTGGGCATTGACTTTGAGTTGTGGAGTTGTAGTTCACCGCGGGGCATGGGAGGGGGGGGGTTGCCAGGCAGCCCACCCACCCCCCGGGCCTTTCTCTTCTTCCTCCTGCTGCTGCTGCTGCTGCAGGAAGTGGGTCGAGGGCATCCCTGGGCGCCAAGCGCGAGGGAAGCCCGCAGAGAGAAACACACAGAGAGAATGCGGCTCCCAAGCCAAGCCCAGTGCCAAGGGGGGGGGGGAGAAAGGGTCCCTGCCTCACCTCTTAGCTCAGGGATCAGGAAGGGAAAGCAAGGGACGCGCGTCGCTCTAAGCCCAGCCTTCCCTCCCCCTTCCTCTTCCTCCCTCCCTGCCTGCCTGCCTACCTGCGCCCCCGTAGCCCTTGGCCAGCACCCAGGCCAGGCCAACCGCGCTGCGCGCCCGGGCGAAGTCGTACTGATCCAGAGGCCGGGCAAGGAGGAGGACTCTCCTCCTCCCTGGGCGGCCCCCTCGCTCCCTCCCGCCCTTGTCAGTGCCCGCGATCACGGTGGCGCCGGACAAGGAGGAGGAGGAGTCTCTTCCTCCCTGGCCAGCCCCCTCGCTCCCTCCCGCCCTTGCCGGCGCCCGCGATCGCGGCGCCGCCGGGCGAGGAGGAGGAGTCTCCTCCTCCCTGGCTGGCCCCCTCGCTCCCTCCTGCCCTTGCCGGTGCCCACGATCGCGGCTGCGCCGGGAAAGGAGGAGGAGGGCCCCCCGCAAGCGGCCTCCGACTGGCCCCACCCCCCGAATTTTTTTCAAAAAAATATTTTTTTTCAAATTTTTTAAACATTATTTCTTCCAGGAGGGTAGGGGGGCCGCGTCCAAGGGTCTGGCGGGCCGTGTACGGCCCGTGGGCCGCCTGCTGGACAGGCCTGGCTTGCTGGCATCTTTTTCTTTCCCAAGTACTGTTTGCTAGTCATGGGCCCAAAATCTGTCCCATTCATTTCATTAGTGTTCCCATTTGTTCCATCCATTCAGATGGCATGAAACGGAAAGGCCCCTCCTGAAACAAAAATGCAATCAATACAAAAGGCAGATGGGCCTGCTTTTCAGATGGATTGCATGGGACCTGTCGGGACCTGCAGCCGAGCACTGAGTAAGGAGTGCTTACTCTGCACTGGGCCTATGGTTGCAAACTTTGGGCCTTACACACCCAGGTCTCACAGGACCTGCAGCTGAGTGCTGAGTAAGGAGTGGTGCTTACTTGGCACTAAGGTGCAAGCCCTGCCAGGCCCGGGCACGTAGGCCAGGAAGCCTGCCCCTGTAGGCCCAAAGCATCCGGCCTATGGGTGCAGGCCATGCTGGCAGGGCCTGCAGCCAAGATCCGAGTAAGGAGCGCTCCTTACTCAACACTCTGTTGCAGGCCCTCCAAGACCCAGGTGTGTAGGGTCAAGGCCTGCACCCATAGGCCCGGGCACTTTGGACCTACGGGTGAAGTCCCCCCTCACAATAATGGGCTGAAAGAAAATGGATGTTTCGGCCCCGAAAACGAAAAACAAATATTTAACCTTAATTTTGGGAGGCTCCAAATGAAGATGGATTGCCCGCCGGGGGGGGGGGCCACCAAAAGCTGGGACACAAAACAGATCAAGGTAAGTCCCGAATGCACATGACTACTGCTTACCCATCATGATCAATTATACTATCAATGCAGGTCTTGTTCCTTATATCCCAGACTTTAACAGTTTTATCTTCACTGCAAGATATTATTAATCTTCCATCTGGTGAGTATCTGCAAGGGAAAGAATATATATACAAATTTCACAACTACTGGTTGTACAGAAGGATGCAAGGCAAAAGAAGAACATGAAAGCCATTGAAAGGACTACTTTCATTTATGTCAATTATGGTGTCTCTTTATGCTACATGGTTTTCTACTCTTTATAGGAGAGAGGTGTTTTTGTAATTTATATCTATTACTATTTTGAGAGAGTTTCACACACTTAACATAAGAAATGTTATTATTTACTAGGAGTGTAATTTAGTAAATTTCTATATAGCCTGAATACATCAATGGAATTCACTGCAGTCTTCTGATCATATCCTGGTCAAATGGAAGACCCATGGTTTCAGATGAGTTGTTGTATCAGTGAACCTTTTCTCCTTCCTTTGGGGACAATTAATGAAGCAATAGAAAATAAGACTATCTGTAAACTCAGGAGAAGCACAAGAACTTTTCATATTTGAAAAGGTAAGGTAGGCAAACACTCACTTGGCACAGCTCACCCAGTGTGTATGCTGGGATAAGGTATACAGAAGGTTTTGTCTGTAAATACTCCACACTTTTACTGACTTATCATTGGATGCAGTAACAAGAAACTGACTGTCATGCGAGAAGTTCACACTGCGGACTGGTGCAGTATGGCCTTTTAATGGTGTAGATTCGCCATGACTGCAAAATGGAAAAAGAAAACAAGCATAATAAAAGGAGAGTAATACATATTGCAGGTTAATCCGTCTTTCTCTCTACTTGCTAAAAGGCAGCATAAACCTTTTCAATCCAGTCAGTGTTCTTCTCTGCATAATTCAATGCCTTTTCCTCAAAGAGCAGATGTATCCTGTTTCCCCGAAAATAAGACATCCCTTGAAAATAAGACCTAGTAGAGGTTTTTCTGAATTGCTAAATATAAGACCTTCCTGGAAAGTAAGACCTAGCAAAGTTTTTGTTTGGAAGCATGCTCTCACTGGTGACTGGAAGTTGCAATACCGTCCCTGCTGTACAAGTGATCCAGGATCTGCTAAGGGAGATTATTACAGTCTCCAGTGTATGGGAACAGGTATTTTACAGACCTTATTTTTGTGGCACTGTGTGTGAGGACCAGTATATTTATTATGTACTGACACCTACTGTACAGTATATAATAAATGTTCATTTTTTTGTTCAAGAAGAAATGTGAATTCTTCTTCATGGAAAAATAAGACATCTCCTGAAAATATGACATAGCACATCTTTGGGAGCAAATATTAATATAAGACATTGTCTTATTTTGGGGGAAACATGGTGCCTAGTTTGCTCAGGAATAGTCTGACCATGAGAGTGTGTGTGCAGGGGATTATGAGGGCCTCAGCAGTTCCTGGGGACATTATGTGTTCCCACCTTATCATAGACTATGACTGGTCCTACTCTATGTATATGGAAAGCCAGAGAACTGTATTTATTTACTTACTGTATTTATATACTGTCTTTCTTACCCCTGGGGGAAATCAAGGCAGTTTACAACATACTAATGGCAAAATTCAATGCCAACATACAGTACATGTAAAAAAAAATCATAATAACCAAATAGTAGCATATAATTATGAATTAAAATAATTAAAACCATTAAACATAAGACATAAGCAACATTTAAACATTAAGACAAAGCATTAAAACATCCTAGTATAAATATTAAAACGACATGTTCCAAGTCTTTCTCTGTTTTAGACACTTGCCATCGTTCTAAAAAAATTATTGAAGGGTAGGGATGAAGAGAGAAAGAAAAAAACCTGCAGGCCACCTTACCCTCAGCCAAACAAATAACTTTTAGGATACCAGATAAAGATATTTTACAGGCCTTATTTGAATGCCATGTTAAATGGCACCTGTGTTATGGGGAGGGGGATAAAACTAAAAGCACAAACACAAACTTTGAGCCTATAGCTGTAGCTATATTTTATACAACTGAACAAACTTGATTAGAGGATTACAAGAAGACAGGTATTAATAAAGAATATTCTTCAGTATTGCACAAAAATATGCTGTACAAATAATTATTCTGATTTGCAATTCATAATATCCCAAGGATCAGGGAGTACTGTGTAAATATTAAAAACAAATACAGCTCCCTGAAATTCAATCTTGTCTTATTTTTCAAGTCTAGCTAAAAATCAACAGAGAGGTGTACAGAAAGCTACTGGCACAGAAAGGAATAGTCTATCTAGTATAAGGTAGAGACCCTGGATGGTGCAGCAGATTAAACCGCTGAGCTGCTGAATGTGCAGACCGAAAGGTTAGCAATTTGAATCTGAGGAGCAAGGTGAGCTCCTGCTGTTAGCCCCAGCTTTTGCCATCCCAGTAGTTCGAAAACCTGCAAATGTGAGTAGATCAATAAGTACCACAGCGGGAAGGTAATGGCACTCCATACGGTCATGCTGGCCAAATGACCTTGGAGGTGTCTATAGACAATGTCATTTCTTCAGCTTAGAAATGGAGATGAGAACCACCCAGCAGAGTTGGACACAAATAGACTTAATGTCAAGAGGAAACCTTAAACTTTAGTATAGGGTAGCTTTTAACGTCTAGAATGTCAAGTCTATATAAGATAATCAACTGGTTAGTTTGATAATTAAAATCCTAAATTCCAAGATTGCATTCACTGCAGTACAATCTACCATTTTAAATCCATGTAAAAGGAAAGAAACCAGCAAGAATCAATAAAAGTTACATTGTCAATAGATTCTATTTGGCCTGTTCACTTCGGCTAATCCAGTTGGCTTGGCTTGTTCGGCTGGCCATAACGGCAAGGACTCCGCCTCCATGGGGTTTTTTTGGCCACAACGGAACAGTGGCTGTCAAAAACTGGCTGCTTTTGGTTTCAAGTGGAGTGCAGGAGGGAGGCAGCCACTAGAAGGAAAAGTGTGAGGGGCAAAAAAGGCACCACTCCAGGATCTGCAAATCAAGAAAAAATGAGAGGGCTTTTTAAAGGAAGCCCAGAGTAGGATAGTTCCAGGTTGATCGCTCTTTCTTCGGTGGGAAGTAGGGAAGCCTCCTTAAAATGCCTTGGAAAGCTGTGTGCTGCAGGGAGAATGCCGCACGTACCTGCAGCGCCTGTCTCTTCTAGAGTAGAAACAGCTTTAACTAAGCATTAAACCCGATCTACAGACAGAAAGGAAAGAATCGTAGAAAGAGTGTTATCTTCACTCTGATGCTTTTAATCTAAATCTTACTGAAGAATATAAGGACAAACAATGCCTAAAATGACAAGAAGGGGAGACTGGGAAGTTGGGTTGGCCAGAAAACAAATCTTTCAGCTTCCCATATTGAAAATTGATTTCTGTCCTTCTGAATTCGAGAGGCTCCCGAAAAACGGATTGGGACCCCCACCGAAATCAGGACACTAAAATGGAACGTTTACCCCGATTCCACAAGCCTAATTTTAAAGCATCTTTAGAACATAGGACCTTAAGATCCTAAGACCAAAATATCAATGTCAATTTTGTAAATAAAAATATCAAATTTGTAAATAAAAAGTTACAGCTCAGCTGAAATAAAATCCTGTAGATGAAAGTAAAAGTGACTTTACCTACACCTTCTACACTACAGGGACAGAAATAGTAACAAGATGCCCTACATTTAGCCATACTTTCAGAAGTGGTGCTACTGAAAAGCACAGAGAGCAAAAATCTTCAGGTTTCAGCACTACTTACATACAAGGAATCCACAGCCTGGCTGTCCTGTCTTGAGAAGCAGAAGCCAGCAAGTGTCCATCTGGTGAAAACTGTACATATGTTACACCTTCTACATGGCCCACAAATCTGAAGGCTCTGGAGTTTGGCCCCAAATTCCATATCATAAGAAATCTATCTAAGGAAGAGGTAGCTGGAAAGAAATAAACATAGATATTAAAAACACAAATGAAATACTGTATGCACAATACTTGTGAAGACTGGATATAACTTAATATAAAAGCCAAATCATTTCAGTCTGAGAGCTGGGACTATAATAGTGTTGCACATTCAATTATACAGGTATTTCCATTTGGATAAAACTTGGCATACAAAAAGAATTGCCATTCACATTTCTTGTGCATTTCAACAATTGGCTATTTCTATGGTCATGGAGCTTGATGATGAAGACATATCCTGAGACTTAGCAAAAATAAAATTGTTAAGTGGTTGGGGTGAAGGAATGAATTCAGTATGACACCAATGAAGGTGGACAGCAGAAAAATGAAAATGATATAACCTTTGCACAATTTGTTAGGCTTACGTTTGCTGTTGAATATGGTCTGGAAACAATTCCACAAAAAGTGTTCTCATTTGAAGAACAATATTTTGCTTTAACTTTAAGATGATGTACAACTCTGAAGAGTTTAAAAACCAAATATGACACTCAGGGCAGCACCTGGAGCTTCTTCCCTTAAGTCTCCAACTGACAAATTCAATATATAACTTGGCAGAACTGAACGAGTTACCCATTGGCACTTCCCAGAAGAGCTCATACTTTATTCATAAGAGCCCTTTATTCATAAATACTTCCAATGGACTTACCAAGTGCTTGAGTAGTGGGATTGAAGGCAACACAGGTGACTGCGTCTTTGTGACCTTTAAAATTACGGAGCAAGATAGGATCCTCCTGGTAGAAAATAAAATACAGCTTTTATTTAAACAGTCACATAATCTGATAACAAAATTAACAGTAAAAGAATTCATTGAATCTTTCAGACTTTAAGGTGTTGTGAGACCCTTTGTGAGGCACCGGGAATGTGGCGCAGCTGGCTGGGAGTCAGCTGCATAAGATCTCTACTGACCAGAAGGTCATGAGTTCGAGGCCTGCCTGGGTCGGGGTGAGCTCTCGGCCAATTGTGTACCTTGTTGTCTGTCTATATATGTTGTATGTCTATGGCATTGAATGTTTGTCTGTATATGTGCATTGTGATCCGCCCTGAGTCCCCTGTGGGGTGAAAAGGGCAGAATATAAAAGATGTAAATATATTTGTTATACAGTGGATCCTTGGTAACTGTTGGGGTTTGGTTCCAGGACCCTCTATGTATGCCAAAATCAGTGGATACTCAAGTCCCATTATATACAATGATGTAGTAAATGGCAAAATTGAGTTTGCTTTGGGAATGTGTGTGTGTGTGTGTGTGTGAGTGAGTGTGAGTGAGTGTGAGTGAGTGAGAGAGAGAGAGAGAGAGAGAGAGAGAGAGTATATCCAAAATAATTTTATTGATAAAATATAAGAACCAGGAAGGGCTACTAGTACAGATACAATTAGGGACTTTTAAAATCTCATATTATTGGCTTCTTCCATCAGCTTTTAATACAAAAAAAGGTTTCCAGAATGTTAAATAAAGGAGAAAGAAGAAACTAGGACAAGTGAGGTTTATATATCTGTGGAATGTACAGGGTGGGAGAAAGGACTCTTCTCTGCTTGAGGCAGGTGTGACTGCTGCAATGCTGTGAATGTTGGATTCCCCAGGCAGGAAGCAGTGAGGCCTTGAAGCTGCAAGGCCATTCAATGTTAATCAAGGTGGCCAATGGCAACATTCACATCTGCCCCACACGGACAAGAGTTCTTTCTCCCACCCTGGACATTCCACAGCTCACAACCTCTGAGGATGCCTGCCACAGATGTGGGCAAAACATCAGGAGAGAATGCTTCTGAAACATGGCCATACAGCCCAGAAAACTCACAGCAACCCAGTGATTCCGACCATTCAAGCTTCTGACAACACAAAAAATGCTATTTTTATATGAGAGTTGTAATATCCCATTAGGAATTTCCAGAGATATGTCGACACTGCTGAATTAATTTGATACAACTGTAACTGTCATTGCTTGATTTGATTGAATCATGGGAGTTTTAGTTTGGTGAAAACCTAGCACTATTTTGACAGAGAATGCTATATTATAAGTCTCATAATTCCACAGGCATTGAGCCACGACAGTTAAAGTGGTGTGAAAACTGCATTAATTAGACAGTGGAGATGCACCCTTTCCTCTTCCAGCATGACTCTATATTCAATTTTCCTGGAAACAACACCATCACATTGGGGGAGCTGAAATTTCTTGGGAGAATCACTTTCATCAAATATGTGAGTTATCAAATCTGCAAATGTGGTGGTTAGACAAGACAGACTTGTGCCTTGTAGCAAAACTCCTCTGAAGTGTGTTTTCTCATTTAAGCTCCCAAATGGCCATCCACAGTGTTGAATTAATGCAATTTGACACAACTTTAACTCAATGATATGGAATCCTGGGAGATATAGCTTCTAGGGGGAAAGGACAGTGGGAAGAAGGGAGTTTCTTCCTTTTCTTTTCTTCCTAAATGCTTTAACATCCTTCCAAAGGATGCAGAAGGTTTACTGGACCTTCTGTGACCTTTATGGGATGGCTGTTACAGGGCCTAATTCTATGAGCCTATGTCAGGCATGGACAAACTTTGGCCCTCCATGTGTTTTGGACTTCAACTCCCACAATTCCTAAGAGCCAGTAAGCTGCTAGGAATTGTGGGAGTTGAATGCCAAAACACCTGGAGGACCAAAGTTTGCCCACGTCTGGTCTATGTAATATTATATCTATATATATAAAAATGTAATGTTTGTTTGTGGGATTAACATAACTCAAAAACCACTGGACGAATTGCCGCCAAATTTGGCCACAAGACACTTATCAATTCAAGGAGTGACCATCACTCAAAAAAATAGATTTTGTCATTTGGGAGTTGCAGTTGCTGGGATTTATAGTTAACCTAGAATCAAAGAGCATTCTGAACTCCAACGATGGAATTGAACAGGACTCCCATGACCAACAGAAAACACTAGAAGGGTTTGGTGGGCATTGACCTTGAGTTTGGGAGTTGTAGTTCTTCTACACCCAGAGAGCAGTGTGGACTCAAACAATGATGGATCTGGACCAAACTTGGTACGAATATTCCATAAGCCCAAATATGAACACAGATGGAGTTTGGAGAAAATAGACCTTGACATTTGGGAGTTGTAGTTACTAGGATTTATAGATCTCCTACAATCAAAGAGCAATCTGAACCTCACTAAAGACAGAATTGGGGCAAAACATCCGACACAGAACCCCCATGACCAACAGAAAATACTTAAGGCCACCCAGTCCAACTCCCTTCACCAGGGCAAGAAAATGTAATCAAAGCTCTCCTGACAAAGAGCCACCCAGCCATAGGTATAGATAGTCTTGGCTTTTCTTCGCAAATGAAGATTCAGGAAGGACTCATCCCATGCTTTCTACAAGTGCGTTGATGATTCGGAGGTTGGATGTGTCCTTCGAGCCTGTGCAATTGATTTTTCTGGTGGAGCACAGCGTGCACAGAACTGGCCTCACCCTTTAAACCAAAGGTTCATCTGCCGGGGCCTAGCAAGCTTGGATGGTGGCAGCGAGATCCTCGAGTCATAGGTTTGGTTTGAGTTTCCTTCTCTTAGATCAGTGGTTCTCAACCTGTGGGTCCCCAGATGTTTTGGCCTTCAACTCACAGAAATCCAAACAGCTGGTAAACTGGCTGGGATTTCTGGGAGTTGTAGGCCCAAACACCTGGGGACCCACAGGTTGAGAACCACTGTCTTAGATGGTTGACCTTACAGGGTTTAAATGCGCACCATCTGCTCGGGTTCGAAATCAGAGTTTTCCTTCTCCTAGGATGGTTGCCAGAAGGCTAGAGAGCCCATCCTGCCCTTTGACGCTCTTTGTCAGACCCTTCTGTTGTGACCTGTCTGGCATGGGAGGCCCTACCGGTGGCTATTATGCCACCACCAGCATAGCTCACAACTTCATTAGGGTACGCAAGCCTCTCCCCCACAACAAGGGGGCGCCAACGAAGAGGAGATATTGATAGTAGGCTTAAGGGGCTCCTTAGTGGTATTTTGTGTGGTTCCCCAAGGAAATTATTTGTTTCCAACTCTGTCCTTCCCTTGCTAAATGGTGGTGTGGCACCTTCCCCACCCAAGCAGCCTGCCCTAGTCCTTTCCCTTCACGTCCCCGGCTCGCCTTCCCCACATGTTTTCCCCTCATTGGTTAGAGGCAAGCATCCCAGCATGCAAGCTGCTGCTTGTCTCCAATTGCTTCAAAAAGGAATTTGATCCGAATTACAAAGATTCCGACTGGACCTAACCATGCCTAATAGCTAGATATATATGATTCACACACAGGGAAATATAGTATCATAGATTTGAAAGGGACCCCTAAAGAAGGACAATTATATGTTGCAAGTTCCAGAGTAGGCAAACGAGACAATCTCCACATCAACACTGACAAAGAAACATCAAAAAATACTGTTTACCCACAAGCATAAAGAAATTACATATATTAGAAACCAACACTTTCTCATTACTTTATTTTCCAGATCACCAGACCGGGCCACAGCAACACGCTAGTTTATATAAATAAAAATGTAATGTTCGTTTATGGGATTAACATAACTCACAAACCACTGGACGAATTGACACCAAATTTGGACACAATACACGTATCAGGCCAACGAGTGACCATCACTCATAAAAACACTGAAAAACACAGCAGAAGAAACTTAAAAAGCCACAAAACAAAAAATACATTACAATGCATACGCAAAACCACATATATTATTATTTCTGCCGTAGCAGACCTCGAAGAAGAAGAAGAAGAAGATGGCATATATATATGCTATCGTACTGATGGTAGCTTGTTCAACTTAAGCTGTCTGAGGGCTCGCACTAAGACTCTAAATTATCTAGTCCGCGAGCTGCTTTTTGCTGATGCTGCTGCCCTTGTCGCCCATTCAGAAGCAGCCCTGCAGCGCCTAACATCCTGCTTTGCAACAGCTGCAGAGCTGTTTGGGCTGGAAGTCAGCCTGAAGAAAACTGAAGTTCTCTACCAGCCCGCACCACAGGAAGAACACCACCATCCCCACGTTATCATAGGCAAATCTGTGCTTAAGTCCGTTCAGCAGTTCACCTACCTGGGAAGCATCATCTCTTCAGATGCCAAGATTGACAAAGAGATAGATCACCAATTAGCAAAGGCATATAGTGCATTTGGAAGGCTTCGCAAAAGAGTCTGGAGCAACAAGCACCTGAGGCAAAGCACCAAAATCAGTGTGTACAGAGCTACTGTACTGTCTATTCTCCTATATGGGTCTGAAACATGGGTCACCTATCGCCAACACCTACGACTCCTCGAAAGCTTTCATCAGCGCTGTCTTCGCACAATCCTAAATATACACTGGACTGACTATGTGACTAATGTTGCTGTCCTTGAGCAAGCAGGGATCACCAGCATTGAGGCCATGCGATTGAGAACACAGCTGCGCTGGGCAGGGCACATCTCTAGGATGGAAGACCACTGCCTCCCAAATATACTACTCTATGGTGAACTCACCACAGGTCAGCGCAAGAGAGGCGCCCCCAGAAAGAGATATAAGGACTCCCTGAAACAACATCTCAGGCTCAGCCAGATTGATCACCAACAATGGTCCATTCTGGCCTCACATCGGGAGGCATGGAGACACACTATCCACAATGCTGCGGCCTCTTTCAAGAAGTCACGCAGAATGAGTCTCCAACAAAGAAAGACTTGGAAACAACATCAAGGAGACTTTCTGCTGTGCTTTCTGCAACCGAACTTGCCTATCTCAGCTTGGCCTTTTTAGTCATCAACACGCTTGTAAAAAGCGTGGGATGAGTCCTTCCTAAGAATCTTCGTTCGCCACTCCCTGGGTGATATCAGACATGGGTGATACCATAAAACAGTATTGTGGTGCCCAATTCTGGGCACCACAATAGAAAGGAGATGTTGACAAGCTAGAATGTGTCCAGAGGAGGGATAGTAAGGCTTTAGAATAGCCAATAAAACAGAAATAGATGTTTTTCTGAAACTGCCTTCCTTCCTCCATTAGCTAGCAGATATTGGCAATTTGGTCTCTCGTTCCTCTGCCTTTTCTGAACCCAGTTTGTAAAAACAGTAAAATATAAAACTGATTAGGTAGGTGGGAAGGCCTGCCTAAACAGATAAGTCTTGCACGCTATCCGAAACGCTAGTAAGTTTTGGAGCGTACGGACTTCAAGCGGAAGAGTATTCTATAGAGACGGAGCCGCAGCAGAGAAGGCCCTGCGCACATATACACAGACTGGGCCACAGCAATGTGTGGCAGGGGACAATGTGTGGCTAGTATCCCAATAGTGATTAGGGTTGCCATTTTTTGATATAAGAAATAAGGGACATTTACGGGATTTTTCACAAAAATAAGGGACACTTCTTTAAAAACTTGAAACTCAAACATTAGGTAGAAATAGTTGTATTAACAGAATAAGATAATGATTGAAACTCACAAAAGAAGCTGACTTACACCCTCTTAACAGGACATGGTATGTTTCTGCATGCTTTGTCATGCAGAAAAAACATTATTAGAACTACCTTATTTTCTCCATCTGTATTTTGTACTTGACTTTGCTGACTTTGAAAGTGCACTGTCTAAACCAGTGGTTCTCAACCTTCTTAACACCGCGACACTTTAATACAGTTCCTCATGTTTTGGTGACCCCCAACTATAACATTATTTTCGTCGCTACTTCATCACTCTAATTTTGCTACTGTTATTAACCGTAATGTAAATATCTGACATGCAGGATGTATTTTCATTCAATGGACCAAATTTGCCACAAATACCTAAATTTGAATACTGGTGGGGTTGGGGGCAGGTTGATTTTGTCGTTTGGGATTTACAGTACACCTACCATCAAAAAGCATTTTGAACTCCACCAACGTTGGAATTGAACCAAACTTGGCACACAGAACTCCCGTGACCAACAGAAAATACTGGGAGGGTCTGATGGGAGTTGCAGTTCACCTACATCCAGAGAGCACTGTGGACTCAGACAATGATAAATCTGGACCAAACTTGGCACGGATACTCAATATGCCCAGATGTGAACATTGGTGGAGTTTGGGGGAAATAGACCTTGACATGTGTGAGTTGTAGTTGCTGGGATTTATAGTTCACCAACAATCAAAGAGCATTCTGAAGCCCACCAAGAGAATTGGGCCAAATTTCCCACACAGAACCCCCATGAGCAACTGAAAATACTGTGTTTTTTTCTGATGGACTTTGGAGACCCCTCTGACACTCCCTCGCGACCCCTCCAGGGGTCCCGACCCCCAGGTTGAGAAACGCTGGTCTAAACATTAAAATAAAATAAATTTTATAAGACAGTACGTCTTCATGATTATTATGTCAAATGGTATAGTATAGTATGGGATGCACAGCATTGTATAGTATTGGGATGCACAGCTAGGCCTATTTTAAGAGTAACTCTCAAGCAACCAGAAACTATCTTTATCCAACATGATCCAACATTCCCCTTGAGTAACGGTTAATTAGTCTACTGTACTTTGAAAAGTCCTGTATCGCCTCTTCCTTCCAACGGGGACGCAGGCTGCCCTGCGAGTTGGAATCCCCGGGCAGGCATTGCCGTGGAAACCACAGCGCCAGGGCCGTAGCCAGGATTTTTTGGGGGGTGGGCTGAGTTTGGTTCGGGGGCTGAGACTGGGTGGAAGAGGGTCTACCCTAGCAAACCTTTTGTATTGTTATCCCAATAACCCCATTAATGTGGGATATAATGAGCATGGTGATCAGATCATGATATGAATAAACATAACAGTTTAAATAATGTACCAGTAAGGCCTTCTCGCGGACCACCCTGAGAATTTCGGGGGGGGGCTGAAGCCCCCTTAGCCCCCCTCCCCGGCTACATGCCTGCACAGCGCACACCTTCCTCTGGTCAACCCCGCCCAGTCCTGTCCTGCTAGCCAAAAATAAGGGACAGGGCCTGAAAATAAGGGACACAAATTTTAGGGCCAAAATAAGGGACGTCCCTTAGAACAGTCTTTCTCAACCAGTGTGCCGAGGCACACTAGTGTGCCGTGACGGACCTCCTGCTGTGCCATGAGAAAAGGTCTCTGCCCCCCTTCCTCTCCCCCTTCCTGCCGAACTCCTGCTGCTAGGGTGAGGAGGAGGAAGGGCCGGGCAGTGGCAAAGAAAAGAAGGGACCGGGGTGCCGCCTCCTTCGGCTGTTTCCCCAGCCAGCCTCCAATCCGCCATGACTCCCACCATGACTCTCGCCCCTCGCTCGCTGAAGCTGCATGGAAGGAGCCCCGCCCCCTGAAGCCCGTTCACCACTCATGCTCCTCCTCTGTAGGAGAGCTGAAGCTGGGGGGAGGGGGCGGGGCATGGCATGGCCTGTAGGTGAGCTGAAGCTGGGGGAGGGAGGGGGCATGGTGTGGCCTGGCTCTGCCCCTCCCCAGCTTCGGCACTCCCAGCAGCTGCTCCAGCCTTGAGGGGACCGGGCCACGCTAGCATTGTGCTGGCTTTGGCACCGCTGGCTTGGCACTGCCCCCTCAAGGCTGGAGCAGCTGCTGGGAGAGGTGAAGCCAGGGGTAGGGGCGGGGCATGGTGCAGCCTGGCTCCGCGCCTCCCGGCTCAGCACTCCCAGCAGCTACTCCCAGCAGGCCACCAACCCTCAACCGTTCTTTACTGTGTTAGTGTCATTTTGTGTCATTTTGGTTGGTGGTGTGCCGCGGCTCAAAAAAGGTTGGGAAACACTGCCTTAGAATAAGGGACATATGGGAACCCTAATATTGATATAACTCAGTGCTATGGAATCCAGCATTATTGGGGGGGGGGGGGAGGACTCAAGCCCTTGTAAAACTACAATTCCCATGCTCGTAAGAAAGTGGTGTCAAGCTGCAGTCTTTCAACAGCAGGCACGGGCAAACTTTGGCCCTCTAAGGTGGCCAAAGAGGCTAAACTACAACTCCCAGGACAATTTACAGTGGTGTCGAGCTGCATAACTTCCAGGGCGGCTCACTGATGTCAACCTGCTCTCCTGGCCCTTTGTAAAGGCTGAGCCAGGCCCAGAGGCCGAAAGTGGGGCCTGGGGGCTTTCCTGGGATGAGAGACAGCTCCTACCAGAACCGAGGCCATCGACCTTCTCTCTGCCACTGGGCCCCGCTCAAAAGCCGCGCGCTTCAGGCCATGCCAGCCGAGCGACGAGCCGCCGAGCCCCCTGGAGGCGAAACAGAGCGGAGGATCTTTTCAGCCGGAGAGGGAAGGAGGGGAGGGGGGACTAAGCCTCAGCATCCATGACGTAGGCGCTCGATTCGCCCTCCCTCTCAAGACCCGAAAGCTGAGCCTGTTGCCTAGCGACGGTGAGCGTCCAGGAAGTTTAGCCAGAGGTGGGGAACGCTCAGAGAGGCAGTGAAGGAGAATGGGGACCATGGTGGTTGCTTATAGCTTTGCTTCAGCCTACGGATCCCGTCATGCCTCAACATATTGTGACGACTAGGCCTGGTGGGAGTTGTATTTTGGCCTGCATCAATGGGAGGATAGTGTCTAGGCCTGGGCAAACTTGGGCCTTTCAGGTGTTTTGGACTTCAACTCCCACAATTCCTCACAGCCTCAGGCCCCTTCCTTTGGAAGGGGCCTGAGGCTGTGAGGAATTGTGGGAGTTGAAGTCCAAAACACCTGAAAGGCCCAAGATTGCCCAGGCCTGATCTAGATCCAGGGAAGTCATGCTACCCCCTCTATTCTGCCTTGGTTAGACCACGTCTGGAATACTGTGTCCAATTCTGGGCACCAGAATTGAAGAGAGATATTGACAAGCTGGAATGTATCCAGAGGAGGGCGACTAAAATGATCAAGAGTCTGGAGAACAAGCCCTATGAGGAGCGGCTTAAAGAGCTGGGCATGTTTAGCCTGAAGAAGAGAAGGCTGAGAGGAGACATGATGAGGGCCATATTTAAATATGTGAGGGGAAGTCATAGGGAGGAGCTTGTTTCCTGCTGCCCTGGAGACCAGGACACAATAGAGCAATGGCTTCCAACTACAAGAAAGGAGATTCCATCTCAACATTAGGAAGAACTTCCTGACTGTGAGAGCTGTTCAACAGTGGAACTCTCTGCCCCGGAGTGTGGTGGAGGCTCCTCCTTTGGAGGCTTTTAAGCAGAGGCTGGATGGCCATCTGTCGGGGGTGCTTTGAATGCAATCTTCCTGCTTCTTGGCAGAATGGGGTTTGACTGGATGGCCCATGATGTCTCTTCCAACTCTATGATTCTATTATTCTATTCACTTAGGCGATCCTTCGTTGGCCCACTGAGTGTTGTGTCTTGGTGGTGGATAAGCAGGTGGCTGTACATCTTCTTGATCCGCATGTTCTTCCACAGTGAGGGCATCGCCTTCCAGGCGGAAGGTGGTCTTGGTAGAGGGGACGTGGTTTTAAAAAGGGAATTTTCAGAGATGTTCCCAAAGCCTATATGTCATGATTTACTGCCATATCGGCCTATTTCTGCAGTAGCCCTATGCTTACAGAAAATGCTGATTGTTTGAGAATCAGTGCTCCAGAGAAGAAGTTACTATTCAAGGATAACAGTACATCCGGACAAAACCGGCTAGCTGGTGTCTAGTTAGTAATCCCCAAGTTTCCCAGTTGCTCTGAAGTCATGTTTGCAATAGACTAACAGATAAGATACAGTCATCATGGTCAGAGAACAATGGACTATAGTTGCTATAGTCATGCCATTGTTAGGATCCCACGTGTGCTATAATGTCAATTAAAATCATAAATAACCAATGAGCAACTGTATAACTAGCTTAGACCAATGAAGTGAGTTGTCTTTGGAAACCAATGAAAATGTGTTTTCAACTTACTGCCAGAAATGATAAAAACCCTACAGCCCCATTGGGGGTTGAGACGAATTCTTTGATTGCATTCCTGTATGCTTGTTTGTCATTATTGCTATAGCCATGCAATAAATAGGTTTTGTTTTGGGTTTTGTTTGGGGGGGGGGGGGTTGCAGTTTAAAAGATTCAACTTTCATGGTGTCTTTTGGGAAATATTTTGATTTCCTTGCCCCTGCACTGGTCAGCGTTGGCTTGACGCACCTTCGTCTTGGCACGTTTTTCATACTCAACTCCTGGAACAATTCCATCAGCGCTACCTCTGAAAAATCTCTTGTCCAGCAATTTTAACTCCAGCCTTCGATTCATCAAGCCCTGCACATCACATGATGTGTTCTGCATACAAGTTGAATAGGTGAGAGTATACAACCCTGCTGTACTCCTTTCCCATTCTTGAACCAGTCTGTTGTTCCGTAGTCTGTTCTTACTGTTGCTACTTGGTCGTTATACAGTTCCTCAGAATACAGACAAGGTGGCTTGGTATCCCCTTGCCACCAAGAACTTGCCAGAATTTATTATGATCCACAGAGTCAAAGAGTTTAGAATAGTCAATAAAACAGAAATAGGTGTTTTTCTGAAACTCCCTGCCTTCCTCCATTATTCAGCGGATATTGGCAATTTGGTATCTTGTTCCTCTGCCTTTTCTGAACCCAGCTCATACATCTGGCAACTCTTGCTCCGTGTATTGCTGGAGTCTACCTTGTAGGATCTTGAGCATTATCTTACTGGCATGTAAAATAAGTGCCACTGTACGAAAGTTGGAGCATTCTTTAGCATTTTCCTTTTTTGGTATGGGGGTATAAGTTGATTTTCCCCCCAATCTGATGGCCATTTTTGTGTTTTCCATATCCTCTGGCATATGGCATGCATCACATTGACAGCATCCTCTTTCAATATTTTAAACAGTTCAACTGGGATCCCATCATCTCCTTCTGCCTTGTTATTAGCAATGCTTCTTAAGGCCCATTCAATCTCACTCCTCAGGATGTCTGGTTCTAATTCACTCACCACACCATCAAGCTATCCTTGATATTATTATCCTTCCTATACAGATTTTCTGTATAGTCTTGCCACCTTCTCTTGATCTCTTCAGCTTCTGTTAGGACCCTGTCATCTTTGTTTTTCATCATGCCCATTTTTGACTGAAATTTACCTCCGATGTTTCTAATTTTCTGGAAGAGGTCTCTTATCCTTCCTATTATATTGTCTTCTTCCACTTCCATGAATTGCTTGTTTGAAAATAGTTCCTTATCTCTATAGAAACACCACTTGCCTGGTTTCCAACAGACCCCACAACCTCTGAAGATGTCTGCCATAGATGTGGGCAAAATGTCAGGAGAGTATGCTTTTGGAACATGGCAATACAGCCGGAAAACTGACAGCAACCCAGTGATTCCGGTCATGAAAGCCTTCCACAACACAGATAAATATGTGAATGGACATCCTAAACAGAACTGAGAGTTGAAATGGAAAAGGATTATAGCCAGAGTAAAAGGGAAATATAAAGAATTGAATCAGACAATCTTCATGATCGAACAAATAAGAGATACAACTGTTCCCGGAGGGAGGAAGAGGAAAGGGGAAAATTGGATATGCATAAGTAGCAGATAAGTATAGAAACGTAAAGAATAGGAAAACAGGAATCATTAGAGTGGTATGAGAATATATGGGATTTTTTGTGTGTTGGTGACTGTGACAATGTTATAATTTACTTATATAACCAAATTGAGTGTGTGTGTGTGAAAAATATGAATTCACTTGCAAAGCCTAGGCCATTGTTTTTTTTCACATGCAGAGCACATATTATAAAAATTTCGGACAACTGCTTATTAATATCCCTGCCCTATCACAGATGTGCGATCAGAGTGCCTTGAAGCTTTGCCCATACTAAGGAGTACTAACTAGGCTTGGTTGATTTAAAAAAATCGTTCAAAACTAATTTCAGATGTAGGGAGCACCGGTGGTTCGATTCTAAAGTCACTTCCGATTTTTTTTTTTTAAAAAATCAAAACTTTCCAAAACTTCTGAATCACTTCATTAATGGCAGACACACATGCACAGTAGGAAAAAAAAGCACTGGCACTGGCAAAACTTCATGGGATTCTCCCTCCTTCAGTTTTAGACTAATCCTGATTAACCATGCTACAGTGGCATAACACATGAACCACTGTTAGTTCACCAAATTTCATAACCTTTGACGTATCAATGGATTTTTGGTGAATTTTCAGTTTTTATAAAATACATTTTTTAAATAAAGAAAATCTGCTCTTGGTTTGAAAGTGTTATTTCCTGTTTCATTGGGTGGTCTTTATTTTGAAAGTAGTTGTTCTATTCCAGAAACTTTGTTTGTGTGGCACAAACTGTTAAATTGGTGGATAACAGAAATTATAGTACAGACCCCCATCAAGGGACATCCAGACTGACCCGCTTCTTCTGGGAAGAAAGGCACCATCCAAACTCTCCTGACATCCATTTGCTTCCTCTACTGAGTTGAAGGGAGCCCTTAAGACACATCCATCTATTTATTCCTATTTGCAGATGCAATAAATCAATTTATTATTTTATCATTACTTACTAATGTAAAGGGCTGGCTGGCTGTGGCTGATTACCCCAGTGACTTGTTCATGGCAATCAGGCCAAAGTGAAATGATTGGTTTTTAAGCAGTTTATGTTCTCTTGGCTTTGCAAAAGTTGCTTATTGCTTTGCTGTCTTTTTTAGACACTTTTGTAGATTCAATCAGTTTATTTTATCATTAGATGAAGACTGCTACAGACATCTATAGTATTTTGGGTCCTTCGGTCATTTTGGTTAATGAGCATAAAGGCAGTGTGGAAAATGTAGTTTAACAGCACAGCCTTTTGCAATCTCTACCATTGAGGGCCTGGCCTTCACAAACTACAACAATGGCCATGCTTAGCCACGCCCACCTCATCCATGTTTAAGATACATTAACAAAACAATTCAGATATTTTTCAGTATTATCTGCAATTGGAATGTATATAAACTGGCAGGCAGCATGTAATAATGCTCAATACTCCCGTTCATGATCTAATTTCAAGCTGTATTTACTATTAAGGCTAACAGGACTGAGCAGAAGCAAACTATTATATATAGCAACATTGAAATAATTTTAGATTAATTTCATATTTCTAAATACATTATATAAAAGAGTAATATTGCGCCACAAGTTCTCATTGACTTTATTTCATAAATCTTCAGCATTTTATTTCTATCTCACCTCTTTTTGGAGCTTGGCCCCAAGATGGCTAAATCAGTATGCTTATCCCAGGCAGGGGTTAAGTCCCTTTAAATGTAAGTGAGCCATATGCAATTGAAATAGTCTCATCTTCCTCTGCTTTCCCACACCTTCCTTTCCCCCTCCCTCTGTTGTGTCCTTGCATCTGTAAGCTAAGGATCTGTCAAATCTTTTCTTTGTGAATCATTATGAATAGAAATAATGCTCTATAAATAAATTGTAAACAGAAGGCCGGAAGGCTATGAAATATATGTGTCATAGTGACATTATGAAAACCTAGATAATAAGGCAATTACAAGTACCATTCAAAATAGCACTCTAATTGACCACTCCATTTTTCTAGTGTTGCATTTGAAGTTATTTTGTTTGAGAAAGGTGACTTCTGCATGAGCAATAGAGTGTCCAGGGAGACTTAAAGGATTCTTGCTGTGGTTTCTAAATGTAGCCATCCCTTTGCATCAATGAATCAATCATCCTCAGATTGAAATTCCAATAAGGAAATTTTGATTTTGCTATTTTATATAAAACTAATATATACAAGGGGACTTGAGTATCCATGGATATTGGTATCCATGTGGGATCCTGGGACCAAACTACAGAGGATACCAAAAGCCTACTGTTTTGTTCATTACTGATATATTTTATTTTCTGCGTAGAAACCGACTCTTTTATCCTGGTTATAAATTTAGAAAAACATTGATAGGTAATGGCTTCCTAGTAGCTGTGGAACTCCTTGCCAAGGGAGGTAATTCTGAACTCCTCCTGGTTTTCTTATCAGTAGACAAAGACATCTTAATTTGGGCATATTTTTAGCAATTTATTTACTTATTTATCATGTCAGAAGCAAGATGAGGGTACAGTTGAAATGCATTTAAAAACACAAAGTTTTTTTTAAAAAAACCCTTGGCATTATGCTAAATGTCCTTTGACCAGAAGCTGGCCACTTGGAGTGCCTCTGGTGTCACTGTGAGAAGGTCCTCCATTCTGCATGTCGCAGGGCTCAGGTTGCATTGTAGTAGGTGGCCTGTGGTTTGCTCTTCTCCACAATTGCGTGTAGTGGACTCCATTTTTAGCCCCATTTCTTAAGGTTAGCTCTGCATCTTGTGGTGCCAAAGCACAGCCTGTTCAGCTTTCGGATATGAAACATTTAATAGTGTCATCTGTACGTGGATGATGTCCAACTCTGTCACTCCTTCCCACCTACTACTAAGGAGGCTGTTCAGGTCCTGAACTGGTGCTTGGCTGCTGTGACGGGCTGGAGGAGGGTGAACAAATTGAAATTGAATCCAGACAAGACAGAGGTACTCCTGGTCAGTCGTAAGGCCGAACAGGGCATAGGGTTACAGCCTGTGTTGGACGAGGTTACACTCCCCCTGAAGACGCAGGTTCGCAGCTTGTGTGTGATCTTGGACTAATCACTGAGCCTGGAACCCCAGATTTCGACAGTGACCAGGGGAGCATTCGCACAATTAAAACTTGTATGCCATCTGCGCCCGTACCTTGGGAAGTCTGACTTGGCCACGGTAGTCCATG
Source organism: Anolis apletophallus (assembly GCA_030556195.1). Lineage (NCBI taxonomy): Eukaryota > Metazoa > Chordata > Lepidosauria > Squamata > Anolidae > Anolis > Anolis apletophallus. The sequence continues at coordinate 86,867,250 of JARBWK010000009.1, forward strand.
CTCTGGTTACATCCTGTATAGACTACTGCAATGGTCGCTACGTGGGGTTGCCTCTGAAGACTGTCCGGAAGCTTCAAATGGTCCAACGTATGGCAGCCAGGTTACTAACAGGAGCGGAACTCAGAGAGCATACAAGTCCTCTGTTGTGCCAGCTCCACTGGCTGCCAGTTTGCTACCAGGCACAATTCAAAGTGCTGGCTTTAACCTGTAACGCCCTAAACGGTCTGGCCCAACTTACCTGCCCAAATGCGTCTCCTTCTATGAACCAGCTAGGACGTTAAGATCATCTGGGGAGGCCTGCTCTCAGTCCCGCCTGCTTCTCAAATATGTTTGGCGGGGATGAGAGACAGGGCCTTCTCAGTGGTGGCCCCTCGGCTATGGAATGCCCTTCCTACAGAAATTAGATCGGCTCCCTCTCTGTTGGCATTTCGAAGGAAAGTGAAGACCTGGTTGTTTGAGCAGGCATTTGAATAGGCAGTTAATGAATATTGGAATATGGAACAATTGGATTATGAGACTGGATCTTGTTTTTAATTATGAGATGCAAATGAGTTGTTTTTAATGAAGTTTAATTGATTGTTATATTGTTTTAATTGTTTTTGTGTGTTTTATGATGTTTAGCATTAAATTTTGCTATTGTTCACCGCATGGAGTCTCCCGAGGGCTGAGAAATTGCGGTATAGAAATTAAATAAATAAATAAATTACATATTAGAATCTATTTTCTTAGGAGAATGTCCATACTTTTCTAGCTAGAGTGGGAGCCTGGTATTTCCTCTTCGTTTTCCACCACCCTCCACCTCTGCTAACACCACAATATTACCATCATAAAATATATCACTTTTTGTTTTTCACAAACTTCAAACTCAGAAAAAATATTTAACATGCAATGCCTGATCCTTTCTCATATCAAACAAAGGAAAGAAAGAAAACCAAGTATAACTTTCTTTATATATTGGTGAACATTGCATTCTCAGCTGTGAGGATTCTGAATATCAGTAGCCAGCTTGTACTGTTGAAAACAACAGCTTATTTGGCAAATCATTGGCCTAAGGACAACTTTTCAATATCACTAAAATCATTACATCTATGTATGAACTACAGTAGAGTCTCGTTTATCCAACCTTTGCTCATCCAACATTCTGTATTAGCCAACACGGTCAGCCTCCCACACGGATCCACAACTGTTTCAATACATTGCGATCTTTTGGTGCTAAATTTGTAAATACAGGAATTACTACATAACATTACTGTGTAACTGCTTTTTCTGTCAAGTTGTTGTAAAACATTATGTTTTGGTGCTTAATTTGTAAAATCATAACGTAATTTGATGTTTAATAGGCTTTTCCTTAGTCCCTCATTATTCAACATTTTCGCTTATCTAATGTCTCACCGGCCCACTTATGTTGGATAAGCGAGACTTTACTGTATATGGCATCACACTTGTACATATAGGTATCCCAGGGGTACAAATTTAATATTCTCACAAAAGAAAAGAGTATATTGTCACTTTTTAGAAGTACAGTTTCAAAAAGCTTTAGACACACAGCACAGCACTGAATGCCTTTCAAAATTGAAAGCAAAGGTAATGCATGCAGAAATTCTTGTGTACACTTCAAATAGCTATTTGGAGCTCAGCCCCAAAGCTGCAATGCTTTTGTGTATGTCAGCAGTTCTTAACCTGTGATTCCTGGATTCCTAGGGGCTGTGAGGTCTTCATAAGAGAAGGTTAAAGAAATGTTATGAATTTTTATAATTACAAAATATAGATGGAGGCTCATACAATGATCTCAAAGAGCAAGTCTTGTGTCAGTGATAGAGATCATTTGTACAAGCTTTCATTACATTATCTCAAACAATTCAAGAGTGTACTTAATACTTGCTACTTCTGCATATGAATGATACTGAGGGAAAGCATATGGCATTTATTGCTACTGTGCATATACACATGTACTTCATGCTAAATTCCACGAGCTCCTTGTGAATTGCTGGGAAAAAGGTGAACTGCCATCAGATCTCCGAGATGCCGTTATCACCCTGTATAAGAAAAAAGGACCAAAATCCGATTGCTCAAACTATCGAGGTATAACACTGCTCTCCATTGCTCGAAAAATCCTTGCAAGGATACTCCTGAACAGATTAGTTCCTGCTATTGCAGAAGAACTTCTCCCTGAAAGCCAATGCGGCTTCAGAGATAATAGGAGCACCATAGATATGGTATTTGCCCTTCGACAACTGCAAGAGAAATGTAGAAAGCAGAACAAAAGACTCTATGTAATATTTTTCGACCACACCAAAGCCTTTGACACTTTGAGCAGAAAAGGTCTGTGGCAGATCCTAGAACGTCTAGGATGTCCCCCCAAGTTCCTCAAAATGATTATCCTGTTACATGAAGGCCAGCGCGATCAACTCAGATATGGCAATGCTCTCTTGAAGCCCTTTCTAATAACTAATGGAGTGAAAAAAGGTTGTGTTCTTGCACCAACCCTATTTACAATCTTCTTCAGCATGATGCTCCCAAGGGCTACAGCAGACCTCGAAGAAGACGGCATATATATACACTATCGTACTGATGGTAGCTCGTTCAACTTAAGTCGTCTGAGGGCTCACACTTAGACTCTAAACTATCTAGTCCTTGAGCTGTTTTTTGCTGACGATGCTGCCCTTGTCGCCCACACAGAAGCAGCCCTGCAGCCCCTAACATCCTGCTTTGCAACAGCTGCAGAGCTGTTTGGGCTGGAAGTCAGCCTGAAGAAAACTGAAGTTCTCTACCAGCCCGCACCACAGGAAGAACACCATTACCCCCACATCAGCATAGGCAAATCTGTGCTTAAGTCCGTTCAGCAGTTCACCTACCTGGGAAGCATCATGTCTTCAGACGCCAAGATTGATAAAGAGATAGATCACAGATTAGCAAAGGCATATAGTGCATTTGGAAGGCTTCACAAAAGAGTCTGGAGCAACAAGCACCTGAGGCAAAGCACCAAAATCAGTGTGTACAGAGCTATCATACTGTCTATTCTCCTATATGGGTCTGAAACATGGGTCACCTATCGCCAACACCTATGACTCCTCGAACGCTTTCATCAGCGCTGTCTTCGCACAATCCTAAATATACACTGGACCGACTATGTGACTAATGTTGCTGTCCTTGAGCAAGCAGGGATCAGCAGCATTGAGGCCATACTATTGAGAACACAGCTGCGCTGGACAGGGCACATCTCTAGGATGGAGGACCACTGCCTCCCAAAGATACTACTCTATGGTGAACTCACCACGGGTCAGCGCAAGAGAGGCGCCCCCAAAAAGAGATATAAGGACTCCCTGAAACAACATCTCAGGCTCAGCCAGATTGATCACCAACAATGGTCCACCCTGGCCTCACATCGGGAGGCATGGAGATACACTAGTATCCATAATGCTGCGGCCTCTTTTGAGAAGACACGCCGAATGTGTCTTGAAGAGAAACGATAACACAGAAAGAACCGCAACTTGGAAACAACATCACCCAAGGAGACTGCTGTGCTTTCTGCAACCAAACTTGCCTATCTCAGATTGGCCTTTTTAGTCATCAACGCACTTGTAAAAAGCGTGGGATGAGTCCTTTCTAAGAATCTTCGTTTGTGAAGTAATGCCGAGAGAGATATAAGCAGAAGCTACCTGTGCAGCTTCATTGGCCGCTAGTTTTGTCCTTGCTGTGCCACCACGTTCTCAGAATATAATTTGCTTCCATGAATGCTATAGCTTTGTTATATATTTTGGAAGAAAGCAAAATTACAGTTATGAAGTAGCAACAATTTTTTTAATGGTTGGGGGTCACTATAACATGAGGAACTGTATTAAAGGATTGTGGCATTAGAAAGGTTAAGAATAGTTGCTTTATACATTTCAGTTTAAGTCAATTTAGTTGAAGCAAATTACAGCCTGCTTCTCCAGTTGCACTTTGAAAGCAGATGTTAGAAACATTTCACAATAATGGCCATATTCACAGCTGTACTCTGAAGGCAGAAAGACTATGAAGTAGATGTATCTAGGTATATTGGACCATAGTACCATAGTTTTGAAAGCAAGAATACGACCATAAGTGTGAAAATATTCTAACATTTGGATAAGAATACTTGTCATGAGCTAGAGTAAATATTAAACTAGCATGCCAGGCAGTTGCTATGACAGTCCATTCTGAGGAAGACATTTATCATTAGGTTATCTCCTGTTGCCAACAAACTAAGCAAGGATCACATGGGTAGAAAGAATGGATTAAACACACAGACTCGGTTCGTAAGCAGCCAAGCCTAAATAAGAAAAAAAAAGAGAGCAAAAGGAGGAAAAACAAAGGTAGGCATTTGGGAGGAAATTGTAAAGGCAACTGTAGGGTAGAAGTAAATTTCTACTTCTTATGCATACAAAAACATCCAATATGCCTATCTCAGTATGCAGAGACGATGTTCAATCTGTGTTAGGAACATGCCCCAGCTGCCAGTAATGTGGAAGGAGCAAAGGCTTTTTATAGTGGCAGAACTTCCTGAAGCACTCATCTGCCAAAAGGCATATCTACTAAGGCAAACATATCCATATTATAATGCCTACTAAACATGGGTGGGTTTGACAAATATCCCCAATATTTAGATGCAGTCTTTTAAATGGGGATTAAATGTAATCAACAGAGGCAATTTGATGTTAACACACATTTCAAACATGATTTAGAACCACATACACAAAGTGACTGCTTTCAGGACAAAGTACGAAATAAGAAGAGTAACATCTAGAAATGAATCAGAAATGATGCCTAGGCTTCGTGGAAACCTTTTGCTTTAGGAATACCCCCCAATTAAGCCAAAAGATATAAATGAAGCATTTCATTCAAAATCATCCTAAATCTTAAGTGTTGGTGACATTTAGTAAATTGATAGCTGCAACAAAATCTTTCCACGTGAAGTGTTGTTCAGGATTTTCCTCTACCAACCAGCTCCATTTCCATTCATATTCTCAATTCCTACTCACACATGCACTTAGATGAATCAGTATTTAATGGTCATTCGGCATCTTGCTGGTCCCCATTCAAGACTGATTCATTTTACGTTCTTGTAGTCTTTGAAAATCTTGGTCTCCCTTGAGCCCATTGAAGCATGGTTTCTATCAATTTGCTACAAAGAGGATCCACACTTCATTGTTTCAAATATGTGATATAAAATAACATTTTGACAAAGCATATACACTCAGAATAATTTTGCCATTACAGCATCTTTACAATGTGTTGATTACAAACACATAATCCTTAGTCAGAAGACCCATGGCTATGTATCTTGATGGTAATGGTCCAACATATCTGCAAGCTCTTCCACATGTTGCATCTGAAGATGGTTTTACATAGTTTCCATCAGGTATCTTCCAGCTGCAATCCCATCACACAACATTACACATCACTCTGGACATCTTGATATTCAGAAGTGACTGGTGAAAGCACCAGAAGTTGTAACATGAAAAAGGCAGGAAAATCACAGTACATGGAATAGTTTTGAAACTTAAGGAGAGAAAAGTGGAATCTCCCATACAGACAGGTGAAATTATGCAGCTTTGATAAAACAGAAGAATGCAACATAGGCTGTATCCATACTGTAGAATTTATGCAGTGTGACTCTAACTTAACTACCAATGCTCAATTCTATGGGATCATGAGAATTGCAGTTTGGTGAGGCACCGTCACTCTTGAGCAGAGGTGAAAGACCTAGTAAAACGAGTTTCTATGATTCCAAGGCATTGCACCATGACAGTTAAAGTGGTACGAAGCTGCATTAATTCTGCAATGTAGATGTACTCAGTCTGTAGCACATACCTTAAAAATGAAGAAGTTCCGAAACCCAACTGATCTTTTTTTCTTCCATTTTTTTGAGAAATGAAAAGCAACATTGGCAGACATGAAGAAGGCGACACTTATCTAAAGGTTATATACAGAGCAGTTTAAAACACCCCAAAGGTTTTATTATCAAGTGTGCAAATAGTAGCACCGCCTGTATTTATAGTCGCAGTGCTTCATCCAGAACATTATTATAAGAGTTTTCTATTTTTAAAACCAATTATAGGTTTTGAGATTAAATTTCTCATCCCAGAACATACAACTAGATAGTTGGGAGATGAACAACAAGTTCTTTTGCCTATCTTACCAAGTAGTGATCATTGATAATTACAAGTTGAATATTAAATCCTGCATGGCTGTAGTCTTCATTACACTTCAGAATGAATCCACTTTAAATCTGGTTTCTGCCTCTTGCAGAATTCTGGGGTTTGTAGTTTAGGGCGGCTGCTAAAGGCTCCTCCCTAAACTCCAAACCTCAGAATTCTGCATGATGCAGCAACCATATTCAAAGTGGACTCATTATCTGGTGTGATAATGCCCTTGGAATCAAAGTCCTGTTATCTGAAACACACATACATAGCTAGAAATCAGAATTGCAGATGGGAAATCTATGAAATGTAGAGATCAGTGCAGAGACAACTGGACCAAAAATTATCCCTAGTCTGTCTTTTCCTGTTACTGTAACTAGTTTATATTCTTTGCTGTATGTATTTGTACCCCTTATGAAAACAGTTTATAGCTTCCATCCTGAGCAACTGGTTAGATACATTGAGAGTAGCTCGTTGTGGATGGTTAGTTCCCCCCCCCGGGTTTTATTTGTAATGATGTGAAAATTAGACAGGGAGGAGAGAATTTAAGGGGAGATTTTCATGTCTGAAAAGATTAATTTAGTATTTTCTAGTTTATGTCTCAGATTAGTCTGGTCAGACAAAATTATAACCATGCTGGTATTGAAAAAGAACCTTGAACATATAATTGGGTTTGAACAAATGTCTGCATAATGTAGGATGTCAAACTTCTATTTACACTCAAACTACTTTACACAAGATTTTGAAATAACGATTCTAGACATTTGTATCAATATAATGTGATGCAAGTTCCATATGTTTGTGTTAGCAAAAAACCCCTCATTGCTGTATTTATATTTTCTGGGGTTCTCAACTAAGATTATATATGTACACAATACTGCTGAAGACTGACTATAACTTAAAGAACAGCACTTACCACAATGCTGATTCTTTAGGCCTGTTCAGGATCACATATTTGATCCTGAACGGCAACTAGGCTGAATTCATTCTTGGTATTTTGTTCCTTCACAATGTTGCTAAGAGAAGATATTCTTGAAAATATGTGTATCAGTTTGCTTACTGAGTGTAAACTGAACTCAAAATGACAGTACTGGGAACTAGCATTAAAAACTATTAGAAAACTGTGGGAGATTGTATGGAAATAAAGAAGGGAGGGCCTTTGCAAAGTTAAAACCAGCTGCAACCGTACCTCGAAATGTATGACTTGGCCACAGTGGTCCACGCCTTAGTCACATCCAGAATTGATTACTGCAATGCACTCTACTTGGGACTGCCTTTGAATATGGCTCGGAAATTGCAAATAGTGCAAAGGTCGGCAACCAAACTACTAACTGGAGCTAGCTATAGGCGGCATTGTACACTCCTATTAAAGCAGCTCCACTGACTGTCGATAAGTTTCCAGACCCAATTCAAAGTGCAGGTTATTACCTATAAAGTCCTATACGCTTTAGGTCCAACCTATCTTCAAGACCATATCTGTTTCTATGAACTGGTGCAGGCTCTAAGATCTGCTGGAGAGGCTCTCCTCTCGGTCCCACCTCCGTCCCAAGTGAGGTTGGTGGGGACGAGAAGGACGGCTTTCTTAGTGGCGGCCCCCTGGCTCTGGAATGCCCTCCCCAAAGAGATTAGGCTAGCCCCCACCCTTCAAGTTTTCAAGACCAAATCTGAAAACATGGTATTGTAAACAGGCATTTGACCATGTTTGGTATTCTTGAAGACTTTGTGATATGTTTCCCCCCAGCACCTTACTGGATTTATGTTAGTATAGGTTATTTTTTATATCTGCTGCCATAGCTGCATTTTATTGAATCTTTTAAAGGGGTTGGGGGTTTTGTATGATATTTTATGTAATCTATTTATGCTTTTGATATTGTGCTATTTCACTTATGTACTTTCTGTACTATATGCCTGCACTGTTAAGTGCTTTTGTAAGGTGCCCTGAGTCCTCTTGGGGAGATGGTGGCGTGTTACAAATAGTTATTATTATTGAAACTGATATCTTGTTATGTTTAGTTTTTTCTAACATATCTGATATTTACTTGGAGCAGTGGAGGCAAATAAAATGTTTACAAGGCAGGAACGGCAAGGGCAAAATCTGAGATAAGTGCGTAAGAACATCAGTCATGACAAAGAATGATCCAACAGAATTTGGAATTTAGGACTGGGGTGGGGGAGGTGAAAACTGAAACTCACAATGGAAACTCACAATGGATTTAAATGTACTCCAATGTACATTTCAAATGTACATACAATTTTTCTCCAGAAATTAAACAAAAGTAATTCCAAAAAAATCTCTCCCAGCAAACCCATGCAGCTGAGTGAGGCAGAAAAAAAGGTGAGATATGCTGTTTAAACTTTTGGTGTGGACTTTTGCGCAGTAAGGAAAGCTGAATTTGGGTGACTAACGGAAAAGAAAGCAACTGTAGTCTGGGCACTGCTGGAATGAAGTCTTTCCTTTGCTTGTTTAGAATAACATGAAAAGAAAACAAGATGGAAGGGGTTTCCTCTGCTGATTTAGGTGGGAGGTCAGCAACCTTTGCTATCAACCAAAAGGAAGGGGTTCTCTATGCCTGCTTAGATGAGGTCATGATGGGAGCACAGCTTACCCCATAAACCTCCCTTTGGGGTCAGCAATTGCAGCCCCGTCTGGAAAAGTTAACCTTTCATGTTTCATGCTTTAAACCTTTTCAAAATTGGTGGCAGTATGAGTAAAATCTTTTACCTTTGTAACTCCATCAGCTTTGTACACACACACCCATTGTTTCCTATGGAATTGGTTCCTCTCATTTACATCAGTCTCAGTTTACATAGAAAATCCGGAAATGCATCCCAAAGACAAACTTATTTCTAGAGCTCTATTCCCACTTGAAGTTTTCTGTATATACAGTATTTTAAAGCATTAGTTTGTTCGGCTCTACTACTCAGCATATTTTTCCTGCATTTCTAATAAAACCTTGAAAAATGTCAGTTCTATATAACTAAGCATCCTTTTTAGTACAGCAGAGATTTAACAGACATAAAGCTTGTAGAATTCATTTGTTTTTACTGGAACTCTGGTATTTACCAGCTAGAGCAGGATGCAAAATCGTGGTTTCAGCACACATATGTGCTGTAGGAAATGAGAGTGCACTAATCATATGCCTTGTCTACAAATTTATAATTAATAATATAAAATCTATCTCGTGACTTTTCTCACAAGATGCCATTTCTGGTATCCCCCTGAAAGCATTTCCCCAAGCAACAGGGAAGGGAGTGTCTTGTTAACTATTGTACTCAACTGGGAGTCAGAGGCCTGTAACAATATGCAGCCAGTAACCTGGAGACTTAAATCTTCATTTATCTTCTACCCATGATTGAAATACATTCTACATAAGCCATAAAAGAAACAGATGCACAGTAGGTTGCTTACTTAGAATAAAGTTATATATTTCAATGAAAATAGTTTCAAACATTTCAGTCCCTATTCAGAGACAGATAAACAGCACATTTATTTATTTATTTTACATTGAGCAAAATAAGTAGGCCTTACAACCAGAAAAAGCAAATTTGGGGCTCAGCAATTGAAAAATGAAAATGATTGTTTCGATAGATAACTTAACATGATGTAATGGTATCTTGCTTTCACAGTACTCAGGTTAATGAACAGTTATGCCTGATTTTAGATTACATTTACACTTTTTGTTAAGATTCAATGTACTGCTGTCAACAGAATCAGAAAGGTTAATTTTGTGCACAACGTCTACAGTTAAACTTCTTGCAGAGGTCTGAAATGTAGAATTCACAGTACGTTTTGGACATTAGAGTGTAGTTGTGACTATCATTAAACAGAACAAAAAACAGGTTTCTGTTCAAATAGCAAGGTAAAAAGGTAACAAATACTATTACACTGAGTCTCACATGAGATAGTTTCAGTAATTCAATTTCACTTCTCTATATAGGCTGCAAGCACACTTTTCTCCTCTTTATGAGAGTAACTTATCTCCCACAATGTGCTGCTTCACCACTGGGAGAAGAAATGCCATGTAAAGTACAAGTGTGATTATAAAAATAGTGAGTTCCAGATTAGTCTAAGGGGAAATCATCCACGAATCCTGAGTGAGTGGTTGATAGTAAGATGCAATGTGTGTAAAATCTCAAGGGCAAATATAAATTGTGTTCTTTGAGGATCATAAACTTAAATATTTTTCTTGGAAGTCTGTATCATAGTATCTAACTATGACACAGTGTGTGTTTAACTGTCAGGCATTACTTCTCCAAAAATCAAATGCTCATAAAGTATGGCCACATTGATACTTTTCATTCTGCATACTCTATATATAGTATGCTGTAATCTCATTTACTCTCACTTTCCCACACTATACTGCTTCTGGTAAAGGGCAAGCAAATACATTCAAAGCTGATTTGAACTAGGTTCCCTTATGAGAAAGGCATTGCTCTTACAAAAGGATTTTTAAAAATAACAAATCACTTAGAAGAGTAATATCAGACTCTCAATACAAGGAATGACTCTCAAAGAATCCTATTTCACTTTTCCATTTGACAGTCTTTCCATCATCAAACTAGTTTCCTGAGTAGCTTTATTCCTAGTCCTTATTTGGCTCCACTAGCAAAAAGAGAAGTGCAAGACCTTCAAGAGGAGAAAAGGGTTAAGAGACAAGGGGAAAAAGGAATGGACTGTAACACAAAGGTTGTTGTTAGAAACATCTCCAGTTTTCAAAGGGGTATATATTTTTCAGCTTCTCGCAGTCTGGCTTCGTATTGGCCTTAGAGAAGAAGGTACTTAATATTTGACATTTGAAAGCATTTGTAAGTAGTAGGGTTTCCCCCCAAAGTAGCTAAAGCGAACTTCGGAACAGAACCAATTTTGCTACCATTTTATTTAGAAAAAGTTTATAGACTGAACTATTTGTCTTTTTTTTTCACCAATGACAGTAGCAAAATTATTTTTGGAGCAACTTTCATTAACCTTCCTCCAAAATGAAGCCACCAAAATAAATTAGCATAGTATTTGCAGAGATGCTGAATCCTGTAAAAAACATTGCTGCATGTTTATTTTAACAAAAGGGCTGATTTATTTTTACAGAAATGAATTTCAAAACAAAAAGAAAATACGTATGTCACCTACTCATAACTTTCCAAATGCCAACAGCCCTCATGCTGTAAAGATCATAAAAATAAACAGCTCCACTCACAGCTCACCAAGACAGCAATAAGCTACTGTGTTTAGACAAAAACAAAAAGGACTAAGGTTCTGATGTATTTTGATTTAATCCATTTTGCCTGAGATAACAAAAGTATTTCAAGCAATTTTCATCACATTGTCCTGCATTAAACAATCCTCTACTAAATTCTGAACAGAAGTTATTCAGCAAGTTTCTCAATTTTTAAAATTTTTACAGTTGTTTCAAAACCATTAAGTAGTAAATGTTTAAGAAACTAATTAGGACAGAGGCCATAACTTCATTAGAACACCACTGCTCATGGTTTTTTTTGTTTTTTTTTTTACAAAGCATTAGTGTCACCTATTTGGCTATTAGTAGTAGCAATTTTATCTACAATATTTAACAAGGTATGTTGCAGGCAAAAAATTTAGTACAGTTTCAATAGAAACACCCTTTCCTGAAAATACAGCAGTATTTGATGGACTAATTTTCTTCTCTGCATCATTTATAAGGAAGCTTCCCATCTATGAACAGGAACAAAAAGTATCTACAAACCTTGTAAACAGATCTGTATCATTTATAAACATAAATAATCCAAATTATTAACAGCCAACAGCAGAAATGAAAGGTATCAATTCAGTGATCCAGGGCTCCTTTGCTCATTTCAGCCCTCTCCTCAGAAGGAATGAGAAACTAAAGCTCTGCTAAGACATTCTTAAGGGCCATTCTTAAGTATAGTTGATGATCCACAGGTCACTTAAGCCAAGTAACTGTTTCTCTGTCAGAGTTCATTATTACTCCCACCCACCCCCAAAAGCACCCTCAAGTCTCGCGGAAAGCTTTTTTAAAAAAATAAATCTACATTCGTACAAGTGTATCTTCTTATTGAAGTCCCAGACAAGAATACCATCTTGCCCATCACCGTGAGTGAAGAAGACCCAGTTTCAATTTGTTTCTTTACAATGCAGCTAATGTGTTAACATTCAGCTTACAATCAGAGCGATGTTTCCAAACTATGTAGTGGGCTCCCTGGAGATGAAGAGGTAGCAGACTTCTTCAAGTCTGTTATTAGATGAATTCCACTGTCAACCGCATTGTTATTTTTGTTGGGAGAAGGTGGAAGAGGAGTTGAGTTGCGCTTTGTTGGAGCGTCATCTTCAGCATCGGTATCATCAATAAGAGGAATATGAGTCTCAGAATCTTCTATTCTAAACTCTGGATGCGTCATAAAGTTGTGGATTGAACTTCGTGTCTCAGGTTTTTCCAATCCTTCGTATAAGGAACTACGAAACGCATTCACCACTCGGATCTGCAAGTATGAAAAGCACACATTTAGGCTGTAGCACATTTGTTTTAAGGGGAATACGGATTTATGAGCTTGAATCCACAAACAGCTAGACATGAGTGAATTGAATATGTATGTAATGCAGTGGGACTTGCAATAAACTGTAAAAAAAATAATAAAAGAAGTATTTCAGTAGAGCACTGCCAGGCTACAGTGGATATAGAAATATCAAGTACATTGTAAAAATGCCAAATCTACAAAACTATGTTGAAGCCATTTATAAAATAATATGGATTAATTACTTAAAAACTTAAGCCAATCTGAAAAATCTTTCTCCAATGTTACCAGCTTGGTAAAATATTAGAATTTTGAAACATTAAAATGGCAGGATTTTAAGGATTACTTTTTCCTATTGGTGGAAAAAATTACATTTCTAACTAAGGAAAACACAGGCCAGCATAAACAAAATTTCTGGACACTCTTAACATCATGCGAGAAATACTTCTACAAATGCAGATATTTGAGTATATGCCATGCAGAATGTTGTCACAGTAATCTGGGCCATAATTTGTATGGTCAAGAAGAAATACAAGATAAAACATACGTAAGATATACAGGTTTCTTGCATTGTTACAGCGATTTTGCACATATAAACACTTACTGTATTCACATGTATACACATTGAAATGAAGACAAAACATAATGAAAACTGATCTAAGCAGAGAGATTTTCAAATGTTGAGTATGATATTCATAACTTTCAGAAATACTGTAATTGTTCTCTGCATACCAATTGAAAAAGGCAGCATTTAAAAAAGATCCCCTTCGCAATTTGTATGTTTAAAACTGGCTGATTGGTTTTCTACAACAAACAGGTTATTTACCTAGTTAATTGAGAACTGAGAATTTCATTACACTTGAATGTTATTAACTAAATGCTAATTTAGAATTCTTCATTCCCTTGTGACATATTAGATCAGGACTTTTATGCCACCAAAATAAAATTTTAATCCTGTCAGGTACTTGTTGATACATTCTCATTTCTTTCCCCTAAATATCCAACTTGCATAGTTTCCATCATGAATCCCAATAGAGGATAAAATTGATCACTCACCCGCCTCTAAATTTATTGAAGCACAAAAAAAAATTCCAGGTTAAGGACAAGCTTTTGTGAAACATTGCAAAAACCAGATTCTGGTGGAAAGTTAGGCATAATTTTTTATACATAATTATTCCTTATTGTTTACTTCCAACTCATTTCCAATATTTATGGTCACCGTAACGGTGAACCTATTGTGGGGTTTTCCTGGCAAGACATATTCAGAGGATGATTTCAAGCCCTGATCTTCCAGATTCCTAGACCAATACTCAAACCACTACATCACACTGGCTGTCTTTACTAGTAATGACTGAAGCACTACTAGACCATCACTTACTAGTAATGCTACAAATTGGCTGACATATTTGAGAGGCTGCTCAAAGTCTGCTTCTGGAACATGGCCATACAACCCGGAAAACCCCAGCAACCCAGTGTTTTCAGCCATGAAAGCCTTCAACACAACATTGCTCAAAATCTGTCAACCAATTTATGCAATGCAGTGTCTTAGTTTTCTCTGATAAGGAACTTCAGCAACTTCTGTTTTTCATTATTACTGTTCTTCTAATGTTGCAATATGTCTGTTCAACTGAGAACTTCAATCTAGCACAAAGTCTTTTTCCAAATGTTATGCTTAAATTTTTCATTACTAGGTAGTTTGTCTACTTCAGTGGTTCCCAACCCTTTTTTGACCAGGGACCACTCTCCAACATTAGTACCAAAAGGGTTACGATTCAGTTTTTGGTCAACTTTAGATTTGGTTTGTTTATTTGGGGTTCTGATTCAGAAAATTGCATTGGATAGACCACATCGACTCTAGTTTCTGATATAGAACATATACCATCCAGTAGTCGCCATCTGCTCGCCCACAGAAAGCCATGTTTAATCATCTAGAACTGATGTGGTCTATCCAAGGGGTCGGGGCTGGTCAGTGACAGGGAAGGAGAGGCAGGTGTCATGAAAGGAATACAAATAAAATAAAATACAGAGGAAGAAGGCTTGCGGACCAGATTTTTGTCCTCGTGGCCCACTGGTGGTTCCCGGCCCACAGGTTAAGAATCACTGGTCCACTTCAATAAAACTCTTGCTATAAACAGAAGCAAATTACCCTTCCAAAACACTTGTGTTAGTGGATATTTGTTTTGTGTTGTATTATTATTAATATGTGAAAAGCCATTAGCAAGGCTGTGAATGTGATTTAAATTTTGGATATCCACATGAATTTCTATTTAGGCCAACAGTCAATCTAATTGACTTTAAGACTAACTTATGGTAGAAGAGGTTACCATATGAACCAAAAGCAACAGATGCTTATTGATACACATTCAATGATAAAATTATTAGACATAATAAATGAAAACAGTATCCATCATCATATTAGAAACAGTTAATATTAACATCTGATGTCATCTTTTTTGCTAGACCAGCTTTCGCCAACTATGTAGCCTCCAGATGTGTTGGACTGCAGCTCCTAATATGGTGAGGAATCATGGGATCCGAAAGCCCAAAATATCTTGAAAGAACCTAGTTGAAAAAGGCTGTGCTTGATGATTCAATTTCAAACAGACTGACAATGAAACAGATATAACTCTGGGACTGGTAATCAAATATATATATATATATATATATATCCCACTACATTTAGTATCATATTACAAATCCAGACAGAGATAAACATTCTGGTAAGTACAAGACCTTCAAAACAGAACTTCTCTATGGGATTTCTTAACGAAAATCAAGTTTTCTATGAGAAGCAGTATTTCTATAAAATGTTTCTTTGGTCACAGTATGAAAATAATCAGGCACTTCCACTGAAGCAAACACTCATTTTTTTTAAAAAAAAGATTTTTCAACAAGTTCAGGATGGTATGAACAAAAACACAAAAAGATCTAGTTTCCACGCAGTCTATTTTAACATAGGTGCTTACTGCTCTCATTTATGTCCTTATTTATTTTGAGCGGGGGAGAGAGTGCTAGAAGGAGAAAGGCGATGTAAGTTTATATAGTTTGTCAAGAGACGAACCACAAATAAATTAATCCTCTGGATTTAGTAAGGATCCTCAACTCATAACAATTATATGTAGGCAAATCTCAATTAGTAATACAGTAGTCTAACTCGGCAGGAAATTCCATGCATAAGGGAGAAAAAATTATCTAAATCAAAACATACACCCTCAGGTTTCAGATTGGAATTAGGACCAACTGACAGACTTCAGTTTACAACCTGAATGTGTTCTCAATAAATCCAAATCACAAATTATAATTTAAGTTTGCTCTCTTCCATTACCAAGTTTCTTGATGTCAGCCACATATACTAGAATGACTTTAAACATGTCGATGAATGATATTGTACATCTTCTTGCCAAATTATACTTGAGGGCATATACTCAAATATTTATAACAACTATTTCTGTGGGGGTTTTTTTTGTGGAAAAAAACAAAAACAAAACCCTCCCCTTCTGTGCAAGAGTGAAGGCACAATATGTGCAAGCTCACAGCTTTTACTGTAAACCATTATAGCAATTGTTCCAACTGTGTTGTAGTCCTCCAGGTTAAAAAAAAGCTATGTGAGGACTTCCATTTTGTGAGTAAAAATATGAAAAACCTTATAATGAATTTAAGGATTGAAGGAGAGAATGAAACGTTAGGTGTGTGGATTAGGAAATGTTAAGTTCATGCACTTAGGAACACACACTCACACCCCACAGTAGTAGAAGCAGTAGTAGTAGTAGAAGAAGAGGAAAATACTACATGTGTAGGGGTAGAAATATTTGTTACATCGTGATGCTGGCTGGCGATGGAAGGCTGCCGCCTTAGAGCCCCCTGAATGGAAGTTCCACTCTGGAAAGCATTCACTACATCCATCTGCAAGGAATCAGAGATTGTGACAGCTTGCTCAGCAAGAGAGAGAGAGAACAAGAGAAAGGAGCATCCCATCTACAACACATAAAAGTAAAGAAAAAAGGCACTTTTATAAGCAGGTGTAGAGGCAAGAGGTGCATTAAGAGATGAAGTCAAGGTGGAAATTGAGAGATTAGAGAGACCTCAATTTACCCAAGTGAAGAAGAGTTCAGTCACACAGTTTATGATCACCACCCAAGCCAATACTAATGAGAAGATGGTCAAAACCCTCAGCCCTCACCATCTCCTACCTTTTCCAAGACCATACCTGAGTTTGTATCCTGTTTAGGCCCCTAAACCACAAGATCTGACCACGCCGTAGCTCTCTTTCAGCATGATCAATCTCTTCTACATCTTCTGCTAACTCTTCTTCTGGAATCTCATCTTTCTGTGTTCCATGGCCAGCTTCCTTAAGGAATTTCAAATGACTAGTTGGAATTGTTGATATCAACTGCAATTGTGAAAAAAAGTAACTTAGTGGTTTCTAAAAGGAAAGTAGAAGATACAACTTACATTTAAGAATGAACTACAATAATTCAAAATTGATCACAGATCTGTATTTCAATTGAGTACTTCCAATATTTCTTTGGAACGAAGCAATAGATAAATACTTTTCAGGTGTAAGCTGTTAACATGGCACCAAAATTTTACAAGCACCAGATAGTCTAAGAACTGGATCAAGAAAGACCTGGTCATAGCCATTAAGGCATGGCAACTTTTTATGAATAGAGAGGGATATATTGTAGTTTCTTCCAATGCAATGATTCTTTGACCAGCATAGAATATTATGAAAGGTCCAAACAGACCACCATTTTGACATTTTGTGTATACAGTCCTAAATACCCTGAAACCAACCTATCTGAAGAACAGCCTCAGTATGTAAATTAGTGCCCAGCTGCTTCATTTAGCAATGGAAGCCTTATTAACAGTGCCATCCACTGTTGGCTTTGTACCTAATAAAAAGTGCATCAACTTGATAGCATACTTTAATGACTAGTACAAAACAAGAAATACTACTGTTGAAGCTTATGTTGCTTGTGCAAATTATTTCTCTCAGCACAAGTTTTCCTCAACTGTGACCAAGCCACGTGTTTTTATGACACATTTTATGTGCCCTAGCCTAATTTGTGGGATTATATTTGATCTTTGATAAGGTATTATTTGTCCAGAATAAACAAACACACATACTGTATATATTCGAGCATAATCCTATTTTTCCAGCCCCCCTTTTAGGCTGAAAAAGCTCCCCTTTTTGGCTGATGGTGGAAAAAGTCACATTCTTACGCTGGTGATTTCAACAACTAAATTGCACACAGAAGACAAAGTACCACTCACCTGGCCCCAAAGAAGTGTTCCCATTCCTAGAAATATTGACCATAGCCACTGTTCGACTGTAAGCTCTGAGCAACTGAAAGGCTTTCCACCAAATTGCACTATAACTATCTGTTAAGAATAAGCACAAACATTTGTTGGCTACTTTGCATAATTAACAACTGATTTATATATATATATGGTGTGAAGCCCAGTTGCCCCGTTGCTCCGCTGCACTTCCTGGCAGAGGTTCCCTGCGATTACGAGGAAACCCCGCGCCATTCTTGCAACGAGATTTTCGTTTGCAGCAGCTTGCGACTTTTGTTTTACTTTACGGCTACTCAGCCTGTTGAATCCCGGGACCTCGCGGCTCCTTCCCCGTGTATCCCGCACTCTGAGTGAGTACTCCCAGCGAAACCCGGACTCCCCAGTTCGTTTAGAGCCCCTGGACGCACAAAAAGACTGTGTCCCACCTCCTGCGGAAGGTAAACAAACTTCCCCCAAACGGAGCAGGAGAAGCCGCGGCTTTGCCGCTTTGCATCCCCAGGCAAATCACCCGGCGGTTTGCACTCACTAACACACCCAGGGACATGTACATGTGCATTTAAATGTGATATGTGCCATGGATATGTTGAGTTGATGTATTATCTATCATATATGTATATGTTCTATGCTCACATATTTATATGACTGTATTTTTCGTGCCCTGCATTTATGTTAGCAGCTTGTGCTTCTAACCTTGTGCTATACAGAGTACTCAAGCGTCGCACTCAGGTTACATCCTCACTATATTTGTATTCAAGTGTGTTTTTTGATGTTTTGTATAATACCTATTAGGCTTCTCCTTATTTACTCATGATATTTACTGTGTATATTATTCTAATGAAGCACGTGGATATGCACCCTCATATAGAGATGATAGTATTGCTCCTCTAGAGGTATACCCACTCAGAGCCTATTGCATGTTATTTTCATTCCAGGTTTGCTTTTACTAGTTGCCCTTGTTACTTTGCATAATTAACAACTGATATATATATATATAGATTAACAAGCATAATATATAGTTTAACAAGCAGTTAAAAGAATCAATGATATTCCAAAGTCTTGTTTTTAATGTTTTTTGTATTGTATTAATTTTATAATGCTGTTTTTAATGTTTTAATTGTATATTGTGTATTTTTATGGAATCGAATTGCTGCCAATTTGTAAGCCGCCTTGAGTTGCCTTCAGGCTTGAGAAAGGCGGGACAGATATATTGTAAATAAATAAATAAATAAATTCATTTTTATCTGAAAATATTTCTGTATTGTTTAGTTCAGCTTTCACAGTAGTTTACACAGCAATTTAAAGCTCAACTGAATTATATAAAATATATTCATTAAAGTCTGGAAACAAATAACATTTTTCCCTGTACAAAAAGAATAATAATGTTAATGTTGATAGAAAAACATGCTTCCCACCTTTCTTCTTATAGATCCATGCACAAAAGTGATAGTTCATTTATTACTTAATTTTCCAAAGGGGAAGCATTTCTAAAAATGTCATCAAAGTATGTTAATCTATCTAGGAATGAACTATCCCAACATTGGTATAAATTGGCAGCAGCTGCAATTTTAAATGTAAAAAGTAAATACTCTGCATCAATTAAGTTCAATAATCTACTCACCTGTACAATGAAAGTGCCAAGTACTATAGTACAGAATATAGCATTATTGAATATTCCTTCAAATACATTCCTTTCACCATGAATCTTTCGGGCATTTATTTCATTAAAAAGCTGCATCATCACAAATGTGTTAAATACAATAGTATAGTGCTCTGAAGGAGGAGCATGAAGAGGTGTATTTCTTCCACTGTCGATGTCAAAGATTTTTTCACCTGTAAATGAGAAATGAATATGCTCAGTATTTCAAGGCAAAATTTGAATTCACCAAGAACTATTATAAACAAATGCAGTCAATGACTTAATAGCCATTTGAGAAACAGCCACTTTAAAAAAACCCAACAGAATTTGAAAAGGTTAAATGCAAGTAAGTCTAGTATTCTTACCAGCAAAAAGAAGTGTAAAGACAACCACAAGCTGGTAGAAAGCATGGCCCAAAATATTCTTCATCATGGTGCGCGAGATGAGAGGTTTATTTCTACCATAAGGTTTTCTCAGCAAGAGAGCTTCCGTGGGGGGTTCTGTTGCCAGTGCAAGTGAAGCCAGTGTATCCATTATGAGATTTACCCATAGCATCTGAACAGCTTTAAGTGGAGAATCCTATAAAAATGACATTTTTCCTAATACATAAAGAACAAACATCTTGGAAACCAACAACTTTTGCAGTAAACACTTTCTTTACTGTGGTCTGGTACTATGCTTCAGGATGACTTCTAGCAAATCATACTGAAAGGCAACTACTGTGTAAAAGTTAGGAAGATAACATTTTCAACCCTATCAGCTGAAGATGAATACATAATACCTACTTGTGTGATGCAGGCTCCTGTGAAAGCAACAATTACTGCTACTACATTGACAGTAAGCTGGAACTGAAGGAATTTGGAGATACTGTCATACACATTTCGTCCCCACATTACAGCTTTAACAATGCTTGAAAAGTTGTCATCTGTAAGAATAATGTCAGAAGCTTCTTTAGCAACATCAGTTCCAGCAATACCCTGAAAAAAGTTAAAAGGAAACAAAAATGAAGTTACAACATGAGGAGTGGGGACCATTATAATGTTCCAGATATATAAAAACCTTAGAAATAACACCCCCAAGACAATTATCAGCTTGCAGAGAGTTGCTAGCATAGGAGGCATCCAGCTGTATCCCAGCACCATGCAGCATTTAAGAGGAGGGTCTTGAATTGAGGGGCTTGAGTGATCTGTTTGGTCCATGCGCAGGGCAGAGAAGTGGGATGAGGCACCAAATCCCTCTTCTTCTAGTCTACTCAGCAGCCTGTACACAATTACTTGGTTTCTGCATTTGACGAGCAAAAATCCTGCCATATGAATTGCATTTAAATTCCAGAAAACACTGGAGGTTTCCTTCTTCTACTTGATTCAATATATTTTGAAATCCGTAAATAGTGTAAGCACTCAAATTAGGTTGCACTGACTTGAAATTCTTGAATTTAAAAATAGAAGGTAAAAATGATCACCTTTTAAAAGCAAGATTCTATATAAAAATGTTAACAATGTGGCAGCACATTGTTGGTTAGGAGTAGAATATTAGGTACAGATCAAAACTATCAAAATTGATCAAATGTAACAAATTACCCTCAACATATTTTTTTGATTCCTGCAAAATTTGTTCAAATGGGTTGGGTAATTTTGGAAACAAACTCCAGATTTAAGGACATAGTAAGCATGCAATCCAGCCCTAGACATCTAGGTATATTCCTCAATTCAGTGATCACTGAACAACTGAAGCTATTTCAACCTGGAAATGACATATTTAAACCATTATTTGCCTTCAACAGCATTTTGTAATTATATGTGTATTTTCATCTAAACAGAGTGCCTTCTGTTTAGATGAAAATCACCAAAATAGCTTGCTTCATTTTCACTCAACAACAGCAGTTAATCTACAAATCCACTAGGTGGCAAAACAATACGGTTCTTTATGAAATTGTATAGGTTGTTGCACAAGCAATGTGTTTTGAGGTCCTTGCATATCTTCCTGATGAGAAAAGAAGGCAGTGACAGTTACCAAATTATGAAATTTAAGTGGCCTGTGAAGGCTGGCTATGCTTAACCACTGAGAGCAAAATAAATAAATTAATTAGGTAGCCAACCAATTACACCATTTGAACCCTAATCTATCTCTGGCCAGTTTACAATAAGCTTCGTTTAAATAACTGTAATCAGAACAGTAATCATTCCAGACAATAAAATAATTTAAACATTTGACTATATAATTAAAGAACTGGAAAAGATAAATTACAACAAAATTAAACTCACACACTGGTAAAAATTTGAATGAAATCAGTATGCCACGAAGTCTTCTGTTAAAAGCCAAATTTTAACTAGGCACTGGAAATGAGTCCTTTAAGGAAACAAAACAAGGAGCTATAGCAGAGAAGGCCCTCTCCCATTACTGCATACAGTATATTATTTCCTCGGCAGGACAGGAAAGGTGTTTCTCCCCATATATGTCCTAGGCCAAACAAATATGGGGAGAGTTGTTCCTTCAAATCTTGATTATGTTACTGATGTTTACATGCAGTACCAGCCAGTGCTAATTATTAAGAAAATGTGGCATTAAAATGCTATATGCAAGTAGCACACGAGTCTTTTCAACAAGTATAACTGGGCTGACTAGGAAAAAACAACACTGTTACGGACTCCACATTAGGAGAGGAATATTTAACACACATGCAAGTTTCAGTGTCATGTAAGCGATCTAACTGACACCAAATTCTACAGAGATAAAGAATTCTACACTCATCTTAGATGCAGTGTCACAATTCTACTGTGACAAGGAAAAGGAAGGAGGTGAAACCTGATAACAGAATTAGGTGCTCAAAAGGAGTATCAGTTTAGCATGAGCCAGATTAACATCTCACGACCCAACACACTTTAATTTAACTCACCATAGCAAAACCAACATCTGCTTTTTTTAAAGCAGGCCCATCATTGGTTCCATCACCAGTCACTGCTACAACTTGCCTCTGTTCACAAACAGTGCTGTCTATTATGCCTAAAATGAAAGCAAAAATATTTGTATAGCTATCAAAATATAAATATGAATTGAGAATTATGAGCTACCGCATGGGGATCTAAACACCAATGTTTATGTTACACTATGCAACAAGATTTTTGTTCCTGGGTTATAAATGTCATTTCCTAATTGGGTCTATCATAAAAATATGGAAAAAGTTTATTAAACTGCAAAAACATTGTTTTTGCGGGACATCCTTCAGCACATTTTGCTATAGTTTTTCAATGAATATCTCATCAAATTTCAACCAATTCAACATAGTTTGTGGCAGCCACAAAAATGAAATTTCAAAGTAAGCACTGCACAATTAAACAGGAATAACACTTTCAAACCAGGAACAGACAATATTTCAAATTTTGTTACATAGTGTTATATTACAATCCATGCTCTCCAACTCCTACAGACTTCTATCCAAACAATGTAGAACTGTTGGCTAGCACTTTTATAGATAAGTGTGTTAATGTTCATTTAAACATTATTTGACTTACCTTTCACCAATGTGTGTTTGTCAGTGGGGGAAGATCTTGCAAGAACACGGAGTTTGGGCCAAATTTTGTCTATTCGTTCCTGTTCTATCTGTAAAGATAAGTTAGATTACTACTGTAACTCAGATTTCTAAAATTTAAATTGAATTACCCATTAATGACACTCACCTCTCCTTTTTCATTACGTATTCGCCTATTGAATTCTTTGCCTTCTAAACACAAGAAATCTTCACCAGGATGCAAAATGCCACATTTCAAAGCAATAGCACGGGCCGTATTAATATTATCACCAGTAACCATACGTACAGTTATTCCAGCACGCTGGCATTTTTTAATTGCATCTGGTACCTACGAGGAAGAGAAAGCTGTCTATTACAAAAGCTTTACCATTATATTTGCAATGTCCATTTTACATTTTTTAAAAACTAGGGATGGAATGCAGATAAAATTTAGCGCATGCGCGTGTGTTATAAATTTAATTCTTTAATTTACAATCTGGATAAAGCAACATTAACAATATGCTCAACTAGCATTCCTACACATTATCTGATTCATTAACCCTCATCCAAACCTAGGAGTTCCTATGAGTCACATTTTGTCCTACATATTTTAGTCCCTCTGAGTCACATTTTGCTGCAGAATTCATCAGGTAAGCATTTTATAAGCTTGTGAGCTTTAGATTTGTAAACATTTCCCCTGACTTTCAGCTATTTGCAATGTACACAGCCCTCCCCAAGGTATAACTTGACTTTGACGAAAATACTTCCAACAAAAAATATATGTGTGTTACTTAGTTTTTTCCTTCCAAAGAGGGCTGTCAGCTACTCAAAACAAATGTCTATCAAGCAATTTAGTCACTACTTTGCATTTGATTGAAGTAATCTACTCTAGTTGAAACTAATCAACAGGATTAAGGACACAATGGTTTCCCCCCTTTCCAATCCGGCTTTGGCTCTCTCAATATTCTGGAGCATCTCTGATTATGAATCCAGCAACACTCTTGTTAACACAGGACATTTTAAACCTGTAAAGCCTAACAACTAACAAAGTGTTCTCGTTTGCTGTTAAACACAAATTAGGCTGACATCCCAGGAGAGGCAACAGGCTACCTTAGTGAAGAATACACAAACATATACTTGTTTCCTCCTACCTCAGGCCTCACAGGATCTTCAATGCCCACAACAGCAATGCATGTAAGACCAGTGACAATGTCATTTTCATTGTCCCATTCTGGCTCAGGCTCTCCAGCTGGGAAGTCTCTGAATGCCAAGCAGATGGTTCTGAGTCCCTCTGAGGCCATGGGCTCAATCACCGTTTTTACAATATCATCACGGTCCCTTGGTCTGAATACTTTTGGTTCACCATTTGCGCTCAATATCTTAAAACATCTGAAAACAAAATGAGTTTGTTAAGTCTCACGCAAGGGTTTAACCCCCCCCCCCAACAAATTCCTTAGTCCTTGACAAGAATACATGTTTTAAAACATAGGGATATCCCAACTGTATCTCAACTAAAAAAAACAAAAACTGATTTTGATTTTGGCTTGACTATATGTAATCTAATAGAAAGTTCAAGCAGACTAGTAAAAGAAAAAAAAGGCTAGGAAAGACATATTAATGTTGGGCATATGTGGCTCTCCATCCTTAAATTGTCTGTGTCCAATATTAAGTTAACCCAACTAAAGGCTTCCCAGATTTCTGGATAAAATCCAATGTAGTATAATGTAGGTAACCAAGATCTTATTGTTGTTTGTCCTCAAGTCATTTCTGACATGGCAATGCCAAGACAAACATGTAATACGGATTTTTTAGGTGACATTTGTTCGGAAGGGTTGTTTTAAGTAGTTTTATCTGTGAGCTGCCTTGGGTCCTATTTCAGGAGAAAAACAGTACATGAAATAACAAAATAAATATCTGAGGCTGAGATAGTGTCACTTGTCCAAGATCACACAGTAGTTCATGGCTGAGTGTGGACCAGAGCCATGGTCTATATCCCTTGTGCAACACTCAAACCACCACATCACACCAGTGCTCTATAAAATTACATTTTAACAGCAGCAAGAGCTCCAACAGTGGTCCAGCCCCTGATGGAGAATTCCTGGGAGGAAGCACACCCAAATTTGAGAAGTACTTTACTCAGCTTCTGCTTTAGATGTGTCATAATTCTGATACCAACTCTTTACTGGGAAAGGTTTCTAGATAAGTTAGTTCTAAAAACGATTGAGAAACACTAAACATTCTGGACTAAACCATAACACATATGGCATCATGTCAGGAACCTAAACACATAAAAGACCACAAGTACAAAAGTTAACTTGCTTTTTAAGTACGATCTCTGAGGCACCCTTGCTGAATATCCGGAAGCTGCCATCTGAGTTCTTCAGCACAGTACTCATTGATTTCCTGACTGAGTTAAAAGTGTAGACTTTATAGAGTGCCTCTTCTGGTATTTCATTTCTAACATCCTGATAATCTCGTTTCAAATCCAGTAGTAGTCCAAGCAAGGCACATTCAGTTTTATTACCAACATGGCGGGGCAGTCCACCTTCCTTTTCAGGAGGCTGAAAGACAGAATAAACTCACTGAGAAAGTTTTCTTTTCCATTCCAGAACATAAAATGTGCTGAAACAAGAAACTGGTGACTTGAAATTTATTAAACGAGAAACTACAAACCAAAGATTAAGCAGTTATATTCTGAAATCAGATATTTTAGCTTATACCTTTAAAAGTACGTGCAATTATCTGGTAGTTTTCCCCCCCATAAAAGTGAAATGTGGTGCATTCATTGAATGGCAAATACACAGCAAGATTTTTGTGAAAGTCATTTATCTTCAAGACAGAGTGCACATGTTAAGATTTGTATACATTACACAATTCACTCAACAACAACAACAAAACTTTATTACGGTCACTGACCAGCACAAACGGGCACAAGCGCCCTAAGAAGAGAAGGACAACTCCCCAGTAAACAGTTATTTAAAATTAGATTACCAATTCACTCATTCATGTTAACAAGAGCAACTCAGAAGGGTCTAAGAGCACTGGTTCTCAACCTGTGGGTCCCCAGATATTTTGGCCTTCAACTCCCAGAAATCCCAAGAGCTGGTAAACTGGCTAGGATTTCTGGGAGTTGTAGGCCAAAACACCTGGGGACGCGCAGGTTGAGAACCACTAGTCTAAGAGGATCAATTCTTACATTTATTTATATTTTTCTCAGAATGCCAAAGGTCAAAAATGTATTTTAATATCAGGAATACGTTTGCACAGTAAAAATGATGCTCATGAATTATTTTATGATTCCATCATTGTGCTTTTCCTGCATGGCAGGGGGTTGGACTAGATGGCCTATGTGGTGTCTTCCAACTCTATTATTCTACAATTCTAATGAATAAAATGTAATCACTGACATTTATGGATTTATTTGCGACATATTTTCAACATATCTACTCAGAAATGAAACAAATTTATACTGTTAGAGCAATATTATACGAAAGCTGACTAATACAACCTAAGGATCACAACCAGAGACAGTGAAGGCATCTGCCCTTGTGCTTTACTACTCTGCTGCTGAATACGCATGCCCTGCGTGTAATACATCTCACCATGTTAAAGCAGTGGACATGGCTCTTAATGAGACATGCCGAATTATCACAGGATGTCTATGCCCTACACCAATTAATAAATTGTATTGCTTAGCCAGTATTGCATCACTTGACATCCGTCAGGATGTAGCAGCCAATAATGAATGGACCAAGGCAGTGACCAGCCCATTCTCTGGATATCAGCCAGTATTCCAAAATCTTAAATCAAGAAACAACTTTCTAAGATCTACAGAAGTACTCAAAAGAACACCTCAGCAAGCGAGAATCCAAAAGTGGCAGGCAAAACCCAGAACCTTAATCAGTGACTGAAACCAGATGAGAAACTCCCTCGTGGGCTACTTGAAAGGCGCTGAATAGACTGCGCTCTGACACCACGAGATGCAGAGCTAATCTTAAGAAATGGGGCTACAAAGTTGAGTCCATGTCATGCAAGTCCAGAGAAGAGCAAACCACAGACCTCTTACTACAATGCAGTCTAAGCCCTGCCACATGCTACACTAGAGGCACTCCAAGTGGCCAGCTTTGGGTCAAAGAAAATCTAGTATAATACCAAGTTTTTAACTTTGTTTGTTCTTCATAAATACATTATAACTGTACCCTAATTTTGCTTCTGAAACAATAAATGAAAAATCTAAATGTATGGGTGAGACTGACAGTCGACAGGGACCCTCTGATTTCAATGGGAAACATGCTAAGCAAATGATTGAGCTCTGAAACCTTTGGGGTGTTCTTACAGAAACAAAATATATCTTAAATTTTAAGCTTTTTATTTTGTACTTACCAAGATTTTGGAAGTATAAGCACAATTAACAGAGATTCCTGTTACAAGGTAAGACAAAGTTTTCTCAGGAATAGCTTGTGCCTCTGGAATTTTTTTATAATGCTTTTCACTAATAAAAGCTTGGACTACTGTCATTCTGTTCATTGTCAATGTTCCTGTTTTATCAGAGCAAATGGCTGTTGCATTTCCCATTGTTTCACAAGCATCCAGATGCCTGACCAAATTATTATCCTTCATCATTTTCTATATATAAAGAAAAGAAAGATCAAGTCAATCTCAAGAGTAATGAAACACTTTTCATTATCTGATTCTGATTGTCCATGCCTAAACTGGATTCTCAGTGAAGCACACAGTGATTTTTATGTTTATGTTTTCTACACAAATACAGAATCAAATAAACTAATATCTATTTTATAAATAATCATAATTTACAGAGAAATAAACTCATTACAAAGGCAAGGAAAATATTATACGTGGTAGCGGGCTGGCAAACCACTAGCTTCCATGCTAGAGAGTACCCATGGAATATGGACCTGTCTCCTATTAGGTCCCACCCCAGCAGCCATGCCTCCCCTTTATCTGTAGTTTCCTTTTCTGTTCACACCATAGTGAGTGCTCTTGCTACTTGGCACTAACTCGTCAGCTACAATTACCTTCTTGCTATACATCTGCATTTGCCTCTTTGCAGTTTCCTCTTGGTGAAGGAGGAATTTTAAAAACCACTTGGGTCAAACTTGTTTGAACTGCTTGCCAATGCCTTACTCTTTCAAATGCTTACACAAGATAGAGAGAATGATGGGTGTGCTGCATAGTTTGTAAGCAAGAGGTACAATAAAAAAAAACTAACTGTTTAAGGAAACCAATCCAAAAGTTATCATGTCTTTTTTTATTTCCCCCCAATTTTTCTGTATTGCAACATATTGAGTACAAAGAAATTTCCATGAAAAAAAAAAGAAAAAAAAGGAAAGGCCGAAATTCTCACAGTGGCATGCACATTTTTATAAATATATGTACCACACACACATACATATTCTAGAATTGTAATGCAGGAATCAAAGAAGCCATACATTGGGGATGGGGAGAGTTTAAAGATCACTTCTGGATTCTTTTCCTTTGAAGGTGGGTACCTTTGCTGGGCAAAGTGGAAATTGATGGATAGAGTGTTTGCGGTATGTATTTAGTTTATCTATTGTGGTAATTTACAGAACCATATTTTTTCATACATACCTTTACAGAGTAAGCCAGTGAGATAGTTACTGCAAGAGGAAGACCTTCTGGGACTGCCACAACCAGAACAGTAACACCAATGATGAAGAACTTCACAAAATACTGAATATATATAGGTGTGCATTCCGCTAGCCATGGGCGTTTTTGGACCCAAAAGGTATCAATTACAAAAAACAATACAAGAATGATGACTGTGATGGCTGACATCAGTAATCCTTGTATAAAGAAAAGAAAACCAATGTACTTTTTGTTATGGAAGTGCAGTCTAGAAAGTAAGTTTCTAATTTCTAGTTCGTTTTAAAATTTTAGATTTTAAGCTGAATGCTTGATTACAATCTAAGTACTTACTATATCCGGACCTCTATTTATAAACTTACATGTTTAAAGTTAGGAGAGAACACTAAAGTGGCCATATTATTCAGGACAGTCAAAATTGCAAAGACATCACAAAACCCTCTCAACAGAGCAAATGAACAATAAAATGACAAATGCTGTTCAAAATAAGTGTAAATTGTGGCACATTGCCAGGGAAAACCTAAGCACACACAAAGTTATAAGGTCTGAATTGGTTCTGTAGCAAATAGCTCAAGAACATCAATCCCGTGTGCAGATTAGAAAAAAAGGTAAATTCCACGTTATTTGTAGTTCTTAAGAAATTGGCATCTCTGAGAGGCCAGGGACAAAACATATTCTACTTTGTACTGACTGTATGATCTGCTCTTCCTAATGGTTATTCACAAAAATAACTATCTAAATACATGCTCCTCTATGTAGTACTAAAATGGAAAAGTCATACCTGCTTTGCCAATCTGAACTGCTAATTTTGTGAGTTTCCCTTGTAGAACTGATTTTTCTTTCTTGGGCATGTTGTTTCTTTTCTTATCGTCCCCATCAACACCATCTTCACTTTTCAGGGGCTGCATTTCCATAGCGGCACCATCCTGAGCCTTTGCTAAGTTTTCAAAAACACAAATATATCAATAGCCTCCCCACACAGAGTAATCCTCAATGTAAAAGATTTAGCCACTGAAATTTATTACGTCTCTCAAGTACTAAGACTATCTGCCTTGGTATTCAATCTGACAAATCTGCCTTAATTTAAATTTGAACCAACATAGCCAAAATTTCAAACATTTGAATCTACTCAGCAGTAAATTGGATACCAGAAACCCCACTCACCAGTGGCAAGCGTTCTCCTCTCTCTCTTTGCCCTGCTGAGTGCAAAAGTATCATATTCTTAAATTCTACTAATGCCAGAAAACATAAGGGCAAGAATCATGTTTGCATTCTGCAAAATTATATGGAAAAGGGTAGCATGGCAGAATCCGTTTCTCCAGGTTTTCTGAAATTCAGGCAGTTCAAAAGACAAAGATTTGCTTCTTTCCCATTGGGGTTTAAAGCTGCACTATCACTGCCTTCTGCAGGTATCTAGTACATAGATGGCAAGTATCTGTCACTGCCCCTTTCTAGTTAACTTTATATTCTACAGGACCAGGATATAGGGAGGCTGGAGACACCTCATGAGAAATGTCTGGTTTCTCCTTAGATCTCACTCAACAACAACAACAAAACTTTATTACAATCACTGACCAGCACAAAGCGGGAACAAGTGCCCTAAGAGGAGAAGGACAACTCCCCAGTAAACAGGGGAGTGGTTGATGAAAGAGGTCGAAAACACTGGTGGGGGGCACTAAAGGGGAAGGGAGGGGCACACTGCGAGTCTAGTAGCATTTCAGCTGTAACATGTTGCTCTAACTGCATTCCCAGCAGGGTGTTGCCTAACGGTATCAGTCATCAACCGTCTGATTTTAAGTGCAGCAGCACAGAACTTAGCAACACTGTAAGTTATTGTAGTGTTAGAGTCCAAAAGCAGCAGGGTGGAATAATATTTTTCACTGCGCCCTGGGTATTTTAAATTTTTGCACCTAAGTGCCTGAAAAGTAACAGGGACTTTAGAGTAGCATGAATTTATTATGGCGAAACAGTAGTTAACAGGTGGCAGCGTCATATTCTCCTATTACACACCACAGTGCCATGAATAGCTTGGGACTCCAGCATCCTAATACTACACATTGTGAGGGCAAGTTATATAGTTGAGATCTAAGATTACACAGTTAAAATGGAAACAGAAGTTTTGTTGAAATGCTACAGCACCAATAAACTTAAATGTAACAAGTAACAATGTAACAAGCATTGTTCATTACCTTTATTACGATTTTCAATAGCACCATCTTGTTTTTTATCTGGAAACAAAAAACGGTAGTTCATTTAAAAATATTTTTATATTTGGAGATTGTGTACCTTAGAGGGTTTTTTTTAATTAACTAAAGATATTGTTGAATAGCATAGAAAGATTATTTCTAATTTCTTTAACTATTGAGTGCTTACTGCTCTGCTATGCAAAAGTGCTCCAGAACAGTCCATTCCACATTAGTCTACAATTCCAGTTAGATGATGGAAATTATACTGTATTCAATAATTTCTTTAGTCAGATTTAAGTATAGTATGAGGTATCAAGACTTAATACAGGCAGTTCCCAAGTTACAAACACCTGTCTTACAAATGACTCATAGTTAAGAACAGGGGTGAGACAACAGGAAGTTAGAGAAATCCACCCCTAGGAAGGGAAATTCACTCCTGAAAAAGTTACCACGGGAAAAAGGTGTATCTGCTGAAGCTTGCTTGCTTGCTTGCTTGATTTATTTATTGCATTTGTATACCGCCCTTCTCAGCCCTCAGGCGACTGAGGACGGTTTACAGCAGCAATTATTCAATGCCCCAAAACACTGTAAAACATTTAAAACATTAACACATAATAAAAACCAGAACAAGAATATTAAAAATATATTATCCCCAGTCCTTGTTTCCACAAAAAAACCACATTCAGGGGCACAGACAACAAAAAAACATCAGAGGGATGTTAATCCTTTACTATGCCCCCTTTAAAATGTACCTGTTCCAACTTACATGCAAAGTCAATTTATGAACAAACCTACAGAACCTATCTTGCTCGCAACTTGGGAACTGCCAGTAATCTCATGCCTAGAAGCTAGGTTATAATACACAACAACACTGTAACTTTTTATTCCTGAAAAGCCATTTCTATTATTTCCATTCAAACAAAGCATAGAAAAAAACAGACTAGTTTAGGCTCACATTTCATAAATTTCTTACCAACTTACATTGACAACTATTCCAGATGCATGTTGTAATACAAACTGCAATACTACTACCAAAACATGTATACCTCAAGTGTTTATACAGTTGTCCCTCCATATCCATTGATTCTGCTCCCAAAGATACAACCATCCATGGTTTGAAAATATTTAAGAAAACTTTGATTTTGCCATTTTATATAAGGGTCTCAATGTTACTATACCAAAGAAGGGGGCAGCAGCACCTGCGGATTCAGCTATACATGTGGTGTGGGGTAGTGTCCTGGAACCTAACTCCAGGGGAGAATAAGGGCCGACTGTATTATATTGCTACTGCAAGCACATGGTTAAATCCAGCAAGTACACAGGGTTAGGGCAAACTCCTTCATTTTTCTTGATGCTGAAAGATGGCAGGTTTCTCCCCTTGTACTTACTTCAGAGACAAATGAAAGCAGTGGGAATCCTACCTTGATTGCCTCAGACTAAGGGTAATGGGGACAAAATCCAAATCCCAAACAAGATTACAGTTTTGAAAGACACATTATTTCATCATTTGCAATCACGTCAAGCATTGAGTTTAATATATTGCACAAGGCAATGATTCCTAGATTCCTGCTCAAGTGTAAGAATTATTTAATATTCAGGAAAAATCTCGCTCATGTTAACAAAATCTCAGGTATATTTATTCGCACTCCAGAAGCACAGAAGTCTAGCCAGAATTTTATTCACTAAGAACCCATAGCCCTACATCTACAATACCATAATGCTATGCTTGGAAGAGAAATGGTAACTACCATTAAGCTCAATGGGAGAAGGATTAGTGCTCTTTTTCTGCCCCAGTGGCATAATGTAGGACAGAATTCAAATATAAGAGCTCAGACCCTTCACAGCAGTGTACCTTACCTACTGTTTGACTTTCATAAGTTTTCATTTATTAAGGATGATATGAGCAGTTGAGTCTTGAAAATAAGTCTATTTTTCCTCAGATTATTTGCAACAAAGTTACAGTAACTAATTTATGCTTACTACCAAGGTGTTGGATAAGTAGGAAAAATAAATAAAAAAGTTTTCTACTCCTGTTTTGAAAGTTCCAGAAGGAACACATATCATGAAATAGGAAGCAACCTAAATTTCACTATGCTACATGATATAGTCTTACCTTGGACATAATACATAAAATTTGGAGTATGTCTAGATGACAGCTGGGAGAATGTATAGTTCTCCAGACATCAGATACTTTCCCCACACCTGTTTCAGGCTGCTGCTGCTTCTATATTATATTATGTAGAGCTTCCCATTACCTGACAAAGCCTGCTTAACATATCATAATCTTGTGATACAATTAAAGAGTCTTCAAGTGAAAACTTATGGACTGAAGTAGCTAGTGAACTGTCTGCTGAAGGCATGGAGAGAATTCAGTGATAGCAAAGATCATGATTCTATTTTTTAAATTATTTTCCATAGCTGAAGGAGGTATAGGAGTAGTTTCACAGTCCTTCTGGATCTACTTAAATAATCAATTTTGTATAGTTGAATGGAAGAATTCTATAAAATGTAAGCAATCAAACGTATTGTACCAGTAGTAACTATTCCAAGTATTTTGAGTTTTTACAACTTTATGCTTACTTTTCTTATCTTTTTTCTCTTTTTCTTTTTTCTCTTCATCATCATCAGATCCAGCACCAAGCAAGGTAAAGATAATTCCAGTTTGTGAGTTCACACCTACTGCAGTAACTACCATTCTTCCTGAACCCTCCATTACGTGAGTACCTGAAATGCAAAATTGTTCATTGTTCATATTTATATAAGGTTGAAATTTCTCTAGCTGGCTGAAAAGTATGCAACAATTCGGCCACATTTAAATTCTACTGATGTTTAACGGCAGGATGTGGTAACTGTTGACTTCAATGTGCTTTGGACTACAATTCCTATAATCCCTCATCATTGGCTATGCTGGCTAGGAGAAATAAACCAAACAGCCAGGCATGTAGCCAGGGGGGGGGGGCTAAGGGGGCTTCAGCCCCCTCCGAAATTCTCAGGGTGGTCCGCGAAAAGGCCTTACTGGTACATTATTTAAACTATTATGTTTATTCATATCATGATCTGATCACCATGCTAATTATATCCCACATTAATGGGGTTATTAGGATAACAATACAAAAGATTTGCTAGGGTAGACCCTCTTCCACCCAGTCTCAGCCCCCCCCCCCCCGAACCAAACTCAGTCCCCTCCGAAACAAAATCCTGGCTACGGCCCTGCAAACAGCCTACTCCTGTTTTACAAGAATGTACAACAGTTTGAACAAAAAAGAGTCTCCAAAATATAAAGATTTTATAATACTCAAAACACTCTTAGGTAATCAAAATAATTCAATAAACAACCATTAGAAAATATTGTAGCTGCCAGCCTCCAACTGGTGGTAAGACATCTGAATAATGCACAAGATCCCAGTTCCAGAATGTATTGGCAAGTACCCAAAAATGACTGTATGTATACCCGCTTCTCAAGCTTCTGATGGCAGACACTTGTCCTAACAACCCCCATGTTAGCCCAATAATATTGTGATGCAGTCTGAGATAGAAGCCAAATTAATTGAAGGCTGTCGTTCTTCATGTCGAAAGAAAGCATTTTTTGAAATAGTGGTGATGGACAGAACAGTTTAAAATTAGAAGTAGCCGATACCACGTACAGAACTAATTGTCTTTTTGTTCTTGTTGCCATCCCTCCAGGAATCAAGCTGCCTTTCCCTTCCCAAATATCACTTACATTAGTAATAGACTGCAAGGAAGTAAAATAGGGGCAGATGGAGGAGTTCTGTACATCTCATGTGTGAAAGACATATTCCTCTTATCAGACTTATGAAAGTATGAGTGTATACACACATATACACACTGGCCAAGATCCAACGAACAACACAGGGTAAAAGTATCATGTGTAGAGGTACACTACAGCTATCCATTCAGTGGGGAAGAAGACTGCAGAAACATCTGAATATGAGAATATGAGTTACCAGGTTTCTCTAGAAATCTCTATTGATAATGTACCATTTTGCATAGTCAGATGCTTCTCTGAAGCCTCCACCCTCCCCAAGTGCTCTTTAATACCTCCAAAATGGCTATAGTGGCTGTAGTGCTTCATGACAAGGCAGCTCATTGATCATTGCAGGAAGCAGAAAAAAGCCCATCTCCACAACAACAAAAGAGAGGAAGAGGAGAGGAGAGATGAAATACAGGCAAACACCTGCAATTACCCCTATGTCCAATGCCAGCCTCTTCCATTTAACAATTTAAGCTTCTTTGCCTTTATTCTCTGCTGTAGTCTTGGCACTACCCCTGAAAAGTTTTTGCATGCCAATAGGGATGGAAATGCAATCCATCTGCTGATTCTACAGACAGGACTACTTTAAAAAGATCTGTTTGCCCTGGGTCCTGAGCTATGCCTGTAGAAATAACTCTGAGACAGATGGCTTTCTTTTCCAACCAAACAGTATTTAAACCCAGTAATCTAGTTGGTCATTCACTGGGTACCATTACATGCAGAACAAATGCTTTCCTTATAACTAATGTGTTCTTACTGACAGAGACACCAGTAAGAGCAGACTGGGGCTTTTAAAAGGACAGAACAAAGAAAAGAGAAAGGGGGATGGGGAACAAAGCAAAGAAATTTTATTTTTAACTTCAGAGAGAGAAGATCAAGTACAGTAGTTTGAGAGCACAGATCACCAGACCTGTGGAATTAGCATTAATTTCCACATAACAGAACTGTGTAGTATAAGAGCAACCTAGACAATGGAATAGACAGCTCTAGTTAAATAATAATATTGTAACATTTGCCAAGGAGACCT
Organism: Anolis apletophallus; assembly: GCA_030556195.1. Lineage (NCBI taxonomy): Eukaryota > Metazoa > Chordata > Lepidosauria > Squamata > Anolidae > Anolis > Anolis apletophallus. The sequence continues at coordinate 86,902,967 of JARBWK010000009.1, forward strand.
TACCATGAACCCTTTAAGGCAAGGTTGTGTAATACAGGGTTGGAAATCAGGCGATGTTTCAGGTATTGCTAGACTACAACACCCAGCATTCCCCATTCACTGACTGTGGCGGTTAGAGCTGCTAGAAGTTGAAGTTTAGCAACATCTGGAGATCTCAGTAAATCCCATTCCTAGTTTATCATATTACAAAACTCTACATGAAGTATTGGATACAATTTGCAACATGTGATACTGACACAATTCCTATCCTCATCTGCTCCCACTCACGAATCTCAGTACAGTTGCGGAACCATCTACTGTGCACATGGCCCAGGATCTGTGGTGCTGACTTTTTAACCTGGATGCAGTGCACTAGCAGTTCCTGTTCAAAGATTCGTGCAAAGATAGGATTAATTTGTAGGCCTAGAAAATCTTCCAGCAGCTTTGATAACAAGGGATTGGAAGCAGTTAAACCTGACATGCACTCTTACTGTTTTAGTGCATTCAGTTTCTGTCAGAAAGCACTAAATAGCATCAGATAGGGTGTATTATCAAGTTTCCACTTTTGCAATCACATAGAACCCATCTGATGGCTAGTCCTGTTCAGTGCACACAAGGTGCTATGGAGATACATCAGACAATTCAATAGTTAAAATCCCTGTTCTGATTAATGTCAGGGGAAACCTTTACCTTTACTTTTTTAGCTTTGAATGTCTATGCCTTGATTAGATGCTATATGTGTCTAAAGAGTAAGCCTCATAAATAGCTCAGACTGAGTTAATGATGCTCAGTAGACCCTGAAGACAATGCATTCAGTTTATTCTGTGTCATGAGTAATCAATTTCTGAATCTACACATACAATATATAAATTCAATTAAAGGTAGATCCACATACTCAAACAATATAACAATATTGGATGAAGCAGGATGCCAGACTAGTTGTGTGGGTGTGAACTGGGTAGTTGTGCACCCACCTCTGTAAACACAATCCTATTCACTCCATACACACACAGAGTTTTTGGACTAGAACAGTGGTTCTCGAACTACTCTACACCCCCGCTCCCCATTGCCTAGGAAGCATGCAGCCTGCGGAGCCTCATTGCTGCTGGGAGGTCTCTCCACTGCCACATCTTAGAAGACCTCCCAAGGCCTCCTCGCCACCACAACCCCCGTTGCTGCCACCACCACAACCTGCAAGGCTTCCCCGCTGTCACCATGGCCTGCACAGCTTCTTTGCTTCTGCCACCATGACTTACAAGGCATCCCCGCCCCACTTTGAATGTGCTTTTACCACAAGGCAGAAGCAGGTTGCACTGGGTGGCCCCTGGGGTTGCTCCTATTATTACTATTACTACTACTACTACTACTACTACTACTACTACTACAAAGGCTGGATGGCCACCTGTTGGGAGTGCTTTGATTTGTGCTTTTACTGCATGGCAGAAACAAACTGGACTGGGTGGCCCCTGGGGTTGCTCCTATTATTTTCCTGCATGGAAGAAACAGATTGGATAGGGTGGCCCTGGGGTCTTCCACTGAAAAACTGTTAAGTTTATGTTGGTTAAATTTGTTCTTCACTTTAAACATGGTAGTGTTTTCTTTCTTTCTTTTGCACCACAAAGAAGATTGTGCAGCGTGCACAGGAATTTGTTCATTTTTTTCCCAATTAGGTCATACAATTTTTTTAAAATGCAATGTGGCTCCAATGTGGTTTAAAAGTTTATTGGGACTCCACGAGAAACTTTTCCTTCAAAAGGAGCTCTGGGACTTCAAAAGTTTGAGAACCCCTGGACTAGAGTAACAAATATATAAAACCAATCTTTTGACCAAATAAACTGACTTAATATCAAGCTTCCATCTTTAAGCCATTACTGCTTTGGTAATGTCAAAATTCAGCTACTGTAAATTCCATTTATGCATTCAGAGGATGAATAATGATAAAGATACTGTAGCATCTTTATAGGAGAATAGCACTGTAAACTAGTTCTATTTTTTTTAAAAGTGTGTCCTTCTGTTGTTGATGATAATCTTTTAAAATTATGCCTGGAATAAATGGCACATGCACTTGATTTCTCTCCCTTAACCCAATCACTCCAAATTTTAACAATGCTCTCTGCAAAAACCTCAAGCTGCTTTAAATGAAGTGCACCAAGAAGGAATGCTTATTTTACACCAAGTATAATTTCTCTTTACTATTTCACATGTGCTTTCTAACTGTACATCTTATGGTATTCCTCAACTAATTATTTTAGTTTTAAGAGACTGAAAGAGCTGTTGTGATTCCTAGTTAAGTATATTTTTGAAAAATATTATAAAATAACAGGTTTTGTAAAGTGGCCTTTTAGATTCCCCCACGTAGATGGTATTCCAATCTGGCCACATGTTTTAGAACAGTTAAAAATGCAGTACCTATTCATATTACATTGTGATTACATTAAGATCTCTGTAGCCAGAGAACCCATATCTACCCATATTCACTTATACCCAGGGTATGTGAAAATGCAGATATGGCATTTTCTAGATTCTACTGGCGATTCTATGTCAGTCTGGACCCATAAAGTTACATCGGAGGATATACACATTTCTAGAGGGGATACTTTGTTTATTTTTAAAATTTATTTGAGGAATTTATATTATGTCTTTCTCTGAGCACAGATCCAAGGCAGTTACAACAGAATAAAAACACAATACAAAAGTTAAAACAACCCATTAAAACATAAGAAATTGAAACAGCAAACACAATTAAAACAGTGTGGACATTAAAACCAAGATAACAACCCAGAACTTCAACTACCATGTTTTTGGCTCAGTTAAATGCTTTCTCAAACAGGAATGTCTTCACACCCTTCTGGAATACCATTAAAGAAGGGGCAGATCTTAATGTTTCAGGCAGTGTGTTTCATAGCATAGGGGCCACCCCGGAAAACAAGCCCTCCTTGGTCACCTTAAAAGTGCACGTCAGAAGCTGCCTGGGTTGACACCAAGGTATCCCCGCCAGATCTTAGCTGTCTGCCAAGTTTGTATAAGGCGAGATGGTGTCTCAAGTAGCCTGGACTGAAGCTGTGTAGAGCTTTATAGGTTAAAACCAGCACCTTGAATTTGGCCCAGAAACAAATTGGTAACCAGTGGAGTTGTCTCAGTATAAGAGGTGGTATGTTCTCTGAGATCAGCTCCTAGTAGAAGCCTTGCTGTCATCCTCTGTACAAATTGAAGTTTTCAAACATTTTTCAAGGGCAGACCCACATAAAATGTGTTACAGTAGTACAAAGGGGAAGAGTGCATGTATCATGGTGGCCCAGTCTGATTTCTACTAGAATGGTCGCAGTCCTGGTTACATCTGCCACCTGGGCTTCCAGATTTAAGGCGGAATCAAGGATCCCACCCAGATTGCGAATATGAGATTTCAGGGGGATTGTAACCTCGGCAGATTCAAGTTGCCACCCTGTTCACGGATCCATTTTATGCGAGGCCAGCAGTACTTCTATCTTATCTGGATTGAGTTTCAACTTGTCGATCCTCATCCAGTTCATTACTTCACTAGGAATCTCTAGATCCTCCAATGTAACTCTATGATGTGCTGTGACTTTAGAGGTAATTTAAGTGGTATTTATTCATATCTGCTATATCACGTAGTTGTGGTCTAGCCAGGAATGTATATCCCAGTGATAAAGGGTTCTTGTATTTCATTTTAACAGCCATGGTTCTATCCCAGGCATGGGCAAACTTTGGCCCTCCAGGTGTTTTGGACTTTAACCCCCACAGTTCCTAACTCCCACAATTCCTACCGGCTGTTAGGAATTGTGGGAGCTGAAGTCCAAAACACCTGGAGGACCCAAGTTTGGCCATGCCTGTTCTAGCCTATTTAATCCTGGGATTTGGAGTATAGGCAAGGGCATTAAGAATTTTCTGCGGGTGCCTCACTAAATTACAGATTTCAGGATTCAATAGAATGAAACCACGGTTGTTAATGTGGAACAATACAGCTATAACTGTGAAGTTGTGGATGGGCTCCTAGGCTGCTAAAAGGTAGTCTCTACAGCTACAAATACTAACTCTGCAAAAAGGGAGGTGAGCACAAGATAAATGTTTATAGGCTAATTTTGGTCTTTTGATTATATCTAAATATCACTTATGGAAATGATAAGTATTTCAGCCTGCCTGTTGGAGACCAGCTAACCATTCAGCCTGCCTGTCCAGAATTCAGAGCAATTCACATACTTTTTACAGTATTAGACAATGGCTTAGACCTAAGGGGCAACACAGGATGGAAGAAGTGGAACAAACGCTGAAAGAAAAGAACAGGAACAGATGGTATGCAGAAAGAAGGGAGGGACAGATGGGGATATGAACAGACTGAAGTTGTTTAGAAAGAGCACAGTGACCTGGGGGGGGGGGGGTAAAGAAGCTGGTTACAACATATGCAGCAGCTCTCATCAGGATTCAAGTTGTGAACCTTTTACAAGCCCCTTTTGCACTATGGCTTCTTTAATGGTCATTTTAGGTAAATCATACCAGTAAAATAAAAATGTTATGTCTACTGTAATGATTTAACATGCTTACTTTTTTTGGAACAGTAAACAAAATAACATCATACTGTGTAGGAGAAGAAATGATCTTATATCATGATATACTGAACTGTAACATATTCCAAAAGTCAGGATAGCATTAGTATTCTCACAATTTAATATTATTTTTCCTCGGAACCTTTAATGCACAAAATTGCTGAATTCAGATATATGATTTAAAATACAGGACACATAAGCTCCTAGTGAAAGACTACAAGGCCATGAGAATATCCTAAAACCAACCATTATGGTGTGTAGACAGGTTCAAACAGAGTGCACTTATAAAGGGATTCCAATGTAATACATTCTTTTTTATTACTTTCTGGTTTATAGTCATAATGCATGTCTAGCATTCAATTACTTCATTTTTATTTGACTTTTCATTAAAAATAACATTCCAGATAGCTGATAATCAACAGAAAAAAATAAACCAATTATTGAAAGCTCATAGCAATAATCATTAGAACAGTTTAGAAGTCCAATTTAAAATGATGTAATACAAATAATATGTACAGTTAGATTACTCTCCAACAGCAAACTCACTGAACTAGATTGATCCAATCGTGGAAGGTAACAAGAGTCAAGCTTTGGATATTACTTGGATGGGAATCCACCATAGAATACCAGGTGTTGTAGGCTATATTTCAAACTGAGTAACTGGCAAAACCACTTCTGATTATTCCTTACATAAGAAATCCTTATGAAACTCATGGGGGCACCATGAATTGGCATGCAAGTTAAAGGCACATATACATACATAACAGCACACTCAGGTAGTGAGGACTATTAGAGAGGAAGCCCAAGCAGAGCTGTTTGGAAATTAAAAGGATAGTATCAGTGTGCTTCATATCAAATTTAGAAGGTCTAAAAATTCTTCCTATATATATTTTGCTAAAAAAAAATCTATCACACAAATCTAATGGAACAAACAGTAGAGGGAGAACTGAGTTTACTAGCAACAATGTAATACTCAATGTGATTTGCTAATAAATAAATATTTGTGCAGCTTTCTATATGTTTTGGACTGCAACTGCCAGCATCCATAGCCAGCATAATTAATAGTAAGGCATCTGGAACTGCAACACAATCCCAAATTGTCTTTAGGGGAAAGAGGGAAACAAAGAATATGATTGGCTTCATCTCCTTATATTAAGATGAGAATATGTTGCAATATTTTGTTGTTAGACCTAACGTTCTAAGTTTCTATTGAAATACAATAACTCATACTGTAGTTAAGTTTTAGCCCTAACACACCTTATAATTAATTCAAAAGTAGCACTGTATTAAATCTGTATAAGAGGTGAAATTACAGGTTTAGGAGAAAACCACAATAAAAAGATAAAGAGTATTCTACAATACTTCTGTAAATTTAATAACAAAACTCACTTTTCATTCATAGGATTTCATTGTTTCATTTCAGTCTAGAAGTATTAAACAATTAATTACTGCATTTTATTTAATGGAGCAAAATTCAGAAATACATTGTATCAGCACTGCCAGGGTCAAATAAAACTGTTCCATGTTTAATCTTATGCAAAGTAGATACATTGCACCTACACACACTACTAATCACATTAAAGGATGCTTGTATGTCTGAAATCCTACCTCTTGTTAAGACCCATCTTTTTGGTCTCGGGGAGGTTAAAAGCGCAATACATAATACATAAGAGCACTGGATCGTAGCACATTGTTACCTGGGAAGACAATGTTTCACATAACCTACTTCTAGAAGTAGGAAACTCTGTCCAGTTTCCAAAATACCTCATGCCCAGATCTTAGCTATCATCTGATCACCCACCTGAGAGCAACATAGGATCTCGATCCAATGTTTTCTTAACATGATCTGATTCTCCAGTCAGTGAACTTTCATCAATTTTGAGGTCATTTCCTTGTATAAGTACACCATCAGCTGGTAAAAGGTCACCTAAAAAGAAGCCAAAGCTATTTTTAACATAAGACACTTATTTTTTAATACAATAAATTAGAAATGTGTAATTAATATAAGATGCATATTTACCATATTTTACTTGTGCAATATCACCAACAACAATGTCAGCTATGGGTATCTGGATGACTTGGCCACCCCTGATGACAGTAAACTTCTGTTCTTGTTCAATACGGCTTTGCAACCCCCTAAACTGTTTCTCTTTACTCCAGTCATTGAAAGCTGTGACTAATACCACACAAACAACAGAAAGGAGGATAGCAGCGCCTTCAATCCAGCCTGTTTCCCCTTCTTCCTCTTCTTCTCCAACGGTTACTGTTCCACATACTGCAAAATAACAAACACTGAAATCTTAGAATTATTTTGTATTAAAATGAAAACTGCAAGAATTCAAATGTTAATAAATACAAGTTACCAATTCCATACAAAAACACATCATGACTTAGGTTTTTCCAAAGCTATAAGGCTGTTAAGTCTGCTTAGTATCTGGAAGGGAGAATGTCAGGTGCTGTAGGCTGTATTTCAGAGGAAGTTCATGTCAAACTCTGAGTATTCCTTGCCTAAGAACTTCATGAAATTCACAGGATTTGATGGCACATATAAGATTGACTTGAAAGAACATAGAAGATTGTACTGCATACAAATTAGAACCATGTTTGTTTTAAAGGAGTGATAGTTAACATGCTCCCACTCTTAAGAACCCTCACTACTGTCACTACAGCACCAACATTCAGTGGTACAACAATAACTAAAATCTTTGTCTCAGTCTTGCTGCTATGCATCAAAATCTTACAGCATGGCAGAAAAACAGTCTTAAAATTAGCACACTGTTTTAAAACAGATACATGCAATTTCCTTTGAAGCCAATTATCTTACCAAAATGTTAAATGGTTTTATAATAATATGTGTGGAATACCTTTCTAAATGGAAGGGATTCTTTGGGGGATTTCATTTGCTGCTACCACACTGATGGGGATATGGTGAATATACTCCATCCCAAGGATATCCTTTACACTTTATGATGCTAAAAGAACTTTTCCATAAGCATCTTAACCCACAATATACATTGGTCACTGTAGTCAGATTAAATATATCATAATATGTACTGTGAAGTGGAATCTGAAGGAAGGATAATTTTTACTTATTATGCAAGAATTAAAATTCCCAGGGGAGAAGTGGCTGAGACTAAACAAAGTAATTTTTAACTGCAATGTTGCACTAGAAAAGTAACTACACAGAGAGATATTTTGTAACTCTCTTCATCTTGTTTCTGTGAACAAGATGAGCATGCTTGTGGTGAACAAGGTGGCCATTGCAGTTTTATCATTTGCCAGACAATACATTTAAACTTCTTTTCCGTTTTCCTCCTAACTTTGTAGACTGTTTCTATTCACTCTCTATAAAATGCATGCAAGAAATCTAAGTTTTCAGGAAACTCGTGACTCCAATATTCCAGTTTGACAGAGACTAAAGAGCAACTGCATACATAAATACAAATAACAGAAGGTGGCATTTCAATGGTGTAAAAGCAACTCTGATGTAAACCCTGTGGAAACAAGGCTGCTATTGTTCTAAATACCAAGCAATCAAACTCCTAATACTATATAGAACATTAACTTCCAAAAGAGGATGAGCTTAAACCAGTACTTAAACATTCTTTTTATGGTAATTTATAAGGCTCAGCATTTCCTCCTTGCTTTATCTGCACAGCCTCCTATACTAAGGGCCCTACCACACAGCCATATAATCCAGAATATCAAGGCAGAAAATCCCACAATATCTGCTTTGAACTGGGTTATCTGAGTCCACATTGCCATATATCCCAGTTCAAAGCAGATAATGTGGGATTTTATTCAGCTGTGTGGAAGGGCCCTTGCTATTTAGAAGTTATGGGCCTATAAAAAGATAGAATGAAGACCAACAGTGCTGCCTTGTCAGAGTGTTGCCAAGCTTTATGGCTAAACATGTACCAACCTGGTCAACTTAGGACAGTGCTCCTTGAAATCTTTTAATTAAACTCTTACATTGTATTTGACATTGCTTCTGAATATCATCTGTCCAGTTGTAATTTCCAAAATCTGAATATCAAATATCAAAACCAAGAGAACATAACTGTAATTCACTATCAAAAAAGATGTTTTTAAAGTTCTCAAGTTTTCCATCACAACATATGCCATGAATAGGAAATGCAACAAGTAGAGGTCAATCCAATTACTCATGTCCATGGATTAAGTCCACTATTTAGAAGAGTGCCAGCATGAAGACTTGTGTTATCTATCCAGAGGAACTGACCTCGCTGAGGCCTAAGAAAGTGGAGGGGGGGGGGGAGATGGGTGTATATTTTTAACCCTCCACTTATGTACAATACAATGTGTGCAGAACTCTTGCATATAGGAAAGTACTCTGGTTGTCTGCCATATACAGTATATGGCATACTGATGTCCCATTACTTTATCCAGATGATATGTATCTGATTCTGGATATTTGAGGTATATTCCTCATGTGTAAGAAAATCTCATGCATAAGCAGAGGGCAGGTTTGGAGCCAAATTACAGATTTTGATATGACCTGTAAGACAAGAATCTACAGGAAGCACCGATTCCCTCTACTCCCCACTGTGGCACCGATTCTGGCCTTTATAATGCCTGAATGGAAAAATTGTGGCATCAGTTCTTAGGTGCTTCCCTGCTGAAGCAGAGGGAATAGAGAGAGTTGGTACTTTCTTCAGGTTTTCCCAGGATGAACTACCCATAAACTCCCAGATTTCACCACTCAGACAAAGGGATGGTTCCTAGAGATTTTGTTCCCAACCCAACCCTCTCATGGAGTTCTCAGCCAGAGAACTCTGACAATATAGCAGAAATCTTGTCCTGCTACCTATGTAAATAATTAATCAAAGCCAAGGGGATGGCACTATAATTTAAAAGCAAGGCTACCATAATGAAGGATGGAGTTTCTTCCTTTCAGGTCTTCTAGGACTCTTCAAGTTACAGAGAAAACACACTTGAACTGTTTCTGCTAACTGGAAAATTATTAGACAAGGCGAAGTGAAAGGAATGACCAGAAGTTGGATATTTTTCTCATCTGACAGAGTACCTAGCTCAAGACCAAACAATGAATTTCAGCTAGGCCAAAGGCCTCTGAAACAAAAGCTCAGTGCTTACAAGTTGAATTTATTTGTGTATATTCAAAAGACTGGATATTATTTCCAAAGATTTCTACATAGGACTATAATCTGGAGTAGATGGTGGGCAGGAATTCATCATTCAAAAATAGCAATTTTTCTTATCCAAAATGCTTCTGAACAAAGCTCTAAAGCTTTCATTTTTGTAATAAAAACTTAAAAAACAAAGGGACAATAAAAAAGTAGGTTTTGTACCAGGTCAAATTTTGGATGAAAAACAAAGCAGTATTTTTCATGCATGACTAGATCATATTTGTTATGGTGGTTTATCAGGAAAGGAAATCACTATTCATTGAATACAAGGGATGGAGAAGTGTGTCCTGACTATTTTTTGCAAACTCTGAAGATCATCCCAAACCCTGTAACTCCCACAGATCCTACAATTAAAAAACAAGCAAAAATGTTCCACAGACAAACTGCAAACACAAGCTGTAATGATATTATACTGAAGCTTAAAACATCCCCCCCCCCCCCCGGAAATTTATTTAGATTACCCCAAACACCAGATAGAGGAAAAACAGAAAAAATGGAACTGACTTCTGATCACTCTGGATCATATTATAAGGAGACAATGTGGTTTTACAGCCTCTCTTAGAAGTGAGAAGTGGCTCCTGCCCCTGCCACATTTGCTTGTACTGAAGATGGCTTCAGGCAACAACAGCCAGGCTACCTCTATGCAGATGCCTTCACTGGTTGACTTTGCAGCTTCATGGCTACTCAATGCTATTCAAGGTTGCTAACTACAATTTTCACACTTGCTTTACACAGACAAGGGTTCTTTCCCCTACCCTGGTCATTACACTGATAGATACACACTCTCTCTCTACTTGTCTCACCTCCAACAGACCTCTGAAGATGCCAGCCACAGATGCAGGTGAAACATTAGGAAAGAATGCTACTTCAACAATCTACCACTGATAAAAAGAATGTAGCCCACAAGTACCCTATGTTTTGCCTTTTGGATAACATTGAACCACAACTTAGACCACAACTTAGACCAGTTCCCACTACTGGGTAAGATAGATGGGTGCCTCACTGCAAAATAATCAGGAGGGTCACAAATTGCCCACCTTGTTCTAGCCTGAGAATTCATGCCACAAAATGTTTTGTTTTTTAGGGGTGACTTACTAGACAAATTCTATTCTTCTCTCATATTTTGCTGTTCTTTCTAACACAATGTAAATGCTCTTTTTAAAATATATTTAGGATAGTCTTACTTTTCAAAAGGAAAAAATTGAAATCAATGAAATTAGTATTAGGTTCAAATAAAAAAAGGAAGCAAACATACAGAAACAGGGTATAAGTGAAATACAACCTTCACAATCTACCTCAAATGATGATGAGCACAAGTATTACAGAACACATCCTACAGGAGCCTGCCAAAGGGAAGTGGGCACTTCATATCCATGAGGATACAAAAAAATTGAAATTATTCAAAGTTCCTTGAATGTAGAACATCAGCAAGTCCTGGCTGCCATGTGTATGGGGACTGGTGACAGAGATGGATGCTTCTGCTTGTTCATTCAAACTGCAGAAGTTGCTTGCTATCCTGCAACTGGTGTTAATGGTGAGAAACATCTTCAGGGACATGGCAGTTCTTCCCTAGCTACATTTCCAAGCCCCAATCTACCTTCCATCCCATTCACCCTGCCTCTCCCATCTCTACATCCTCTCACCTTGGGGTAAAGTGAAAAAGGAAGTTAAGATTTGGCACTGTTAAGTTGTTTCTTTCACAAGTGGGAGCATCATCATCTGAAGAAGCTGCTTGTTGCCACAATGAATTACAGGGCAGCAAACAGCTTTTGTAGGACGTGACGAGTAAAGGCAGTGGTATTCTAACAAATGAACAAACAAATAAGCAACAGAGCATACAGCTGTCAACTGCCATATCCTTGAAGAAAATGCAAGCCACTGTTACTAATCGCAGACCAATAAATAGTTTCTACAGTTGCAATGGAGCCCTCACAAGATAGCAGGAGCACCTACCACCACCAATCACCATGTCCCTGAAGAAGCTCGAGGTTGCCACTGCCAATCATAGGTCAGCAAGGAACTTCTGCAAAATATAATGAGTGGCTCCCATATTGATGAGCCGGAAACACATGCTTGTAGTCAACTAGCATGTCCCTGAGAAAGTGCAAGCTGCCACTGTAACCACAGGTCAGCAAGTGAGATCTGCAGGACTTGGTGAGTGGTAGGATGCTCTCAAAAACTAACAAACATAATGCCTGCTGTCAGCATCAATTGCTAAGCCCCTATATTTAAAAAAAAATAGTATTTTGGATCTGCAGCTGACTCAATCCACAAATATGGAGTCTGCAGATATGGTAAAGGTAGTTTTCTTTTAGAACAGGGAATAAACTTCAATCTTATGTAAAACAGAATGTTGATAAAACATTCATAAGCCCCCTATTCCTACCTCTCATAATTTCTGAGGATTTAATCTATAATTTAAAAAAAACTTGAGGCTTGAATGAAGACATTGCTATTTGTTTTTAATCTATGGACATATAATTCATAGATACCAACTGTTATGTGCCTTCAAGTTGCCCATAAATTTCATAGGATTTTCTTAGGCAAGGAATAATTCTTCTGAATACACCCTAAAACTACTGGTGGACTCCCATCCAAGTACTACCAGAACTGGCCTTACTGAGAGTCCAAGATCAAATTGGATTGGGTTCCTTTAGACCAAGGGTTGTTAACCTTGGATCCTCAAACCCCTTTTGCTAGTCATGAGAAAACATGAACCCCTTCTCAGAATGTAGCAGCAGATGGTTTTATAACACTTAACACTGACATGTTGCACAATGGTTTGTATATTGTAGGACTGTGATCACGTGTGATTTAGCTTTAGCTCTTACAACTACCATATGAATGAGTGCAAATGTTTTTTTCAAGATATGCAACAATTGTAATGTGATATTAAATGAATACTACTGTAATTTATTGCATACACTCATAAGCGAAAAAATGCTAGATTACTGTTAAGAGGTCAAAGAAAATAAAGCTATTAAGTTGATTCTTTTTCCATTCAAGCTCATGCATCCACTGAAACCTTTCTGAGGACTCCCAATGGGTCTATGGGCTTTAGGCAGCACAACTGCTTCTTAAAATGAAAGGAATTCTGGCTACTGAACTCATTTCAATGAGAAATACAATGAGCAAACAGGCTCTAAACCTGAGTGAATAAAACAATTGGAAACCTCGGAATGCCAGTGCAAACACAAATTTAAAACAATCTCTTACTACCTATAATTCAATATATTTTGCAGTTCTTGCTTAAGTTTCCTTCCTTCGATGCTTATCACACATTAAAAGAAAGGGAATAATTAGTATTATAAACCTGGAGTCACACTTATGCCACTCAACATCCCCAGCCTTTCAAAAAAAAAGTTAACTTCTTCTATTGATTTTGGGGTTCTCTTTCATCCAAAAACTGGCGAAAATAAATCACATCCAGCAGTCAATACAGTAGTTTACTTCTCTCCCACATTCTTGGCTCCTCCAGCTCTTTAAACAACTGAGCAAATGAAAAATTACCCCAAATAGCATCTGGAAGTGCATAAAATTCATCTGTGGGGGGCACAAATGAAAACTGGTCCTGCTTCTATAGCAGTTGCTTACCTCTGTTATAGACAACTGAAGCTTATGTTTTCTAAAAATGATTAAAGATAGAAATTAAATTTCTACTTGTAGTCAGCGTTCATTTGTCTGGTTCAAATGAAACGCTGACTACAAACAGCTGCAATTCAAATATCTTTGTTGTATTAATATTTATATCACATGACATATTCTCAGTGGTTCTAGGGGCACAAGCAATTTCATGGCTTCTCAATACTATTTTACTGCACACACTGTGAAATGCTTTTCATTATGAAAACTATTCAGCTGTTTACTTACATGCTTCATTCCCGCCAGGAGGTCGGTAAAAAGAAAGGCCCAATGATACTATGGCTGCAATTTCTAATATAATTAAAGTAACATCCTGTAGTGCTTCCCATACTAATTGGAGAAAAGTTTTTGGCTTTTTAGGAGGTATAAAGTTCTTCCCAAACACAGCTGCTCTCCTGTCTATATCTGCTGGGTTTCCACTTAAGCCTAAATAATAGAAAGAGAAAATTGTTTTAGAGTACTTTATTATATACACATTACATTCCAATAACAACAAAAGCTTGCCAGAGGTAGCTACAGAAACCGTAAGTATCTTACATTAATAGGTGAATGTCAGAAAGCAATTATTCATTAGATATATTTTATGTTCCATGTTTTCCAAGTTAGCCCCTCAAGGAATAATTTTATGCACATATTTTCTAATGCTACAATAACAACAAAAATGCGATATATGCAGACTTCTTCTACCCAGAATGTTACACATCGAACTCCCATGTTTCTGTTAACTTTTCTCATGGATTCATTTATATCTCATATAGATGCAGGAATTTAGCTTCCAAGAAAACAAATGCATTTTTTAAAGAAATAAGTACAATCATTCCCTTTGGCATACTAGTATTTGCTAAATAATTTTCATCTCTACCATGATTATGCCAACATCATCATGGTAGAACAATTGTGAACACAGAGCACAAGATCCCTCAATAAATACTGGATTCTTTGACATATCATACATGACAATGAAACACAATTTGATGCTTAAACCCCCAGAATAAAGGGTAGTAAATCTAGGAAGCTATATACAGACACAAACACACACAAAACCACTATGCAGTTAAATAGAGGTTACACTAGATTTCATTATGTGTTCTTATGAATGATGGCTTATTGTGTTTACCCAGTTCTATAATTAATCCACCTTTGAGTAATCTGTCTTCTGAAAGGAAAGGCTAAACAGCAATAATGATCAAAACCAGATATAACGCCAACAACATCTCGTTGTACAAATCTGCCTGGACCCTGAGATCTTCAGGAGAGGCCTTTCTCTTGGTCCCACCTCCACCTCAAGCTCGGTTGATGGGAATGAAAGAGTGGCCTTCTCAGTGGCTGCTACTTGACTCTGGAACTCCCTGCCCAGGGAAGCCAGAATGGCCCCCTCCCTGCTGTCCTTCCGGTGGCAGGCTAAAACCTTTTTATTGATGCAGATTTTAAAAGATGATGGTGTTTACAATCCAGTCGAGGTATTGTGGTTTTACATCCTTTTACGGTTTTAACCTGAATTGTTTTTAATATTAATAATGTTTAATAGTGTTTTAATATTTTTATATTTGTATATTTTAAGTTGTATTGTAATGCATTTAATTGTGAGCCACTTTGAATCTCTGTATGGAGAGAAAATGCAGGATATGAACAAACATAACTATAATAATAATAATTCATTACACAGTATCAACTGGGATACTGCTAATTTCCTTCCTTACATGCCTTGTTTTCATTGGTCTTCCAACAATGTAGCAACAGCCCACTAGACCTTCATTTCACTTGCATTTGAGGAAGTATGTATACTTCAAAGCTATCTTTTGGGGAAGAGAACAAGAGCTGAAGAGGGAAAATAACAGAAAGCTTCTTACCAATTCAAAGAAGGAAGGCACCATGCCTTTCTTCTCCATACTAATACAAAGTGCAATTTACTCAAAGCATTGTGTGTTCCAATTTCATTTCACTTCAGGAAATACTTTTTTTCCTCAAAAGTCATAACAGTTAGTACTCTGGCTTAGTCCTGATACAAGAAGGAATTATATAATGTCTAAATTATCAATAAGGGGAAAAGGTAACATTTGGGTTACCATCTCGTTACTGCAGGAATTCATTCTACAGAGAAAGACTTAGAAGATATTGAAACATTCCAGGCCAGTGGATCCCGCAAACAGTTACTAGACTACAGAGCTTCATATCTGTGTTTCAAGACAAGAAAGCTTATTCTACCAACTATTAGAACTGCAAGAACTCATCTGAGGCACAATTACTCTGCTTCAGATACTTGGGGTTAGGAGAGAACAAGCCCTCCTATCTACCCATTTAATTCAAAGATCCATACAACTTTTGTGTAACACGTAATTGGCTTTTTTATTTCCATAGGCTCTGAGTGTGTAACAATACCACCCTGAAATCAAATTCAGTCAAGGCAATATATAACTTTTAAATAAACAAAATTCCAGTTGCCAGCTCCATTCAGAATGATGTCTGGCTGAGATTTTCCAGCTCATTTTCACCTGATGAGTAACATTTCAGATTCCAGATCATTTGGGGGGTGGGGGTCGAGCTATGAACAAAATGTTCGCCTGTAAGCAAAGTAAAACATGCATCTATCCTGTCCAAGAAGCATGCATCTCAGAGAAGCAAACCAATGGTATTTAACAGAGAAACTAATAAGAGTTATACAACCCTGAGGTTGTTGAACTTGCATATGATTTTTTTTACTGCAAGACAACTGTACCTGGCATAATGTAAATAATTAGATTCTAAAAATAAGTACCAAGATAAATATTATGACAGTGTAACCACTGAATTGAAGCTAAGCTTGTGACATCATATGTTGCTATTTTTTTTTGCAAACACTAACTGTCTTGATTGAAGTTTATTGGTAGATGCCCAAACCTCTATTTTCAAATGCCAACTATGAACTTAATTGTCTATATCAGAAAACCAATGGTTGAAGATTGTCCCCATCTTTGCTGTATACAAGTAATCATCTTCTACATCTTCTGATATAAAAGGTAAATGTTCCCCTTGACATTCAATCTAGTTGTGTCCAACTCTGGGAGGTGGTGCTCATCTCCATTTTTAAGCCGTAGAGCCAGCACTGTCCATAGACACCTCCAAGGTCATGCGGCCAGCATGATTGCATGGCGCACCATTACCTTCCTGCCAGAGTGGTACCTATTGATCTACTTACATTTGCATGTTTTCAAATAGCTAGGATGGCAAAAGCTGGGGCTAACAGCAGAAGCCCACCTTGCTTCCCGGGGTTCGAACCACCAATCTTTCACTCAGCAAGTTCAGCAGCTCAGCGGTTTAACCCGCTGTGCCACCAAGGACTCACTTCTGATATAGAAGAGTGTTATTAAAATCAGAAAGGCAGAAATAAAGTGATAAAGGGACCAACAAATAAGTTAAAATCAACAGGCATTGAATGGGAGGTTTATAGATTAGTTTAGTAGGCGTTTGTTTAGAATGTATATAGGCTGTATATTATAGATAAATTCTGTGTTAGTCACTTTTATATATAATGAAAAAATGTTTTGTGGTTGTTTTAATTTCATTATGTGTTGTATCATATATATTTTTGTTTGTATGTTTGAATAGAAGTAATTAAAAACTGAACTGAATTGGAAGGACATGGACAAATGCACTATTTTATGAAATATTGAGGAGAAAGATATATGAATAATGAAAAGAAGCTGAAGATAACACAGTCCAACAAAAACATTTCTTGGTGTCTTGGTTTTTAACCCTGCTTCTGGGGTTATTTGGGACGCTAATTCAGAAGATTGCATTGGATAGATCTCATTCGCTCTAGTTTCTTAGATATAGTTGTCATAATTCTTGATGGGCAAGCAAATTGTGACTGGTATATGGCATATGTTCTGTATCTGAAAATAAAGAGCTGATAGGGGAGAGCCAGTGTCATTTTTGGAATAGGAAGGTCAAATATACCTAGAAACAGATCTAATATTTGAGGTACCAAATGTGTATTGGCCAATGTAATCATTTCACTGTCCTTGTATGTCTGTTTAATTAAGAAAATATGCATCTTCTTATTCAATATTAATAGACTTCTTCCAAAACAGAAAAACAAAATTTAGAAGGTCACATTTGATTAAATCACAAATAGATTTGATCATTCTTAGTAAAGATGGAGATCAGCTCTGTATTCTTATATTTGCTACTTATACAGTACATGTAGGACAATTGAACACTTTTTGTTTATAAAAATAACATGAAAACTGAAGAGAAAAGACCTTAGAATTCCATTCATTATAAATGTTTTTATTATCAAACATCTCTATTTCAAGAAAATAGAGACACATTATTGAATGCTTACATTTAAAGAAATGTCATGAATCATGTCCTTTAACACCCCTCAGAATATTCAATTTAATTTCTTGTGTTGCACAAGTATCTTCAATTCTATCAAATATAAACCGTTGACTCAACTTTCTAAATAAGGCCCTAAAATTATACAAACTACAGTAGTTTCTTGAATAAATAGAAAGTATAAGCTCCAATTGTTACTCACAACTGGATTAGAATCATTGGGAACATTTTAAGTTAACTTTTATTTAAGTTCTATTGACTCAATTAGTAGACTATAACTGAAGCAATCAAGTGAATTTAGGTTGATGGCCCCACTGTTTGGGACAGTTTTTGCTTTTATGTACAAAACCTTAAAAAGTTGCCCACACATTAAAATTATCATAAATAAAGATCCAAGCTTTAGTCAAGATTCCTGTCTTTAATTTCAGAACAGCTGTAACAAAAAATCTCTTATCACTAATCAACAATTAGATGACAAGATCTCACTATTTTCAACTACAATAGACCCACTGAATCAATTGAATATACCTAAGACCAGAGTGGATTTGCCCTAATTTGAATTAGCTACTGTACACAGATCTAACTTTATGTACCATTTTTTATCCAAGTTGACCTTGATACAGACCATTTAAATTCTTAAATTCATAGTTTTATCTTTCATAATAAAATGTATACTAGTTGGCTCATCATTTTTATATATCAGAAAACAAAATTGTACATCAATGTACAAAATAGGTCTATAAAATATTGCTGTCAACTGTCAGTATTACCTAGCAAGCAATGAATACATCTACACAAGAAAACATGAGCAGAATAAGTACCTGTATACATGTTACTTGTAATTTATGAAAAATTATCTTTACCTTCATTCGGAGAAGTTTTCAATCTTGTACAGATTCCATACACATCTCCATAGCAGTCTTGTATTTTATGCAAAGCATCAGCAGCACGCAATTCCATAAGGTCACGGAGCTCTTCAAGTGTAATGCCAAATTCTCCATGATTTGAATCTTTTATAGTATATTTTACGCCACTATATGCGACCGAGTTGTTAGCCATGTCTCCCATGCCTTAAAGTGTTCTACAGGAGCAAGTTGTCTCCAAAAATAAACAATTAATTATTTTAAATATTTCCAAATGAAAAATAAATCCTTCAGATATGAAAACCATCAAAAATGTAGATATAAACCACTCAAAAAGAAGAGAGCCATGAGACAGTCTTTCCAGAAGCGTTATCTTGAGTGCAGTCCCATAGTCGGTTGCTTCATTCCACTTCAGTTGAATGGGGAAAGCAATCTGTGAACAAAAGAAAGATGTTCAGAGCAACAAGATTCAACACATACAGACCACATTTGTTTGTTCAGCAAAGCTTCACCCATAGGCTTTCTTCACTGTTAAGGGCTGTCCTGCAGCTTTCATTAACCTGTTTACTCATTATATCTACTCACTTTCTGCCAATGACTTCCCATTATTCATTGCTAAAACATAATGTCTCTGTTGTGCTTTTCACCTAGTCTTCCCTGCCAATTGTCAGTTATCATCCCCCTCCTTCTATCTTTTACATCTCACTTGACAAGTCGTCCTTGCTGCCCTATACTTCTGCTCAGGACAAGTCTCATCCTTATCATGTCCACTGGCTCTTCAGAATTTCTTATTGTAAATCTGGAAAAGATTTATAAGCAGTCAATAAATGACATCCTTTTCAATTTTTATATAGATGGGAACCACCTCTTATCAAAGTTCCTAGTCACACAAGCTTTTAAATGACGTCAACCAAACTGAGAAACTCTCTTCATACCTTCATAAAAATTATGCAAATGCTTAAAGAGGATAGGACAATTGGAGAAGAGAGGAAACAACTTATGTTTAGCTTTCATATGTTCAACAAAATGCCTAAAAGGGGGCTTCTGAAATTCTGAGACTGAAAAAATAGCACACTAATTTTGGAATTTAGTCTATGTGAGTATAACAAGAAATTCTGAGAGACCAGAAAGACTTCCAACAGTACTGAAATAGCAGGCATTAAAATGCCTGGTGGCCCTTCTGTTCTGCTGTAAAAGGTAAAACTTAGTTCTTGTATGTTTGCTGATAAGAATTTTGCTTTGATTTTTAAAGAAACAGGCCAATAAATTCCCAGTTGTAAAAAAAGAAGAAAACTTCAAGAGGACTATCTTCTTAATGCTCTCCTTATGGGTATCCCAGAAATGTCAATGCAAGTAATAATAACATCTCCAGACAGTTCAGTCTCTTTGAAATTACTTAGTTTATATTCAGAATAAGAGAAGAAAAAAAGAGAACAAAAGGTGAAATAAAGTAAACACAACCACCACTACCCTTTTCGTCTTCTGTCCACATAAAAGTAATTTTAAACCATATAGAACATACCGCTGAGAAAAAGGGAAAACTGTTCTTTCAAACTGTACTGTCCAAATTTTTACGGGCAAAGTTATGAACATCTTCAGATACAACCTGGTTAAAAACAGATAATCAGGATTGTTTGTTACATGTACTTTAAACTTAATTGAATAAGTAACCTATATTAAAGCTCCCTATATCTGATTTTGGAAAATGGTTACTCTTTGAGGAATACCTTTTAACATGAACTGTTTAAGCTTGTGAAACTTTTATAAGGTGCAAATGCCTCTGCAGCTGTGAAAATTTTCAGCTTTAGCCTACAAACCCATTTCTGGTTAATGATTGTGGTAAAGGTGAAAACATTTTTGTGTGTGGGAAGAGAGGGAGGAAGAGATGTCAAATAGGAACTGTAAGCTTTAACCAATGATTTAAGCAAAGGTAACTTAAATCGGCAAGGTAAAGGCAGATTTTCCTAAACAAGGCTGTGAATCTGAACATTGAATAATTTTAATTTACATCTAAATAGAATACAGTTTACACTGTTTTTCTCTTACTAGAAATCTTTCTCTCCCACCAAAAATATTTTGTATGTCCATGACTGAAATATAGACATAAGGCCTGAATATAACTTGGAAATACATGTGAGATGAATAGCCTATGCTTGGTTTATTGTTCTTTTATGCCCAGGAAAGCATGCGAAAGATAGCCCTTAATGCACATTAATGCTCTGTGGTTTGTGTAATCACCATCTGGGCCTCAAACTGGTTCCTGGATTTCCTATGTAATAATCTGCACAGCAAAACCACTTTCTGCAATACTGGTCTGAAATTGACTTAAGTGGTCAGTGTAGATATGTCCTTAGTCTTTGAAATATCACCATTCACCATTTGGGGGGGGAGGTCGGACTATAGTTTGAAAAAAAATGAACTAATTCCTATGCACACTGCACATATCTGTAGTGCAAAAAAAATTCCACGAAAAAACAATACAATATATAAATAGTTTTAACCTAAAGTTTCCAGTGTGGGCCTGCTTTTGTCTGATGACTCAAGTTGTTGAGTGCCTTCAAGTCATTTCAGACTTGGGGCAACCCTAAATCTAAGATTTAGGGGAAGGGATGGGTAAATGACCTTGAAGTGCTGCATCCTGCCCACGGGCTTTAGTTTGGGAGTCCCTGACTTAGTGGGTTCACTACCTACCTATCTAATAATCTTTTCAATGTTTCCATATCCTTCTGATATCCATGCCTGTGTTGAAATTCCTCTGGATCTGTTTAGTCCCCTTCTCTTGCTATGCACATTCAACAAACTCATCAAAACAGAAAGCTTTCAGCAACACCTGTATACCCGCTTTCTCCCAATTAAATCTGAAGTATCCCAAACTGTTTAATCCCATGTCTCCAACTGCCTGTGATAGTTCTGCAAAGATGCTCTGCCATCATTTTCTGCTCAGTGTATCTATATTCTCCATCTTTTCCCAAGACCTCCCCACTGTATACACTTTCCTTTATTTACCATTAACAAGAAGAAAAAACTGCAATTAAGATGACATCATGAAACGTAATACATGCAGGTCACAATGCAAATTCTTAACTATCCTACAATCCACTTTATTAAATAGGCACAGTGTGACTTCAACTTTGAATGTTCTTTTGTTCCTCACATTTCACACCATATGCAGAATTTACACAAGCCTTCTTACTCCCTCTGGTGATATCTCACCTATATTACATTTTTCTACTGTCTCACCTTGCTTTCTTCATAAACATTCAGCATTTTGCTCACAAAATTGTTCAGTGTAAATTTTGTTTTGATCACATGATCTTTGAATCCTATCTTCTCCTAAATCCACCACAAGGTAATTGGTCCAATCATCAAGCTCCTATGGCTATAACACCTTTTCCCCACTCTTCGCTTGATTTATATAACCATTAAAAACATCTTCATTTGTCCAGCTTCACCACCACCCTCCATCAACTAATCTCTTAGGATACTTTCTTTTTCCCTTGCTGCCCTGTATGAATAGAACTGCCATCCAGAAAACTCGCATAATGTCATCTCCCATTTCTCTCTAAATCCCTTATCAAATCAACCTTTTCTGTGAACTCCCTTCTCCCAAAAACATTACTATTAAAAACTATCCTGAACTGAAAGAGCTTCTTTTGTGTTGAACTTTAAACTATGAACTCCTTGGAGCATGGACTTATCCTGTTGTATATTATAGCATAATACACATTAATGCCACCATAAAATTTAGCCATTATTTCCAGCAGCAAGAGAAATGGAACAAAATAAAGTTTTCAAATGCAATTATATCTTGTGTGGTTTTTATTAATAGTGTTTTAACATTGTATTTCAGCATATTTGAAATTTGCAGATGTACACTATAGGCATTTGGGTCAAAAGGCATGCCATTTTCTGGTCTGTTTTGTCTGACCCCTCATTTCGTTTACCGGAAAGTTATCTGAAAGGGGAAGGGTGATGCCGAACAGAGTATAGGGTTACAGCCTGTGCTGGATGGCGGTCACACTCCCCTTGAAGGTGCAGGTTTGCAGCTTGGGAGTTCTCCTGAACTCATCGCTGAGCCTGGAACCCCAGGTTGCAGTGGTGGCTAGGGTGGCTTTTGCACAATTAAAACTTGTGCACCAGCTGCGCCTGTACCATGGGAAGTTAGACTTGGCCACGGTGGTCCACGCTCTTGTTACATTCAGGATAGACTACTGCAACACACTCTACATGGGGTTGCCTTTGAAGACTGTTCGTAAGCTTCAAATAGTCCAACGAGAGGCATCCAGGTTAATAACTGGAGCGGCATACAGGGAGTACACAACTCCCATGTTGTGTCAGCTCCACTGGCTGCCTGTTTGCTACAGGGCACAATTCAAAGTGCTGGCTTTGGCCTATAAAGCCCTAAATAGCCATGGCCCAGTTTACCTGTCCGAACGCATCTCCCTTTACGAATCACTGCGGAAACTAAGATCTTTTGGGAAGGCCCTGCTCTCGGTCCCACCACCTTCACAGGCACGTTTGGTGTGGACGAGAGACAGGTCCTTCTCTGTTATTGCCGAAAGATGGGGTCTACAGGAAAGCTCCCGTCTTTCTCCTTTTCCTTCTTTAGTAAGCAGACCTTCCAGTGTTTTTTTCACAAATATTAGATCAGTCCCCTTCCTCCTATCCTTCAGAAGGATGGCGAAGACCTGGCTGTGGGACCAAGACTTTGGGGTAGTGCAATGAGACTAAATGGTGTCCTGAGATGGTTTTTAAGCAACTTTTAATGTGGATATAAGTGATTTTAAATTTTGTATATATTTATGGTTTTATGTTCCAGCATTGAATGTTTGCTGATATATGCTGTGCTCCGCTCTGAGTCCCCTATGGGGTGAGAAGAAGGGAATATAAATGTTTTAAATAAAAAATGAATAATGTCGTTTCATTCAGCAGAGATTTGGCCAAGAATCTTTAAAGGCTCAATCCTCAGCCATTTAAAGGCCTATCTGCATGAAATCTACCTCACATAGACCCCATTTACAACTGCAGGCCTGCCAAGTTTCAAAACAATTCATTAATCTATTAATTTTTCAGAATTATTATAAGTTTAAAGACATACCACAAGAGAGGATTCTGGGAATTATGGTCGCTGATTGTGTCCATTCTCAGCCAATCAGAGCATGGACACCACCAGGCTTTTTATTGGCTGAGAAACACACACAGAGAAAAACTTCAATCCCATCATTTCAATGGTCACTTTTCAATTACCACCCTATGTTAGTGCCACAGGGAAAGCGAGTTCCCAGGACCCTCTCTAGAGGAGAAGGGAACTTCCCAAGAAAAAAATCGAGTAAGCTTCTTCTGCCGGGGAAAGAAAAAGACGTTGCAGATCCCCCGCCTCAGGTATTTTGTGGACTTTCCCAAAAATATCAGCTCTCTGAATCTGTTTCACTGGTCTTTTTGTCTCTCTCTTCACCTTTCTGTTTTCCGAAATTAAACGAAAACGGTCCTCCAAAAACTACAACAGTGATTTGGGCCCAAGTCTAGTAGATATACAGATAAATAACTACCCAACCCCAGAAATCAATAACTGGTCTATTCTCTACACAACAGCACTGGATATTTGTCCTCCTTCTAGTATAGTACTTGATGGCTGGAGAATCTTACTACCCTTACAGCATTTAAATATTGTCATGGGCACCAGATCTTGTCTGCTCTTTAAAGCTTAACAAGGTCAGCTTTGGAAAGTACTTGGCTGGGAGAATGTCAACGAATACCAGGTACTGTAGGCTATATTTCAGAGAAAGGAACTGGCAAAACTACCTCTTGCCTATGATATTCATGGAGTTACCAAAAATATGACTTGAAAGCACACACAACATATGAACATGTATTGATCTTAAGAGAACTGAAATTTGATTTGAATTTAATTGAACTATTCTTTCTCTTCTCTCTCACTCAGTTTATAATTTTTCCACAATAAACAGCAGAAAATATTCTGAGCAAAAATATTACTGAATGATTTTAATGCTCAAGGCTTGTAAGTATCACCACTATCAAAATGCATTGTCATTTATTTAGATCCCAGCTTATATATCTAATAATGAAACACTTTCATCATTCCCAAATTAAGGATATTTATTTATTATATATTTATTTAAAACATTTATATTCCACCCTTCTTGCCCTGAAGGAGACTCAGGGTGGAGCACAACATACAAATGGCAAACTTTCAATGCCAGGACATTAATTCATTATATGCATACATGAACATTAAAAACAGTTGTCTCAACATTAAAATACAATGTTTAAAACCGTCTCGATCATCCGCATCTAATCCAATTGACTTGGTAAGGTTTCATATCGCTGCTTTATTGCACTAGGGTTGCTTTTTGGGGACTTCTTGAGTGCTTCATACACTTCCTGAACACATTGATCTGCCACACAATCTCTTGAAGTCCTGGCTGTGAGCTGAAGCTCAAGTGAAAGATTACAGTTCCTATTGACATCTTGGGGTCATCCTCCCTCTCTTCCCACATAAAGTTTTTAAAACTTTGATCAAGCAGTCCTGTATACTTGACCTACAGGACTGCTTTATCTTTTATACTGATTTCTAGTCTGATTTTAAATAACTGTTTACTGGGGAGTTGTCCTTCTCCTCTTAGGGCGCTTGTGCCCGCTTTGTGCTGGTCTGTGACCGTAATAAAGTTTTGATTGATTGATTGACTGCTTTATCAAAGTTTTAAAAACTCTCAAATTACTTTATTAATATGAACAGCTATAACAATCTTAAGATTAATACCAGAAACATTCCTTCTGACAGAAATAGGGCTTCTTCAGAAATATACTTTCATACATATATGAAGAACCTTAACTACTTATCTCTACTTCCCATATATAATAATAAAAAACACATCACAACCAGTCATCTGAACAGTATGTAAAATAGGGACCAAGATAAAAGGCTATTAACTTTGAAGCAGTATTAGACAATGAATACATATGCCGATCAAAACCTAGAGTGTAGGAAGAAAACAAAAGAAGTAGAACACAAAAATTGGGTCTACATTCCAACATTAGGGGCATAAAGATAACTAAATGTAAGTATGTTAATGCTAAGAGAATATAGATTTAGTGCAGAGTTCAGAAACCCAGTGGAACACTGACACTGATTTGGCAACCACTTCATATACTTTGTCCCCATCAGTAACATAAACTATGGAATACTTTTGCAAGATGATGAAGGTGACAATAAAGTATCGTATATTCCGGAATACAAGGCAACTGGGGCTATAAGTGACTATCATCCGAAGGTGCAAGGAAGCACCTCCAGATGACGACTTCCTGCAGCCCCGGGTGGCAGCGTGCCTGGGGTGTGCTCACTGAGGCATTCTGGGAGCCGTAGTTTCCTGACTCCTACATTCACTGTTGTTCTCTGAACTCTTGGGAGAGATCTCACGCCATCACTGTTGCTGAATTACCTCTATTTGCTTTACTTTCCTACTATATTGCCAAAATGTGTGTTTCTTCAAAGTTACTAACATAATTTATACAATGCTAACGAAACAATACAGTTTCAAACTTTTGAGTAACGTAAGTCAATGCACTCAGAAAAATATGCATATTTAATTAATGATTCAAAAGCTATGCAACCTTTTTGTTCTTAATATCCAGGCAGGTTGCAAATAAATCAGCCTAATAAACTCTGTGTGCTCAATATGAAACTTAGCAATTTAACAGTACAATGCAGTAGTTTTTAATGTGTTCCACAACCAGAGAAGTTGCAAACTTTAACACATCCCTCCTGTCTATGAGCTAATTTAAAAAATGATTCCAACAGTTCATTTTATGACATATAACTTAAGCTTTGGCTACTTTGGTATAGAAGATTTGACCTTCAGCTGCATATTATTAACGGCCAGCTTCCAGAGAACGCTCCCTCAGTGATTATCTTAGGAAATCCTTTGCTTAGATATAATTAGCTCAAAAGCCCTTACAAATCTGTAGAACATCGCATTGCTGCTATCTGATATGTCTACATTTGCTTTGTTATCGGCTTGATTTTTAGAATAAGGCATTTCAAGACGTTTTTCAATAAATTATGTCAACCTTTACATGTACTTCAGATATTCATGTAGCTAACATTTTAAATCAAATTCAACAAAACTAAAACAAACCAGAAATACTCATTAATTCTCAGCACTGATCAATTTGTAATGATGTCTCAATGAATACCTCTACAAAATTTAGCAATGTGGCTATTAAACATTTCTCTATTTTTTATTAAAAAATACATATTTTAACCTGCCATGTACATCCTTTTTAAAGATACATGGCAATTATACTGAAGAAAGTGTTATTTTGTTGATAAAGAACAGACACAGATTCACACTAAGCAGAAAATATCACTACTTTTAACTCAAGCATATCCCTTATTTTGGTTGAGGCAGCATCCAGAGCAAAAAAAACTCTCAGTAAGGAAGCCAGTACTGTTCTGGACGATAACGTTTCCTTCCTAGAGAAAAGAAATCTCTCAATAAATAAGACCCAAGGAATAGTAGGATATTCAAATACACAAAAGAAGAAAATGCATCACACATCCTAAAGGAACAGCTGTAAATCTACCATTCTGAGTTTGAAGATGGTTTAGATATGAGAAGAGACAACTCTGACACTCCTATGAAATTCTGGTTGCTGTTCTAAATCAAATTTATCCCATGTTCTGGATCAGCAACTGTTCTGCAATTTCAAATTCTTAATTAGTTTGATAGCTTGGTCAAATGGCAAAGTAGTTCAAACTTTCCTACAGAATTTGAAATGTTTTCACTTACAAAATAATAAAAATCCAGGAGTCCTTAGTGTGGTAAAATGTTAATTATTGGGTTAACAAAAAAAACTTTAACATGGAAGAGGAAGAAAATTATATTAAAATCATGTATTGCTGTTCAAGGTAGTATGGAAATACTGAGTGTATACCATCAAAGTAGGTTTTGTCAGTCAACCTCCAATGATCATGAACTGACTGGGAACAAAGACAGGAAAAGAAAGGTAATATAATTCAGTTGTGTGTTTGAAAATAGAAGATAAGAAACATCTCTGAAAGAATAACTGAAGTTCTAGAAAAGTGTTCCATCTCATCTGTGTTATAGCTTGTCTTATTTCATTAGACTTCACCTGGTAAGCTGTTCAGCCTTTCCCCCAACTCTATGACTGATGTTTGTCATAAAATACAAATGATAACAACAATCAGCACTCTAATCTTACCATTTACTCTGCTCTATAAGCTTCTAAGAGTTAAATGCTTTTGCTGTTCACAACAAGCTCCCAAGTGACCAGATTACATAGGAGAGGATACAAGATGGATAAAGAGTTATTATTTATTTTATTTACTATATTTTTATATCGCCCCCTCTCAGCCCGAAGGTGACTCGAGGTGCACACATGGCAACGAATACCCACAGATAAAATACATAACACGTAATAAAACAATCATATAAAAGCAAAAAAAAATCACAGTTAAAAATATAAAATACAAATCTCAGTGTCTCATTATTGAAATTGGTTTCCATTGCATTGTGATCATTCCAAAGGTCTCAATTAAATAATTACATTTCATCTGCAAAAGCCTGCTCAAACAGCCAGGTCTTGACTTCCTTTCGAAATATTAGGAGAGAGGGGGCCGATCTAATGTCCCTAGAGAGGGCGTTCCATAGCCGAGGGGCCACCACTGAGAAAGCCCTGTCTTTCGTCCCCGCCAGTCGAGTCTGCGAAGAAGGCGGGAATGAGAGCAGGGCCTCTCCGGAAGATCTTAAGCACCTAGATGGTTCATAGGGAGAGATGCGTTCGGATAGATAAGCTGGACCAGAACTGTTTAGTTCTACTCCAAGTATGCCTAAGTTTATGTAGAAGCTGCAAGGGACCACAATGAGTTTTTTATATCACAGGTAAGAATCGTGCATATATTGTTGGACTGCAAATCCCAGCAACCCTAACAGTCAAAGCCAATGATAAATTGCTTTGTTAGAAATTGCAATCCAACCACATATGAATACTACCACATGCTTGTAAGTAGACAGAGCCCAAGCGCTCATCATTTAACTCCTAGGCTCTCAAACAGTAGGGCATGGCAGTTGCTTAGCTGGGGTGCCAACAATTTGAAGGCACACAGACACATACACAGGCCTAAAAATTGCAACTGATCCAACAAGTTCAGGTTACAGGCAAACTGCCTATTTACTGACTTGTTAGATCTCACCAGAGCAGAGAGGTCGAGGTCTCAATTCTCATTAGCTCACTCTCCAGAACATCAGGTATCAGACAGCAGAGTAGGAAAAGTGGAATAATGAGAACTTTATTTTTGTATCCCACCACCATCTCTCCGAAGGGACTCGGGGCAGCTTACATGGGGACTAATCCCAGTCAAACCCAATTAAAAATATGAAACAATAAAATACATTTTAAAACATCACAAAAAACATAACCATCATAATTAAAAAATCAGTGGCCGAACACAGTAGACACATGTGGATGAAAAGGAAGTGGAAGAAAAGGAAGTGAGAGCCAGGGTAACTTAGGCTGGGGTTCACATGGATGTGCAGCAGCAGCAACTGCCTTCAGTGTGCATATGGAGCACAGAATGAGAGAGGAAAGCGAGTTTCAGTGTGCTGTAAAGACTGGAGTTCACACAACTGCAGTGCCAACCCTGCCTCTGGGTGTGTGCAGGGATGGTAGGGTGGACAGCCAAACATGAGTTGCTCTGCCAGCTTTGCAAGCACAGGTATTCTCTTTGTGAGGCTTCCAGAGAGTGTGGATGCATTTACCTCATTGCAAGCCTGGCAAACATACTATATTTTCCGGCGTATAAGACGACCTCCAGCTTTTCCAGTTAAAACATAGTGTTTGGGATATACTCGCCGTATAAGACTATCCCTCTTCCAATGCACACCAAATAAAAATTTAAAAAGCATCAGGTTTGATTTCAATATGGTAATTTTCCTATTACTGTACTTCCTTCTCTGCCTCTCAGATCTCACACATGCGCACCTGCATCGCTTCACTGCAGTCTTCAGGAGTGAGATCTGAGAGGCAGAGTAGGAGGTACGGTAATAGGATACAAGGGTGGGCCAGACAGGTAAAAGAGGTGTTTTTCTGGCCCCGAGCCACTCTCTTTTTTCCATACCCTGGGCGCCCTGGACACCAGCAGCTTGCTCCGCCCTTCACTTACACCATACTTGGTGTAATGGATTTTCTTCTACCATACTTGTACAGCGTCGCCCTTAATGCTTTCATACAGTCGCTACATACGGCAGGGACGCGGCCACTGCCATTTTTTAGTTCCCCCCACCATATGCAGCAACCACAGATTCTCCAATCCAGATTGGAAGTTTCAGCACCCGCTCTATAAGCCGACTCCCACGTATAGGTCGACTCCCGGATATAAGATGACCCCTGACTTTTGAGAACATTTTCTTGGGTTAAAAAGTAGACTTATACACCAGAAAATACGGTATATGTTCTGTTTGCAAGTTTACTGTGAGACTGTGAATGAATTTCCATCTCTCTGCAAGCCGGGCAAGCAGAAACTTTCATGATGCAAGGCTCGCAGAAGCACCAGATGCATTCACTTAAAAATGGCATAGGGTACTAGCGGTGGACCCTCCACTGCTGCTCAACAAAAATTTTAATAGATACTTAAGCGTGTACAGTTTTTGATATCCCACAGATATGGAGGGCACACTGTAATCATCCATTTTAAACCCATGCAATGAGACTAATGAAAGATACTGCAATTTCCTATGTGTTAATGTCATCCAAGAACTGAAAGTTGCCATTTATAACATTCTCCTTGGTTTAATAAACTTTGTATTCTAAAACAAGAACATAGATCACACATTGTGTGGAGATGGGAACTAATTTTATTTCAATAAAACTTTTCTAATTTGAACACTGTTATTTCCTTATACATTTTAAAGATATATAAATGTGCAAATGAAAATATGATGAAACAAAATATTCTTAAACATATACTATGTTTGAGGTGCGTGTAACATCCACATGTAGGTGAAACATAGTTACAGGGAGCACCACCCAACTGATGGCAAAACTGATAGGACTGTAGAATGCAATTCCAAAACATATTGCTAGGGCAGCACATCCCTTCAACATTGATATGATAAAGTCCATTTGAAACAAGTTTGCAGCTTTTATCCCAGTGGGATACTTTCAACTCTTCAAACAAGCAAAAAAAAAAAAAAGGGGGGGAATCAAGAATGAAAAAAAATAGTTATTCACTAGTAAACAACAAGAATTCTTAGATGGTCACATATGCCAGAATGTTCACATTCTGATGATATGCCACACTGCCATTTTTGAGATACAACTGTAATGATTTTGCCATCAGTACTTAAGAGAGGGCAATCAGCCCAATCTCAATTCATTCAGAAAGTCTTTTATCCCAGCTAACCATATGTTATATAAAATGCCCTAACTAAAGTAGCTTTCTGTGTTCTCGCTCTCTATACTGCATCCAGTATGGTACTTATAATACTAGCTCAGGGACCTGGCGATGTCCGGGTTATATCAAAAAGGCATTGTTTGTTTTTGGTTGTTAGGTATTCTCAGTTTGGTGTGGGTGAACTACAATTCCCAGAATCGTGTGTCAATCCTCACTGAACTCTGCCAGTATTCAAAGTTGGCCATTTTGGGTCTGTGCACAAATTTTGGTCCAGATAAGTCATCATCTGGCTGCAGTGCTCTCGGGATAAGAGGGAACTACAGCTCCTAGATTCCAAGGGCAATCACCCTCAAACATAGCCTGTATTCACAGTTGATTCTGTGTGCCAAGTTTGGTCCAGATCTGTTGTTGGTTGGGTGGAGTGCTCTCTGGATTAGGGTGAACTACAACCCCGATTCCCGGGGCTATCATTTTGTTTTGGTCATGTTGAGTCTGTGTGCCAAGTTTTGTCCAGATCTGTCACTGGCTGGGTTCAGTACTCTGGATAAGGGAGAGAACTACGACTCCCAGATTCCCAGGGCAATCACCTGAAACCCCGCCAATATTCACAGTTGGCAATGTTTATTTATTTATTTATTTATTGTTCATTTTTGTATTCCGCTCCTCCCAGCAGGCTCGGGGCAGATAACAGTGAGATATACGGGCAGCATGTCACGACATGTCGACATGCGGCCCTACAATAAAACATAAAAACATAAAAACACATTAAAAACACATTTACATCATCATACAGGGATGAGAGGACATACGGCATAGTTCTTGGTCCGGTGTGCCTAGTTAAAAGCTAAGCCAAAAAGGGCCGTCTTGCAAGCCCTCCGGAAGGGGGCCCGTTCCGAGATAGCTCGAGTACTGTTCGGGAGGGCATTCCAAAGCACCGGTGCCGCTACGGAAAAGGTCCTTTGTCTGGTCGTCGATAGGTGGCAGGAGCGGACTGATGGTACTAGCAACAGATTCTGTTGAGTCTGTGTGCCAAGTTTAGTCCAGATCTGTTGTTGGCTGGGTTCAGCTGGGGGTCGCAGTTTCTCTGGATGCAGATGATCTATAACTCCCTTTCCCTCAAACTTCTCCTGTATGTTCTGTTGGTCACGGGGCTTCTCTGATGGTCATGGGACTAAGTTTGGTCCCAGTCCATTGTGGGTGGGGATCACTGTTTCTCTGGATGCAGGTGAACTACATCTTCCAACATCAATGTCAATTCCCTTCAAACACCTGCAATATGTTCAGTTGGTCACGGGGGTTCCCTGTGCCTAATTTGATTCCAGTCCATCATCGGTGGGGTTCGGAGTGCTCACTGATTGCATTTTGGTCAACTCCAAAATGTCCAGGCCAATTCCCCTCTGAACCCAGCAGTTTTCAAATTTGGGCATATCAGATATGCATCCCAAATTTGTTCCAGATCCATCACAGTTTGGGTTCATAGGGCACTCTGGGTGTAGATGAACTACAACTCCTATAAATCCCCCCAAAGACCTCCAGTATTTTTGTTGGTCATGAGGGTTCTGTGCACCAAGTTAGTTCCAGGTCTATCACTGGTGGGACCAGAGTGCTCTTTGATTGCAGGTGAACTATATTTATTTATTTATTTATTTATTCGGGTTTCCCAGTATGTAGAACGGCTATACATCTAGGTGAATTCTCCCCCCCAAATCCTTCCAGTATTTTTTCTTGATCATGGA
Source organism: Anolis apletophallus (assembly GCA_030556195.1). Classification (NCBI taxonomy): domain Eukaryota; kingdom Metazoa; phylum Chordata; class Lepidosauria; order Squamata; family Anolidae; genus Anolis; species Anolis apletophallus. The sequence continues at coordinate 86,935,664 of JARBWK010000009.1, forward strand.
GGTTCTGTGTCAAATGTGGTCTAGATCAGTTGTCAGTCAGGGTCACAGTGTTCTGGTTTGATACAGGGTGAACTACAATTTCCATCATGTAGAGTAATCCCCCAAACCCCTCCAGTATGTTTACTTGCTGCTCGGTTCTGCTCTGTTATGCAGACAAGAGTTGAAAAGAGTAGGAAAGTGTTAAGGGAGAGGCAGTGGGCAGGAACATGCAAATTCCACACCAATAGAGAGAGTAAGAAACACTGGGATACCTGCCTGTGGTGGAGAAAACACATAAAATCTAGGATTAAATGGTCCCAAATGAAAGCAATCCTTAGGTGGTGGGCTGTAGTGTTTTGAGAGGATATTGGAAGGGTTTGGGCTACCTGTTCATGGCAGTCACTATAACCTGCAGTGTCAGTGGAAGGAGTGCCTTTGGAGGCTTCTCAGCACTTGGAACTATAGCTGTTTCTGGAGGTGGGAGGTTGTCTGTGTAAGTATATACCTCTACCACAAACACATACATAGTATTGTTATATTACTGTTTATTGTTTGCATTGTTCACATTGTTGGAAGCTCATGATGGTGATGATCTCTTAAAAGCAGAAACATCCATCCATCAAACTGGAATGAATGATGGGAAAATATGTCATTCATCCCCTAAACATTTTTTCAAATTGGAACTTGTTGATAATAGTATAATTGTTTGGGAGAGAGGAAATTCCTATGTTAAGTGAGATAGCGTTAAAATTAAAAACTATCATTTTTCTTAATAATTGGAATCTTAAAACACACAAAAACTACCAATAGACTCTCACATTCCTGCTTGTGACTTCCACAAATACCTTCACCACTGTTACTCTCAAATTTAAATTTTTAGTCCTATAAATTGCACACTACTCAAGAGTTCCTGTTGCCCTTATGGATTTTTGTAAAATAAAGAACTGACAGCAGACTGAAAACACTCCAGGACTTCTCAAAATCTTCTGGCTTTATCAAGTACAAGAAACCAAAATTTCCTTTTCTGGAATACCAGAACTAACTTCAGAATCCAGCAGAGCACAGCAATTTAGATATTGGCTTAAATACAGTAATTGGACATGTGATTTAGAATGTTTACATGACTAAGAATAACTTCAAAAAATGTTAACTTTAAAGCCCAAAACTATTTTGGAAATTAAAACAGAAATATGACTAAGATTTTTCAAAAGAAATGTTCAATGTAAAGTGACATATTCAAATAAATTGAATCCATGTGTATACATATTATTAGTAAATATCATTTGAAAAAGTGAATTATAATTTGATTGTAGATTTGACTATTAAACACATTCTATCTGACCACTTTAACCTGTTCTCTTTTATTATGTTGCATAAAGGAACTGATAGCATTAGATTTCTAACAATCAACATTTTTCTGCTGGAAAATATCAGTGGAAATTTTATTTTTAAATTCCCTTAATGAACAGAAGCCTGCTGTGAGCCCCCCCCCAAAACACAATCCCAAAATCAGCAGCTTTATGCAGGAGCTGCAATCTGTGAACCATTTTTTAAAAAATATACCTAAGCATTCTCTTTTAGGCCTGCCATATAGTTTGTTCTCATCTGAAGCAGCAACATCTCAAGCCGGTACTTGACAGATTCAGCAACAAGTCTAGCTCATTAGCATTCATCTGTCAGTTTCAACTGTCTATGGACAAATAATTTTAAGATATTCCATGAAATCAAGTACACCCTTGACTTAGCAGTAGCTACCTTTAGAAACAAGATAAATAAGTTAAAAGATCTCAAGTCCATCACTAGTCCAATCCACAGGGATCAGTCACAGTTCTGTAGCCTGCAACTTTTCTCAGGTCCTCCTCTCTCACACCATTCTATCTTTCCTTCCTTTCTTCCTTCTTCCCTTCTTTCCCTTCTACCCTTTCATCTGTCCTTCCTCCCTCCCTCTCTTTCTCCTTCCTTCTTCCTTCCTTTTTGTCTTTCCTCCCTCCCTCCCCTTCCACTCATCATCTTCCTCCCTTTCTTCCTTCTCTTCTTCCTTCCTCTTTGCCTCCTGGGGGATGTTTGGCTGGGAGCAGAGAAGGTAGAGAGAGAACATGAGAGCCATGTTTCAAGAGTTAAAAGGGTGTCCCATTGAGGAGGAGGGGGAAGACTGACTTTATGCTGCTCTAGAGACCAGGGCACACGGGAGAAATGGTTTCAGATCTTTGCTTAGTAGGCTCAGTCATGAAGAAGCATTGTCTAAACTTGTGCAACTGTTATTCATGAAACTTCTTCCTTGCATAATACAAGGTGAAACTTTCAGGTTAATTAAATTTTGATCAACTGTAAAATGATTGCCAAAACTTTGAAACCATTTAGGAAATTGCCATTTTAACTGTTTCAGGTTGTTTTTAAGATTTTCAAAAGAACATTTTAATATTCTTTTTTTATACAGACAGGGTTTTAAAGATGAAAGTTTTAAAGATCAAATCAGGGAGTGGTGTGGTTTTTAACTTTGAATATGTTTTAATGGATTTTAACTGTGAATTTTAATACTGTTTATATTTCATTCTGTTTCAATGTTTGCATATTTGTTTATTTTAAATTGTATGCTAAAGTTTTTATGTTAAGCCACTTTGAGTCTCCTTCGGGAGAAATAAATGGGGTATAAATAAATACAATAATAATATCTTGACATTGTTTTGATTGCTTTATCTTTATTCATCACCTTGGAAGCCCTTGTGGGCTTTTTTATTTTTTTATTTGCAATATTTGTATACCGCCCTTCTCAACCCTGAAGGGAACTCAGGGCTAGAAAGTGATACAAAGTATAATAAATTACGGTAACCGACATTCAAATGGCTACATACCATTTAAAACAGAATACTGGCCTTCTACTGTGTTGCCACGAAATGGGGAATTCTTAGCACATGTTAAGGAAATTAAACTACCTGTCATTAGGACTGCATATGCTCCTAGAAACTGGAATCAAAGTCACCTGAGATGGGAATGTTGCAACCCTTTAGGAAAGCAAAATATGGGAGTGCACTGTAACTCATGAGAACCATTTGGAGCTTGTAGAACAGGTTAGGCAATATGCAGCTTGCAGGTCACTAGGTTTCATAGTGTGATAGGAGACCACAAAAGGCCATCTATCTAATCCCAGGCCATGGAGGAAAACACAAAGCACTTCTGACATTATGACCATCCAACCTCTTAAAAAACTCCAAAAGACACTAGCACAGAACTGTTATTTTTAAATATAGATATAAACTTTTAAATGCCCCATGTTTTACCACATTTTTTCTCTTAAGCTGATTTTATCCACTTTTTTTGTAAAATTAGGAAGAAAGTCACACTCTCTCAGCTAAGGAGGAACAATGACAAACATCCTCTGAACAAATCCTGCCTAGAAAACCCTATAGGATTGCCACAAGTCAGTTACTTTCTGGTCTAGAGTACGTGTGGTGATGGAAGCGCAGCAGATCAGCCCGAGCACGTCTGGATACCATTCTAAGGACCTATGACAAGGCAATAAAAGCCACACAGAAATCTTTTCTTGCGGCCAATATTGCATCCGCGAATAACCGTCTGGCTGAATTGTTCCGAGTTGTCAGAGGACTGTTAAATCCGCCTCAGAACGAGATCCCTGACAACTTGGCAGCTTGCTGTGAAGCATTTGCACAGTTCTTCATGGACAAAGTCGCTCTGATCCGTAACGATTTCAACGCCACGTTAACTACATTCTCTGAGGATGTAACACGAGCACCTGCTTTGTCAGGTTTTGATGGGATTCATTTCAATTGGTTCAGCTCGAGGACGTGGACAGGATCCTTGGAGAGGCGAGACTAACCACATGCATCCTAGACCCCTGTCCATCTTGACTGTTAAAAAGAAGCCAGAGGGGGGTTGGCAGAGTGGTCATAGTTTAAGATCTACTGGGGAGGCCCTGCTCTTGGTCCCATAGGCCTCGCAAGCACATCAGGTGGGGACGAGGGACAGGGCCTTCTCCCTCCTTTCCTTTAGGAAAAAACTAAAACCGTGGTTTTGGAACCAAGCATTTGGCATGTGAGCACCAGGGTCTTTGAACTGGACCATACACCTCTTATATTTGGAAATGGCTTTGTGAAGAAACTGGAAACGGCTATGTGATGTGACTATTTAACTAATATTAGTTTTTAACTTTTATATATTCATGGTTTTATATTGTTTTTTATTGATGTTGTGGCATTGAATTGTTGCCTATGTTTGCTGCCCTGAGTCCCCTTCCCTCAGGGGTTGAGAAGGGCGGGGAAGAAATGCTGTAAATATAGAAGGATGGAGCAATAGCACCCCTGTGGCACGACACAAAAACTTCCCTTCTGTTCTGTCTGTGTTCTGTGTACTGTCTACATTGAATGTTTGCCGTATATGTATACTTGTGATCCTCCCTGAGTCCTCTTCAGGGTGAGAAAGATGGAATATAAATAGTGTTATTATTATTATTAAATAAATAAATAATGAAGGAGATAGGAAGAAGTCATTCAGAGTTCTGTAATTGTACAGTGTTTCCCACAGATGGGAAATACTGTAATTAATACAATATTTCCTAGATCTATTGAACTCTCATACTATACTTTTTCAATTGTCAGGCATTCTGGGAGTTGAAGGCCCAAACAGCTGGATGGCTGCAGTTTGAGGATGCCTGCTATCCATCATTATTGAACAGTTTCTTTATACTGCTTCTTCCAAAAGATCTTCTCAGCTGAGATAGCTTTGCTTATATTCCTTTCTGGTTTCCAAAGCGTAAAATAAAAGTCAATTCAGGTTTGATATTACACATCTTTGTGACCATATGCCTCAGCACAGACTTAACATTTCAGCTGCTGCTGCTATGTGCTTTAAAGTCAGTTCCAAAACTGCCTTAGGCATTTCAGCAATTTCTTAAAGGAAAAACATCAGGGTATGCTGATTTGCGTTTTGGTTTGGGATTTTTTTTGGTACCACAACGTTTCCACTGGAAAAATTGAAATGGAGCAAGATGTTCTGCTTTCTCCCCTGGGTATTTCCATCTGTATACATACTATAAAAAGTCTATGTCTATGCAGCTTTCTACTTTTTAAAAGCCTGGGCTTAAATGTGCAAGGCTTCTACAAGTGTAAATCACCTTAGAAACGAAATCCTGGGCCTGTAAGGATATACATATAGATGTAAATACACGAGTCTTCAAATGAACTCAAACACTCTTCTACCACTGAGGTTCTTACTATGCACACTGGTATGTATACAGCTCCACTAATCTCTTCAGACATCTGTACAAAAAAGCTGGAGGGTGTTTGATATTTGAGGATGACACTGGGATGTCATCAAGTGTTCAAGTATTTTATTACATGGCTTCAGGAATTCCTGAATATGGCAATAGAACAGGAAAAGGTAACCTAGTGCCTTGTGGATATTTCAGCTTATACTCTCCACTATCTATGCTGGATATAACTTATAGAAGTTGCAGAATAAAACATCTAAAAGGGTATCAAGTAGTCTATCCCAATCTAAGGTAGTGATCTTGACAATTAAATTGAAATAATATACAACTTCACAAAAAGGAATACCTTGGATAACCACGTTCAGTGTTGCAGAACTGACAAAGAATGTTTACACCTACACTAACAAACTTCTTTAAACCTTTCTGAAAATCTAGTGAAGCAGTATTATAGATCACATGGATCCATAGATTTATTTGTTGGTTAGCGACATTTATATGAGCTTCAACCAGCTTCCTTCCTACTGTTTTTCACAATAACCCTATGAGGAAGATCAAATGAACAACTTAACAGAATTTCATGGTTCAGTGTAAGAAAACATTTATTTCACAGTCACAGTCCCAACACTCTAATGAGGACAATACACTAATTTTCTTACCCAACACGATTACTTGCATATACTTAAACATATGGAATGAAATAATTTGTGCTGAATAGTCTTTAAAATATCAAGCAACCCAGTTTATGATGGTATCAACAAGTAGGTAACTAGACATTAACTGAAGGAACATAGCTTCCATTAAACCTTTCCAGTGAAATATAGATGACATAAGTCACCCTCTCATGAACCATGTGGTTCAAAATGGAGGAGATATAGATGACTATCATATTTCCCTGAAAATAAGACAAGGTCTGATATTAATTTTTCCCCAAAAGATTCATTATGGCCTACGTCTAGCTGTCTGGACACTATTTAAATTGACTTTTAATGAACTGTAACTGGGACTTATATTTTCAACATCCTCAAAAATCCTGAAAAAAATCATGTAAGGGCTTATTTTCAGGGTAGGTCTTATTTTCAGGGAAACAGGGTAGTCCCATCGAAGTGACAGGAAACAATTGTCCCTGGAAGATCTGTGAGGGGACTGGCAGTATTTAACTTATGACCACACAATTGATTCTTGCTCACTGGTACAATTGCAATCTGCAAACTATACAACTTACAATTTGTAAACAAAAATTTAAATTTTCCAAAATAGTTTTAAGACACTGTTAAATCAATAAATAATAATAATGTATTTCTTATTCACCTCTCCCCAAGGCTTGAGGAGAGATTCTCATAGATTAAAATACAACATTTAACTTTAAAAATATGAAGCCATTTAAAACACAGAAAATACATTAGCATAAGATTAAACCATGAACGTACTATTAAGACAAATTAAAATCATCTATTCATGAACTTCAAAATGTTAATTTAAAAGTCCCAGCTTAAAATCAACTAGGTAGCCCTGCCAGAAGTAAGATTTTGAATACTTTTAAAATTAACTCTTAAATGTCTTCTAGCTGCTAGCAGGTAATTCCACAGCTCAGGGGCAGCCAATTAAAAGGTCCTTGAGGTGACCGCCACAAGTCTAGTCCTGGGTAGTTGAAGTAAGCATCCCCAGATGACCTAAAAGTACAGGATGCATTGTATGCAATGTGGTAATTCTGCAGGTAACATGGACCCAAACCATATAAGGCTTTAAATGTATAACCAATACTTTGTACTTTGCCCAGAAACTAATTAGAACTGGAAGTGAGTTTAATATTGGTATGATGTGCTCACTCCTTGATGTATCTGTAAACAATCTGGCTGCCATATTTTGAACAAATTTGAGTTTCCAAATTTGGTACAGAGGACGCCCAATATACAGTGCATTGCAGAAAGCCACCTTTCAAGTTGCCTGTGTGTGCACTACTGTCTTTAGATCCTTCCAATTCTAAGGAGTGCAGATGGAAAACTAGCCAAAATGGTAATGAGCACTCCTGATTGTTGCATCGATTCAAGCTGACATTTGGAGAGGTTGACTGAAAAGAGCATTATCAAATTGCAGACATGGTCTAGCAGGGGGAGTGCAACCCCATCCAGAATCAGTTGACACACTTCTACCCTCAGATTAAAATCCTTAGTAGAAAGCATCTCTGTCTTGTCTGGATTCAGTTTCAATTTGTTTTTCTTCAACCAGCCCATTACACCTCACTAATATTTATCCACAGGAAACACATGATCCTCAGCAAAGGCTGTTTAATGAAGTGACGTACACTGTGACATAAGGAAATCTGCTTCACAAGTAGTAACTGCCTTTAGTTTCATAGAGTTGCCTAAGAAAGTTATTATGATAATAAAATAAGAGATACTGCATCCAATATGAGCCTTCCATCGTGGTTAACGAGGAATATAACTTATTCTAATTGGGTGGAAATGTTATAAATTATCAACTCTGCTAGGACAAACTGCTTGTGCTTTCTCAGCAGAAAATGGGAGCTGTCCAGAGAACTCAAAAGCCAGTGAATTATGAATAAAATAAGTTTGCACAAGAGGTAGGATTATTTAATATAGCAGATATAAAAACATGTAAATGTACATAGAATCTGACAAAGTGGGGAAAATGCAGCTTTATTTAAATGCTTCTTAAAGAAATCGCATATTGCCTGGTACTCATGAAGACAAAAAGCTTAATTACTATATAATTCATGAAGCCTACTATATCAAACTATTTTACATCATTCTAACCCTTCAAACTGCATCTTATTATACCTGTTGTAATAAGCATTTTCTACAGTCTTCTTGTTTTCCTACCATTCCGAATGCTCTGAACTTTATAATGGGCTATATATATTTAACTTCAAATGTAGTTTATAGGTGCTGCTTGTTGCCCTAAAGTGTGTTGACATATTGTTTAGTTCCAGGCCTGATTGAATAACTATCTGATTCCCTAATATAGTTGTATTATGATATATGTCTGAGCAACACAATACAACCATAAAGTTGTAAAATATAGATGAACAGTCAACTGAATTTCACTCTCTCTGAACATACTGAAAATAAGTCTCTTCAGATAAATAACAGCCACAGAAGGAAACTTTACAAGGACTATGCCAGACACATATTGACACAACTTCCTTCCCCACCGCTTTTCTATCTATGCCTGAAACTAATAACTACCTGTATTTACAACATTACTGAATATACGGCATTTGTTCTTTGGTACATGATGTGAGAGGGGCATAGAGAGGCAACTGGCATTTTCATATGGTTGTGTTAAAGAAAATACCCGATTTTTTTGTTCGCAGCACTATATATTATACCTACAGTTTCATGTTCCCTTATTCAACAAAAAATGGTATTTACTTTTTATAGGAATAGCCATATTTTTTCAATGTCACTGCGAGGTAAGGACATTGATCAAGGATCCCATTCCTACGTGAAAAAAATCACATATTTTAAAAAGCATCAAGGACTAAAAAATACAATATATAATAATATGAAGATTATTCTTAAAAGTACATTTACCCTTACATCTGTCACTCAAATCCCCAAAAGCTAATATCAGAAACATTAGCTTTAGTGTGGCTTGCAACAAGCCAGTTTGCATGAATTAATGCTGCTCAATATGAGAATATCAATTACTAACAGTTCAGTTACTGCCTTCTACAGCTGAAAGCACAAAGTCTCACTAGATGGCATCACTCATCTCCATTTCCTAAGACTGCAATTATTACACGAATTGAGATATTATTTCTATAACTGAACCAGGCTTTTAAAACAGCCATAAAATCCGTTGTAGCCCATTACCACTTTCTTATATTTGATGAGAGTGATGTTTGCAAACACCTTTAAGCTCATACAAAACCAGGAGAAAACGTTGACAAAGATGCAATGCCAATATGGAAAAATACAGTTAGCTTGACTGTGAAAACGTTTTGGGGAGGGTCTAGAAACAAAAAATGAGTATAATATTGGCAGAGATAGAAGCAGTGATTCAGAGCAGGCATGTGCATTTCAGCGGAACCTCAATCCATTTCTGCTGGCTGAGTTTCATGCCCCTCCCAAAAACAGGTAGGTAGCTGAACAGCAATTTTTGGTCTGCAGCAGAAAAAATGTGGCAAGATCTGGCCCACTGACAGCATGGGGGGTTCCTGGGCTCCCCTTCCTGTCATTTTAGGGTTATTGGGATTAAAATGACCACACTTGGAGGACACTGTTAGCCCACCAAGTTTCACAATATTTGGGTCATCCCAAGTTTTAGAAATGCATTTTTTAAGAAACAAAATCTCCTTTAAAAATCCCCAAAATGTATCCCTCACTGGCCCCACCCTGTAGCTTCTCCAGGAGCTGCAGTAGGGCACCATCCTTTCCTGCCAAATGTCAAAGAAGCACTTCTTTATCACACAGCCCAATGCCCCACTGTGGTGTTATTTGTTCAGTTGTTTCCGACTCTTCGTGTCCCCATGGACCAGCCCACACTAGAACTCCCTATCGGCCATCGTCACCCCCACCTCCTTCAGAGTCAAGCCATTCACTTCAAGGATACCATCCATCCAACTTGCCCTTGGTCGGCTCCTCTTTCTTTTTCCTTCCATTTTCCCCAGCATCACTGTCTTCTCTCAACTTTCTTGTCTTCTCATGATGTAGCCAAAGTACTTCATCTTTGCCTCTAATATCTTTGCCTCTAATATCCTTCCCTCCAATGAGCAGTTGGGCTTTATTTCCTGAAGTATGGACTGGTTGGATCTTCTCGCGGTCCAAGACACTCTCAGAATTTTCCTCCAACACCACAGTTCAATGCTCCACAATTCCTCCACACTTTTTCCTTCACTAATAACAACAGCAAGCAACTTCTTCCAAAGCTTTTTGCATTTCTTGTTCTCATAAAAAATGATATGTTCTGGCAAAGTTTCTCCACAGTTTGAAGTCCAAAACTAAGTTTTGTAGTTCTTCTTACTACTGGCAACATCCAAAGAATTATTACTAATACTTATTATGATTATTTAAAATTCAGTAGGCAGAAAGCACAAAGAGAGAACATGTTTGCAAACGAATGAAATTATAGGTAGGTAACTAGGTAGTAGTCTTCTGAGAATGAGGCTTTTCTGTTTGTTTGCTGGGATTATTATTAAAAGTTATTTTCTGAAGGAGAAGGGAGGAGAAAAAGAAACTAAAGGGTGACTCAAGGCACTCAGAGCCACCCAAATATTTTAAAGAAAAGCACACCAAGAGCAAAGAAATGCTCTTTCTTTCTCCCAAGTTCCCAAACGCATGTGCTCACCCCACCCACTAAATAAAAAGAATCAAGAAAATCAAAAAGATTAAACGCTAAAGAGAGGCCAAGCCAAACCAAAAAATAAAGCTGAGAGCGAGCAGCAAGGCAATCGGACTGAAGCACCTCTCTAGAACCAGGATGCAACTGAGAGCAATGGAGGCGGTTTCACCTTTAAATAGACATAGCTTTTGTAAGTCTTGTCACAATATTCTTCTATTCTGATTGGCCCAACAGGCAGAGCTCACAGGGAAACACCGGGCGAGCACATGACAGCCTCTTTGCATGCTGCATGATGCTGAATAGGAGAGGAGAAACCGTGCCCAGCTACCGTGTGGCCCGTTTCGACCAAAACAAAAACCAAAAAAAAATCAAGGAGATTGAGCCCTTACTGTTACGGCCAGCCAAACAATCCGGATTGGCCGAAGGGAACAGACTAATCTGAATCCATGCACAAGCCTAGTTCAGAGCAGTTAGCATGAAGTGTAAGGGTATGTGAAGGACTCTGGAACAAAGGCAACAGAAGGCTAGAGGCACAATAGACAGTTTGATTCAAGGCAATAGAGCATGCATCCTCAAACTGTGGCCCTCCAACTGTTTGGGCCTTGAACTCCCAGAATCCCTGGCAATTGAACAAGCTTGTTAGGGCTTCTGGGAGTTAAAGGCCCAAACAGCTGGAGGACCACAGTTTGAGGATGCCTGCAATAGAGGAATGAAGTTCATGTAATTTATCTGGCCACTGCAAAAACTGAAAGATTACATGTCATCAGTTAATGACTGACTTGAAACATTACTTTACAGCCATAAGATTCGTAACGTATCCAAACTAAATAGTGAAATTAGTATCATATTAATATTGTACAGACAAAAGGGAACAACATTTTGTTACACTGCTGTCCTATTCAATGCCTACAAATCAGCCATGACTGCAATAAAAAGGTCAAATGTTTTAAAGTATGACCACATGCATCCCTGGTTTATGCTAAGTGCTACAACACTCCTCCAGCTATGGGCAACCATAGGCCATTTTCCATTCTCATTAGATCAGGGACAGATAATTGTTAGGGTTATGGAACCGCAATGCCCTCCCTAAGCGCAAGGTATCAGAGAGCTGCACCCCCTGCAAAAATAATTTATTTTTTTTAATTCTCAGGAAAAAGAATTCTTGGGTTAGGTTTAACATGGCAATGGAGTGTACTTTCCTCATACATACACCACACCATACGATGTCATTAACAACAGCGGCTCTCCCTTCATTTCTGGTTATGGAACAACTCATTACAATTTTTTTTTACTATGCAGTATTGCATATACTCCCAATTATCATATATGAGAACTATGCTAAAAGATATTTAAACTTTAAAATACTTCAGAGTTCATTTAAAAAACAATTAAAAGAACTACTACTTTGAAAAATACCAGATCGCACAATATATTACATTTTTGTGCTTTGAAGATGACTCACACATTTTTAAACACCACTTAATTTCCACTTATTTGATATCCCCTCATCCTCTGCAATAGTTTAATGATTACTATCTCTGATTAAATATTGTAGTCAAATACACACTATAAGACACTATAACACCACTGCTGGGTATACTGTGATTCACTTTAATACATAGTTCTATTCTAGTTTCAAATACTATTGGTAGGCATGGTTAGAAAATAAAATTATTTTTTCTAATCACAACTGTCTGAAGTAACTCTAAACATTTGAACAGCAATACTGCTATACAAGCTGAGAATTCCTTCTCCACAAATCTGAAAAACTCCAAAATTGTTTACATAGATTCTTTCTGATTATTCAATGTATACAAAGTTTGTTTATTGTGCAAAATTATGAAAATTGTGTATGAAACTACTTTCAGACTACATGTATAAAGTGTATATGAAGTGTAAACAATTCTCATGTTTAGATTTGGGTCCCATCTCCAGAATATTTCATTATGTACATATAAGCAAATAAGGGCATTCCCAAATCTGAAAAAAAAAAATCCAAAACTCTTCTGTTTTCTAGCATTTCAGATAAAGAGTGCCCAAACTGTATTAGAGTTGCCTTTATCACTGAGGTAATTAACCCCCCTCCCCAGCAATATAATAAAATATAAGTTTACTGTGTAATAGCTGTATTTTCAATATTATTTATTTAAACAATCTGTATTCAAATACACAAGTTTCCAAATCCAATGTAACAAAGTGACTTAATCCATCTAAGGGACATTAATCTAACTAATGATACGTTACTTTCTGCAAGATATAAACCAAATATTTTAAGTTAAAAAGACTGCCCTGATGTATCCAGCAGTCAGTTTAACAGCTGTCACACAATATAAGACTAGCTTAAACTGCTTTCTTCCTTTTAAGTATGATGTACTATCTAGGTAGTGACACTCATTCCAGCTACCCGCTGTTAGTGGTGAATATGGAGTTACGATTAAAAGATCCAGCATAAAAAGGAGCATGTGCTACATATCATATGAGCTTTGAACATATTCCCAAGCTTTGATTACTCTATATAAGCTCTTTCAATACCCTAAAATGATTTCCTTCCAAATTCAAGGACAGTGTATGATAGAAATTATAATCTGTTTTACACACTTGTAGATGTACTTTCCATTCATACAAGGTAGTCATACTCAATTTTGATTTATTCTATGGCATTTTTTAGTCTACACTATATAAATATCACTTCAGTATGATTTTACGGTAGCGATGTAAAGCCTGTCAGAGACTAAGAAGAGGTTTCCACAGGTATACCTTAAATAGGCCTACCATCTCCTGCATGCCCACTGACTTATGTTTTGAAGGCAGCAGAAGAGAAGTGTAATCACTGCAGATCTTAAAAAGCTAAGGAAGGCTAATATGTAAAAATACAGATAACTGAATAACAGATTAAAATGTAATATAAGAGCAAAACTATTTTCTGACAAAAATTACCATACACAGGAAAGAGAGGACTAATATCATAAATATTTTATTTCCCCTCCTTTCGAAAGAATAGGGATCACTTTACATGTAAAAGACAAGCATTCGTGTTATCCAAAAACCAACTGTTCTCCACATGTGCAAATGCATGCAAATAAATTTAGCAAACTAACAGATGCATGAGCAATTAATAAACCAATTACATACAATATATTCTTGAAACCCAAGACATTTAACATTTGGCTATAAGTACATTTAGCAAGCTTCGTGGTACATACATTAAATGTCAACTCAAAATATCTGCTTAAATATTTATCTTTAGTGGAACATGCATTCACATCAGACATGCCAGGAAAATCAAGCAACTGCCTCCCGGATGTTTCCACATTGCAATGATCTCATAAGGATTAGCTGATATACATCCAACAATCAAGAAACTGATAAGTGTCATTTAGTCAGGACTCATAAAAGCCCCAAACCAATAATTTGTATTACCTTCATTCTTATAAAAAAACAAAGGATTAGAATGAAAGTACACACTGAGGCTATGCTTTCCACACAGTGAACTGATCTGAAAAGCTTACATTGATAGCAGCTAGTTTAGACTTCATGGTCATAACCCTGGAATAAATTTAACACCTTCCATTATTTATTTACAAATTTATTCTCTGCCTTTCTAACAGGCATGCACCACTTACAAAAGCTCATGGTTTCGAAATGCATATAAAACAATACCTTCAAAGTTAAAAATACATACCAACTCTTTATCTGAAATGCTAGAGAACAGAAGTGTTTTGGATTTTGTTTTTGGGTTTTTTTCAGATTTGGGAATGAATACAATCCTTTAAGTGACATCATACTTAGCAGGCCACACTAACCAGACTACAGAAGTGCCTTATCTGACCAATAAACAACATTCAGAAAAGAGGTCACCTTTTCTGGGGTAGGTATTATACAATATGTGCAGCCACTGAAAAGGCCCTCTTTCACCTCCTGGTAGATGAGCAAGTGAGGCTTCCTGGAAGTTGAAGTCAAAAACACCTTGTGGGTGTTGGAACAGATAGGAACAACTGACCTGCTGAAATGCACACGGAATAGATTACGACTGATTTGTACAACAACACTGTCCATCCAGCACTATACTTGTTACTATGTAATTGATAAATTGCAGATTAGATATACACTTCAAAGACAGCTCCATCTAAAGCCTAAGCACACAAAAAGGACCTGCACATGAGCCCACACACTTATGTTAAGCCATACAGTGAAACTGAATCACATTTGAGCCTTCCTAAATATGATCCTCTCAACTCCTACAATGTAAATAGTCTACAGGCACACAAGTGAGAAAATCTACTACTTTTAATTCAAAACTTATAACAGCGGTTTCAGTTGTGTGACCACTAAAGACATGCAGACTGGGGGAGGGGGGGCAGTGAGAAGTGTTACAAAATATTTTCAAGAAAACAAAAACCTCACTTTGCAAGACAGATCTTTACACACTCTGCCAAAGATTCCCCCCCCCAAGAACTGCCCAGCCCCACTCTCACAAGCAACTTATATTCCAACATTGCTATAAACTATTTTTGACTTGTACTGAAAAAAAGTTGTTAGTCTGCAAACATAAGATGTGCAAACTAATCATCTGCAACATGAAATGCATTTGATGAAGTGGACTATAGTTTATGAAAAAATGTGGGGAAAAATATCTATCTTTGAGGTAGCACTGGACTTCCTTGGTTTTGCTGAAATAACCTAACATGGCTAATACTTTGGATACTGTAATATTAGGTATAGTTCCTTTGTAACCTATCAAGTCTCTAA
This sequence comes from Anolis apletophallus, assembly GCA_030556195.1. Classification (NCBI taxonomy): domain Eukaryota; kingdom Metazoa; phylum Chordata; class Lepidosauria; order Squamata; family Anolidae; genus Anolis; species Anolis apletophallus. The sequence goes on from JARBWK010000009.1 coordinate 86,950,920, forward strand.
AGTCATTGGAAGATGTACCCCTAGTATTACATGGGTCTGAAATCTGTTTGGGGAGAACATGAATTAAAGCTCTTCAATTATCCATTTCTGCTCTCTGAAGTTCCCTAGCAGCTGATGGAAAGCATACACAGACATTCCTTTATTTCCGATCTCCAGTATTCTCATGTGAACAAATCATGGTTGTACTGATGTAATCATACTGATATTTTGCATCCTGCCACCACCCTGCTCCCCCCAATATTTTAGTGTTGTTGTTATTTGGATGCCACCTGCAACCTTTTCCTTAAATGTACAATGTTTAGTTAATTACATAATTAATGCATAAAATACATTGATCAATTAATGAATAAAATACATTGATCATTGCTGCATTTCTAAATCTAAGTTATCTGTTTTGACCCCTTCCTTTTAAATCAGCAGCAGTGATGAACAATTTGTCCAAATGTTACTAGAGAACAACTGTAATCACCTCAAATGGCTTAGCTAGCATAACCATAGCATAACATAATCAGAAGTTATAGAAGTTACAGTCCAAGATCAAGTGAAGGGCCACAGCCTAGAAATTATCACATTCATCCAAAAAAAGACAAAAACTAGTTCAGACTGTGGTTCTCCATAACCCTCCTAAACAACTACCGTGTTTCCCCGAAAGTAAGACAGCGTCTTACTTTCTTCCCCCCCCCAAAAGTCCCCCTACGTCTTACTTTCGGGGTACGTCTTATATAACCCAAGACGTACCCCGTCGCCACGCCGCCGCCGCCGCCACGCCGCCGCAACCGGAGGTGTGCCGCGGCACACCTGCGGCACACCTCCGCGGCACACCTCTTCGCCAGGGCTCCAGGCAAGGGAGGGGGAAAGGAGCCAGGGGCGGGAGGAAGCGGCGACGCGTCACTGTGACGCTGCGATCCTCACCACGCCCCTGGCTCCTTTCCCCCTCCCTTGCTTGAGGAAAGAAGGGAGAGGGAAAGGAGCCAGGGGCTCTTCTCCCACCCTTGGAAGGGAGGAGGAAGAGAGCCAGGGGCGGGGAGAAGGGACGACGCGTCACTGTGACGCGTCATCGCTCGTCCCGCCCCTGGCTCTCTTCTCCCACCCTTGGAAGGGAGGAGGAAGAGAGCCAGGGGGGGAGAAGGGACGACGCGTCACTGTGACGCGTCATCGCTCGTCCCGCCCCTGGCTCTCTTCTCCCACCCTTGGAAGGGAGGAGGAAGAGAGCCAGGGGGGGGGAGAAGGGACGACGCGTCACTGTGACGCGTCATCGTCGTCCCCGCCCCTGGCTCTCTTCTCCCACCCTTGGAAGGGAGGGAGGAAGAGAGCCAGGGGCGGGGAGAAGGACGACGCGTCACTGTGACGCTGCGATCCTCACCACGCCCCTGGCTCCTTTCCCTCTCCTTCTTTCCTCAAGCAGGGAGGGGAAAGGAGCCAGGGGCGTGGTGAGGATCGCAGCGTCACAGTGACGCGTCGCCGCTTCCTCCCGCCCCTGGCTCCTTCCCCCTCCCTTGCCAGGAGCCCTGGCAAAGAGGTGTGCCGCGGCACACCTCCGATTGCGGCGGCGGGACGAGGTACGTCTTATATACGGGTATGGCTTATATAAGCCGACCCCCCAGACACCCCCGATACGTCTTACAATCGGGGGTGTCTTACTTTCGGGGAAACACGGTATTCACAAGTTTTTATTTGTATTGTTTATGTAAATTCAGCAAGTATACTAAGACATGCATTATGTGTTATGAAGATGTTTGTGAACACATTCTTCTCTACTGTGTTTCTGGGTTTAGTACCTTTAACAGCCTGGCACTGAATATTTGACGTAATCTACAGTTATCAACTATATTGATGGCACCAGATAAGCATATTTCCCCTGCCAAAAAGGGAAAATCAACACCTGAATTCAAACACTATTAACTACTTTAGCAAGTACTTGCAATGGTTCAGGCATCAAACACAGCCCCAACATGTTATATGAAATCAATCTGCTATGTATTAGTAGACACAAATCTGACTGCATGAAGACATACATGACACACACAAATGCATACCAGGCCATCAAAGATCCAATGAATTACTTCCAGCTTTCATTGCATATCAGCATAGCTCATGGTCAAAATATTTTACACTTATCTCAGATATAGAAATCAGCAAAGAGATCAGGGATGTGGAAATGGGAAGCAAAGATATTAAAAGCTAATCTGAATCTCAAATCTGTTGACATCAATATCATGTAGTATATATACAGTATATGTAACCTAGTCACCTACCATTTACATTGGATAATAACAACAGTGGACAAAATGTGGACAAAACCCACAAGAGCACTGGTAGTTCTTCTCTCAACAGAAGCAAAATAAACTGAACATGTGACTTTGTGACAAGTATTTAAAAGGTAAAAAGTAGTTACGAAAATTAGGAATAAAGTTTGATCAAGTAAAAAAATTCAAATATTTTTATTCTACTATATATTTAATGATATCAGCAAAGCAAATAGATAATACAGTTTAAACTGTTGCATTTTTTCAGAAAGTAACAAGATTAATTTATTGCCTTTCCTAAGAGTCCAGCATGGAGATAAAATACACTTCATTTCCCTTTTGGCCTACACCCATGTCATGCTGAGAAGAGGAGTAATGGCAACCATTAACAGCAGTTGATTGCTATAGCAAACCAATATTTCTGGATCTTAGTAGAGATTGAAGAAATGTAGTCAATAATCACTCTCCAGATACAAGTAATCTTTGGCGAAACAAAGCAAAAACAAAAGCTCACCGACAAAACACATTTTGTTCTACAACATTTTTAGTACACAACAAAATAATGCAGTTTATCTCATCCTGTTTTTAACAACTTCAGACAGCAGCTTGCCTAAAGCTATGCAATAATTGTGGCTGAGCAGTGAGTTGAATCCAGGCATCCTATCTCTAAACTTAACTCTCCTCACCGCTTTGGTTTGCTAATATTCTGAAGGTACAGTCTGCAGTTAGGAGGCCTTGAGGGAGTAAAACATCTAAAGGCTGGACCCAAAGTTTCTGTGAGTAGAAAGGTATTCATGTGGAACAAGAAGGCCACAAAATATTGATGCCAGTCATGATTTCTAGTGTGGTGGGTCGGGGACGATTCTTCTGAACCAGGCCTTCAAGACAGAAAAACATGTAAACTGACACCCATCTTCCTTAATTAGCTACATATCCAAGAGATGGATGGCTCTCCAAATTTCTATGAAAGTCATCAATACACTTCCATTCTCTTCTCAGCACTTCACCTGAAGAAGGAATGATGACCTGTCATTCCCACAAGCCAGTATCACAAAACAGGGTTTGTTCCTGGTTTATGATTCCTGGTTCATTTTAAGATGACAAGCAAGGACTGTCAGGTTAGGCAAATTCTAATTGTTGAATTTCTTGTTCTATTTAATGGCCCCAAAAGCAAATATAAGCTGAAAGAACAATGCACGTGCAGAAACAGACAGGGGTGCAGATTACAGGCATGGGAAAGAACGTATAACGTGGGATTTCTGAGTACAAAATAAGTGTAAAGAGAAAAAGATAAGGAGGATCAGGTTCACAATAATACAAACTGTACTAGGGGAAACCTGAGAAAGGAATAGGCAGAAACTGAAAGTTCAAAAATCTTGTGGATGTGCAAAAGAAAAAGAAACAGATGTGCAACCGTCCCAATAGGATAATGCAGCAGCTAGAAATGCTTACGAATATGAGTCCATGCAACAAGATGTGGACAGAAAAATGAAAGGCAGCATGTAAATATGTGGCCACATACAGTGCATGAAAGGGAAAATGTATTGTGGAGTTTTGAAGAAAATACAGTAATACTTCAGGAAATGAAAATGCAAAACAGACCTCACTGAGTTCTGCTTTTATTTATACAATGCTCTGAAATATAACAATTTTTGCAACTAAAGTTCCTAGAACATCCTGAAAAATGAATATTTTCCACATATCCATTTGCAAATGATTGGAACATCTAGTTACCTGGAAAAATGGCTGCAAGTTTAAAATTTGTTATAGTAAATATATGCAGCACACATATACACAACACTCCAGTTCTTTTGGATTTATTAGGATAACCGAAAAGGCCTGATTCAAAACACAGCAATTGCATGGGCAGCAGCAAAAGGCAACAAGAATGCCAAACATGATGAAAAGTAGCATCAGAGTAAAAGAGGAGGAACTGGGTAATGGTGCTTCCTAACCTGAAAGCCAAAGTTAGCTATTCTAGATAATTTCCATTACAGGACTTCTGCTTTTCAATGTTTATGGTTATTCAGTTGTACTACAAAATTTCATGGAAAACTGTGCTAAGAAAGTAGTAGCACAACTATGTTTTCCAAAGAGAAACATTTTGTACTAGCCTCAAAACATACAGAGACCAGGGGTCCCAATATCTTCAGAAGAAGAGATCTATAATTAACACTGCACACCTGGACCGTCATTATACTATACAATGAATTACAGAGGTTTCATCTTTAGGTTAAGAGGCATGAATACTAGTTATCAGACATAATGAATTTATCAGTTTATCCCTGGATATAACCAATGAACAGCTTCACTACTATTGCTCTGCAGCCTAAAATAACCTGAAAGCTATTCTCTTACATGGTAAAGGATGTTAGAGCTCTTTTGTGACTAGTATATCCTATATTTTAAACATAATTAATTTACTGTCCATTATTATACACTCAGTTTGCCTCATACCAAAATGGCTTGCTGTTCCTGAGCAGCAAAGATAAATTATAATGTATAAATTATAATTATGTTATATTGGCACACATTTCAAACTCCTTTCGATTTCCAACTTTTAGCCTCAGTATAAAGTTAGACCCTAATGAGTATGGTTGTAAGTAAGTGTGTGCCTCTGGAACACACATGTTCCTATGATATCCCTTTCCGCATACATAGACTGAAGGCCTGTAATCTATCTACTGTCACAATTAGTTTAAATATATTGTCAATAACTTATATTTGTTTGTGTACCACACTGTTCAAAAATTTCTCAACAAGATGCAGAACATGAACTTTACATGCAAATTTATGTAGTCCCTATGGTTGTTTCTGCAATATTTGTCGAGAAGAGCTTTTCAATTGTCTTCCTCTGTTTATCCCAAAATTCCAAACTGGGTGGAGGGTGAAGGCTAATATAACAGTGACATGTATAAGGGGAAATAAGTGAGTATACAGAAATAAGATGCATTATACTACACCAACTGTTTAAAAGACAAGCAATCCAAACTTGGATATTAATTACTTACAATGAAAAATATAAAATTTGTTAGTCTGTTTGTCAACAAAATCATTGTTATCTTCTACATATAATAGCTCATACTTTTTAAATTTACCTTTCTCATTAGATAGAAAGACCTGTGGCACAGACAAAATGGCAACTACTCAGAAAATTTTAAAATGTAGCCTATTTGGATCAAAAACACAGGTCAAGAAGAGAGAAATATTTCAACTAAGTAATTCCTACCTTCTTTTTAGTGAAACTGGGTAATTCTTACATTAGCAGCTACAACACATATTAGAAACACCAAGGTCAGACACTCCCAACTTTTATCAGTTCCTATTAATGTTGCTGTCCAATACCATAGCCATTAGATCCATGTACCCACTGTTTGAGATGAATGTAAGAAGGTATTCTCATTTTACAAGTACCATTTTATATAGGCAGTACTAGGGAGAAGTATGAAGTACAGCCTGTGACAGTCGCCCTCCATCCCACCCCTCATCATACTCCCATGGTATAAAGGCTTCTTCCTGAACTCCTGTGCTGAAACAACCAAAGGTATGGGGTACCACCTGGCCTGTGGTAAAGACTCATGGAAGTCTTAGATTCAAAGGAATACATCACCCAAAAGCTGTTCTGATACACACTCCCTAGCCCAAGCTGCATTCATTTGGCATTCATCCCTTTAGCAGAGTTCATAAAAGCAATACACTTGTGTGCGCATACAGTATGTGCATGCCTTCACACAGCAAACTGACTTACAGCAACCTCATGCATTTTCACAGGGTTTTCTCAGCCAGTTTATAAAGCACATCAACCCTTTGGCAAACCACTGAGAGAGTGGCCATGCAGAAAAGAGGGGAAGCATAGCTATCCCCCCACTTTTAAAAATTATTATTATAGTGTGGATGGCGCAAGAGGCTCGGAAGGCGGGAGAGGAAAGCTGCCCCCTACTCTTTATTCTGATTGCCCTGGAGACCTGAATTCAGGACTCAGAGGTCCATTCCCAGAACCCTTTATCAGCACAGCTGAGAAAATCAAAGTGTCTGGCTCCCACGCAGGAAGGGGAGAAACTGTATGTATGCACTGTGTGCACGCATATGCATGTATGTATATATATATATATATATATATATAATCCCAGCTATGTGTTTACATATTACATATGTATGGGAGCTATATATACATACTCACACACCAGGTATTTCTGTGTTCTCTCTCTCATATCCCAGTTATATGTGTGTTTACATATATACATGAGTGGGTGCTAAACACACACACACCAGGTATTTCTACGTGTTCTCTCTCTCTCTCATATTTATATATAAAATCCCAGTTATATGTGTGTTTACATATATACACATGTGTGGGTGCTAAACACACACACACCAGGTATTTCTACGTGTTCTCTCTCTCTCTCTCATATTTATATATAAAATCCCAGTTATATGTGTGTTTACATATATACACATGTGTGGGTGCTAAACACACACACCAGGTATTTCTACGTGTTCTCTCTCTCTCTCATATTTATATATAAAATCCCAGTTATATGTGTGTTTACATATATACATATGTGTGGGTGCTAAACACACACACACACACCAGGTATTTCTATGTGTTTCTCTCTCTCTCTCTCTCTCTCTCTCTCTAATATAGAATCCCAGCTATGTGTGTGTATTTACATATGTACGGGCACATATATATATATACACACACACACACCAGGTAGTTCTGTGTTCTCTCTCTCTAATATGTACTCCCAGCTAGGTGTGTGTTTAGATATGTACATGTTTGGGCATATACATATATACATACACACACGGGGTATATCTGTGTTCTCTCCCTCTCTAATATAGAATCCCAGCTATGTGTGTGTATTTACATATGTACGGGCAGTATACACACACACATCAGGTAGTTCTGTGTTCTCTCTCTCTAATATGTACTCCCAGCTAGGTGTGTGTTTAGATATGTACATATGTTTGGGCACTATATACATATATATATATACACTTACACAAGGTATTTCTATGTGTTCCCCCGCTCTCAAATATATAATCCCAGCTATGTGTATTTATATATGTACGGGCACTATACATATATACACACCAGGTATTTGTGTTTTTTCTCTCTCTCTAATATATAATCCCAGCTATGTGTGCGCGTTTACATACGTACATGTGTGGGTGGGCTCTCTCTCTCTCTCTATATATATATATATACACACACACAGATATTTCTGTGTGTGCTCTCTATACACACATACATATGTGTATATAATAAACTCCCGAGGCTGCTGGGGATGAGAATGCCGTGCAGCAGCGGCCGCCTAATCCCAGCTACTTAACCCAGCAGACCCAAGAAGCACCTTCGCCGACGGGGGTCTTCCGAAGAGTGGGGGAAAAGCGCACCTGAGGGGAGGGGGGTGAAAAAGGGGGGAGGCCAGAAGCGGCAACCTACCAATCCCCACAACCACCCCTTTCCTTCCTTCCTTCCTTCCGTCCCCTTCCTCCCTCCTTCCAGGTGGAGGCAAGTGCCTGCCCTCAAGGTCACACACCGCGGCGTGGGCTCAGTCCCGTGGCCCACTGAGGAAGAGGAGGCGCAGGCCCTGCTGCACCGGCGGGGGCTGCTCATCCTCCTCCTCTTTGCCTAATCCCCCGCGGGGCCTGCGGACTCCACCACCTGCGCCTCCCTCGCTCGGTCTCTCTCTCCCTGTCTCCGAGGGAGCCCCAACCCGACGCCGCCCTCCGCGCCCTTTCTCTCCCTCCGCCTCAACCATGCTTACCTCAGGTTCCTCCACGCGCTGCTTTGCCTCGCCTCGCCCGACCAAACAAGCAAGCAACCGCGGATCCCCCCCACCCCACCCCGGAGCGAGCGCCCGAGCCGCCGCCGCCGCCGAGTCCGCCTGCGACCGGGGAGGGAGGGAGGGCGGAGGAGGAGAGAGGGAGGGAGGCCCCGCCCTCGGCAGCAGGCTCCCCCGCCAAAGCGCCTCGCCCTCGCCCAGCCGTGCGAGGCGGCGTCCTTTTGCCCCCCTCTCAGGACCCGTAACAGAAGCGCCGGCTCTTCCTTGCCTTGCCGCCTCCAGCCACAAAAAAGGAGGCGGGGCCACGGCTGTTCCCTCCACCTCCACCTCCACCTCCCTCCCTCCCTCCCACGCGCAAAGGGGAACAAGGGGTCGCTCCAACCTCTTCCACTCACTTTTTTTTTTTTGCTTCTTCGCCCACCTCAGGCAGGGTTCCGAGCGTGGCCCAGTCGGCGTCACGTGACAGGGTCGGAGGAGGAGGAAGCCCCTCGAGGGCACGGAGCCTTCATGGGCGTGAGGAGGAGAAGAGGAGGAGGAGGGGCGGGGGGGGGAGAGAGAGAGAGAGAGCGCGAGCGAAAGGGGCGGGGTTTGGGATGTGTGCCCGAAAGGGGCGGCGCGCGCTCCCTCCTTCCCCGCCTCCTTCCCTCCTTCGGATTGGCCGCCCTCGCCTGACGTGCTTGTTTCCATGACGTCAGTGGGCCGGGCCTAGGCATTTGATGGGGCCCGGCGGGCTTCGGGTCGTTGACTTTGCTGGGAGCGCGGTGAGGGGGGCGCTCTCTCTCTCTCTCTCTCCTTCTCTCTCTTTGACCACGCTCCCACTCGCCCCCGCCTCACGGCAAGGTTGAGATTCGCGGGGGGAGCGCTCTCGCCAGCAGAGCGCGCCGTCGGTTGCTTGTCAGCGCGCGCGCGCTCATATGAGGGAGGGCGGGGGGGGGGGGGTAAGGTAGGAGTTGGTCACTTCGTGGATGGAAAGCCTTCGGGGTCAAAACGACTACAAACGCGCAAATCCCTCAAAAGCGGCGCGGCGGCGGCAGCAACTCCTGTCAGCAGGCAAAGGTTGATGCGGAGGAGACAGGCAGGGCGTGGGGGCTCCTTCTCCCTCAAGCCTCCTTTCCCCGCCCCCTTCCCCTAAGAAACCCACATTCGGCTGGCATCGCGGGGGAGCAGCTGCCGTCGCCTGGCGTCTCTCCCCTCCGTCAGAACCGAGATGACGAATCGCGGCGTGTTGAGTCACGGCCTCGCCTTCCCGAAGCGCTTGCGCCCGAGTAGGACGTAAGAACCCCGCGGAGGGCAGCCATCCGCCTCCTCTTCCAGGGTCCGCCAACGTCAAGGCCTGGGCCCAACTTGAGCTCCCCCACCATTCCTCACAGCCCCAGGCCCCTGCCTTTCCCCCCTCAGCCGCTTAAGGTCTTTCCAAGTGGTGTCAAACTGCGTTAATTCTACGGTGCGGATGCACTGTCAGGCAGGTTTCACGCCCAGCAACGTCACAGTGCAGTCCCAAACCCAGAGACGCCTCTGAACAGTCAAAACACTCGATTCTGGGGATGTAAACAATACAGGTTCTCCCCAAAAGGTTTGGGACAAGAAATGTTTGGGATTATCGGTGCCCCCCCCCCCGATTTTGTATATACAATGTCTTAGACCAGGGGTGCCCACACTTTTTCATCATGCGAGCTACTATGTGAACAATCAAGTTGAAAAGATCACCTGTTGTGCATGTGAGCGTGCGCGCACGCTCCTACTGCAGCCTTCCGTCCGCGCGGGGCTTCTTTCTTGCCTGCCCATGAACTCGCTGCCGCGCGCACCCGCGAAGGAGATCCTCCTTGCCTGCGCGCGCACTCACTCTTAATGTCTTCGTTGTCTTCCTCCTTCCTGCTGCGTGCTTTCGCGAGGCAGGAAGTCCCCATCCCGTCCTGCTTCTTGCGTGCACAGCAGGCCCCTCCCACGCACGCAGCAGGAGGGTATTTATAGGCGCACCTGCCAGTGCTCCGGCCAGATATGCCCCCAGCAGCAGCAACCAATGGGCGGTCATGTCACCACACCGTGCGTGGCAAGACGAGCGCCAGGGCCCGCCCACTAAAGCCTCATTTTGGCAAAAGAAGCCCCGCAAATGCGGCAGCAGGAGCGCACGTGCGCGCGCATGGCAGGAGCGCGCCATCTGGCTGGTGAGGCCCAAAGATCACCTGGAAGAGGGCCGAAGATCAACTAGGTGCTCCCGATCACCATAATGAGCACCCCTGTCTTAGACCCATTACTAACAATTAGGGTTGCCACTTTTTGATATAAGAAATAAGGGACATTTACATAAAAATACAGGATTTTTTGCAAAAATAAGGGACACTTCATAAAAACTTGAAAATCAAACGTTAGGCAACCCTAACTACACTCCTTTTGATGCAGCCTTGGCTTTTTCAGCTGCGGCATCACACTGTTGACTGATCTTTAGACTGGGGTCTAACAGAATCCTTTCGCATGCATTCAGGGCAATATCATCTACTTTGGCCATTCTGCAAGAAGGCACAACCCAAGCCCTCCTGACAGATGCCCGTCTGGCTCAAAAGCCCTCCAGAGACCCCCACCCGCCTCTCAGCCCCAGTGTGGCTGTGATTTGTGTGCCTGGCAGGGGGTCACTTTCCTTCCTCTCCCAGCGGTCAACGGTGAAGGCAGCCCCGCGGTTGAGGTGGGCAAGGGCATGGCAGACCAGGCTCTGGGTCTCCATGATCAGCAGCTCCATCCGGACCTGCATCTCCCCGTGCTGCACCTGCAGCTCCCTTAGACCGCTCACCAGCGGCGCCATGAAGACTGGCAGGCCCCCTTCTCCCTCTTACTTTTCCTCCTCCTCCTCCCCGCGGGAGCAAAGGCTCTTGGGAAATGGAATCCCGCTCCCAAAAGGGCCACACATGCCTCTCAATCAAGAGGAGGCAGCCGTGGACTACAATTCCTGGCCTTGCACGGGGAGGTGAGAGGAAATGGGAGGAGCCAAAAGGGGTAGCAGGATGGAGGAGGAGGAAGATGGAAGTATGTGTGTATATGTACTGGCCCAGCCTCGCCTCATGGTGCGACCTGTCCCGTCAATAGAAGAGCTGAAAATAAGGGACAGGAGCTGAAAATAAGGGACACGAAATTTGGGGCCAGAATAAAGGACAGTTGGCAACCCTACTAACAATGGAGTCTCAGGTCTCCACTGTTGGCAAAACTGCCTTTTTCCATCTGCGGCAGGCTAGGCGGCTGGCCCCCATCTGTCTAGAGACGACTTAGCCACGGTGATCCAAGCCACAGTCATCTCGAGACTAGACTACTGTAACGCCCTTTACATTGGCCTGCCCTTGTCTTAAGCTCGTCCAGAATGCCGCTGCGCGAATTCTTGCTGGGGTGCCAGTGAGATATCATATAACTCCCATCCTTCAGCAGCTTCATTGGCTTCCGGTCGAGCACCAGATCACTTTCAAGGCCTTGTATGATCTGGGGCTGATGTATCTGAGGGACCGTCTCGCCCCCTACCAACCCCAGAGATCACTCCATTCTGAAGATCTGAACCTTCTCGAAGTGCCTAGTTTCAAAACCATCCATTTAACATTTACTCGGCGCAGAGCCTTTTCTGTTGTGGCGCCATCTATTTGGAATACCTTGCCAACCGAAGTTCGTGCCTTGCAAGATTTGCCATCTTTTCGCAGGGCATGCAAAACCTATTTGTTTCGGTTGGGATTTGATTGTTGAAATTTATAATTCTGTTTTAGTTTAATTGATGTTTTATCTTTGTTTTATGCTCTTATGTGGACTGTGAGCCGCTCCGAGCCCTTGGGGAGTGGCAGCATACAAAACCAAATATTAAATAAAAAATAAATAAATGTTCCCCGCTACTTCGCGGTTCGCTTTTTGCAGACTTGCTGTTTGCGGATTTTTGTCTCCCAGTTTATGAATGGTTGCCGTTCCCGGGAATGGCGTTCTAATCCCTCCTCCTGGCAATGATGGTGAAACGGGTGTCCCCTCCTCCTCAGGAGAAAGGCCGCTAATCAAGAGAAATTGCAAAGCAAAGCAGAGATAGCTAGCAAAAAAAGGTGTTTGGTGCCTTTAAATCTCTCCTTGCTTCTGCCTCACCCTCGGAACTCGATATACATATATGGCATCCCTACTTCGCGGATTTTCACTTTTCGCGGGTGGTCCTGGAATGTAACACCAGTAACAAGTGAGGAAACACTGTATATATATTATACACACACACACAAGGCACCCAGTGCTGCATCTTGCTGACCAAAAGGTCAGCGGCTCGAATCCAGTGTGCCAGGTGAGCTCCCACTGTTAGGCCCAGCTTCTGCCGACCCAGCAGTTCAAAAAATTGCAAGTGTGAGTAGATCAATAGGTACCGCTTCTGCAGGAAAGTAACATAGTCTTGGATTATGGAATCCAGGATAAAAGGCCTCAACTTGTGCTTGGGGAGAATGAAGCTGCTTCATCATATTTCATTTTTGTTTATTTACCTTATTTGTATCCCGCCTTTCTCACCCGGAGGAGACTCAAGGCGGCCTTACAACAGGCAGAAATTCAATGCCATACATAGCATGTATCAAATAAACAATTACAATTAAAACCAAACAATTAAAACATGAATTATTAAAACATCAATTAAACACACGCCACCCAAAACATAATCCAGGGTTATTCCATTGATTCATGGTAATTTATTGCACTGCTCCAGATTGTACTGTATTATTGTATTATTTGCTGTTGTGTTTTATTATGTGTTATTGGAAGCCGCCCCGAGTCCCCTTGGGGAGATGGTGGTGGGGCATAAATAAAGTTTTATTATTATTCTCCAATTATTTGTCAAAAGCTTGGTCCCAAAGCCACATCTTGAGTGTTTTTCCTGAAGGCCAGGAGACAAAGAGCTGATCTGATTTTGTTAGGGAGGGAGTTCCACAGATGAGGGGTCACCACTGAGAATGGCCTGTCTCTCGTCCCCACCAGTTGCACCTGCGAAGGAGGTGGGAACGAGAGCAGGGCCTCCCCGGATGATCTTAACCTCTGAGATGGTTCATAAAGGGAGATAGCTCAGATAATTAAGCTGGGCCAGAACTATTTGGGGCTTTATAGTCTCAAGCCAGCACTCTGAATGGTGCTCGGTAGCAGACTGGCAGCTAGTGGACCTGGTGTAATGGGGTTGTGTGCTCCCAGTACCCCACTCCGATGGGCAATCTGGCTAGCGCTATTGGACCACTTGAAACTTCCAAACAGTCTTCAAAAGTAACCCCACATAGAGTGTGTTGCAGTAGTCTATTCAGGATGTAACCAGATGTATCTCCTGCAATCTGACCTAGAAGTGAAGGCAGTTCATTGAATAAGTTTGTTAAAACATGCTTCCTATAATGATCTTACATTGTTTCTCAGTGAGTCCTAGCCTTCTGGTACTTAAGCAAAATCTCCTTAGATCCTTAATTTGTTTAAAGGATAAGATGAATTTTTGCAGTCATGGTTTTATATAAAGAATACTGTTTTTTCAACTAGTTTTCCTGAAGATATATCAGGTGGTTTCTCACAAAGATGATTTTTTCTGACTACAGAAATGTGTGAAAGAGCTGTGTCATAGCATCAAATATAAGAAAACATTTTAATTTTTTTAAAAAAAATCCTTTATTCCCTTTGACCTTGTTGATAAAGCAAAAGATGGGGAAATGCCACTGAAAAAAGAACAGCACTGCTCCCTATTAAATTAGGCATTTGGCAATACGTGAATGGATTATAATCACCTGAATGTTCAAAATTTCAGATCCATAATTAACTAGAATGAAAACATTCCAGTAGAGAGCATGTAATACAGATCAGGTTGTTACCTTTAAGTAATTTTTGACTTTTGCCTAACAAAATGTTCTTAGCAAAATTTGTTCAGATGGGCTTGCCTTTGCCTTCCTCTGAGGCTGTGAGAGTGTAATGTGACCAATCTCACCCAATGGGTTTCCTTGGCTAACTGGGGATTCAAACCCTGGCCTTCAGGGTGATAGTCCAACTCTCAAGGACATCTGGCTGGCTCAATCTTAGTGTTACACCATTATGTGGGAGCTAGCATGGTGTTGTGATTTGAATATAGGATTAGGACTCTGGGAGACAAGAGTTTGGATGCTTGCTCAGCCATCACAATCACTTGCTGTCTTTGGACAAATCATCTTGAACTCGGAGAAAGGCAAATCTTTTCAAGAAATCCTCATGACATGTTCATTTTAGGGTTGCCATAATTCATAAATAACTTGAAGGCACACAACAACAGCAGCAAAAACACAGAAGAAACTTTAAAAAATCTCACTAATGTATAATCTAGCAATGATGCATATGTTCATACTTTAAAACTAGTATTTTAAAAGTTGATGAGCAAGCCCAAACAAACCTCCTGTTTTGTTTTCTGATCATATCATCCCATCTTCTTCTGTTCAATCATAGATCTGAGTCTGGTGCAGTTAGGATGCTTAAGCCTGTAAATTGCAATGGCCTACATCCAGTAGCTAATCCCAGTTTAAGTGGGCCCATTGAATTAATGTAGCTTATTTTAATATTTTATTAAATTCCCACTGTGTCAGTATGTCTAGCAAGAATTAATTGGATTGGGGCCAATGAGTTTAAAGATGGCTAATTCAATTGGACTTGGGCCTCAGTTGGACCACTTCCTTTTGCATTGCATCTATACATACAATATGGCATTTGTGACTATGTTCAAGGCCATTGTGCTGTGAAGGAAGAGCAAGGCAAGCTTGTGCGGAGCTGTAGGGTCTGAGTCCCTATAAACAAATGAGTCTAAAAGATCTTATCAGTTCCAGCATTATTGCTATGTTATTATTTGTTTGGCTTGGTCTCATGCTCTGTCACTCTTGTTTGACATAAGTTTGACACTTTTAAAAAGTCCTTCATTAAAGAATGCAATCAGACAGGAGGAACCACTGCAATATTTGTTTCCTGTCTGAATGCAGCAAAGTATTACCTCACAGTTGATATATTTAGGTCAATTGAAAAAAAAATCAAAACAATGAAACAGATGCATCCTGCAGACTAAATTATGGGATTTTCTTGCATGTCTTCCCAGTATGAATAAAATACATCCTCAGATCATGCAAAATTCTTTTTCAATCCCTCTGCAGCTCAGTGTTCTCATTTGTACTGACCATTGTAACTCGGCAAGACTTCCCCAACATTTGAAAACTGCGTTTGAAGAAACAGTTTTCTGACTCAAGCAGATTTGTTCCGCTCACATCTCCTAGCTGCCAGATATTTTATTTTTTCTTTCTACTCGAAATAATAAAGAGTCTGATGGCAACTTAAAGGCTAACCATTTTTATTTGACATAAGATTTCATGGACTGCAGACCATTTTATAAAATATAGTATAAAATTTTGACTTACTTGGCAGGTATTTAGCCACATGCTTCAGTGGACAAGATATATTCAAATGCACAAGAGATGTTCAAATGCAAAAGATACAAACATTGCTAAGTGTTTGAACAATAGTTCTTTTACAAGTTGTTCTTAAAGATAATAGAGAATCCTATCACAGACAAACATTGAAAAAATAGCCAGACTTTGTGCAAACCATAGAGCCTAATGGAAATAATGAAGTTTTTTATCGACTCCCTCAAAGAAGATAAACAATTGGCATACAGATTTTCTCTACCTTAAGGCCTTAAGTATAAGGATGACTTCTTAAGAGGCTTTAAATATAATGGCAGAACCTGACTAGAAAGGTGAATTATTACTTACCTGCATTATAGAGGAGTCTGTAAGTTTTGGTTACATGCTGTTTGTTCCACATTGTACAGATTTTGACAAGGTAATTTTAGGTTACAGAGTAAACTTTGGGACTGCTTTTTAGTGACATCAGATCTACATTGATTAAAACAATTTGTTTACCATGTATCTAAGTTCAGTGTAGAACATTGTAGAAACAAAAACAAATCCTTTATGTTTTTATATGCCGTAAACCACACGCCTATCAAGTGATGTGTTTGTACTGTGAGGAATTTTGTAGCAGAACTATACAGAGACATGCAGATAATGAAACCATAGCCACAGGAGCCTTAATTGCTAACACTTTACTCCTATTTACTTCATTTTAACAAGTAATCTAGCACTGTATATGTCTTGCCAATAAATAAGATTTAAGAAAAACAGTAGAGATTAGTTGTGCAAATCAGTACAAATCCTTTCTTAAGCTTAGTACAGAAACAGTGCTTATACATCAGCACTTTTAAAGACATTCCCTTCAGTATTTCTGATGTGAACTTGTAATCATATTATAAAATCTGGAAGAAAAAGTGCTATCAGATTAATTTGACAAGGTTGCCTCAGCCTTCTTTTATTACTCCTTTATTACCCTGCAATAGTGGGCAGAGAAAAGGGTTTTATCACATAATGCTTTCCTCTTGAGAAGGTGGGAGTAGAGATTACTGTCTTCATGTTAGTTTCTTGTCAGCAAGAATAGTTTGCCATAATTAATTGCTACATGAAGTAATTTACTCCTTTTCTGAGCTAAGTGGGTCTCTAATAGTCAAAATGCTTCTTGCAATGTCTCCTGGGGAGGTACACTATGGTATGAAGCCTTGTCTCCAGGAAACTCTCTTGGAAATACAAATAGAGTCCCCCTTATATGAAATGCTTGGGACCATACAATTTTCAGATTTTGGGGGTTTTGGAATTCGGAATATGTGTATTTGCACATACATTGTGAGTGAAGGAAAGGAGGCCAGTCCAGCATCAGCTGCATTTTTCCTGAAGTAACCCTGACAGGAAAGAGAAAAAGGGGAAGGCGAAAGGACTTCACTTATAAAAATACACATGCAAAAAGCAGACACTTTCCTATCTGTCAGCACACTTTCTGCCAATTTAGCAAAGTAGCCAGAAAGGAAGGGGGGAATGCTTTCTCCTTTATTATTCTTTTTAATTATCTCTGGGTTCAATACAAGTGGCAGCCGATAGGATTGCTTCATGCTTGCCTTCATACGAGTAGTCTGGTTTGAAGCCACTATTGTCAGGTTGTGGATGTATAACTAACCCCCTTTCCTTAGAGGCAGCGGTCTTTGGAAAGGTTTGGAGTATTTAAGATTTCTACATAAAGAAGACCTATTTGTGCCACTGTATAGGGAAGCTACATGGTATGGTAGTGCCACTCTTGAGCAATCCTATTCATTTCAGAGTGATTTGCACAGGGAAATATGTCAATGGTTTTCAATATTACCTTTTATCATCACATTGTTTAAAAAAACCCAAACAACTAACCATAGATTATTGTCTTCTGGGTATTTCCTGACTCCATGGGAATTTGCATGTGTTTCCTGAGGTTAAAGAAGTAAAGACTATTCCACAATACCAAAAAACTCAGAGCCAGTAAATGTGTATTCCCATGTTGTGGAATATTTGTTTCAGCAAAAAGGTGTAAGCAGCTAAAGCTCCCAAATGAGTGCCATTGCTATTTTTAACTTAACAGAAATAAAGGTGGGGTGGAAATCTTTAGCCAAGGCTGTGCAACAAATACAGTGTGGAGGTCCAGAAGCCTAGCTAGTTATCCCTGAAACATTGTTGTTTTTTTATTTTAAAAACTTCAAATACATAAGTGGGTGCACAAAATATTGCGTTCACTTGCTTAGACGTAGTAATGTCTTGAGAATGGGATGCCATAATTTTGTCCAAGGCTTTTTGTTGTTCATAATGCACTCCTGCCAGAAGCAACAAACACAAGTATGCCTTTCTCTCAAAGTGATGCCAAGATGTTTCATACTTTGTCTTTAGTTGGATTCCTCATCTTCCATGTTCTCAAGAAAGAACATTCCTCTCTATATATTTCATACATTGTGTGTCAATTAATACTTCTTGTGAAGAGTCATTCAAATGTTTTTCATACAGTGTTTTGTTTGCATCCTTTGTTTGGCCCCTTGTGTTTCTGAATGATATATCTGGATGCTCTAAAAATCTCTCTGTGAATGTCAGGTTCAGGTCTTTCCACCACTTCTTCTAATATGCTAGTTTCTTTGTTTGGTCCTCCTTGGACAGGATAAAATGAGTATATACAATAGAGTCTCGCTTATCCAACATAAACAGGTTGACAGAACATTGGATAAGCTAAAACATTGGATAATAAGAAGGGATTAAGGAAAAGTATTAAACGTCAAATTATGTTATGATTTTACAAAGTAAGCACCAAAGCGTCATGTTTTACAACAAATTGACAGAAAAAGCAGTTCAATACATGGTAACATTATGTAGTAATTACTGTATTTACACATTTAGCACCAAAACATCGCAATGTATTGAAACAGCTGTAGATCTGGGTGGGAGGCAAACTGTGTTGGATAATACAGAATGTTGGATGAGCAAAGATTGGATAAACGAAACTCTACTGTACTTGCAGCCCTCCCATCCTTCAGCAGAGGGCTAACTTATTTCTCAGCTGAGTATTCTTGCCAGCTTTCTGCATTATGTTTCAACCACATAATGGCATGACACTTTTAAAGCTAATGCATTAAATTGTGCAAGGCAAAAACAAAAATTTCCTAATGGCAAAATGAAATATATTTCTAAAATAACCGTTGTTCCAGATGTTTTTTATCTGTACTAACAAAAAATCCAGCTATATGGCAGCTGGCTGAAACTTGAAGACATTTGTTTGGAATGCTTGAGTTGCAATGTCATAAAATAGCTATCCTATAAATCCAGTTTGGTGTGGACTCTGTAACAGAATATGACAGCGGAGTATTATAATGTCCCATCTGGTAGGATTTTTTTTTAAAAAAAACTTTCTTAGCCAAACAGAAGTATATACAGTATAAGCTGGAGAAAACTTGTGATATAGTCTGATTTTTTTGTAATTAATTTTTGTATAAATTCTATATGAAGAAATGTTCCAGCCTCAGGAAACAATCCATATGTTAAAAATTAGCATGTTCTTTCATACCTTCTGCAGTACTTTCTAAAACATCTTCTTTGTGGAGGAAAGTAACAATCGTAACCAACATTTCCTTGAAATATTTTCTGCCTTCAAAATTATATGTTAATGTTGAAATTGTTCTAAAGCATGAAAGCTCAGCTGGGATTTTTTAGAACTGTTCTAGCTTCACACAGGTAGCTTCCTAGCACTGGAAGTGAGTTATAATTCCCAGAACCATAGCTTTCATTATAAAGTTTATGGACCAACAATGCAAACAAACAAATACCATTTATGAAAAGAGATAACTGAGAACTTCCACAAGTTTAGAGACCATTTATTCAAGATTTTCTTTTAATTACCAGCAATGGCATACCTAATCAATTCTCATGTATTGTTCTACAGCAGGGCTGTCCAACTTCTACCGGACCTGTGGCCGGAATTCCAGTTACTGATGACCTGGGGGGCCGAAGGGTCTGCCTCCGCCCTGGCTCCGCCCCTCCCTGGCTCCACCCCAGCTCCGCCCCCTCCCCGGCTCCGCCCCCTCCCTGGCTCCACCTCTGCCCCGCCCCCTCCCCGGCTCCGCCCTCTCCCCGCCTTGGAGGTGTCTGTGGAGGACACCGGGGCTTTGACTTGGAGATAGAGATGAACACCAAAATCCCAGTCTCAAGTCCCAGTCCCTGCTTTGAACTGGATTATATTGCAGTGTGGACTCAGGGCCCTTCACACAGCCATATAACTCAGAATATCCAGGCAGGAAACCCCACAAAACCTGCTTTGAACTGGATTATATTGCAGTGTGGATTCAGGGCCCTTCCACACAGCCATATAACCCAGAATACCTGCTTTGAACTGGATTATCGGAGTCCACACTCATATAATCTGGTTTAAAGCAAATAACATGGGATTTTATTCAGATGTGTGGAAAGGAAGTCAAATAAGAAGCCAGGGCCCTTCCACACAGTCCTATAACCCTGAATGATAAGGCATAATATTCATTCTGCCTCTGCTAATAATAATAATAATAATAATAACAACAACAACAACAGGTTCCTGGAGTAGGAGACCTCCAAGGGCCATCCAGGGCCATCCAGTCCAATCTCCTTCTGCCATAAGGGGAAAACACAATCAAAGCATTCCTCACAGATGGCCATTCAGCCTCTGATAATAATAATAATAATAATAATAATAATAATATAATAATAATTACAATGGGTTCCTAGAATAGGAGACCTCCAAGGGCCATCCAGTCCAATCTCCTTCTGCCATAAGGGGAAAACACAAAGCATTCCTCAGCCATGTTGAATCAAACCTAAACTCTCATGAGAGCAACAGAAAGTACTGAACCTTGAGTTTGGGAGTTGTAGTTTTCCTCCATCCAGAGAGCACTGTGGACTCAAATAATGATGGATCAGGACCAAACTTGGCACGAAGCCTCAGGAGAGGAGGAAGCCGGAAAGGGAATGAATGAGCACCCCCCCCCTGCTCCGAACTCGGCCCTGCCCCTTTTTCGCTCTGGCCACGCCCCTCTCACGTGCACTCTCTCTCTCCTTCCCTCTTTCCTTCAGGAGGTGGAAGGGGGAAGGAATGAAAGGGGGAAAGAGAGAAAGAAGGAGGGAGGGAGAGGGAGAGGGGGGGAGGGAGGGAAGTAGGAGGAGGAGGAGGAAGAGAGCCTGCTCCTCCTCCCTGCCCCGCCCCTCCCCCCCCGCGAAAAAAAATAAATAAAAAATATTCCAAAAAAATATTCCAAAAATATATTTTTTTTAAAAAAAATTAATCTTAAAAGGCAGATATCTTGCAGGAGGGTAGGGGGCCGTGGGGAAGGGGCTGGGGGGCCGTATACGGCCCGGGGGCCGCCAGTTGGACAGCCCTGTTCTACAGTTTATCACTAAGGTGGGAGTGAAAGAGAAGTCAGAAAGAGAAGAAGCAGATACTACAAGGCTGAAGTCATAAATAATATCCTTTAAAAAGAATAAAGTTGCATTTACCTGGAATAAGATCTTTTAAACATAGTGTGACTTGTGTCTGAATAAACATACATAGGATAATATTATAAATTGCTTACATGCTCTTAGCATTTCAGTTTTGAAATATCATGTGCTTATTTTTGAGTTTGTAACCATGGGAAACAGGTTACTCTGATTATCCTATTCAGTATGATTTTCTGTGTCATTCTTATATTTGTGCATGAATACCATGTGGCTGGTTCTGTTTGATTCCTTATGACCATTATCCTACCCTTAGCATATATCAATGGACAATATTACATTTTCATACCTTAAAGTGACTTGGGGGAGGAAAGGAATGGCAAAGTCCAGGTTTTCTCTTGGAAGATACGAGAAACCTACTGTGTTACTATTCATATGAATCATTTATCTAACAATAGTTTTGTATCAAAGGCTTGAAGGAACATAAAATGGTACAGGCTGTGCCTAGTGAGCTTGCAATCAACATTTGACACTCAATAAAATAAAATGGCTGATGGAAATCAGAGAGGGAAAGTGAAGTAAAGTAAAATAGTGTGGTAGAAACGAGCAAGTTGAGAGTATCACTGAATAATTTTATTATTTAAAAGTATCAGTAAGTATTGATATACTGTCCCAAACAAATATACTGTCCCATAAAGTGCTAACATGACCGTCAATAGGTCCCGGAGTTTAATAATTAAGGTACTATTTGTGGTCAAAGGCTTGTTTTAAAAGCCATGTTTTCAGATGTGTCCGGAAAACTTGGAGAGTGGGGGCTAGCCGGATCTCTTTAGAGAGAGCATTCCTAAACCGGGGAGCCACTACTGAGAAGATTCTCTTCCTCGTCCCCACCAACTGTGCTTAGGATGGAGGTGGGACCAAGAGGAGGACCTTCCTGGCAGTTCCTCATTCTGTCCTGACCCCTAACCATAACATTATTTTTGTTGCTGCTTCATAACTTCATCCCTTAGAACTGTCCACATTTGCGTGACAATGTTCTTCAGAGTACAGGCTGTCCCTGAGCTACAAATGACTCCTAGTTAAGGACGGGGCTGAGACAACAGAGAGGGAAAGGAATCTATCCTTCAGAAGGGAAGTTCACTCCCAAAAGGATTATCAAAGGGTTATCTCCAATTCTTGTTTCCAAGTTTTTCAAAATCAAATTCTCACAGGAATGGAAAGTGAGGTGACATCTTCTAAACAGGGGCACAGACAGCAAAAGAAACACCACAGGAGTGTCAATTCTTCCCTATGCTACTCAAAGCTTATCTCTCTATCTGTGTGTATGTATCTGGAGTTGCACTTAAGAAATGTACCTATTCTGGTTTACATACAGATTCAACTTAAGAACTAATCTATAGAACCTATCTAGTTTGTAACTTGGGGACTGCCTGTATCCCTTAAAGACAAGGGATGAATTTACAAAGACTTGAACAGGGATGTGGATGAGAAAGTCTTTGCTTTAGAGGTAGGCTGCTCTGATGTGACTTCAAACCAAACCTGGCTTTTGGAAATTTTAGGCCAAAATAGTGAACCAGATTATGTTCACTATTGCAGTGTTTCCCAACCTTTTTTGAGCCGCAGCACACTTTTAACATTAAAAAAATTCGGGGGCACACCACCAACCAAAATGACACAAAATGACACTCTAACACAGTAAAGAATGGTTGGGGGTTGGTGGCCTGCTGGAAGCAGCTCCTGGGAGTGCCAAGCCGGGGAGGGGGCGGAGCCAGTCCGTGCCATGCCCTGCCCCCTCCCCCCGGCTTCAGCTCTCCCAGCAGCTGTTCCAGCCTTGAGGGGGCAGTGCCAAGGCAGTGGTGGCAGAGCAAGCACAATGCTGGCTTGGCACTGTCCCCTCAAGGCTGGAGCAACTGCTGGGAGTGCCGAAGCCGGGGGAGGGGGCAGAGCCAGGCCGCGCCATGCCCCGCCCCTCCCCCCAGCTTCAGCTCTCCTACAGAGGAGGAGCATGAGCGGTGAACGAGCTTCAGTGGGCGGGGCTCCTCCACGCGTCTTCAGTGCGCGAGGGGCGAGAGTCATGGTGGGAGTCATGGCGGATTGGAGGCTGGCTGGGGAAACGGCCGAAGGAGGCGGCACCCCTGTCCCTTCTTCTTTTTCTTCGCCACTGCCTGGCCCTTCCTTCTCCTCCCCCAAGCAGCACGAGTTCGGCAGGAAGGGGGGGGAAGGGGGGCAGAGAGCTTTTCTCGCGGAACAGCAGGAGGTCCATCACGGCACACTAGTGTGCCACGGCACACTGGTTGAGAAAGACTGCACTATTGCCTTCCTCTAAGGCTGAGAATGAAAGATAAAGGAGAAGGAGAGGGGGGAAAGGAGGGTAACAGAAAAAAAGAGAAAAGGGGGCAGATGATGTGCAAGGGAGATAGAGGAGGAAAGAGAAAAAGAATAGTAAGAGAATTATTGCAGGTGGACAGGCAAATGGTGCCCCTTCCTTAGTAATGGTGCCAGCATTGACTTGAGGGGCTGGGTCCCCACCAGCTGCTGATTGGTCATCCATCTTCACACCCAAAGGCCTTGGGCAAGCTGTCTGAAACTCTTGGAACAACTAGGAAAGGGACAGAGATCTATTTTCACTTTGGGTCACCAGGACATTCTTCCCTCCCTCTCCCTGCATCTGCCGCCCTCCTGCAATGCATGGGGCACCCCGGAGGGACACACTCACCTCCAAAAGAGAATTATCAACAGAAAAGGGAGGGATAGAGAGAAGAAGAGACAAGGGAGGGAGAGAACAGGTAGAAAAAAAGGAAGGGAAGGGGGGAGGTGGAAAGAAAGGAAAGGGATAGAAAAGAGAAAGTGAAAGGAAGGGAAAGAGGGAGGCAAGAGAAAGAAAAAGAGAGAGCAAAGGAAAGGGAAGAAAGAGAGGGGACACCTTCTCCCGCTGTGGGTGAACCTCTGCCTTCAAACGTCTTGCCACCCCGCCGGAGGAGGAGGAGCCCCTCCACATTGACATGGAGGAGAAAAGATAGAGAAGAAGGGGAAGCGGCATGGACATGGGTGCTGGTTGGCTGGTTGGCTGGCAGAGGGGCCAGCAGCCCTTCTGGGGAGGCAAAGGAGGCAGGGCAAAATGAGCTGGCAGTGCGACCCTTCATAAACACCCATTCGACCCCCCTATGGGTTTTGACCCCCAGATTGAGAACCAGTGCTTTAGAATAATACACATACACACACACTACAAAATATAGAGGAGCTGCATTCATCAAATTAGGATTGTTAGACATAGGATTGCAGGCTCCCTTTCTACAAGGAGGAGTGCCAAAATCAGAGTTACAAGCGGATTTTGCAGTCCATATTGTTGTAACTCCTTGTGGATTTCAAAGAATTCTTATCAAAAACTGTAAAGCTTTCAGCTTTCAACAATATTTCCAAACTACATAGAAGATTCCAATGCATGCCTAAAAAGAGAGCCATTAACAAAAAGTATTACATACTGATAGCTGAATATTTATTTATTTACAGTATGTATATACCGCCTTTCTCACCCCTGGGGGGACTCAAAGTGGTTTACACATAAATTGGCAAAATTCAATGCCTTACATTGGGCACCGATACAATGCCAATACAAACAATTACAATAGTAAAACCACAATAAAACATAAATCATAATTAAAACAATACATCAACAAGCATTAACACAATTAAACAGTCTCGTCAGTCGAATCGCCATTCCAGTCAATGTCTCTCTAAACTGCTACATACATCTACTGTCCAAAGGCCTGGTCCTAGAACCATGATTTAATTTTTTTTCTAAAAGTCAGGAAAGGGGGGGGGCGACGGATCTTACCTCATTTGGGAATGTGTTCCATAGGCGGGGGGCCACAGCCGAGAAGGCCGTGACTCTCGTCCCCACCAGACGCATTTGTGCTGTTGATGGGAGCGAGAGCAGGGCCTCCCCAGATGATCTTAGATTATGAGGTGGATGCGTTCAGACAAGTAAGCTAGGCCAGAACCGTATAGAGCTTTATAGGTCAAAACCAGCACGGCTCGGAGATGGACCGGCAGCCAGTGAAGCTGGCATAGCAGAAGGGTGGTATGCTCCCTGTATGTCGCCCTGGTTAGTAATCTAGCTGCCGCCCATTGGACTAGTTGAAGTTTCCGAACCATCTTCAAAGGTAGTCCCATATAGAATACTAAAGCTTCAGATGGGGAACTGTGATTTCTGTAGTCAACAAAAACAGGAGTTATTGGGGGACTTCATCCTCATGAACTTTCCATCTTCCTGGCAACAGCTGCTTGTTATGAAGAAGTTTAATAATATCTTCTTTATATCAGGCAGCTGTTACCAGAAAGAAGGAGAGGGGGGCAGCCCTAGTCTTAGAACTCTTCAGTCATGATTCTATCTCCTTAGGAAAAGCCAGTGATGCTTTGGGAAAAATGAAGTTTAAATCTGTCCTAAGAAAGAGAAGCTGTGCTGGAAATATGGGTAGCAATTGTTCATAGATTTCCTCCCACCTTTCCCCCCTTCATTTTATCTTCATTTGAATAATAGGAGAAAACTGCTTAGCTAAAAGGGTTGTATGAGTAACACATAAACTTTATTGGTTAATTTTGTAGAGCTGTAAGATTGAGATAAACATTTCAACTCCTACACTCAAATTAATCTCCATATGTTCAGTGATCATAGTCACAAGCATACATGCGAAGAGGGGAAATTCAGGAAACAATTAGAGTCATGACACAGCAATGTTTTCTTAAAAGTGCAGATTTCTATCAACATATTTGACTTTCATAACTGTAGTAATAATTACCAACAAAATGTATATACAGTTAGCCCCCCATATCCATAAGAGTCTACACCCACAGATTCAACCAACCTGGCTTGAAAATATTTTTTTAAAACCCCAGAAGCAAAACTTTATTTTGCCATTTTATACAACGGACACTTTTTTTTACTATGCCATTGTAAATAATGGGATGAGCATCCACAGATTTTGGAATCCATGTGGTATTCTGGAACCAACCCCAGGGGATAGCAAGAGCCCTCTGTGCTTTGATTGATAGTAACAAATAGTTGAATCTTTGCTTCTCGGTAAAGGTTTGAAAGAAACCAAAATGAACTTGCAAACAAATGTTATTTTACTTTTTTTCCCCAAGTGCAGCACAGTTCTTTTCCCATGTTGGCATAAAAGAATTCAAATTAAAATGGAATATATTAAAATGTTTTCATACTTTTCTCAATTCTTTGTGCCTGATAACCTGGCAGTGATTGAGAATCCTGCTGAGCACAAGTAGTTTTAGAATGAACATCTCCAGCAATTTATTATCCAAATTGGAAAGAGGGATTACATGCTATCAGTTTTATTAACTGAATGCAAACCCATAATACTTCCATGCACTGTAATACTACAGTGTTCCCTCACATCATGGGGGTTATGTTCCAGGACCTCTCGCGATAAGTGAAAATCCACAAAGTAGGGACATTCTATTTATTTCAATATTCATACATTATTTTAGCAGGTATACACTATTTAAGTCTTTAAACACTTAAAATAAAGTGAAGGAAAGGAAGCAAAGGCTCTTCAAGGCTGGAGGGAGGGAAGAAGGACTAAGGAGGGAAAGTGCCTCGGAGAGCGGCAGCGACAAAAACCCACAAAACAGTGAAAAACCATGATATTTATATTAAATTAATATTTTTAAAAATCTGCGAAACAGCGAGTCCGTTAAATATAAACTGCGAAGTAGCAAGGGAAGACTGTAATCTTTTCAGGCACCCCTTTTCAAACAAAAATGATGTTTTTAAAATGTACATATGAGATATTTGCATGGGAATGGCTTTAAATCAGTTTAGAAGTTTGAGAAGAATTTCATGGAAAAGTCCACATGAAGGAATCTAAAGGAACATCATCCATTATTTGACTCCATTGCAGACATGTTAGCTCAGAAGATAAAAATATATTGTATAGAAACTGTTTTAGACAAAAACTGAGTGAGGCATAGTAACATAACTTTATTGGAAGGCATGAGGTCCTGTACATACAATATGTGTGCACCAAGCTGAGCCTTCCCTAAAATGACAGTATTATTTCCTTATTTGTTGAGACATGTATATACTCTTTTCCCACACAGCAAAGCAGCTCATGCCAAGAAAAAAAGAAACACACAATTAATTTAACTTTCTTTGTGGCGTGTTCTAACCCAGAAGTTCTGACCCCCAATCAGAGATAGTTGGTTCTGGTCTGTCAGGTGAACCAGACATTGAACAAGAGATCTGTGATCAGTATTTGCTTAGTTTTCCCCTGGGCTGCATATTGATAGACATCAAGAAACAAAGCAGTCTTTACAATCTGGAAATATGGGCCAAAGCAACAAAACAACATGCAACAGTTTATATTTATATTTATTTATTATTTCAATTTATATACCACCCTTTCCAACAGGCTCAGGGTGGTTTACAACATGTAACATAACAAACAATAAAACACCAGAACACTACAACAATAATACTATCAGCATGCAGAAGAAAAAGGCTAAGAGTTAAATGCCTGCCAAAAAAGAGCTGTCTTGCAAACCTCCCGAAAGGGAGGAAGCTCATTAATCACTCGAACTTCGCCGGCAAGGCATTCCACAAGCTCGGTGCCACAACAGAAAAGGCTCTATGCCTAGTAGATGACAGATGAATGGACCGCATAGAAGGGACTTTTAACAGGATTTGGTCCTCCGACTGAAGGGATCTCTGGGGAACATATGGGAATAGACGGTCGCTCAAGTACACCTGCCCCAGACCATACAAGGCCTTAAAGGTCAAAACCAACACTTTGAAGGTGATCCGGTGCTCAATTGGCAGCCAGTGCAGTTGCTGCAGAGTTGGAGTAATATGGCTCCTGGCCGGCACTCCAGCCAGGAGTCTAGCCGCAGCATTCTGCACCAGCTTAAGTTTCCGGATAACCGCCAAAGGTAGACCAATGTAGAGGGCGTTACAGTAGTCTAATCTCGAGATGACCGTCGCCTGGATCACCGTAGCTAGGTCATTCCTGGTTAGGTAGGGCGCAAGTCGCCTAGCCTGTCGCAGATGGAAAAAAGCAGATCTGCTGACAGCGGAGACCTGAGCCTCCATTGTCAGCAGTGGGTCCAGACTCTTTACTAAGGACGATGGGCGTAATGCTTTGCCATCCATAGTAGGCAGCTGGATCTCACACCCACCTGGGTGACCCAACCATAGGATCTCAGTTTTCGATGGATTCACTCTCAATCGGCTGGCTCGTAGCCAACCAGTCACAGCTTCAAGGTATAGCTGGAAAGTATCGGGTACAGGGTCTGGCCTGCCATCCATCCTCATCACCAGCTGGGTGTCATCAGCGTACTGATGACACTCCAGACCAAAGCTCCGCACCAGTTCAGCAAGTGGTCGCCTATAGATGTTAAATAATAAAGGGGAGAGAATGGCTCCCTGAGGAACTCCACAATTTCTGGCTTTGTGGCTGCAGACTAGAGTACTGCTGTTTGTTTGTCTTGGGAGTTACTCTGTGCTGAGTGGGAGCTGAAGACTGTTTACATTTCTGATATATGAACCAAGATGGCGGCGCTGAGAGGTTGTGAGAATGCTGAGCTCCACTGGGGCCTATGCGGATTCTCCCAGATGACACCCGCATCCATGAAGCTAGTTACTCCAGTTAGGTGTCAGCTCATGGACTTTCGGTGTGTGGACCGAACCTCCAGCTGCCAGCTGAAACGCCGGTGAGGACCTCGGTTCGGCTCGAGGCCCTGCAGGTTGAGGCCGAGACGGTCCTCGAGGTCACCAGAGGGCCAGTCCTGACGCCCAGAGTCATGGATGCTACGAGCCCCAAGAAAATCCTCGGGCCGGCAGCAACCCCCAGGGATTGCCCACCATGGTCTCCTGTTCCCTGGCCAGCACTGGGGCCCACTGCCCCCCGAACACCAGCCCCGGCAGCACCCAGGACGAACCACCGGGCCTGTCCTACCTCCTCCAAGGCTACAGTTGGCTGGTGGAGCAGTTGACCACTCAGCTGGGAGAGGTGAGAGAGCTGGGGCTTGTGTTGGCGTCCCTCTGTCAGGGGGTTGGCTGCTGCCGCCACTGCTGCCCGGACCCCTGCGTCAGGACTGGAGGGTCATCGGCCGATGGAGCCCGGGGCCTCCCGTTCCTGCTCTCGTGGTGCCCAGGCTCCGAGGAGGGAGAGGGAGAAGGAGAGGCGAACGGCGAGGGAGAGGCAATTGGACAGACTGCTGCCGGCTTCCTGGGCGGGCCACGTTCGAGCTCACCAGGCTTTCTACCCTTCGGGGAGCGAATGGGGCGAGTGGAAGAGAGGCGCGCGGAGGCCCGGGAGAGCGCCTTGCAGGAGGCGCTGCCCCTGGGAACCGACCGGCTGCCCGCCGAGGGACCCCCAACTGGGTGCAAGACAACAGTTGGAGCTGCGTTGGCGCCATGGTGGAGCCCGCGGAGGGCATTGGGGCGCTGTGCTCCCTTGGACCCCATGGAGAGGGTGTTGGCGGGGGCCCCCAAAATGGCGCCGAATCTGTCCCGCTCTGCGTCCTTAGCCCCGCCCCACCTGTTTATCCCAGGGGCCCCGGTCTCACCCCCTGCCGACTGGTCACTGGGACAGCCACTACAATCAGAGCCCCCGCTGGAGGCCCTAGTTACTTCCAGGCTGCTGCCGCCGGGTTCCCCGGCGGAGGCGCTTGATGTCTCAGGGGTCCTGGCGAAGGCCCCTGGGGAGAGGCCCCGGCGACGAGCCTGCCGACTGCCAGCGGCCCCCAAAGCTGTGCCTGGACCACAGCCGTTCCTCCGCCCTCTGGTGGCCAGGGGGAGAGTTGCAGCCCTGGTCTGGGCAAGACAAGATTGGGGGCGGCTAACCCAGAGAGTCCCATAGGGAGGAAGCACCCGCCTTCAGGGGACTCAAACTCTGGAGGCGCCTTGCAGCGGAGGCCACACGGCCATCGGAGGAAGCGGCGCCGGAAGCCAAGGAACAGCAGATCTCATCTCTCTGGCTTTACCAGGGACCAACAACATGGATCGCTCCCCTGGCGAGGCTGCCGTCCCCTTGGACCTATTGCATCCTCTGCGAACTACTTACGAGAGAGGAGGCCCCCCTCACTTGAGCCCAGGTTCAGGAGATCGTTTTGCTCCAGAACCTTTTGGAGCTCGAGTTTGAGGCGGCTTGAGCTCCACCAGTCACATTCGAGGCTGGAGATAGACACTCCCTTTGCGGATCTGACTCCCTCCATCAGACCTTTGGACAAAGGAAGCCAGGCCACCCGTCTCTCCTATGGCCTGCTACGAGAGATCTCCCTGAGACCTCCCATGCTTCCGTCTTTTGATGGCAAGGTGGCGTCTGCCAGTTCTACCTGAGCACCCCCCTGCCACAGCCTGAGCTCTACCCCTTCCTTCCCTCTCCCCCCCTTTCTCTCCCCCTCTTTCCTTCCTCTCTTGATGTTGTATTGTCTGTTTGTTGACCATTGTTTTGTGGACCAGACTTGTGAACCGCTCCGAGCCCTCGGGGAGTGGCGGTGATAGAAGTTTGATTTAATAATAATAATAATAATAATTTAATAATAATTTAGAGGGAGTCTCTCGGAAACCATACATCCCCTCTCCACTAGCTGTCCCCGATCCAGGAGGATGGAGGACACCCATTTAAGAGCAGTCCCCCTAACCACTGTCACAACTAGGCAGTGGGTTAACAATGCGTGATCTACTGTATCAAAAGCTGCCATGAGGTCTAATAGCACAAGCAGCGCTGATCCTCCTTGATCCAACTGGCAGCGAAGCTGGTCTGTGATGGCAACCAGCACAGTCTCTGTCCCATGCCCAATACGGAAGCAGGACTGGTAGGGATCTAGTTAAATCTAAAGTATTGCCTTTAAGTACCTAAATATTAAAGGAAGTGGTTTATGACAAAATAAAGGAAGATGGAGATGAATGGCTGGATTTACGTGTCATAGATAAAGACACTAGCTGAGCATGAGCCATCACCTGTGTTAACAGAAGCCTAGCCTCAAAATCACAAAACGTAGTTATCTTGCTGTATTCTGTACTGCTCTGTTGCATGTGAAGTATGACGCCCCCAGTTCTGAGCATCACATTTAATAGGCTCGAAAGCAGCAAACTGAGCGGATTCAGTGAAGGGACCAGAATGCTGAGTGATTTGCAAACTAATTCCTGTGATGAGCAGCTGAAGGAGCTGGATACATTTAGCCTGGAGAAGAAAGTTTGCTTAATTGAAGAGCCCACTACATACTGCAAATATGTATATGGATGCTCACAACTGGACACACAAGATGTAGTGGATGTGCTCTCTCTACGTATGACCAGGGGAAAAGCAATATTGATTAAACATTAGAATAAACTTGCTTGGAAAAAAAGTACTTGGAAAACACTGTTTTGGTACCAGCTTGTCACTATGATGATGTGATAGTGCCATTGATGTTTTGAGAAATGAATTAAATCTGTAGTGTTTTAATACTATAACTAGCTTAATTATACTTCTAATGTTATTATGTGGTTTTATGTTTTTGTTCTAATTGTGAACTTCCTTGAGTCCCTGTTCTGAAATGAAGGCAGCAGAAGAGAGAAGCATGACCTTGATGATGGAACGTCTGTAAATCAAGCCTTATAAGGAATAATTAAAGGGATTGAGCAGGTTTTGCTTGGAAAAGAGAAGACTGAGATTTGACATAATTGTTGTTAACTGCAGTCAAGCCAACTTCGACTTCCAGTGATCCTACAATTCAAAAACTAAGAGTTGTTATAGCATCAATAGTCCCACTCAAGTCTTGCAGATTCAGGGCTGTGGCTTCATTGACTTGTTCATGTGTGATGTAGTCTTCCCCTTTTCCTACTGCTTGCCTTCTAGCTTACCAAGTATTATGGTACTACACTTTTCTAGTGAAGCATATGTTCTCATGGTTGTGCCTAGACAGTCATGTCAGTTATCCTTGCTTCTGAGGACAACTCAGGCCTGATGTGCTCTAAGATATATTTATTTGTCCTTTTGGAAATCCAGAGTATCCACAGTCCTTTCTTTCAGTATCACATCTCAAATAGGTTGATTATTTTTTATCAGCTTTCTTCACTGTTCATCTTTCACAACTATCCATAGAAACTGAAAATATGATGACATGGACAATCCTGACTTAGATATTCAATTATATATTTTTACACTTCAGGATTTTGTCTTAATTCCTTCATAGCTACTCTTCCAAGTCCTAGTTTTTTTCTTTTTTCTTGACTGCAATCGACATTTTGGTTAATAATTGAGCCAAGCTACAGGAAATCCTTGACTATCTCAATGTTTTCATCATCTACTTTAAAGTTATGTGAATAATATGTGATCATTATATTTGTTCAACTGTTGAACCTGATTCAGCACATGGAAGACAGTTTTGAAAGGCAGCAGATTACAGGAGCTGTCTTCATAGACCTCTCAAAAACCTATAACACTATAAATCATCACCTTCTCCTTAGGAAAATTTATAAATTCATAATATCACAAAGGACTACCACCTCACTCGCTTCATAGGATATCTGCTACAAAACAGGGCCAGAGAAGCAGATGGCGAACAGAAGAATGGCCTGCCTCAGGGGAGCATGCTTGCTCCATCAAGGTTCAATATTTACACAAATAATCAGCCACTGCCAGAAGGAACAGAGTGTTTCATCTATACTGACGATTGTGTCATCAACGCTCAAGCAGGGAGCTTTGCGATGGATGAACAAAAGCTCTCCAAAGCTTTAGGTGTTCTTACTGCATATTACAAGCATAAACAGCCGATTCCTAATCCATCTAAAACACAGGCATGTGCTTTTCATTTTAAGAACAGACAAGCATCTCAAGCTCTGAGGATTACCTGGGAAGGAATCCCACTGGAGTATTGCAGCACACCCAAATACCTGGGAGTTACCCTGGACCCTTCTCTGACCTACAAGAAGCACTGTCTGAATACCAAACAAAAAGTGGGCACTAGAAACAATATCATATGAAAGCTGACTGGCACAACCTGGGGATCACAACCAGATACAGTGAAGACAACTGTCCTTGCACTTTGCTACTCTGCTTCTGAGTACGCATGCCCAATGTGGAACACATCTCACCACACTAAAACTGTGGATGTGGCTCTTAATGAGAAATGTCATATAATCATAGGTTGTCTACACCCAACACCACTGTAGAAATTACACTGTCTAGCCAGTATTGCACCACCTGACATCCGCAGGGAAGTAGCAGGCAATAATGAAAGGACCAAGGCAGTGACATCTCCAGCCCGTCCCTTATTCAGATATCAGCCAGCACGCCAACGCCTTAAATCAAGAAATAGTTTTCTAAGATTTACAGAGATAGAGGAAGCAAGAGTCCAAAAGTGGCAGGCTAAAACCCAGCATCTCAATGGCTGATACCAAATGAGAGACTCCCTCCTGGGCACACAGAAGACTGGGCAACTTGTAAGGCGCTGAACAGACTACACTCTGGCACCATGAGATGCAGAGCCAACCTTAAGAAATGGGGCAACAAAGGGGAGTCCACGACATGTGAGTGTGGAGAAGAGCAAAGCACAGACCGCATGTTACATTGCAACCTGAGCCTCCCACAGGCACAATGGAGGGCCTTCTTACAGCAACACCAGAGACACTCCAAGTGGCTAGCTACTGGTCAAAGGACATTTAATAGAATGCCAATTTTTTAAACTTTGTGTTTTCTCAAATACATCACAATTGTACCCTTGGTTTGCTCTTGACATGATAAATAAAATAAAACTGTAAACTTTTCTTTTCACTTTCTTCTTTGTCTTTCTTCAGTAGTTGTTCCAAGTCTTTGCTGTTTTCTACTAGTAGCATATGTCATCTGCATATCAAGATTCCTTCCTCCAGTTTTCACACCACCTTCATCCGAGTCTTATTCAGTTTTGCATATGATAGTTATTAAATATCTAAATGTGTGTCATGTGGAATGTGGAGCAAGCTTGCTTTCTGCTGTTCCAGAGACTAGAGAACCTAAAACCAATGGATTCAAATTAACAAGAAAAGCCATACCACCAGGCATGTAGCCAGGGGGGTAAGGGGGCTTCAGCCCCTCCCCCGAAATTCTGAGGGTGGTCCGCGAGGAGGCCTTACTGGTACATTATTTAAACTGTTATGTTTATTCATATCATGATCTAATCACCATGCTCATTATATCCCACCTTCATGGGGTTATTGGGATAACAATACAAAAGGTTTGCTAGGGTAGACCCTCTTCCACCCAGTCTCAGCCCCCCCCCCCCCGAACCAAACTCAGCCCCCCCGAACCAAAATCCTGGCTATGGCCCTGCATACCACCAAAACTTTAGAAAGAACCATTTTAATATAATAGCTGTTTTAACAATGGAATAGACTTGCCTCAAACGATAGTGGACTCTATTTTTGGAAGACTTTAAAGTGGACATGTTTTGAAAAATGTGTGTATAACTACATGGCAGGTCCAACAAAAAAGCAGTATTTGGTTTTTCTTGGACTCAGAATTTGTGAGAAAGGCAGCACCACTATCAACTCCTGAGTGAATATTAATTGTAAAAGTTGTGTAATATAGAGTAGCTTGTGTGCTTGAAATGAGTCAAAGGCATTAATTGACCATAATAGATTCTCCCATTTACCCTTAGGTGAAGTGGGATTCTGTTTGATTTTTGAAGGCTCAATTTTCTGGTGATAATACATGCTAAGCAACCTTTTTTGTATGACTCAGTCATCCTACACATAGAATTTAAAATAAGGAGGTTTGTCTCATGCCTTCAAGAGTCATTAAAAATAGTATGAGACTCTTGCATGACAAAATATCCATCTTTCAACACACACACACACACACACACACACACACATCTGTTACATCTGAGAGACATACCCATTTTGAACTATAGGGTCCTAAGTACGATGATATCAAATCAGGGACTTTCCAGAGTCATGTTCATTCAAGATCCTTTGAGAAACCATAATAGACTACGCTAGCCTCTATATCACATCTACAACCATGATGCTTCTCAGATGCTTTGGATTTCAATTCCTATGATCTCTCACCATTTGCTACATTAGCTCAAGCTATGGTGGTAAATGGTTGCCTGGTTGGAATAATGATTTAGAAAATATGATAATGGCATAAATTGAGTGTGCTTTGGCTCCAAGTAGTATCTTATTTAAAGTCATATGCCAATTTCAGTCTGTAAGAATGGAGCTGTCAGATATTATAACAAATTGTTCTTTTCAGAATATCCCTCCCTGAGAAAACTCAATACATGTGTCTTATTTAAGAATGTGTTGGCTTTTTGGCTTTCTATGCAGTAGGTACTGCATTGTGCTAGCATTGTGAAAAATGGCTGTAGTATATTGGAAAACCAGATTGAAATCTTCCAGCAGATATCAAGGTCACTGTGCGGTCTTTGGCAAGTCTATTCCAGAGTTGGGGCTGTGTCCAATTCATTTTTCATTGGTTGTTGTATCATGTTTTGGATAGCTGAGCCTTGGACTACTCAGTTGGCAATGAAGAGACTCTGAAAATATTCAGCCCATCGGTTCAGGATGGAGGCTTTATCTGTAATTAGTGTTTGACCATCTATACTGTATAAGGGGCTTTGGACCTGACAAATAGGTCCAAACACTGCTTTGAGAGCTTCGTAGAATCCTCTATGATCACCCAGATCTGCACTTCATTGTGCCTTTTCTGCTAAATTGATCCACCACTTGTTCTGAATATCTCAGAGTTTTTGTTGGAGTTTACTACATGCGAGATGGAAGGCTGCTTTTCTTACATGGCAAGATGGCTGGGCGAGGTGTGCCTGGTGAGCATTTCTCTTCTTTGCCAACAGCTCCTGGATCTCTTGGTTGTTTTCATCAAACCAGTCTTGGTTTTTCTTGATGGACAATCCAAGGGATTCTTTGGCAGACTGCAGAATACTGTTTTTGATATGTTGCCAAAGCACTGTAGGAGAAGAATCTGTAGGAGGTCTTCAAGTTTTGTTTGCAGATTTGCCTGGAAGTTGTCTCTCACAGCAGCCTGTTGAAGATTGATGACTTGGAGTCTCCTCTTTAAGATGCCACCCTTTTTAGGTGTAGATTTAATTTACATCTTACAAGGTGATGGTCTGTTTGACATTCTGCACTGGGCATCACTCAAGTATGACGGACATCACGAATGTTTTTCTGACACACTAAAACATAGTCCATGAGGTGTCAGCCCTTGGATCGGGGGTACATCCAGGTGGTCTTCAGGTTATCTGTCTGCTGAAAGATAGTGTTTGTAATAGTCATCTGATGTTCTGCACAAAACTCTAGCAGGAAGCATCCGTTATCATTACAGTTTCCAACACCATGCTTGCCTAATACACATTTCCAGGCTACAAAGTTTTTTTGCTACTCTGGCATTAAAACCACCAAGGATAATGATTTTATCTTCTGCAGGGACCTTTTGTGTGAGATAGCATAGGTCTGAGTAGAATTTGTCTTTCTCCACAGGGTCGGCTTGCATAGTTGGGGCATATATACTGAAGAGAACAGCATGTGGGAGGCGTAAGGAGATAATGCAATCAGAGTGACCTGTTGGCAATGTTTCGAGTTTAGAGGCGATGGAGTTTTTAATCATAAAGCCTACTCCTGAAATATGTTTTTCAGTTTTGGGTTTGCCAGAGCAGTAGTGTGTGTAGCCGGCACCATTTTCTTTAAGGCTGCATCTTCATGGAGATAAACTTCACTTAGAGCAGCGATATCAATATTTAGTTGTGATAGTGGGTTATTAGAGCAGAACGACGTCCACTATCTGCAGAATCTTGCATGGTTCTGATGTTCCAGCATGCAAGTGTCAGTCTATTTACACATTTGCAGGCAGGCATGTGCCTTTGTTTCTTTGTCTTTTTTCAACCGCATCAGAAGATGCCCATTAGCCGTGGCTAGCCGACCGGTAGATGGGGATGAGCTTTCGTTAGGCCACCTTTTCTAGGCCCCTCTCCATATGGTGCAAGCAGTGCTCTCCTTAAAAAGGCTGCTTGGTTGTTCAGGATGCTGCTGAACACGACTGTCATCTCCCAGGTCAGTCTCGAGTGACCAAAGTCCTGAACTGCCTGTATGCAGGGATGGGTCTGCGGCTTCCAGTGCGTCTTTACACCTGCCATTTTGTCCCTCTCCTATCGCTACAGGGCTTTTTCAGAGATTGGATGTGTCCTTCGAGCCTGTGCAATGGATTTTTCTGGTGGAGCGCAGCATGCACAGAACTGTCCTCACCCTTTAAACCAAAGGTTCGTCTGCTGGGGACTAGCAAGCTTGGATGGTGGCAGCGAGGTCCTCAGGTCGTAGGTTTGATTTGAGTTTCCTTCTCTTAGATGGTTGACCTTACAGGGTTAAACTAGCACCATCTGCCTGGGTTTGAAATTAGAGTTTCCTTCTCTTAGGATGGTTGCCAAAAGGCTAGAGAACCTATCCTGCCCATTGACGCTCTTTGTTAGACCCTTCTGTTGTGACCTACCTGGCATGGGAAGCCCTACCGGTGGCTATTATGCCACCGCCAGCATAGCTCACAACTTCATTAGGGTATGCAAGCCTCTCCCCAATGACAAGGGGGCGCCAATGAAGAGGTAAAACCTGTATGGGTTTATAAAAAGAGCTGGATCAAACCTGCATACAGTAATGAAAGGAGACTTCTTCATTAATCATCATGACCCCATCCCTCCATTGCAGTCCTTCCATTCTATAGAAAAAAATGCCACATAGAGTATCACACATGCATCATTCAAAGACTCACACTGAGCTCATCTTCCATCATCCCAGTATCCCTCTCCTCAAAGAAATAGTTGGCTCCAATTATCTTCTGCTTACCTTTTGCCAGGAGACTGGTGTGTTGCTGCATGGAGGGGGCACGGAATTCCTTCTGGCTTGAATTCAAGTCAATTTTAAATAAACCTAATTTTTATTGTTCAAGTGTTCAGCTTTTACCTGGGTCAGGACATACATGCTCAGTATTCTATTTCAATCAATTTTGTCTTTTTAAAACTGGAGGGGGACGGGGACGGACAGACCCCAGCACTAATTTTTTTGGTGCATTTTGTTTGTGGTGCATTTACCAACTTTTGCCATCTTAACCATATATATTCTGGTTCCCCTCTGAAATCTTGGAAGATATGTGGTAGTTTGGTATAGGCATACTGAAACTGATGATTAATAAGAGCACAGTGACATTGGAGAAAAACCCACAACTACCGTATATGTCAGGATTTACTTTGCAAGATTAGATATGATGTTTATCTCTTAGGTGCATTCATTTTATCACAACCCAGCTAGTTTCACCACAGCTTTCCTGTTTTCTGAAGTGCTAAAAATACGAAACTGAAGATTCATCAGTTCCACCCAACATATATTTGAGAGTTATGGTTTCATGGAGAAACTGTAAATAAGCCATCACCATGGTTGCTGGAGATTTCTTTTGTTGTTTCAATAATACAATTCTAATCTTTGATGTTAATTTTGCAAGAAAATGATTGTAGAGTGATAGATGTGGCCAATGTTAATCAAAACAGTAACTTGATCAGCATCTAATTTTGGTTATTTAAACAGAACCGATTTCTCTCCCCCACCCCCACCCCAGTGCACCATTATTTAACCACTTGCACAATCATATATGACTGTAAAAATAGTCCATTGTAGCTGCACCATAGCTGTACAGGTTTACGTATTCATTTTGTGTAGGCAGTTCTTAAAAATCTATTTATAGAAATAATTGTCATAAACATAGCTACAAGTGGAACTGAAAGAATTACAAAGAATTACAAAGTGTTATTGGAGTATATTATATTTACATGGGAGGTTTGGACTGAGTTTGTTAGTTTGTCTCTGAATTTTACCTAAATCTATATAAACGTTATTGTATGAGGCCACAATTCCACAGCATCACCAATAGCAGGTACATACTGGCATGAGCATTCTTATTATTGGATGTCTCTTCATTTGTGAAATTGTGCTGATTTGCCAATTCACGGTCCCACACTTCATGTCTTAGGCCTCATCAACACTTATATAATCCAGTTTGAACTGCATTATAATGGTCAGTGTAGACTCATATAATGCAGATTGAACTGCATTGGATTTTATGAGTCTAAATTGCCATATTATCAAGTTAAGTTAATCTGCATTCTGAAACTGCATTATATAGCAGTGAAAACGGGGCCATAGACTTTGTCATAGAATTCATCACAGGGATTATTCAAAAAACAATGTTCAGTGGACAGCAAGGTCAAGTAATAGTTGAAGATATTGTATTCTTGATCTATAAAGACCCCTCAGAAGTTTGTTGTTGTAAAAGATTAGCTAACAATGGATGAAGAACTAAAATGGTCCAGAAAGGCATTTGATAAAGCAAACTATGGATCTTGAAGCCTTGTGCAGAATGACGTTTGCTAGAAGACAACTTTAATTGTCTGGCTTACCTTTTTCATTTTAGCCAACATATCCCTTTTGCCAGGAGACTGGTGTGTTGCTGCATGGAGGGGGCAGGGAATTCCTTCTGGCTTGAATTCAAGTCAATTTTAAATAAACCTAATTTTTATTGTTCAAGTGTTCAGCTTTTACCTGGGTCAGAACATACATGCTCAGTATTCTATTTCAATCAATTTTGTCTTTTTAAAACTGGAGGGGGCGGGGGAACGGACAGACCCCAGCACTAATGTTTTTGGCGCATTTTGAAACTTCCAATGAGCTGTAATTTTAAACATTCAGTTTGTAATTGCAGACATGGTGAATTTTTTTTTTAAAAAAACAAATAACATTGCACATTTTTAAAATGATCAAAATAGTGAGAGGGAGGTGGGAAAAAGTGGGAGAGTAGAAGAATCCCATTCCTGGATGTCATTTTAGCACAGAAGGACAGCAGCCTCATTGTGCTAGGTACAAGATAGGAATATTCTGGGATTAGTGCAATTGATGGTTTTTGCCTATCAACAGAATGGGACAGGTAAATCACAGCAAGGAGATGGACTGGCAACACTATCTATATATTAATAGGGTCTGTCACCAAAGAGGATAATCCTCTTACAATGACACTGGTAGCCACTTAGAGAGAAAAGCTGGGTAATAATAATAATAATACCATCCCTCACACAATAAGTCCTATAGCTGCTTTCTTTGTGGATACCAGCAGGGAATTTCTGTTTAAAATATCCTTAGACTAGTGATATCTGTGATCCCGTAATGGCAGTATGATGCAACACATGTATCAATAAAACTAAAAATAACATTGTCAGGGAGCAGAATTTTCATTATTTTAAAGAGAATGCCACACAAACTTTAAGAAGAAGGCATTTGTTTAGAAAGTCAAGCTAGGAAAGATGCTTTGACATTTTAAAGCTATTAAATCCATTTTAGAAAACCATCAATATGCATAGGGTGTTAAAATGCATTTTAAAAGATAGGCTACATCAGAGTGATATTTTGTATGACAGAATTTTTAAAAAGCCATCTGCCGCATTAAGAACATTTGATATTTCACCACGGTATAGGCATTTGTCAGCAGTGTGACTCAGATAGCATGTAATTTGCTCTTGAAAGTATTTTCTTGCAGCCCTGTAGTTTTCAGGAGCCATTAAATGGAATTGCCAACAAAAATCTAGGGAACAGCAGCCGGCTGCTAAGTAGCTGGGCTGTGGATTTTCAAAGCATACTTCTGGTTACTTGCGAAGATTTCTCCCTTCCTTTTTTAAAATCTTAATTTGTCAACTGTAACCATATCCAGAAGTGACATGATCTCAGGAGAAGTGAGTAAGAAGCCATTTTATTTGTGCTTCTTATTGAATTTCTCTTACAGAAGTATATGGAAATATAAACATGCAATCTTCTTTATGCTTGTAAGAGGTCTGCAGTTCTGAAAGCAGGAGGAGACACTTTTGGCAGCAGGCAGGAACAAGCTAATAGAAAAGGGTTAGAAATGGCACGATGCTAATACAGAAAGCTCATGCTGTTTACGTCCACACCATATGGGCTGTGCTGCCTTACGCATAAACAAAATTCTTGAGAGCTGTGCCCTATTCTTTTTTGTCCTGCATTCCTTTCCTCGGTATTGTAATCTCTATTTTCCATTTACCAGCCCTGGCCTTAATTAAATTTAGCAGACCAGGAACTCCAACAACTTTGTTCCTGTTATTGATTTTGTCATGTTAGCCAGCCAGCTTAATGATGGAGAGATGAACAAAATG
Organism: Anolis apletophallus; assembly: GCA_030556195.1. Lineage (NCBI taxonomy): Eukaryota > Metazoa > Chordata > Lepidosauria > Squamata > Anolidae > Anolis > Anolis apletophallus. Next base: position 86,991,978 of record JARBWK010000009.1, read on the forward strand.
TGCCTGCCTTTGTCCATATATGAAAAGAAATAATTGCAGACCCAGTGTAAGAGTATATCTCTGAAATAGAAGATATGAATACATAAAATAAATAAATGCACTCCAGTACTTAACTGTCCTCAATAGGGATGAACTGTATTCCAAAGCAAGAAACAGAATATGGCATGATTCAAGATGATTGATCTAGGAGTACTGTTTTTTCTGGCATATAAGACTACTTTTTAACCCAGGAAAATCTTCTCAAAAGTCGGGGGTCGTCTTATACACTGGATGTCATCTTATAGGGCGGGTGCTCAAACTTCTGAGCCAGACTGCAGTTGCTGCATATGGTGGGAGGAGCTCAAAAATGGCCACGGCCGCATCCCTGCCACATGCAGCAACCATATGAAAGTGGCAGGCGTGGCACTGTACAAGTATGGTAGAAGAAAATTCACTCACCAGGATTCGTGGAAAGAAGTGACTTAACACGGTCTTGATGATGAGGTGTGGGGGCGCCTCACCGGGAAAGTGTAAGTGAAGGGCTGAGCAAGTGTCTGCGAAACCCAGGATATGGAAAAAAGAGATAGCGTGTCACTGTGCCCAGAAAAGTACACCTCTTTCACCCATCTGGCCTGCTCTTGTATCTTATTACCATACCTCCTTCTCTGCCTCTCGGATCTCGCTCCTGAGGACTGCAGTGAAGCAACGCAGATGCGCATGTACGAGATCTGAGAGGCAGAGAAGGAGGTAGAGTAATAGGAAAATTACCATATTGAAATCAAATCTGGTGTTTTTTAAAAAAAATATTTGGTGTGCGTTGGAAGAGGGGTAGTCTTATATGGTGGATATATCCCAAACTCTATATTTTAACTGGAAAAGTTGGGGGTCGTCTTATACGCCCAGTCATCTTATACACCGGAAAATACAAATCAAGTTCTCAATAATGAACAAAAAGCAGATATCAGTTTTGGCTGCCAGTTTTTGGTTCAACACAATGAATGAAAGTAGGAAATTATATTGCAATCTCCACTCTTGATATTTTGTAAGTCATACTGATTTCTTATTTACCAAATGTCAAAGCAGAGATGAAAAGAGCCAAGAGATGAGATATAACTGGAATGGAGGGGAGGGAATCTCTTGAATTTTCCTGACCAGATAACGTGCTTTGCTTTATCATTCAATGTTAAAGATACACTTTAATGTTCCATAGTGCTGATGAGACAGCCTCTCTTTGAATGCATCCCTCTGTGCTGCTGGGATGTTTAAACTGTGGCTAAGATTAAACTGTGGTGAAGAAAAGTCTATCTCAACAGATTCAAGAGGAAGAATCATTCTGCAACCAAATATGGGCAAGGTCAAAGACTGGAGTACCATACCATGAAATTGCAGTTCTGTATTATTGGGGTCAGTGACTTCACCAAAAGGACATGTACGATTGTCCCGACTGCACACTTCAAGGTCTTTCAAAGTTGTAGCAGAACCAGGAAATGGAACCATTAAAAAGGTGTGATTGATCTGTGTTACTGCCTGGTGTGTCTGTCTTCACCAATGAGAGAACAAAGTGTCAAAGCTGAGGCTGTTTCTGCATTTTTCAGAGGGACAGCAGGGTCCTGGTCTCAGCCTTCAGTATTCATTCATCACTGCCCTGCTTTGGATACAGGTGAGGGCAAATATGGCCTTCCATGTTGGCAATGCTGTTGCTGTTCTGCAATTTCTAGCATTGCAGATACTTATTTATTTATTTATTTATTTATTTATTTATTTGTCACGTTTCTATACCGCCCCTCTCAGCCCGAAGGCGACTCGGGACGGTTTACACAGGCAGTCTCTACCCTCAATACAACACAGCAACAAGTCAACCCCCCCCAGAGAAAAACATATAATAACAATTTAACAATTAAAAACATACAATTGCAGCCTCAGCGTCATGTTGAAATCAGTTTCCATCACATCGTCGTCATTCCTTATATCCAATTAAGCCTTATATTTCATCAACAAATGCCTGCTCAAATAACCAGGTCTTGACTTTCTTGAGAAACGTCAGGAGGGAGGGGGCCGATCTGATGTCTTTAGGGAGGGTGTTCCAAAGCCGAGGAGCCACCACTGAAAAGGCCCTGTCTCTCGTCCCCGCCAGTCGTGCCTGTGAAGAAGGCGGGACCGAGAGCAGGGCCTCTCCAGATGATCTTAAACATCTCGATGGTTCATAGGGAGAGATGCGTTCGGACAGGTAAGTTGGACCCGAACCGTTTGGGGCTTTAAAGGCTAAAGCCAGCACTTTGAATTGTGCCCGGTAGCAAACTGGCAGCCAGTGGAGCTGGCACAACAGAGGAGTTGTACGCTCTCTGAATGGCGCTCCTGTTATCAACCTGGCTGCTGTCCGTTGGACTAGTTGCAGCTTCTGAACAGTCTTCAAAGGCAACCCCACGTAGAGAGCATTGCAGTAATCTATACGGGATGTAACCAGAGCATGGACCACCGTGGCCAAGTCAGACTCCTCAAGGTACGGGCGCAGCTGGCGCACAAGTTTTAACTGTGCAAATGCTCCCCTGGTCACCGCCGAAACCTGGGGTTCCAGGTTCAGTGATGAGTCCAGGATCACACCCAAACTGCGAACCTGCGTCTTCAGGGGGAGTGTAACCCCGTTTAACACAGGCTGTAACCCTACGCCCTGTTCGGCCTTTCGACTGACCAGGAGTGCCTCGGTCTTGTCTGGATTCAATTTCAATTTGTTCACCCTCATCCAGTCCGACACAGCGGCCAAGCACCGGTTCAGGACCTGAACAGCCTCCTTAGTAGCAGGTGGGAAGGAGTGACAGAGTTGGACATCATCTGCGTACAGATGACACCGCACTCCGAAACTCCGGATGACCTCCCCCAACGGCTTCATGTAGATGTTAAACAACATGGGAGATAATATTGAACCCTGAGGAACCCCACAAGACAATGGTTGTGGGGTTGAACAGGTGTCTCCCAATAACACCTTCTGAGATCGGCCCTCCAGAAAGGACCGGAGCCACTGCAAGACAGTACCTCCAAGCCCCATCTCTGCGAGGCGTCCCAGAAGGATACCATGGTCAACGGTATCGAAGGCCGCTGAGAGGTCCAGCAGAACCAACAGGGACACACTCCCCCTGTCAAGCTCCCGGCGTAGATCATCCACTAAGGCGACCAAGGCTGTCTCGGTACCATGTCCCGGCCTAAAACCAGACTGCGCCGGATCCAGATAATCCGTGTCTTCCAAGAATACTTGGAGTTGTGAGGCCACGACACATTCCAGGACTTTAAACTACTTCATCACACTAGAGAATGAATCCACTTTAAATCCTGCAGAATTCTGGAGTTTGTAGTTTAGGGAGGAGCCTTCAACTGCCTCACTAAACTACAAACCCCTGAATTCTGCAGGAGGCAGAAACCGGATTTAAAGTGGATTCATTTTTTAGTGTGATGTTGGAAAGTGTTCACTCTTAGCAGTTTTCCATGTTTCACAATTATGTTTATGTTCCTGTTTATCAAGAATCTATTTTATGTGTGGATTTTTTTAAAAGCTGCTCAGAAATGTTAAATGATACAGAACCAAGTGCATTAAATTACTGTTGTTATATCTTCTTTGTTGCCATTTACATGGTACAACGTGAAACCCAAAGCAGACAAGAGGGCCCCCAAAGTGGTATGATGTGGTTCCCCAAGGAAATTATTAGCAGAAAATGGGCTTTCCAAAGTCCAAAGGGACTTTCTGGGTTCCCAAAATCCAAAGTGTAACCCAAAAGGGATTGAGGGCTGTTGAAAGTTAAAATCACTGCTTTGAAAAGGAAAATTGGCAGTGGCAGGCAAGAGAAGAACACTTCTCCCAGCTGCCCTGCCTTGCCCTTCTTCCCTTCCCACACACAAGGAAGACTTGCAGGCAAGGGGCCTGCTTCCAGCTGGTTTCCCAATTCGTTCCCAACCCTGTTGTTCCTTTGCAAAGTGGTGGCGTGGCACCTTTCCCACCCAAGCTGCCTAGTGCCTTCCTGTTCGCATCCCTGGCTCGCAATGAGCCCACAAAGCATGTGCGGGCCTTTTTAAAGTCTGACCTCCCTTGTGAGGGAATTCCAGAGCCAGGGAGCCATGACTGAGAAGGCTCTTTCCCTCGTCCCCACCAACCGTACCTGAGAAGGAGGAAGTGAGAGAAGAGGCTCCTCAGAAGATCTTAAAGATTGTGTGGGTTCAATGTAGAAGATAAGGAAGATCAACCTAAGAACATTTTTTTTGTTTTTTCTTTTCTTTTCCTTTATTTTTTTGTTATATTTATTTTTTTATTTTTTATTTTTTATTTCTTATTATTTATTTTTTTACTTAGTCACGAGACCACATCTCTTTTTAACTATATGTGTATATAATCTCAATAAAAATTATTTTAAAAAAAAGATTGTGTGGGTTCGTAGGGGAAAATTAGGTCACAAAGATAGGTAAGTACCGAACCATTTAGAGCATTATAGGTGATGATCTGTACCTTGAATTGGGACTGGAAACGTATCGGCAGCAAGTAGAGCTGTTTAAACAAGGGAGTTGACTGCTCCCTGTAATTTGCTCCAGTTAACAATCTGGCTGCTAATCTTTGTACCAGTTGCAATTTCCAGGCCGTCTTCAAGAGCAGCCCCACGTAGAGTGCATTATAGTAGTCCAACCTTGAGGTAACTAAGGCGTGGACCACAATGGTCAAGTCAGACTTGTTGAGGTACGGTTGCAGCTGGTGCATGAGTTTTAACTGTATGAAAGCCCTCTCAGCCAGTGCCGAATTCTGAGCATCAAGTGTTAGAGCTGAGTCTAGGTGGACACCCAAACTGTGGACCTGTGTCTTCAGGAGAGTGTAACCCCCATCAAGCACAGGTTGCCATCCTATACCCCGATTGGTTGCACGACTGACCTGGAGGACCTCTGTCTTGTCAGGATTTAGCTTCAGCTTGTTAGCCCTCATCCAGCCCATCACAGCGCCCAGGCACTGTACAGTTAGCATTTGTAAACAAACACCTATATTAAACAGACCTCAGCAGATGGGGATCGAGGCAGAAAATCAAACTCCTCCAGGTTTATATTTCCTATCTTTCCATTAATTCAGAGCTCCACTGATAAAAAGGTAGTATCCTTTGGTGACAGTACTCCTTAGAGGACCTTGTCTATACACTAACACACTACACTAATTCCTACAGATCTCTTTGTGACAGATTGAAAAATAGTCTCGGTTTTCTTTCATATTTCCAGAACACCATCTGTGAGCAAGCACAACAGAATGGAAATTGCTCATGCAAACTGAGCTGGGGGAGGTGGAATGGCAAAATTTCACAGTATGTGGCTTGCATCTTAGGGAAGCTGTTTGCCTGATTCCTGCAGTTTTCAGTAATGGTCTCAAAGAAAAAGAAAGGAAAACGAGACAAATTGGCATTTTAGGTCAAGCTATTTCCATTAGTGAGTCACGTAACATTCTAGCCAAAAACAAGAATCAGATTGATATTTATGTATGTGCCCACATTTGGCCAACTAGCCAGGAGCGATGTAAGAGTGAAGCTTTGCGCAAAGTCTAGGGAGAAATACATACAATATTCATATGCCCAAAATTTTGAACAGTGGTTATTTGTAATTACTACTGTGTGCCTTCAAGTCATTTTTTACTTCTCCAAAGGCAAACGTACCAGAGCTGTTCACAGCAGGATTTGTATGTTTGCTATTCCCTTCCTATTGGGCTTCCCCAGGTTTCCATTGCTGACTGGATATTTGAGCCCTAATCTCCAAAATCTTCATCCAACAATGAAACCTTTACACCTTGTTGTCTCTCAGTGGTGTACTTAAACTGAAAATGGAGAATAATCTTTTGCACATTGACTAACAATCTCTGATTTTTTAAAAAGCTTTTCTCCCTTTAAAAATATTGGTTTTATTATTCACATTCAAAGAGTACATCTGTTTTTGCACATTGCTGCTGGTCCCACCACATCTATGATGCTTCTATCCATGCTGCATATGATGCCTCTGTTCATATTCTAAAGAGTTGGCCTACAGGTATCTAGGTCTGACCCTCACCAGCTCATCTTGGAAGAATCTCACAGCTCATTGTAAATGTTCCTTAGCCTGCTGGGAAGGAAGGCATGAAAGCCCAACTATGAATAGCAACAACCTGATTAATAATCCTGGAAAGAACAAGACTTGCCACTCTGAGTATTATAAGTCAGTGTTCATAGGTTTGTGAGGTCCTGAGGTGAAGTATGCCGAGCTGTCATGTTCTGGACAGAATATGGTAGGTCTCTTTAAAGTTTAGCAGACTGCAGATCATCTTTGCAGTTTATTACTATGTATTGTTGTTGTTGTTGTAATTGTTATTATTATTAATAATTTTTATTTATACCCCACTTTCTCCCTGTGGAGACTCAAGGTGGCTAACAATCCCATACTTTAGTCAAATGTAAAAAGCACAATACAAAAGTTTTAAAAAAACCCAACAATTAAATTACACAGTGTAGTAAAAACAAATTAAAATAGAATACATACACTTAAAATCACCTTTAAAACTCACGCCCTCCCCAATCCCACTCACAGCTTTCCCAAAGCCTGTTCCTTATCCTTCTGGTCTGTGGAAGACCAGCAGGGATGGAGCCATCCTGGTCTCTCTTGGGAGGGAGTTCCACAGTCAGTGAGCAGCCACCAAAAAGGCCTTCTCCCATGTTCCCAAATACCTTCGAAAATAGCCTCAAGTAAGGATAGCATGTTTCTTCTGAACAAATGCCTGGAGAAGGTATGGGCTAGATGAGAAAAAACAAATTGAAACTGAATCCATGAAAAACAGAGGCACTTGCCATCAAGAGTCCTAATCTGGGGATGGAGTTGTGTCAACCAGTTCTGGGTGGAAGTTACACTCCCCCTGAAAGACTGTGTCTGCAGCTTGGGAGTCTCTCCAAATGTCAGTCCAGGCAGATGCGGTGGTCAGGAGTGCACTGCTTACTACCAGCTTTGGCTGATGCGCCAGCTGCACCCCTTCCTTGATTTGGAGGACCTAAAGACTTCTGCAATGTGCTTTACATTGGGCTACCTTTGTACCAAGTTTGGAAACCCCAGCTGTTTCAAAATACAGCAGCCAGATTCGTTACAGGAACATCCAGGAGTGAGCATATTACACCTATCCTAAAGTCACTCCACTGGCTGCCAATTAGTTTCTAGGCAAGGTACAAGGTGTTGGTTTTGGCCTTTAAAGCCCTGTATGGTTTGGGTCCAAGTTATCTACAGGATTGTCTTCTCCCGTACAATCTGCCCCACACACTTAGGTCCTCTGGGGTGTGGCTACTCCCGACAGACAGAACCTGATTGATGACCACCATCCAGAGGACCTTTTCATTGGCTGCCCAAAGACTGTGGAACGACCTGCAGGAAAATCTTTGACAACTAAATGAGCCGTCGGAATTAAAAAAAACATCTAAAGACATTTCATTTTCATTTCATTTCATTTCACTTTATTTCTTGGATAGTCGCTCTCCACCGGAGTGCTCCCAGCAACTTACAATTTAAAATAAACATTACACAAACATTAAACCATAACAGTGGCATTTGACAGTTAGATCTGATTACAAATTGAAAGCACAGCCAAAAAGCCAAGTCTTGAGCGCTTGTGCAAAGGATCTCAAATCTGGCCTGGCTCTAACATATGGCAGCAATGGGTTCCACAAAATTGGAGCAAGGGTCGAAAAAGCTTCGCACCTTGTGGCTTCCAGGCGCACCTCCCTAGGGCCCGGTACATACAGGAGATTTTCCTGAGCAGGTCGAGGCGACCGCTGGCAAAAATTCAGAATGAGGCGATCCCCAAGATATGAAGGTCATTGACCGTTTTGAGCTTTAAATGTCAGAATCAGTATTTTATAAGAGATCCGTTGTTCTATTGGTAACCAATGCAAACGCTGCAAAATCGGTGTAATATGGGACCTCATAGAATTAGCTGATCTCGAGAGGAGCCTGGCAGCCGCATTTTGGACAGCCCGAATCTTCTGGATCATAGACTTTGGGAGGCCAGCGTATAAGCATTGCAATAGTCCAACCTTGTGGTGACCGTTGTGTGGACTACCGTTGTCAGTGCCTCTACCGGGAGGTAGGATGCCAATTTCCTCGCCTGGCGAAGATGGAAGAAAGTCTGCTTGCTTATGGCAATGATCTGAGCCTCCATCTTCAGCGATGAGTCCAGTACAACCCCAAGGCTTTTAACAGTGGCAGACGGAACTAAAGGTTCCCCATCAAAATCAGGCAGAGACTGGGTTAGTTCTAGCGGCTGGCCGGGCCAGAGGATCTCAGTTTTGCAGGATTTACTTTTAATCTACTCACCTGTAGCCAACTCATCTTGGCCTCCAAGCACAGCTTAAAGTTCTCAGGTATCGCGGTTTCCCCGAGTTCGAGACGTAAGAGTAGCTGGGTGTCATCAGCGTACTGGTAACACTCTAAGATGAAGCTCCGCACCAGTCCAGCAAGACATATCTCTTCTGGCAGGCCTGCCCATCCAGTCAGTTTTAATCATGAGTTTTAAACTCATGACCTGTCTTTTACTCTCTCTCTCTCTCTGTGTGTATATATACACACACACACATATTATATGTATACAATGCTTATGCGTTTTAACTTGTGTAACCCACTTTGGGCTACAAGGAGAGGCGGGTAAGAAATAAAAGTTATTAATATTATTATTATTATTATTACAATTCATAGAAAAACATTCTTATTTTACTTTGACTAATGTGAGAGATGGATACTATTTATATTTAGTATGTAATCAAATATTATTTTCATATGGTTTGCTCTTAAATCAGTATTGTCAAATTCAGTCCTTCAAAAGCTTCATAAAGGGATTGAATAATACAACAGAAGAGAAAGCCTGATGGGAAATCTACAGATATTTTAATATTATGCCTTTTAATTAGAAACTCATTTTTTGCAGGTCTAATGGAAGGAGTAGGCTTTAATGTGTCTGGCATATAGCTACATAATAGGCTTCCATTTACACATACTTCAATAATTAATTATGATGAGATATTAATGGCAAGACTAAAACAACATCTTCTAAAGCTTACTTTATAAGGCAGTCAATTCATAATACATGATTCTGATTCTTTTTGTACAGTTGTATACGTTCTTTCAATATATACATTATATTCTCCCATAAATATTCTCATGGATGAAGTGCTTTTAATATCTTCATCTGAAATGTAGTATTGGAGCATTTGAAAGAAAAGACTCTGTGACTTCTTTACAGTTCAGCCAATGGTAGTGAATGGAGGATAAGGGAGCTAATTTCAATGTTACCTTTTCTTAGCTTCTTGAATAAAATTTCAACTCCCTCAGTGCTTGGACAATTAGGATGGATAATTCTCAAGTCCAAGGCAAGTGGCAATGCTGCAGGAAATCTAGTGTGTGTATGTACATCAAACATGGAGTTATAAGACATCATAACTTTTTACCTGTGATCCAAAGCTTCTCTACCACACTTCTCTGGAACTCTAAACCTCTGTGAGAAGTCACTAGGGGTTTTCAAAAGACTATGATGGTAAAAATGAACATTTGATGGAAGCTATTAGATATTATTTTTTATGGGGATTCCCTGAGACAAGAACGTTATTTCAAGAGTTTTACAAGGGAAAGGGGTTGGAAAAGGATGTATCGAGCCAATTATCGCCTTGTTTACTGCAGACACAGTGAAATTGGTCTATGGAGTTGTAGTTTGGTGAGGTAGCAACATGCTTGGGGACAGAAGGCTAACAGACCTTGTAAAACCACAACTCCCATGATTCCATTGCATTAATTCTACAGCACAGATGTACCCTTAGACAAAGACTTTCTTAACTGAGGTATGCCTGTAATAGGATTCTGATATATATTCATAAATTAATACTATGCATGAAGAGTTTTTCTCTGACTATATTTTAAAGGTTATCCATCTGAAGCCATGACAGAAGGAGAATGGGTGTGTGGGAAAGAATAGAGTCATCTTGGTTTCTTAGAGACTCCAGCCCCCCTACATCCTTTTCTGCACATGCTGTACAGCTAAAGATGCCGCAGTAACCAGAGCTTAATGCTCTCATACAGTCTGTTACTAGTAACAGATGACTCACTCTTATTACCTCTTTCATGGCAAGCAGCACAGTACTAAAGTGAGAGAAAATGTCCTTGTATGAGAAAGAGAATTGCTGTATAATGCTGAACATAAGCAGCTTTTCTCCTTTCAACACCCTTTGGCCACTGCCTAAAGTGGGAAACAGGAGGGGAAAATTCTGCTTGACTCTGAATCACTGCAACTGGTGAAAAAGATTATAACCAATTGATTGCAGTAGATTGTCTAGATAGCTGAAAGTTGCACGCGAGTGCAATTATCTCACCTTGAGGACTTTAACATTTTTTGGAAGATCTGTAAAAGTATACTGATCAGAACGGTGATGGAGGTTCACCAGAATAGCACAAACTGTGTGCTATTTCATGGTAGCCAGACAACCTTTCTTCATGAGTCTTCTCTTTCCCTAGTCCCATCTACACTGCTATATAATGCAGTTTCAGAATGCAGTTTAACTGCATTCATCTGGATTATATTAATCTACAGTGCCACATAATGCAGTTTAGTGTAGATGAGGCCTCAGACATGACATCTCTCTAGTCTTTTTTTCCATGAAAGAGATAGGAGAGGTCTTTGCGCTTTTCTAGATTAACCATCTGTGCAGACCTCTTCCTGCTGTAAAGCCATCCATATTCCTAAATTATGCCATGGAGTACAAATTGCATATGGAAGTCTGTCCAATACTTTTACTGTACTTCTCTTCTCCTTGAATACTGTTGTCGGTTATTTTTGTTAAGATTGACCCGGCCACTGGTTTAGACTTGACCTGGATGAATTTATGCTGTTGATAATGCAGAACATCAAGTTGTTTTGTGGGAATGATTATGATACACAGCGATCACACAGCTCTGAGACTCCCACAGCTGAGCTGTTAGTTCTGTTTTACTACATGATAACTCTTTTGTCTAGAGCTTTTCATTCATCAACAGCATAAGCGAATAATTGAAGTAGCCACTAATTCCCATTTGTATCTCTTTAGCATGACAATGTAACACTATAACCTACTCCTACCGATTCTGATTTATGTGACTAATATAGAACAATAGAGGGTTTGTCATTTATGTTTTTATTGCAGATATATCAGCATTTAAGAGACAGCAGTGCTGTTATCTAAGGCTTCAGTCTTTAGAGATTTAACTTAATGGGCCACTACCAAGGTTTAGAGATAAACAAGGAACCTTCCAATATCTATTAGATGCAAAGAAGCCCATTTACATAACAATGCATTCTATAATAAAACAATAACCAGAATTATTCAAAAGCAGGAGGAAATATATGTTGAAATAACATTGGGCTGCATGAGAGATGGCCAACATTTGAGGGCTCAAGGGCAGCATGTCATGTTAGGTCTGAGATTAAGGGCAGCAAGAAACACATGCACACCGACATGCACAAGCACATGCTCATCTTGTTTCTGAGAGGGAGGGGCTCTCTCTTCAACTCTCTTCCACCAAAGAAAATGAGACAATTGCTAATGAATAGCGGGACTAGTGGTAGTTGGAAATATATTATATTAGTTGGTTCATGGGAGCTAGTGTAATGTAGTGGTTTGAGGATTAAAGTAATGACCTCATCACAAATGCCAGGCAAAGTGTTCTGTTTCACCTGGCTTCACTGCTGGACAGAGGAGGCAGCAGGGTTAATCTGTCACCCTGTGCACCACTTCATCGTGGCACTGCTTTTCCCATGACATGTGGAAAGCATTGTCCTCCCAGCAAGGAACCATGCTGGGCAAGCTCCTGTGCTGGGACAGAAGCAACCAAGGATGCTAAAATTGCCCCATCTAATGAGGCCTTAGCTCTGGGAGACCTGGGCTCAAATCCCTATTTGACCATGGAAACCTGCTATGTGAATTTGGGCAAATCACACTTGCTCAGCCTCAGATGAAGACAACGACAAAACCCGTTTGAACAAATCTTTCCAAGAAAATCCTGTAATAAATGATCCTTAAGGTCCCAAGTTGTAAATTCATTGGAACCAATGAACAAGTTTAGAACATTACTTTCTACTATAAGATAGTTTTGAAGTTTGAGTGACAGTTTGGGATTCATTCTGTGCACATTAGGGTGTTTTTTTGGAACTGAAAAAGGAAACATTTTATAGACAGAAAATAAAATTTCTGTGCAGTGCTTTCTGGGATCTGAGCAGTGAGTAGAAAAGCCCTATTCTACCAGTCGAGCAGCCTGTGTCCAAAGCATATCATTGTAAAAGCCTGTTAAAGTTGTGACATCTGAAATGAAAGCCAAGGAACTGGTATTACAGTGGGGAAATTAATACCTCTAGATAATAGATCTTATTATTAGGTATTAATTTGGACTTCACCATCAATTCTACAAAAGGTTTCTGCAGTCCAACTGAACAGGAACTTTGCAAGAAAACAGTAATGTACTTAGAACTGTAAAATGAAACCTGTGAAAGAGAACCAGGTGGACTGTGGTCATTGGAAGAAAAATGTATTTAAAGAGAAGTTTATTATTTATTTTATTTATTTAAACTTTTGTACCCCGACCTTCTCACCTCCACTGAGGGACTCAGGCCGGCTTACAGCAAAATTCAATGCTATACAATATTAAAAACATCTTATAACAACATATTAAAATAAATAAAATTTGAATACATTAAGTTAAGTTTGTCTGGGGATGCCCTGCTCTCTGTCCCACCTCCTTTGCAGGTACAGCTGGTGGAGAGAAGAGCCAGGCCCCCTCAGTGGTTGCCCCTCATCTATGGAACTCCTTCCCCAGTGAAATTAGATCAGCTCCCTTCCTCTCAAACTTCAAGAAAAACTAAAAACATGGCTATGGGACCAAGCTTTTGGCCAGTAACTTTCAATCAGTGCAAAAAGTGGATGCGAAATAATGCATGATGAATGGATTATGATTTCGGAATGCACGGTTTTAATGATTGGTTTTAATATTTTATGTTTTAAATATTTTTTTGGATTTTAATGTATTTGTTTATTTTATTTGCTTGTATTTGAGTGGCATCGAATTTTGCCTGCTATAAGGCTGTTCTGAGTCCCCTTCAGAGTGAGAAGGGCGGGGTATAAATGTGGTAAATAAAATAAATAATGAATAAATATTTATAATTTCTATCTTTCTCCTTATTTGAGCACATGGTTTCTGCCCTGATAGTATTATTTGAAATTAACACCTCAATATTTCATAAACATTGTGTAGATGTGCCTTCAAGATGTCTGTCAATTTATGAGTTTCATAGCAAGGAGTATACAGAGCAGGCTTGCCACTGGGATCTTGTGAAATCTACCTAAAACACCTGGTATGCTTTGAAAGTGTCCCTTTGTTGCACCCTAGACCTGAAGGATCCCTCAGTAAACCACTTTAGACCAGCCGTGATTAAATGCTTTATTTAGAATAAGTGAAAAGAAGTAAAGAGATAAAAATATAGTCCTTTGATGCTCTCAGCATCTAGTATTGCAATGCAATAGTCCAAGGAGTAAAAAGGTTCAATGAATGAAGAAATAGTCCTGATGCCCCAATGGGCTAAATCCTGGGTAAGTCCCTGGCAACGAAGGCTTGGCAAATACTTGAGTACGAGGACTTGAAGGCCCGACAGCCCAGGCTTGAGTTTTTGGAAGCTTGGCAAGGAAGCTTAACGTTGGCGCGAGATCCCGAGTGCCAACGGGAAGCGGCTTAAATAGGTTTCCCCTGGTTTTTCTCTTGAAGACGCTCACTGCGTTGTAACTCTTTCCCATGGATAGTTTGTGGGCCTGGCCCTCCCTTGTCCTCCGAAGAGGGAAAGAATGTCCGCTCATTAGTAACTGCACCTGAGAGCCGAGGAGGCTTCCAGAGGAGGTTGTGACAGCTGTCAGCCTGGACAGCTTCAATGCAGGCTTAGACAGATTCATGGATACCAAGGGAATCAGTAGTTACTGAAATGGACATCCAAGTGCCACCTCTGTGTTGATGGAGGCAAGGAACTGGTTGTGGGGGTCGGGAGCAGGTGAGGGTTTTGCCCTCCTTTCTGCTAGAGATCCCTGTGTACAACTAGTGGGCCACTGTGTGACACAGAATGCTGGACTAGATGGGCTGAGGCCCGATTCAGCATGGCTCTTCTTATGTTCTTATGTTCTAATGAGGCCTTGCCGTACCAGCTCTTCTTTTCGGCCTGGGAAGAGGAAAGGCTGTGCTTGCCCTTGACCGCTGGTTGACACAGAGGCTTTTGCAGAGATGTGCTTTCTGGCCCAGTTGAGGTCTTGGAATTAACATGGCATTTGTCTGGTTTGGCTATGGAACTAGGCTGGGGCCTGACACCCTTCGAATTACTCAGCAAGCCTGATCTTGATTAACTGTTAAGATCAGATGGGATCTGATGCCTTCAGGGTATTTAGGTGGAAATTAATATGTATATTTCATTCGCATGTCAGGAAACTATACTTAGTGATGTTTTGATGTTACAATTTAATATTTTTATGGCTGCTTTTGTTTTTGTATTATAATACATGTGACCCATGTTGTTTTGGTTGTTGGTATTATGTATGTTGTATTTTTGTTGTAAGCCACCCTGCGTCTCTTTTGGGATAGGGGGCAGGATAAAAATAAAGTTTATTATTACTATTATTCTTGAAGTGTAAGAAAGGATTGGTTTCTATCAATCCTTTTCTTACATTTACACAGCTGCCAATTCTTCTCACGATTTTTAAGATGGTTTCTTTATTCAGAAGACAGCAACCAGAAAAGCTGTTTGAGAAAAATGTGATTGCTCAGATGGGGTCATATTTTCTTTTCAAAAATAGATATGTCTTTGTAGAAGGTCAGACATTTGCTTAAATTACTTTCTTGTTGTTGTTGATGAGATTTGTCACTTCTTTCTCTGTGACTCACTCAAAGAATTTGTGTCATTTTATGAATGCAATCACATGTAATGAACAGTTGCCATACTAACAGCTAGAAGGAACACATTTCTAGAGGGTACCTCCTCCACGTAGACTACCTACACTGTTTCTACATGGACTGTTGTAAAATGTCTTGAAAACATAATGTACCATGACAAATTACTCTGTTTAAAGGCAGGTGCATCCTTCCTTTTTCTCTGCTAATGGAAGGATGTAGACCAGTGGTTCTCAAACTTTTTTGGCCTACCACCCCCTTTCCAGAAAAAAATTTGCTCACCGCCCCCTTAGAATTTATTTTTATTTTTAATAGCAATTGAACAGAAAGATATATGGAAACAGATCACTATATAACCCAATATTTTGACCCAAGTAGTGGATGGACTGAAACATTGACGAGTTTTATCTGTGTGGTGTCACTTTACTTGAGTGTAATCTTGCCAGTTGGAGTCATCAACTGCAATACTGGTGCCAATACATAGTAATGGGAGAATATTCCATATACAAACGAAGACTCATGGCAGCTCCAGGTAATGAGAGAGAGAGGATGCTGCAAGTGTGTGTTCCTGCAAGTTGGAATACCCGGGCAGGCGTTGACAGGACTGTGTGCCATGGGCGGGTTGAGGAGAGCAAGGGGGCGGGCGCTGCGGTTTCCAGACAACGCCTGCCTGGGTATTCCAACTGGCAGGTGCACACACTTGTGAGTGTGCACCTGCCAGTTGGAATACCCGGGCAGGCAGTGCCTGCCCCCTTGCTTTCCTCAACTCCGCCCATGGCGCACAGTCCTGGAAACCACATACACATGGCCCTTTCCTTTCCCACCGCCCCCTTACAGGGGCTCAGCGCCCCCCCCCCAAATCTTTGGAGCCTCCCACTGCCCTCTTTGAACGTTCCACCGCCCACCAGGGGGTGGTACCGCCCACTTTGAGAACCACGGATGTAGACAAAGCAGTCCTCAATGAACATTATAACTAGTCCTGAAACATGATTGGTTGATTCATGCCCAGCCGGGCTGAGGGAGGAAAAACCACAAACTAAAGAAATGCAATAAATGATATAAAATACACCTACAAACTTCCTGGAAGCACAATTACAGCCTCTAGATCAGTGGTTCTCAACCTGTGAGTCCCCAGGTGTTTTGGCCTACAACTCCCAGAAATCCCAGCCAGTTTACCAGCTGTTAGGATTTCTGGGCATTGAAGGCCAAAATATTTGGGGACCCACAGGTTGAGAACCACTGCTCTAGATCCTGAAAGGCAAGATGTGTGTCTGGTGGAAACCCAGACGATGCTCCAGTAGGATTCTTTTTTTTTTTGAACAATAGTTGAACAGAAAAGCTGTACCTAAAGATAACCTTTTTCCAGTACTAAATTAATGCTGGTTTTAGAGTGATTTTAAAAAACCCTGAATATTAGCTTCAAACACTCCATTCTGGCTGAAAATGTGGCAGTTTCCACCTCATCCCCCCTCCCTCAAAATACAAAAACCATGGTCTAAATCAGTCACAATGTCACCCACCAGACGAAGTATTTATCTATCTTGGTATGCCAAAATGAGACAATGCCACCTTCCCCAATTGCCTCTGCCAAATCCTATAACCAATCAGCCGGTAGACCTTCAGTACAGGATTGCACCCTAAAACTTCTCAGTGATCACAATAGGAAGCAAAAGGCTGTCCAAAAAACAAACAAACGTTTACTTCATAAAGGGCTTACGGTTCCATTGAGACTTTGCAAGTGATATGTTAAAATCCAGGGCTCAGTATTATAATACATCATAATACTCTTTCATGCAGCATTTCAATTCCTTTAAAAGAAAGCCCTACAATCTGGATTTCTAAGTTTGTGAATGTGGTCATCAAAAGGAAGCTGGAGCAATTTACTTCTGCACAAATGCGAATGGCATTTGTAAGTTTAGTGCAGTTGGGGTTACAAGCTCTTTACCAGGCCATAAATAAAAACAGGGTCTACTCTTCAAAATGGGTGGTTTTGGGGAACTACCATTGGCTGGACAGCTGTATGGCAGAACTTGGGAGAGCTGCACTGCCAAGACCATGCCTGTGCTACAGTCCTGAGAATCAAAAAGGTTTATATGTTATTGTTACATCCACCAAGATAATATTTTTGAGAAATGATATTTTTATTTAAGGGGCTGGCAGGCATGTGCAATGGCCCAACAGCAAAAGTTTTCCTGCCTTGTATGTGTGAGCATATTTCATGGCCTAAACAAAGTGAAACCAAGAAGAGAACTCCTTATGTTGTGGTGATGAAGATTGTGGCGACTATTGGCTACATGGCACTTGGCCTCTAAAACTGAAAAGCAACCAGGAGATTTCATGCTCTTACATTATCATCATTCATGAATAAATTTATTGCTATTATTTGGGGTAAAACATGGCTGTCTGATAATTGAATATATCCGAGAATAGCTTTGAGGAATGAAAAGAAGGTATTGTCCCCCAAATGTGAATTCTGACCCCCATTAACTTTGTCTTCATTCTTCAAATTTTGAGCATTGCAAAGGGAAACACTGAAAACCATTCAGAAGACTCATATTTGTTGTGTGCATATTCACTTGGTCAATTTGCCTACTCCTTTGCTATGGATGCTTGAACTGTATTTCTAAGAATTCTACTGGAGACATGCCACATTATTGCCCTACACTACTGGAGAAATTATACTGTTTAGTCGGTATTGCACCACCTGACATCCGCTGGGCAGTAGCAGCCAATAATGAAAGGACCAAGGCAGTGACATCTCTGGCCCATCCCCTGTTTGGATATTGGCTAGCACGCCAATGCTTTAAATCAAGAAATAGTTTTCTAAGATCTACAGAGATACTCGCAGGAACACCTCAGCAAATGAGAGTCCAAAAGTGGCAGGCTAAACCCCAGAACCTCAGTCAATGGCTGATGCCAAATGAGAGACTCCCTCCTGAGCCCACAAAAGACTGGATGACTTGTAAGGCGCTGAACAGACTGAGCTCTAGCACCACGACGTGCCGATTCAACCTTAAGAAATGGAGCTACAAAGTGGAGTCCACGTCATGCGAGTGTGGAGAAGAGCAAACCACAGACCACCTATTATAATGCAGTCTGAGCCCTGCCACATGTACAATGGAGGACCTTCTTAAAACAACACCAGAGGCACTCTAAGTGGACAGATACTGGTCAAAGGATATTTACTATAATGCTAAGTTTTAAAACTTTGCATTTTTAAAAAATACATTACAACTGTGCACACGGTTCACTTCAGATATGATAAATATGCTGGAGTTTTAAGTTACAGCCAGGCTAGAAATCTGTGGACTGAAGGAAAATGTCACAGGAGCACAGAATTCTTATGGGAAAATAGGGGGAATAGCCTTATTTTGTCCCCTACTCATTGCTACATTATTTCTGGTCCCTTGACAAGGTTGGAGCCGGGATTTTGTTGTGTTTTAGAGACTTTCCTTTGTTGATACATCCACCATTTAATTTTGAAATTTACTTTACCAGCTTCCTAGGAGTATAGAACATCTGTGGGTGCTTTGGTATTCCTTTCTGTGCAATGCTAGGCGTGCATTTACTGTAGCATGGCAAAGAAACACCAGGCAATAATCTTAGTGTTGCAATAAGAAGACCTGAAGAGTGAAGACATCACTCCTTTGAAGAATGTAGGGGTGGATTTATTTGCTGAATGCTGCCTTTTATCTTGTTTCTCCAGCTTTGCTGTTTCAAAACTGGAGAGCATGGAATGTGGAAGTGAGATTTCAGTGGGATTTTACTAAGATTTGGCAAGAGTTGTGTGCATTTGTTTCAGAAAGTGGGGTGGGGGGAGAGGGAGAGAAAATGATTTCTACTCTTTGGAAAGCGGATTCTTCTTTTCTTAAGACTAAACACTCAAGTGTATTCCAATTCACCAAGCTTACTGATTTTAATATGAAGATAAATTTATTGGAATTTTCTAAAAAAAAAAAATTAAATAAGTAAACCCACCTGAATACCAAGTGATGTAGGCTATGTTTCAGACTTTGGCCTTTTGATGTGGTCATGCTACAAAAAAAAAAGAAATAATGTGTTTTAGTTGAATATATGTCTGTGTATGTCACGAACTGGAAGAAGTGGATGATGTACCTTTTATTTCAAAGAGACAGAGACAGAAATGCAGGCAATGGATAGATGTAATTAGAATTAGTCTTAACTTTTTGATAAAGGATTTTTTTTGCTAGAGATGTTAATGTTGGGATAAGGAGGGATGTTTATATTCTGATGAGTTCTAAAAGATGTAACTTTAATGTTTCCATCAGAGATCATGTGGGAATGTGGCGCAGGTGTCTAAGTGTCAGGTGCATAAGATCTCTCTGACCAGTAGGTCATGAGTTTGAGGCCTGCCCGGGTTGAGGTGGGTGCTCGACCTTTAAGTGTAGCCTGCTATCAACCTTTGCAGCCCGAAAGACAGTTGCATCTGTCAAGTAGGAGATAAAGGTACCACATTAAGTGAGAAGGCAAATTTTGATTGAATTATGAGGCCATTAAAGAACTCCAGGAATGCTGAGGAATGCGGAAGAAACAACAAGGGATGCTGTAACACTGAGAGATGATGAGTGCATCAGCTCCCCCTGTTGGCCAGAAGTTTGCCTCTGTTTGTCTATATGTTGTATGTTGAAACAGCAGAGATTGTCTGCTAATATGTGTACTCTAATCCGCTCTGAGTCCCCTTCGGTGTGAGAAGAGCGGAATATAAATAAAGTAAATAAATAAATAAAATCATCTTCATTTTACACAGTTCTCCCCCCCCCCCCCCCAAATACACACTGCAATAAATGTATGCTAAATTGATATTTAGGTAGTATTATCCTAAATTGATATTGCCATTATAGAAAGTTCTCATCAGTCTTACTGATAAAATATGTCAATAATTCCTTTCAGTAGCACTATCCTAAACAGATATTTTTCTCATGTTGGTAATGGTGAATATACATTCATTTTAGAAATCAGAATAGTAGTGTTTATGAATATATTATTTGCCTTAGATGAGACATCAGATTTGTTGACCTTTAGTATAGGAGACTGTTCAGTTAGGAATAATTTCCCATTAATGTTTAATGTTCAAAACCTGACTCTTTCTCTTTCTTTCTTTCTTTCTTTCTTTCTTTCTTTCTTTCTTTCTTTCTGTGTTTCAGATGTGGCTGATTTATCTTGCTGCAAACGAGTCAGAAGACAAACAGATGAGGGGAAAATTATAAAGATTTTTAACTTCCCTACTTTTAGTATATAGTAGTATGTGGACAAAACCTGAGAAATTAATGACATCTTGCAGTGCTGCAATGTTTATTCAAAACATGCAAAAGGCCTTAGATCTGCCCAAAATACTTAAGACCAAAAACTTGGTATGATATTGATGATTAAATAGCAATATCGGAACTGTTGTCAAAATTGAGTTGTTGGTGTCTTGAGCATGTGCATAGAAATGAGTGAATATTTTTACAGAAGATAAATATTCTGTTCAGGGTTTCACCAGTGGAATTACACACACCACAGTTTTGGTTTCACATTCAGTTTATGCCTATGTGCATTGGTGTGCTTTACATTCTCTATTTTGGAATATTCTTTGATTTTACTTAACCTGGTTTAA
Organism: Anolis apletophallus; assembly: GCA_030556195.1. Taxonomy (NCBI): domain Eukaryota; kingdom Metazoa; phylum Chordata; class Lepidosauria; order Squamata; family Anolidae; genus Anolis; species Anolis apletophallus. The sequence goes on from JARBWK010000009.1 coordinate 87,012,529, forward strand.
AGCCTTAAACTTGCATTGCTGTGCATACTTGCACCATGTGTCATTTAAACACTCTGTTTTTGAGCTGCCTAGCCTACTTCCCACATTAAGCAGTCAGTATAAATGTGCCCAATCTTACACTTTGTGTTATGAGACTCTTCACCTATTGATTTCTGATAAAGGGATAAGAATAATTCAGGCACTGTTATTTAGGAACTCAATTTGCGCAGTAATATAGGAAATGCCAGCCTCCTGGTGGCACAGCAGATTAAACCGCTGAGCTACTGAACTTGCTGACTGAAAGGCTGGTGGTTCAAATCTGGGGAGCAGGGTGAGCTCCCACTGTTGGGCCCAACTTCTGCCAACTTAGTAGTTTAAAAACATGTAAATGTGTATAGATCAATAGGCATTGCTTTGCTGGGAAGGTAAGGGCACTCCATGCAGTCATGCTGGCCACATGACCTTGGAAGTGTTTATGGACAATGCTGGCTCTCTGGCTTAGAAATAGAGATGAGCCCCCCCCCCCAAGTTGGACACGATTAAACTTAATATCAGGGAAGCCTCTACCTTTTATAGGAAATGCCTGATAGTGACTTTAGCATTTGTGATTTGGTATTGAATTTCTTGGGCTTTAGGCAGCCATAAACGAAGGTACTAAGGATTGAACATGCGATCATCTGCATATAAAGTATTGTGTTGTTATTAAATTACAGTTCCTCATCCTCCCCCAGCTCTTTAAGAGACAGCTAGAGGGATTTCACAGTTCAGAACTAGTACATGTTGATCCACAAAAGACCTTCAAGCCAAAAGAGATTAAGTTCTTGACCTAATCACAGTAATTATGCCTGATTATGCATATGAACAAGCAGAGTTATGAATTCTATCCAACAAAGACTGAGCAAAGATTCATAGCATTGTATAAAGGAAGTGCCAATCTTTTTTCTGTGTAAACAATTAAAATTCTAAACAATTTCTTTGTAAGAAGATATTTCTCAGTGCCTTACAAGATGTGCAATTGTGGCAAAAGTGCATGTCCACTAGGATAGTGTTACTTGGAGTGATGGTCATGTACACATGCTGATTCATACACTGGGTTGTTGTAGGTTTCTCGGGCTATATGGCCATGTTCTAGAATGCTTCTAGAACATGGCCATATAGCCTGAAAAACCTACAACAACCCCGTGATTCCGGCCATGAAAGCCTTCGACAATACATTGATTCATAAGCCATTGACAGTTCATCTGCAGTGAGTTTCCAGAAAAGGGAGACACAGTTGTGGTCAAGCGGCACAAATAGCATGTATGCGGTTTTTAACCATGTTTTATTATGTGTAAGTCGCCCCGAGCCGGATGGGAGTGGCGACGGATAAATCCAAATAAATAAATAAATAAATAATTGGTAGACAGACAGCAGGAAAAACAAACTGCTAGCCACCATGTCAGATAGCTTAAGTCCCCATCTACACTGCCACATAATCCCGTTTCAGAAATCAGAATGGCTGCTTTGATTATATGAGTCTACATTGCCATATAATCTAGTTCAATGGAGTTAAACTGCATTCAGAAACAGGATTATATGGCAAAAGTAGACGGGCCCTAAAATGCACTGCTTTAGGGTGGTCTGGTGTAGAACAAAAGGTTATTTCTCTCGCATAAGAAGGATATTTATTTATTTATTTATTTAAAACTTTTGTACCCCGAATTCTCACCTCTATCGAGGGACTCAGACCGGCATAACAGCAAAGATTCAATGCTATACATACAATTTAAAAACAACTAGAACAACATATTAAAATACATAAAAACCCAGCATAAAACCACATCGCCATTAAAACAATTCCATATCAGCAAGTATAGCTTGGGTTCATTCACACTAATTATTAGGCCTGGTTAGGTTCGTCGTATCTATACGAAGTTTGTTTTAAATTCGTATTTAAATTACTTAAGAAATGTTTTTGATGCACTGCAAGCACCCCGGATGTGAATTACCAAATATGAAGCCACCTCCGCCATTTTTCGTAAAGAAATCGCCATTTTCGGAAAGGGTTTTCCTTCCCTGGCTTTCTCTTCCGTCGCCTGAGAATGCCCCGTTCAGATCCAGGGTAAGGCATGGGATTCCAAGCGTTAGTTCCCAAGTGGCGAGGAGGAGGGGGGGGGAGGGCATCCACTCCCCCTCGTCCTTGCCACCTGGAAAGGCACCAATGCACATTAAACCTAAGGCGGGTTGGTGCCTTTCCAGGTGGCGAGGAGGGGGGAGGGGTATCCACTCCCCTCCTCCTCGCCACCTGGAAAGGCATCAATTTGTGTTAAACCTAAGGCGGGTTGGTGCCTTTCCAGGTGGCAAGGAGGGGGGGAGAGCATCCACTGCCCTCCTACTCGCCACCTGGTAAGGCACCAACGCACCTTAAAGGAAGGAGGGGGGGGTCTCCGCTCTCAGTCTGGCCTGGAAGTGGAAGCTGAGGGAAGACCTGGGCTGTCAAACCCAGTTTTGGCAGATTTTCGCGCATGGCGCATGCGCGTCCGCCATTAACACATTTTTAATGAATTTCGTTAGTTTATATGAAATAATTTTGACATATTCACGGAACAATTCGGAAGTCCACCAGATACGGAACTCCAGAGCTCCCTACATCCCCAGTGAGTTTTGAACCATTTTTTTCTTGCTCAACCAGGCCTACTAATTAGTACTGGATCATTCTGCTCTATTCAAAATCAGAGCATTATGCTTTGGTCAGCTTCTTCCTATTTCCATGCCCAAACTCTCTTTTTTTTTAAAAAAAAATCTTAGAAAGTGGAATGGTTTGATTTAGAAATTATGTTTTAATAATTTCTCCATACCATTATCATTACCTTTCTAAACTGCAGGGTTGCGACTTCTGCACTGCATGAGATCCTACCCATAGAACAAACATGTACAACCCCTGATGAGTATGGAGGAGGTTAATGTAACACTGAGGTCAGGCCCGTAGCCAGGATTTTGATTGGGGGGGGGGCTGAGTCTGAGTGAGAGAGGATCTATCCTAGCAAACCTTTTGTATCTTATCCCAATACCCCCATGCATATAGGATATATTGAGCATGGTGATCAGATCATGATACGAATAAACATAGCAGTTTAAATAATAAATGTTATTTATTTACTTTCATTAACAAAATGTTTAGAATACTTTTTGTAAATAAAAGTATTCTAAATATGTAAATATCACAAATTGTTTTTAAATTTAAGATTTTCTTATAGAGTTTTTCCTGGGGAGTCCGAATCTGATGTCGATTTTAGTGGATTACATTGTCTTCACATTGTAAATGTTGAATAAACATCTGCAACATCAAAATTTAATTTCGCTTCATCACTGGCGTGCGGACAACTTCCACTATGTCAGCTATTGCAGTGGAAATTGGTGAAAGGTAGATAATGCAAGTTTGAATAAATTATCAAAATTTGGTTGAGATAGTGCTTGCAGGTGTGAAGGAACAGAAGTTACAGATTTCTGAGCTGGCCATGTCAGCCAAAAGCCAACACCGTAGTTGTTAATGGGATAGAATTGTCTTAATTGCAACTATACTATACTTTCATTATTTGCAAGATAAGCATTTATATTGTTTCAGGCCATCCAAGGTTATTCATATTCAATTAATATTTTTAAATTAATGAGTCACTAGTAGATAAATGCCTACTCCACCATAAATGATGTAACTAATAAAGTAGCTCTAGAAAATGAATATTAGCCTAGTTTTTCAAAGTTATGCCCATTTAATCAAATCAGTACGCTGAAATTCTATAAATGGATTTTCATCTATTTTTACTTGAAACCCATTTATGAGCAAAGAAAGCATAATATCAAGTTATTAATTAAAAACCAAAGTCAAATATCAGAACTATTGGAAACCTGTGTTTATTAACACAATAATTACATGTTGATCAAAATATCTCTGATAAGAGTGTTTCAGGTAATGCAACAAAAATAATGAAGTTGTTCTAACAGGAAAAAATGAATTTACCTCATCTCAAGTATCAAAACGCAGCAGCTTTAGCCACGTGCTCCATATGGTTGTGGCATTTTAATTATGGTTATTTAAAGAGGCAAAATAATATCCTTCCTTGTGAATGGTGTGCTCTGTAAAGTAAATTCTAAAAGATCATTGGCAGTGAATACTAATGTCTGGGGAACTGTGTTGAAACCATATTTAATTAGTTTTTTTGTTTTTAAAAGGTATGAGATTGTGCACAATGCAATTATGCAATTAGCATAACTATTCTGCATTTATAATTCAGAGATTCAGAGACATGTAGATGTTGATGAAATTTCTCTGCTCTTTCCTCCCATTCCTCTTCTCTTTCGGAGGCAGAAAGTGAAGGAAGGACAGGAAACATTTGGATCCCAAAAGGATTGGCCTTGGTCAGAATAAGATGATAGATGGGAGAGAAAATGTGTATCAATTAGACCCCGTATTGCCTACTCCTGATATATAATCCTAGAATCCCAGAGCTGGGAGAGACTCCCCAAGGGTCATCCATTCCAACCCCCTGCCATGAAAAAAATGTACAATCAAAGTGCTCCTGATAGCCTCTGTGGAAAAGCCTCAAGAGAAAGAGACTCCACCACACTCTCAAGCAGCCTATGCCACTCTCCAGCAGCTCTTACTCTCAGGAAGCTTTTCCTAATCGTTTTAGTCAAATCTCTTTCCCTGCCATTTGAACCCATTGCTCCCATGTGCTCTGGTCTCTAGAGCAGCAGAAAGTCAGTTTTCCCTCTCCCTCCTCCTCAATGGGACACCCTTTCACATCTTGAAACATGGTTCTCATGTTCCCTCTCTCTCTCCTCTTCTCCCAGCTAAACATCCCCCAGGAGGAAAGGAGGAAGGAAAAAGACAAGGGAGGGAGGGAAGGCAGAAGGAAAGAGAGAAGGAAGGATAGGATGGTGTGAGAGAGGAGGGCTTTAGAAAAGAGCCTAAGGGGTAGCATCCAGCCCCCGGGCCTGGGTTTACCCATACCTGATATAGTGACATAAGCTCCCTCTGTTAGCCCCAGCTTCTGCCAACCTAGCAGTTCGAAAACATGCAAATGTGAGTAGATCAATAGGTACCACTTCAGTGGGAAGGTAACGGCGCCCCATGCAGTCAAGCTGACCACATGACCTTGGAGGTGTTAATGGACAATGCTGGCTCTTCAGCTTAGAAAGGGAGATGAGCACCAACCTCCAGAGTCGGACACGACTGGACTTAATGTCAGGGAAAAATCTTTACCTTATCGTAATAACCTAGAATTGGACCCAACCACAAACCAACACAGTGCAACTAGTAGAACACTTGTGGTATATGTACTAGGCCATGGAGACCATAGGACTCTCACTTTGTAAGATTGGGCCCACACATCAGGCTGGCCACACGCTGGATCTGATTTTCAGTGCTGGAAACCAAGTGACCCTAACCTCTACCATCGAGGTACCATGGTCAGATCACTATGCCCTGAGAGTATGGTTGGAGCAAGCCTACCCATCCTGCAAGGGCGCCGAACCGATTTGGGTTTGCCCAAGGAGATTTATGGAACATAGCAGGTTCCTGAATGCTCTAAGCCTGGATCTGGAGCCTGTCAGCGACTCGATTGGTGTGCAAGTGAACACATGGAACACCAGGCTATCCAATGCACTCGACGAGATCACCCCCAGATGCCCACTCCAACCCCACCATAACCGATCTCCTTGGTTTACTGAGGAACTTCGGTCATTGAAGCGGGAGAAGAGATGGCTAGAGGGAGTGTGGCGAGAGCTCCATGACTAAGTATCGAGATCAGATTATAAGTTATTTATGGAAACTTATGAGCATACTACCATCGAGGCAAAGCAATTACATTATGCCTCTTTGATAGCGTCTGCAAACTCACCCCCAGCTAAATTGTTCAAAGTAATTCATTCTCTAACGATGGTCCCTACCGTTCCAAACAATGATGATCAGGCCCTTACTGCCGACGCTTTCCAGAGTAATTTTGCAGACAAGATCTCGGAGCTCCGCCGGGAACTTCCAGCTACAATGGATACAGTTAGTGAACTTGAGACTCCGTGGCCACTTGCTGGGCCCACACTTGATTGGTTCATTCCGTTGGACATAGAGGCTGTCGATAGACTCGTAGCTGCAGCTAGGCTGACCACTTGCTCCTTCAATCCATGTCCCTCTTGGCTAGTGAAATCTTAGAGGGACTACATGACCCTCTGTTGAAGATAGTCAACAGCTCCCTTGAGCAAGGAGTCTTTCCAGAGGGTTTAAAAGAGGCAGTGGTCTCTCCACTACTGAAGGAACTGAATCTAGATCGATTTGTTTCCTCCAGTTACCGTCCAGTTTCGAATCTTTCGTTCCTGGGCAACGTGATTGAGAGGGCAGTAGTGGAGCAGTTGCAGCAGTTTCTAAATGACACAGCCAGATTAGATCCCTTCCAGTCCGGCTTCTGTATAGGGCATGGGATGGAGATCGTTCCGGTCACCATCTCAAATCAGCTTTAATGTCAGCTTGACAAGGATGGTTCAGCGCTGCTTGTGTTATTGGACCTCACAGCAGCATTAGATATGGTCAATTACAATCTTTTAGCCCACCGTCTTGCCATTGTTGGAGTCAGGGGGACTGCCTTAAACTGGCTGTTGTTTTTTCTCCACAACTGGGGGCAGCGAGTGGAAAGGGGAGGCGTGGTCTCCGAGAGGTCTCCTCTAACATGCGGGGTTCCTCAAGGGGCCATTCTTTCCCCTTCATTATTTAACATCTATATGCGACCACCAGGGCCGTAGCCAGGATTTTGGTTCGGGGGGGGGGGGAGTTTGGTTCGGGGGCTGAGACTGGGTGGAAGAAGGTCTACCCTAGCAACCCTTTTTTATTGTTATCCCAATATCCCCTTTAATGTGGGATATAATGAGCATGGTGATCTGATCATGATATGAATAAACATAACAGTTTAAATAATGTACCAGTAAGACCTTTTCGCGGACCACCCTGAGAATTTCGGGGGGGGGGGCTGAAGTCCCCTTAGCCCCCGGCTACATGCCTGGCGACCACTTGCTCAGCTGGTTTGAAGTTTCGGGCTGGAGTGCTATCAGTACACTGATGACACCCAGCTTGTTCTGAAAATGCAAGGCCGTCTGGACTCCATGCCCGCAAATTTTCATCAATGCCTTGAAGTCATCACTGGATGGCTGCATGCCAGCAGGTTGAAGGTGAATCCAGCTCCGAGCCCTCTGGGAGTGGCGGCATACAAGATTGAACAATAGGATTTTACCCCGCTCTTCTCAAATAGGCATGGTTAGGTTCGGTCAGAATCTTCATAATTCGGAATAAATTTGGAAAGATTTGCTTTTTGAAGCGATTTTGAAGTTTTAAGGAAACGGGAAGTCCCTTTGCCCTTCCGAAGCTCCCCCAAAAAAATTCTGTTATGAAGCAGTAAGTGAGTCGGAAATGATTCAATTCAACCTTTCCTCGCTTCTCTTCCCTGGCCTCAGCTCAAATCTGGGAAGCCGTGTTAAAAAAGCAGCCTGGGTGAATGTCCCCCCTTCCTTTCCCTTCCCATTCTTCCTGGGTCCTGGAAAGCCATGTTAAAGGAAAGCTGCGTTAAAGAAGTAGCCTGGGCGAATGTCCCCCCCTTTCTTTCTCTTTCTCTCCATTCTCCTCTCCTTCTTCCTACTATTTTCTTCCTCTTCCGCTTAAGCAGCTGAAGGGGAAAATCAAAGGGCCTGAGGATATTAGGAATGGTAGGAGTTGAAACACCTGGAAGGAATACCTGATCTGCTCTCAGGCCCCATATACATTGCCATGTAATGCATCTTGAAACTGCATTATGTATATACTCAGTAATGAAAACTTCTATCATGCAGTTTATGGCTTCTATCATGCAGTCTCCATAATGCATAATGCAGTAGGTACACAGTTTGAATCTTTGTTTAGCAGTTTGAATCTGGTTTTGCAGTTTGATGCAAGGTAATGGGAAGGTAATGGCGCTCCATACAGTCATGCTGGTGACGTGACTTTGGAGGTGTCTATGGATAATGTGTCTCTTTGGCTTAGAAATGGAGATTAGCATCACTCCCCACCAGTGCCCCCTACATCCGAAACGAGTTTTGAACCTCTTTTGGGGGATCAAACAAGCCTAATATGTACTCCACCCTACTAATGTCTACCAGAAAGTGTGCGGCCATATTTTTGCACCAGCTGCACTTTCAATACTATCTTTTTAAAAGGCAGAAAATGGGATCTGAGTAAAAGACACAGAGACCATTTGTTCCCTTTATTGATTTCCCACAGACTGCCCTGCTTGGATAACAAACTGTTTTGTCATGACACTTTTTATTGTAAAACCTGCCCTTTGAGCCTATCCTGTGCCCCAGGTGGTGAATTTGATTGAGGTTTTTAAACAATTGTCCTTTTTGCCAAAGATTTGCTCTTTGACCTAAGAGTGTTGCTCAGAAATTCCCCCAAGGTACACTTTAGAGTCAGCTAGGTTTATATTATTGCTTTGCCTCTAAGGCTAAGTCAGAGGTGGAGTTAGAATTGCTAGGTGGCTTTGGAATGCAGTACAGACATCTACTCTGGTTTATTAATCTTCTGATGTTAAGCATTTCAACTTCTTTTAGAAGTTCAGAAAATTGTTGCTTAACTGTAATTTTAATAATTAGCCACACTTACAAAAAACCCACCCCGCTCACAAGAAACAAAGCCTCCTGTGTAGTCTGAAATTGCCTCTTGTTTTAAGGCACCCAGGTACAGCCTTTGATTTAAAGACTTTTGATTGATACTTCTATTATAGCACAATTCTGACTCATTGATTTGTCATCCAAGGTCCATTAAAACAATCTAGATGTCTCCCAGCGCCACTGGATATGCAATTGCTGCCCAGAACACATTTCAGGAAGGCTACTTAGACCCCTCCTGTGATAAAGTTCAAAATTGGAGAAATATTTTTGGACTAGAACTCCCAGAAGACTGCTTGTAGGTTACTGCAAATCTTTCCCAAAAACAAAACAGTATAAAACTCTAGCCCAGATGAAACACCATATGTACGCTGTTTGCAACATGTGCATGCCTGTACTAAAAAAAGCTCACAAGTTGTGTTTTGTGCAATCTGGTTGTCTATTAAAGGTATTGCTCTTTTCTGGATTGTGAATTTTGGTTTGTTTTTTTTATAACACAGGTACATGCCTATACTGATTGTTAGTTAACATGTTTCCTGATTTCCTTCTTTCTTGTTTGAACATATCCACTATCTTCCTCCGATGGGAGTGTGAAAGGTGCAATAAAGATTGCTCTTTACACTTCATTCATACCTTTTCTCCCCACACATCCTGTTCTGACATGGTTTTTCAAATTTAACTCTAAGGAATAACTATAGGGCAGTGGATCCCAACCTGTGGTCCATGGACCGCCAGTGGTCCACACAAACTAAAATATGGCCCGTGGCCTTACCATTACTACAAAGGAATATGGTTTTCTGTGGGCGAGCACATGGCAAGTACTGGATGGCATATGTTCTGTATCAGAAACTAGAGCTGATGTGGTCTATCCAATGCAATTTTCTGAATCAACACTCCAAGTAACCAAACTGAATCTAAAGTTGACCAAAAACTGATTCATAACCCTTTTAGTACTAATGTCGGAGAGAGAGAGATAAGCCTCCCACAAGGATGGTAAAGACATCAAATATCCGGGCATCCCCTGGGCAACGTACTTGCAAACAACCAATTCTCTCACACCAGAAGTGGCTTGCAGATTCTCAAATCGCTCCTGACACAAATAAATAAATAATATCAAGGACGCACTGTATTTGGTAATTTCTTTCTTTTTACAAAAGTTACATTGACATGACTGTTAGAGGAAGAATTTGACAGAGACAACCCCCATTATTTCTCTGTTGTCCTACTATTTCAGCTGTGTTTAAAGTGTCCCAGTTTCTCTCTCATCCTTCCCTTCTTCCCTTACACTCAGCTTACTCGATTGCTGCCAACTGAGCTCAAAGTGCAATTTAGTTTGTACTTAATTAACTAGGTAATGGTGAGAGGAGACAAGAAGCCAGAATATTACCCTTCCATTAGGGTCAGACAAAAGCCACTGTCGCATTTTCTTCTATCTTGTGTTTTTCCTTAGTGATCACTATTGCCATCTTTACCAAACTCTTGTTTGGCCACATATACTCCAGTTTTTGTCTATAAAATGTTGGAAGACAGGCATTGAACACTGACACACTCAGCCCTTGCTTCTATGCAATCTTCAGACAACTAAAAAAAGTCTGTGTGCACACCCATTTACACAACTCTAATGACCCACTGTGATGTGTGAAAGGGGATAATATGAAGGCATCTCAGTGACATGAAAGCTACCTTTCCTTTTACTCCATTTCACAACTGAGCCAATCAACCTTGCCTAAATGGGTGAGGCTTTTACACTGTAATGTGAATTTCACCTTAATTCATCTTTTATTTACTTAAAGCACAAGAATGGCCTTAGAGTAATAGTTTGTCTTCTTTGATGAATTCTTATTCCATTCAAAGTATAGGGGACCCTTGGTATCCACTGGGGTTTGGTTCCAGGATTCCCTGTGGATACTCAAGCTCCATTATAGATAATTGCATAAGGCTGGGGGGTTTTTTTTGGTTGGGGGTGGGAGTTGGAATATTTTCAAACAATGGATATTTGAATCTATGGATACAGAACCAGTGAATAGATTCTTTATATATACATTATGTTTTACGGGAATCTAGATAATTCTATTGCACACTGTCAACTGTAAGAGGCATACAGAAGGCATTCTAAGGCCAGTCTTTCCAAACTTGATGCTTACTAGATATACTAGACTACAACTTTCAGGATCTCCAGCCTCTATAGCAAGCTTGGGCAAACCTTGGCCCTTCAGGTGTTTTGGACTTCAACTCCCACAATTCCTAACAGTCAATTGGCTGTTAGGAATGGTAGGAATTGAAGTCCAAAACACCTGGAGGGCCAAAGTTTGCCCATATCTGCTCCATAGCAATGATCACAATAGCATGGGGAAGGGTTGGTCTTGTAGTCCTTTACACTCAGAGAATGCCATGTTGGAGAATGTGGATACAGTCTCTTGTTCGTTTCTCTGTCCAGCACTTGCTGCTCTAAAATGATTTCATAGGAAACAAACAGGTTTTATTTAATACTTTTTTGCAACTCAATGTAAGTCATGTGGAAATGGCCCCCTAATATTAGTTTTTAATTTCTACTGGTGTTCACTAAAACTGCAATCTTCTTTGTTTACAGAACATTTGATTCCTAGCATTACTACAAATGGCATTTATTTCAATGTCCTTTAAAGAGCATCTTATATATCTTGCAAGCCAACCAAAGTAGGCATTAGAAGGTAATCTATGCGCACATGCCCATAAAATGTACTTCTTCCTTTAAGAATACAGGAGCCCTTTTGTTTCCCTATCATTTTTTAAAGCTAAACTCTGGATTGATATCCCAAACTGGAAGAATTGAAATGCCAATGAGAATTGTGTAGGGAGTACTTTTGTTGTGTAATGAAATGTTTGTAATCCTTTGATTAAATCAGTACTCACATCAGCTTTAAGTGTACAATTAAAAAGGTGGGTGGTTACATTTGCTGTGATCTCATAATGAAGAAAATCCAAAGGACAATGACTGCATTGTCACTGACAACAGTTGAACTCATATACTAGCTACTAGCTAGACATTGACCTGCCCTTCAATGTTTATGCATCTTTTGGGTTCTCTGATGTAGTATTGCCAATGTAATGGCTCAATGTTGTGGAAATACGGGAGTTGTAGTTTGATGAGGCATGCACACTTGTGGACAGAGAAGCTTTTATTACATCTCCCAGGATCCCATAGCTCTGAGCCATGGCAACTAAAGTGGTGTCAAACTGAATTAATTCTAGATGCACTCTCAATGGTTCCACAAACAAAGCTAAGAACTAGCTAAGACAAACTAGATGTCCTTTTCAAATCAAAATTGCACATTTTGATTCCTGAAGTAGAATCCTTACATATCAAAACTGCTTTGAAGGCTGTTGATTTAGTTTGTTTCTTCCAGTCGATGAGCATTGCCAGTGTCTGGCTCACAAATCTTGCCCCACAGCTGCTGGTGATTAACCATTCAGAGGAAAACAGGAATGCTAATATTATAGGATTTATCTGTTATGAAACAAGCTTTCTATTCTGTGTCACCTTGACTTTGAGCAAATGTATTGTGTTATAAACTAAACTCATTCAGAGCACAATGGAGCATAAAAGAAAAATGATTCTGAAAGGCAGTGGCTCAAGTTGACTTTCATGCTTCCTAAGGACAGATATAGAAGCAAAATATGAAACATTTCTTTTATTCCTCATAATGGTTCTGGGAATCTTCCCAGCCATACAGATTGAGATTAAGTGAACCAAAATATATTAAGACACCCTACGGCTAACTATGAACAGAAAGAAAGAAAGAACAAATAAAATACTTCTTCTCAAAATTCTTAGGGGTCTTGAACATTTTGCCAATGAGAATAATATATTTGCTGCTCTCCTAATCCGTTTCACTCTGGATGTAATGGACAAACATCTAATAAACTTGTATGTAAATACATTTTGTCAACATTGGTGTATATATGTTCTTACTAGCCTTTGTGCTGTCCCAAAATTATTTTACTGATTATTGTTGATTTAATTTTTTGATTAACAATTAATTTTTTTGCTGTGTAATCTGTTTTAAATTTGTTTTTATAATCATATTAAATTTGGTCTCCCCCCCCCCTTTTTCCATGTGTATGTGGCTATTTGTCCTGAGCAGTATTTTTTATCCAGAAGATGAGATAGAAATTGAATGAAATGAATGAATAAAAGTTCTGCACCTATGCAGACATTGATATGGCCAATGGGCTAATCAATAAAATGTACATGTTACCTATGCAGGCAGGAGCCTCGGTGGTGCAATGGGTGAAACCCTTGTGCCGGCAGGACTGAAGACCAACAGGTGGGAGGTTTGAATCCTGGGAGAATGCTGATGAGCTCCCTCTGTCAGCTCCAGCTCCCCATGCAGGGACATGAGACAAGCATTCCAGAAAAATGATAAAGCATCAAAAACATCCAGGCAGACGGCCAATTCTCTTACACCAGAAGAGAAGAGGAGAGACTTGCAGTTTCTCAAGTCTCTCCTGACATGAAATAAGAAGAACCTATGCAGACATTGATTCAGAACTATTAAGAGCTCTTCACTATGAATGCAGTACAGACCCTATTTTTCAGGGGTGTAACAATGAAGTGGGGCAAAATGAGGGCCTCCCTATTAAAAAATTGTAACTCCATGAAATTTCACTGAATTCCTTAAATTTCTAGCATTTCAGAGTGTTAAATTTTAAAAATCATTCACACCTGGAACTATTATATTTGCTTTGTTTGATTTTTATCTGCCCCTTTGGACACCTAAACTATATTTCTAAATGCTCAAATGAAGTTTTCAATCATTGTAATGCTAGAAATTTGGAGACTGAAGGAAAAAAGACGCAGGTTCACAGCCTGGGAGTGATCCTGGACTCATCACTAAGCCTAGAACCTCAGGTCTTGGCGGTGGCCAGGAGAGCTTTTGCACAGTTAAAACTTGTGCGCCAGCTGCACCCATACCTTGGAAAGTCTGACTTGGCCACAGTGGTCCATGCTCTGGTTACATCCCGTATAGACTATTGCAACGCTCTCTACGTGGGGTTGCCTCTGAAGACTGCGCGGAAGCTGCAATTAGTCCAACACTCGGCAGCCAAGTTACTAATGGGAGCGGGGTACAGGGAGCACACAGGGAAACAGGGAGCGGGGTTCAGCGACTGGGGTACAGGGAGCCAGCTCCACTGGCTGCCAATTAGTTTCCGAGCACAATTCAAAGTTCTGGTTTTAACCTACAAAACCCTATACGGTTCTGGCCCAGTTTACCTGTCCGAATGGATTCTCCCCTATGAACCATCAAGGATGTTAAGATCCTCCGGAGAGGCCTTGCTCTCAGTCCTGCCATCGGCGCAAGCGTGTCTGGTGGGGACGAGAGACAGGGCCTTCTCCATGGTGGCCCCTTTTCTATGGAACTCTCTTCCAAGTGAAGTTAGATCTGCTCCCTCCCTCTTGTCCTTCAGGAGGCTAATGAAGACCTGGCTTTGGAACGAAGCTTTTCCAGAAGAAGGCTAAGATGGGTTATTGACCAAAGTCTGCGTTGATCTGTTTTTAGTCGGCTATTGGCTTTTATGTATTTTATTCTGTTATATTTTAATCTTGTATTGCTGTTAGATGTTTTTTAATTTTTTAAAATTTCTTATGTAGCATTGAATCTTTGCTGTGAGTCCCTCTGTGGAGGTGAGAAGATCGGGGAACAAAAGTTTTAAATAAACAAATAAATTGGGGGTATAATTGACATTTAATTGGCACCTTCCCACTTGATTCCTCCTTTGACTAGCAGTGGCTTAACACTATTGTATCAATTAGCTTTCCTTATACATGTAAAAACCTTGCTTTCACAGACAAACAAACAAACAAACAAACAAACAAAAACAACTCTGGAACCTCAGCTTATCCTCACATTCATTTATTTTGTATTTTCATTGTGAATTCATCTACACTGTGGAATTAATGGAGTTTGACACCACTTTAAGTGATGTCAAAATGCATTAATTCTACAGCATTAGATGCAGTCCATAAACTTTACATTTTGGTTTTATATGGTGTCTGAATGTTATTTTTCTAACTTTTTTGGGCGGGGAAAGAAGCCTTTGGTTCAGAAGGCATCAACTTTCCAAAAGTGCTACCCTCAGAGGACCTAAAGGACCCTACCTGTTTTGCCTTTGGAAAGAAAGCATAGAGTCCTCTTGAGTGTCAAATTTCACTAAAAAAAGGTCAGTAAAATTACTCTCCCACAATCTTTCAATAGGAGATAGCACTGCTTGTCATAGACTGAGACCAAGGCCTCCAAGACACCCAGCCCTTGCTGATCTTCCTTCCAGGGAATGGATGAATGATAAGCCGTTGATGGCCTCCATCCTTAAATCACAATATTTCTAGCATTTCAGAGATTGTTTCCCTCTTAACCTTCTCTTCTCCAAGCTAAACACACCCAGTTCCCTAGGTCGCTCCTCATAGAGCTTGGCTTCTAGACCTTTTACTATTTTGGCCACCCTTTCGCTTCAACTGATGCCCCAAATATGAAAGGGAATTTGAACATTTAAACCATGAACAGAGAGTTCTACGAAAGGTGTAGTGTTTCTCAATCCATTTAAATACCATTGTTAAGTAGTGCTGAACTATGTGATGAGGTGCAAATATAGAGCAGTGGACACAAACTGCAACATCCCCTTGAATTTTGTCAGCTTCTTATTCTGCAATTCAATATTCCACCAGGGATCTTGCCATCTTGAATCCCATAAATTCAATAAGTAAGTAAGTAAATACATGAATAAATGAATGAATACATATCCTTGCTTATTGGGGAGAGGAGGTGGAAAATTCTCCTTTTGCACCCCAGTTGGTAGCTGCAGGCTGTGAAGGTGAGCTGTGGAGGGATGCATTTATGTAATCTTATAGTAAGAGTACCTGGCATTGAAT
Source organism: Anolis apletophallus (assembly GCA_030556195.1). NCBI lineage: Eukaryota > Metazoa > Chordata > Lepidosauria > Squamata > Anolidae > Anolis > Anolis apletophallus. Next base: position 87,028,076 of record JARBWK010000009.1, read on the forward strand.
ACAGGGCAGTTTCAGTTCTATAATTCTAGGTTACAAATCCATAACTGAAATATAACATGCCAGCCAATGATTAACAAAAAGATAGACAGGCTTAACCAAATCCATGTGTGTGTGTGTGTTTTTTTAAAAAAAAACTGACATAGTTGGTGCTACACTGTAATATTGTCACTGTTGGTAGCTTTTGAAGTTTACTATATTTAATCACATATTTGTCACCTCCCTTCATAAAAAAGAGGGTGCAACTATTATGTAAGGGGAAATCGGCCTTTGATTCTCTGGTTTCTGTTATTGGGATGATCCAACCTCAAAGAAACAGCTCGGCTTCTGTTTGTTTTTGAAAACCACATTTGAGGCCCTTCCTTCCTTCTTTCCTTCCTTCTCTGAAGGCAAGGCAGTTTAAAAACTATAAAATGATGGTCTCTGAAGCTCCACTATTCTCACCTTTATCCTTCCTCTGAGGTGGGGGTACTCACACTTTTCCAGCATGCGAACTACTTATAAAACAACCAAGTCCCAAAGATCTACCTACCCACTACTCAGAGAGCCATAAAAGCAAAATATTAGGAAATGTATTTCAGTGAGAGCCATATAATACATTTTAAGACTGAATTCAACTAAATGTGAGTATAATAAGCCCCTGAGCATTCCTCACAAATGGCATGGGATCCATACACACTGTGCCTGCGATCTGCCTGCGATCTACCAGGACACCCTTTGAGATCTACCAGTAGATCACGATCTACCTAATGAGCACCCCTGCTCTGAGGCAAGGCAGTTTAAAAACTTGAAATGGAAGTCTCTGGAACTTGAACCTTCGCAACTTCCTCCATTCTCAAAAGAACTGCATTCCAGGCAACTACCTTGCCTCAGAAGAAGGAGGGAGTAGAGAACAGTGGAACTTCAGAGACCTCTATTTTATAGTTTTTGAACTGATTGGCCTTTGGAGTAATCAGCCCCAAATGGGGATGAGACTATTACACGAGGAAAACAAAAATAAAACATTTAGCATCCAAAAAATGGGCTGCGATTATTATGTGGTGGTGACTATTATACGATGAAATACAGTATCTTTGAATGTATACTGAATGTTAATTCTGAACTCACCAATATTTCTCATCCCAGTCTATGGAATTCTGCTCATAGTGATAGCCTTTGGAAAGCTACAGTGGACTACCGTATTATAGAATTTAGTTTCACTTATTATGACTTTAAGATAGCATATTGTAACAGAATGCAGAACCTGCAGGTACTAGAATGTCACATGCATGAGTTACATAAGCTGTTGACCAGATTTGTGTTCAGCATTGTCTGTCTAATTATACAGAGTCAAGAAGACAGTATGTATGTTTCTGTCTCAAGTAACTAATTAATGAAGGCTGAAATAATTCATGATGAATGTAACAGAAGTATAGTGCCAGAGACTAACATTAGGAGTTTATCTACTTTCTCAGCATCTAGTAAACAGTGCAATATATATGACGTTGTATTAAAAAAGGAACAGCACATTATAAATTAACTGTTTGTGTCAGAGTTGTTACTAAAAATGAATGAATATTGCATTAAATCTTATACAAGACATTGTCCATATTTTACAACAGGGAGTATGCTGCTGGCCTGCGTGTTCCCTTCTGCCCCAGAAATTAAGCTTTCAAAATGTCTGACTTGGCAGGGCATCTGAGAGAGGGTTGTGTCACTGGCAAGGAAAAAGTCCAACTCCTCCCATGTATTGTGATCACCCTGAAAAAACTTTCATTCATCCCTAGATGTGGGCCATACAAAAATTATGCTCTTAGAAAGCTTTCACTGGGGTCAGTCAAGGCCTTTAAAAACCTAACTGTTGAGGGGAGGGGATTAAATTGTTTTAATCTGCTTAAACCAATTTTGTTTGTATGCTGTTCTGAGACTCTATGATACAGGTTGGAATAATATTAACAATAACAACAACTCACTGCCAAAATATGTGGTAATAAGAACTCCCGTTAAAGGCAAAATCACTGATCTCTGGCATGTCATGATAGCTATAGGAAACTTTGGTTAGAGGTAATATTTATTTATTTATTTATTTATTCAGCTTAATAGACCGCTCTCTCCGTAGCTCAGAGCGGTTTACAGCAATAAAATATCAGATAAAACACATAAAAGATTAGAAAACCAAGTTAAAACCCCAAGTTAAAACCCCACTCCCACAATAAAACTACAACAAAACAACAGTAATGCAAGTGGCGGTGACGCGGCAGGGTGGCAGGTTATGGCGGGCACCGGTCAGGGGCCGAATGCCTGCCTAAACAGCCAGGTCTTAACGGATCTGCGAAATGGCATCAAGTCCCGTAGGGCTCGCGTCTCCTCAGGCAGGGAGTTCCATAGAGTCGGCGCGGCCACTGCAAATGCCCTCTGCCGCGTACTAGATAGCCTGTAGGTCTTTATGCCGGGGACCTCCAACATGTTGAGCCCCTCTGAACACAGTGATCTTCTGGGCACATATGGGGTAAGCCGCTCCCTCAGGTACACTGGCCCCAAACCATATAAGGCCTTGTAAGTTAAAACTAACACCTTGAAGGCGACCCGGAATTCAATTGGAAGCCAGTGCAGCTCGTGCAAGAGTGGAGTTACATGAGCAGATCTTGTGGCTCCTAAGAGCAGGCGTGCTGCTGCGTTCTGCACCAGCTTGAGTTTCCGGATCGCCGACAAGGGTAGGCCAATGTACAGCGCATTAGAGTAATTGAGCCTCGAGATGACCGTGGCTTGGATCACCGTGGCCAAGTTGCAGCGGGAGAGATAGGGAGCCAGATGTTTTGCCTGTCGCAGGTGGTAAAAAGCTGTCTTGCAGGCGCAGGCAATCTGCGCCTCCATAGACAGCTGGGAGTCCAGCCGGACCCCTAAGCTCTTAACTAAAGGCTGCGGGCATAGTGCCATGCCGTCAAACGTCGGCAACTGGATCTCTCCCCCCCCCCCCACGGGCGGCCCAGCCACAAGATCTCCGTCTTCGCCGGGTTCACCTTCAACTTACTGGCTCGCAGCCATCCAGTTACGGCTTCTAGGCAGAGATGGAAATTATCGGGTACAGATTCCACCCCGGCGTCCATCCTCAGAATGAGCTGGGTGTCATCAGCGTACTGATGGCACTCCAGCCCAAAACTCCGCACCAATTGGGCGAGTGGTCGCATATAGATGTTAAATAACAGCCGGGAGAGGATGGCCCCCTGAGGAACTCCACAATGTAAGGGGGAGCCCTCGGCGACCACCCCTCCCCACTTCACTCGCTACAGGCGGTTTTGGAGGAAGGAGGACAGCCAGTTTAAGGCTGTCTCCCTCACCCCCGCCACCGCCAGGCGGTGTGTCAAAAGTTGGTAATCGACTGTATCAAACGCTGCTGTGAGGTCCAATAACATGAGCAGCGCTGATCTGCCTCGGTCCAAGTGGCAACGGAGTAGGTCTGTGATGGAGACCAGGACGGTCTCTGTCCCATGGCCCGAACGGAAGCCGGACTGGAAGGGGTCTAGCCAGTGATTGAATCTCAGTTGATTTGGATCTACACTGGAGGATCTGGAAGATGACTATTGTATTCTTATCAGCCAACAAGTTTGGCCTAGTTAATATATGAACCAAGATGCAGGATTAGATGGGAAAGGATGTTATTCACAGTGTGACTTTCCATTTATTCTTGACAGGAAAAAAAACAAGTAACTCCAAACAATGTCAACTTGTGAGTGGTAGCAACCCTAAACATCATGATCCAATAACTAGACACAATACATTGAAATTTTCCCAACAGAAGCTAAGCTGCACTGAAATAAACAGTCTTTATGGGCAAAATGATGGCACTTCTATGTTACACCCGGCAAATGTATGTTGTTATGGTTGTTGCTGATTACCAGTATTTTCGGTAACAAAACTATTAAAATACCATCATAAACGAGCAGCCTTTGGTCATTTTACTTTATTAATATGAGTTATACACTGGTGGCACAATGAGTTAAACCCTTGTGCCAGCAGTACTGAAGACCAACCGGTCAGGGGTTCGAATCCAGGGAGTGCGTGGATGAGCTCCCTCTGTCAGCTCCAGCTCCCAATGTGGAGATTTGAGGGAATCCTCTCATAATGATGGTAAAACATCAAAACGTTTGGGTGTCCCCTGGGCAACGTCCTTGCAGATGGGCAATTCTCTCACAGCAGAAGCGACTTGCAATTTCTCAAGTCACTCCTGACATGCAATAATAATAATAATAATAATAATACACTGGCTCCATCTGTTCACGAAACTACACAACTTGAAATGTTTGCTTTCTCTTCGAACCAACAAAGATTGGCTCAAATAAGGAAAACAGCTATCCCCTTACTTAATCTATAATTATGCAAAAACCTCTTTATCCCATTTGATTCAATGTTGTTAATTGTTTTGAAATATAATCCTGCTTGATTCCTATTTGCAGACCATTCCCTGTGGTCAGCTAGTGTATGCCTGGGTTGGCATGTGCGCATGTGCTGACCTGTGAAGTGAAGCCTCTGTGTGGCACCCAAGCAAGTCCTTGTTTGACCTCTGACAGGGAATGTAGGGGATTTACAGCACCCTTCTCCTTCTCTTGCTTGATTCTTGGCAGGCGGACTAGAAAACTCAGTCCCCCCCCCCTCCCCCATGAAACGGGCCCTGTAAGCTGCTCCGGCACCTTCCCCCACTCACTTGCAAGACATCCTGATCTTGCCAAAGGGGACAGATCTATTCCTCCATCCTGGCAACAGGGATGCAGTGAAAGGTGAAGCTTCCTCAGCAGGCCAGCTTCCAGCAGCCACACACAGCCCATGCACCCTGCCCAAAGTGGTCAGTGAGTTCTCTGCCTTACCCTCTCCCTTCATTACTCTTTGTAGAAGTCAAAGGCCCCAGTGCTGCCTTGAACAAGGCTGGAACAAGGACAGTTTTACACAATTGTCATTTCAGTCCTTATACTAATACATATATGGGAGAAAATAGGAGTAAATATAGCTTTGCTTTTAAAAATATGCTTCTCAGGAACTCTGCTCTCATTTAGCTCACATACAACGAAGTATCACTGAATAGCAAATATGACTATGTTCTAAATCATTACACATCGTCTTTTTCTCCCCTCTCTTCCTCCCCCTCTCTTCCTATTCCCACTCCCCTCCTGAAAAGGATATGTTAGAAATTTGTAACATTTAATGCATGTGGTATGTACAAAAGATGAACTGCTTTTTTCATTGGTTCTCCTTTATTTAAACGATTGTAGCAACTCCGATAAGGATACTGTATCTGCATGACTATCCCTCATGAATAATTCTCTGTGCACAGAAGTGGCACTTATTGCCTTGAGAGGAGATTAACTAAGGACTGAAATGACCCAAACATTCCATATTTAATGCATCATCATGGTTGGTGCTTGCTGGACCTCAAAAATAAATTATCAGAGGGGCATTCCTACATCTTACCGCAAATACCTAGATATTTGGAAAAGAGCATGCAGAAGATTGATATATTTTTAAAAAGAGGTAATGTACCACTGTCATACCAGATCTTCAAAGAGTGACATCACACTCTTTCTTTTTGCCTGCATATAAACTCCTTTCTTAGATCAGCTTGCCATCTGTATCCTCCCACCACTTAGTAATTTTACCTCCAAATGTTGCCCCATTTCCCAAAATGTTTTCCCCAGGGCAGGTGTGGGGTGGGTGGGATGTGAGCCAAGTGACCAGCAGGTCTACATTTAGTTAGTTCTTGCAACATATTATAAGAAGGAAGTACATGAGACACGTGGTTCTATCTTTCATGTAAAAATACGAATGTGACTTTCATCATCTTTGCAAATAAAAGCACAGAAGTCTGTAGCGCTCAAGATCATTCACTGTTAGCTGACAGGCAGTGAATAATGTTAGTGCCATGACCTAAAAGAAAAACAAACAAGTTATAAATGCTTCCTGGTTATTTTGATGCAATTCTTATTTGCCACTAGTGACTAAGTAATGTATCAAATGCTTCTTGATGATCTTGTTGTGCAAGTAGATATTATTGTTTACCTGAAGGAAGGTAGGGAGATTGCACTCCCTTTCTCTGATTCTGGCTACTTTTTGTCTGTTCTTTCTTCTATCAAGATCTACAGTGATACCAACCCTAAACCTATCAGCCTTCAGGAGCGAAGGTCACAACTTGTGCTGGAATTTAGATAACACTTCTTCTATTCAGTTCTTCTTCTCTTAATAAGAAAACTTCAAACTAATTTATAGAGAAACACATGGCATGGATTTTTAAAACAATAATTTTATTATGAATTTAAAGAAATTACATTGAAAGTGGGGGAACAATATGTATAAAGTAAGAAAGTAAGAAAAGAGAGAAGGAACATGGGAGAGAAAAAGGAGAAAAGAAAAAAATGTAAAAAAGTTTTAAAAAATTTGTGACTTCCATCTACTTCACAGTGTTCAGATTAATCTTCATACTCATTACATTTTTTATTTTCCTTTGCCATTCCCAGTCTGATACTCCAGTGTCTCAAACAACCTCTGTTTTGCTATATGATTCTGATCTACTATATTCTTAATTCTAATTTTAGTTGCTTAAAGTAGTCTTTTACTAGGGCCCAATTTGTCTATTTCTTAGGTATCCCTTGGCTAGGTGCAGGGCCGTAGCCAGGATTTTGATTCGGGGGGAGGGGGGCTGAGTTTGGTTCGGGGGGCTGAGACTGGGTGGAAGAGGGTCTACCCTAGCAAACCTTTTGTATTGTTATCCCAATAACCCCATTAATGTGGGATATAATGAGCATGGTGATCAGATCATGTTATGAATAAACATAACAGTTTAAATAATGTACCAGTAAGGCCTTTTCGCAGACCACCCTGAGAATTTCGGGGGGGGGCGAAGCCCTCTTAGCCCGCCCCCCCCCCCCTGGCTACATGCCTGGCTAGGTGTTATCCAGTATGTTCGTCTATCCATATTCATTATTTTTAAAATCTTGTGTTGCCAGACTTCTATTAGAGGTACCTTTTTGAGTCTCCAATATCTTGCGTATACCATCCTTGCTGCCGCACACTGCATGGAATTTTTAAAGACAAGGGCTTGTACACACCAAGCCTGAAATAATAATAATAATTATTTTATTATTATTATTTATTTTGATTTGAAAAACCGCCCTTCCCGAGGCTCAGGGTGGTTTACAACATATAAAAACAGCATATAAAACAGCATATAAAACACATGGTTAAAAACACATAAAATTACATCTTAAAACAGTCACATAAAATCATAGCCAGACATAGCTGGTACATGGAGAATGGTAGTGGTATGGCAGGATGGCGAGCGTTAATTAGGCGGTCAGACATCGAACGCCTGTCTAAACAGCCAGGTCTTGCAGGACCTGCGGAATGCCATCAGGTCCTGCAAGGCTCATGTCTCTGGTGGCAGCGAGTTCCATAGAACCGGCGCCGCCACTGAAAACGCTTTCTGCCGGTTATAAATACACTTATAAATAAGTGTATTTATAACCTACCCTATCTCCCCAAAGGGACTCAGGATGGTTTACAGACAAAAGTAACAAAGTGGCAAATTGCCAAAATGAACAAACAACAACAACAAATCAACTAGATCCGTGACAGCCTGAAGGAGGGTGATTGCGAGGCCCTCCTTGGCCCACTGATGCAGCGGTGGCCTTGAGGAGGGCAATGATGAGGCCCACCTGGGCTTGTTGGTGCCACGGCAGCCCGGAGGAAGGCAATGACAAGGCCCTCCTGGGCCCATAAGTGCCACGGTGGTGTGGAGGACGTTGATGGCAAGGCCCTCCTGGGACTGTTGGTGCCACTGTGGCCTGGAGGAGGGCGATGGTGAGGAAAGTGGACCAGAAACCATTTCTGGATGTCCAGGAACTTCTGTCCATGACAGGGTAAACTGTGCGGCATCAGCTTATCCCTGCATTAAGCAAAGCTAGGAAATGCTCTGGAGTTTCACCAAAACTCTAGATTAGCTCCACACTTCTAGTAGAATTTTTGAATTATACAAAATGGGAATGTCTCTCTCTATACACACACGTGATGACCCTACCCACTTACTTCATATGCACGATCGATGAAGTTGTTAGAACCAAAATAACCACACTTGTTGGTTATATGGAGAAAACTCTTTATTTAACAGAATGGTTAACACCTATCACTTAATCCTAAATTTCAATAACACAATCCCAAAACAGATGTCCCTCAATGTCAGTTTCCCCACCTTCCTCCCTTACTCCAATCTCCCTCTCTCTCCCTCTCAGCCAGCCACGCCCCATAACAAAGCCATTTAAAGGAACATGCACTATATTTCACACATTCCTTCAGCTAACGTATAATACTAACATAACAGTGACCATCACACACACACATTTTTTTTTGCACCAGAAGCAGCTTGAGAAACTTCAAGTCGCTTCTGATGTGAGAGAACTGGCGCATCTGCAAGGATGTTGCCCAGGAGATGCCTGGCAGTTTTTGATATTTGACCATCCTTATGGGAGGCTTCTCTCGTGTCCCTGCATAGGGAGCTAGAACTGACAGAGGGAGCTCATCCACGCTCCCCTTGGATTTGACCCTCCTACCTATTGGTCTTCAGTCCTGCTGGCATAAGGGATTAGCCCATTGCACCACCAGGGGATCCTAGATTTACACTAGATTTACAGCTCACTTTATATTGCACCTTTTCCTCAAGATATGGGCTCAGGGTAGCCTACAAAATGCAATATGCTACATGTTAAAAACTACATTGTATGCTCCATTTAACAACTGAGAGCCTTTCCACACAGCCATATAACCCAGAATATCAAGGTGGATAATCCACAATATCTGCTTTGAACTAGGTTAGCCAAGTCCTCACTGCCATATAATCCATTTCAATGTGGATTTTACACAGTTGTGTGGAAGGGACCTTGGTTGCTTGGTGTATTCTAGTGTGACACAGTGCAGTGGAAAATGGAATAGAAAGTACTATCCCAACTGGCTATGGTGTCTGGATGCACAAGATTCTACCAGTTCACCTATAGGAATCAATAGCCTGACCTACGCAGAACATCCTGGTAGTGGGACTATCGTTTACCCTAACTGGGAATTTTGCTTGTTTTAATGCAGGCTAAAAGAGCATTCATCTTTTTTGCTGCTGCCTCCCACTACTGGCTTATGTTCAATTTATTATTAACAATAATCCCTTGGTCCTTTGCATACAATACTGCTGAACTAAGTATTCCCTATCCTATATTGATGCTTTTGTTTTTGTGACCTAAATTTAAAATTTTGCATTTGTCATTACTGAATTTTATTTTAGTAACGTCTGTTCCGTTTTTTTGAGTTCATCTAGATCACTTTGAATTCTCTCCCTGTCTTGCAATATGTTAGCCACTAGTTTTGTGTCATCTGCAAACTTAACTCCAGGATCCTATTTGGTTCAGCCTGAACATAGCTGTCTAGAAACGGAAGAGAGGAAATGTGCAGAGCATTTATAGGTTTGAACCAGTGAAGTATGAACCCTCTGAGAATACAGAGATAGCTACAGTACGCCAAACACACAGGAGGTGCTAGCATTTGAGGACAGAGCAAAGGAAACTTCTGTAGCACAACAGTGCTGTTGAGGCACTGAAGATGGTTTTGGGGACACTGGGAATATTTTGTTTCTCAACAGTCTCTGTTGAGAAATTCAGGATGCTCTTTCTGAAACTATTTGTTCTCTAGCTTTATAAAACAGTGTGAATGCTTTATACATTGTGATGGCATTTTTATGTGTGTCTGAGGACTTTTATGGAACTGGGAGTTGGAAATCATGTTACCAGTAGTAAAGGTTCCTATTATTTAAGAAATTGGGTAATTGAGGGAGTTATCACTGTTATGTCAAAGTAATAAGTCTGGGGGTTTTTTGCTCTTATAAGGGGTGAAAGTAAAAATATGTAAATGATCTATGGGTTATTACCATCAGAAGAAAAATGTTTTAAAAACTGGTTAGATCTTTTTTGATTTTTTTTTAGAAAGGACATTATCTGAATTATTATGATAGAATAGAACAAAATAATAAAAAAATAATACTTTATTTATATTCCTCCGTATGTCCTTAGTACAATAAAAATTCGGACATAATATCCCAAAATACCTCACATGTGAAAATAACATAAAAATGACATGTGGAGATTAAATGAAACATAACTTACCAAGAATGGGCAACTTGGAAGTTCCTGAATAGACTCAGAAGTGGCAAAGTGGCACTACCTAAAAGAATCTCATAATTTGTGTGACTGTGGAGCAGAACAGACAACTCCGCATCTGTATGCTTGTCCACTGTGCCCTGCCTCATGTACAGAGGAGGAATTGTTGGTGAATACAGACAATGCCATTGCTGTTGCCAGTTTTTGGTCAAAAGATATTTAGCCGCTTCCATGCCTTCTATTTTTTATCAGTTTTTATACTAATTTATGCAATGCTTTTGATACAAAATAAAATAAATAAAACTACCTAAAATTACATCTAACACAACACCGAAGTATAAATATAATGTGCCCTCAGTGGCACAGTGGGTTAAACTGCTGAGCTGTTAAACTTGCTAACTGAAAGATCGGTGGTTCAAATCCAGGGAGCGGATTTGAAAACATGTAAATGTGAGTACATCAATAAGTACTGATCAAGTGGGAAATGATGCTAGCCACATGACCTTGGAGGCATCTACGGACAATGCCAACTCTTTGGCTTAAAAATTGAGATGAGCACCACTCCTTAGAGTTGGACATGACTAGACTTAAAGTCAAGGGGAAACCTATAAATATAAAAATAAAGCATTGGATGTCTACTACTACAAGCTTAATACCCTGAAGCTTATTGTCTTATGTCTCTTTGAATATTTATTTTTATTTAGCAAGTGGTTTGAAGCTTTCATTGAAGATTGCATTCTATATGCCTTCAGGTTGCTGACTGACATATAGACACCCTGTGAATTTCATAGCGTTTGTTGAGTGAGGAGTACTCAAAGATGGTTTTGCCAATTCTTTCTTCTGAAAAATAGCCTCTAGTACTTGTTATTCATTGGTGGTCTTGCATCCAAAACCTAACAAGAGCTGACCCTAGTTAGTTTCCATGATCAGACAAGATCTGTATATGCGCTTTGGCACTTCTTAAACAAATAGCATCTTGATAGAACTAGTTCAGTCATTCAGAAAATTGGCTGTGAGAAATACAACTAAAAGGATCAGGCAAGTACTTCTGAAATTCCCTGGAAACAAGATATGTCTGCAATAAGTTCCTCACCCAAACGTGACTGATCAGATGGTTCATATCTAAAGAACATATGGCCGAACCCCGATGTTCTGCTCATTTTGTCAAGACACATTTATTTCATTGGACATTAGCTAAGTGCTAGTGTTTCAAACAACATCATTGAATTGCTCTAATCACACATAGCGGGTACAGTGTCCACATAAGGGTAAGCAACAACTGTATGTAAACAGCCCCTAAGTGTCTGTTTGAACAAAGTGGACTTAGGGACACAGAGGGGATTCAAGTCTCTGCTCACTACATAAACTTTCTGAGTGGTTGCATTCAGTTTTAATAATTGTAATAATGCTTTGTTCTACTTTGCTGTTCAAACTGTGTTTTATCCTGCCTCAAGCTGCAAAGAGAGTTGCTCATTCACTTAGTGTGGCCTATCTTGCAGGATTGCTAGGAGGAAGAAAATGCAAAATCAGGGTGAAAATGTGTTCTCCTTATCTGCAGTTTCCTGAATTTGAAAATAATTGACCATACAACTGTTATTTTATATTTATTTTGTTTTCACATTTATATGCCTCAATTTTAGGACAAATACTGTATATACTTCTGTATAAGTTTGTAAATGTTAGTAAAACAAAATAAACCCCTTTAACTAAATTGATGTATCTATAGGCCATTGGAAATACCCTAACTCTTATCAAGAAAAGGAATCATCCTCTTTTTTGAGCAGAGTGGTGAAACGTGAGAGCTTAGTCCATCCTGCGAGGACCCAAAACCACTACAACAACAATTTATCTGCCTCTCTTTGCAGCTCGAGGCAGGTATAAAACACAGTTTGAACAGCGAAGTAGAACAAAGCATTATTAAAATACATATAAAATGTGGGTTAAATTTTACCAATAGAATGCAGTAAAAACAAGTTAAAATTGACTGGGTAGGTCTGCCAGAAGAGATAGGTCTTAATCTGTGTCTTAAATTATGACACCTTCAGGTTTCTGGCTGACATAAAGACACCCTATGAATTTCATAGGGTTTGTTGAGTAAGGAATACTCAACAGTGGTTTTGCCAATTCTTTCCTCTGATAAATAGCCTCTAATACATGTTATTCATTGGCAAGTCATTCTACAGTCTTGAGGCAGCCAATGAAAAGGTCCTCTGGGTAATGGCTGCCACTCAGGTTCTTGCTAGCTGGAGTAAATGCCTTTCAGGGGACCTTAGTGATCGTATGGAAGAAGGTGATCCTGTATGTTAACCTGGACCCAAACCATGTAGAGCTTTAAAGGCCAAAACTAACACTTAGTACTTTACCTGGAAACTCACAATTAGTGACCAGTGGAGTGACTTTAGTATAAGCACCAACCTTCTCTACTCTCTTGAGTGCAACCAACTTCTGGCCTTTTTGACCGACTGGGTGGTGAAATGGAGGCAGCATCCAGGGACAGTGCTCTACCCTCTCTGCAGAATGACCCTTGACATATTGACAGGTCATATCAAAATCCATAAATTTTGGCCCTCTGATCGTCCCTCGGTTTATACTTGGTGTCGATTTATATATAAGAACATGCAGTAGTTCCATAAAAGCTTGAATTACAGATCTATGCTGAGTTGAAGTATGCAGTATAAAATTAGTATGATATTTCTGAACTGAAATACTTACTTATCTTTTCCTACAACTATGGCAGAATTATGTTTCCCATTCTAAGGGACTGCAAGAAGACGTTTGGCTTATTTTAGTGGTTTGGGATTTTTATTTTAACCCATCCATCACTTAATTAAAATTTTCAATTTGACAAAAAAAGTAACCATCATGGAACAAGCAACCCTATATTTGTAATGTCTGTATACTATTTAGAATAATGATAATAATATATGGTCTGTCTGATCAACTCTGGGAATGAATGCCTGCAGGTTAATCAGGACACCAGGTACTCTACAATACAAAACAGCCATTCATGTAAAATTGCTGGTTTTCTTTGTGACTACTTCTTGACTTCATTCTCCCCAAAACCGGTAGTTTTCATTGTGAATTGTTTCCATTCTATTCAATGTGTATCTTGTTGTAATGTTGTAATGCTCTGGAATTCCTCAACCTTGAATCTCTCATAATCATGGAACTCAGAAGAAAGAAGATTTAATTTGCACCCAGATACATGGGCCAGAATATTATATGCTAGCATAATGTGAGACTACACTAGAGAACTACCTCTTATGAAAATGTGTAAGGAGATATCCAATATTTTCTTACACAACAGGTTTTCCTGGCTGTGAAATTGCTTTTGCACAGCTTCCATGTGCTATTCCATTGTCTTAATACACATGCTCACTTATTGGCCTTAAAACAATGCCTGGAAAGCTTTCATATAATGCTGTTGTGCTGCCTGCATCTATTCGCCATCCCTAGGAGCTTGGGCTCTAAGTATTCTGGCAGAACTCTGCCCCATTTATAAACAGGGATATTGCTGTGCTATCACTTTGTAGTTATTCCAATGCTGCCTTCAATTAACTTTTCCTTCAGGTCCCAAATTTGTGTTATTGCAATACCATGAAACATCAATTGAACATTTAGCCTCTAGTTAGGTGTCCAAAGGAAAAGGACAGGAAAAGTGACAAAGTGAACACAGGAGATAGAAGAATGTTAAGTATGAATGATTGCATGGCTGAAAATTTGAAGAGTAAAAGAAAATTACATTGAGGGGCTAAATTCTTCTTGTATAGGATATTAACGACTGTTTCTGAAAATGATGAGCAGAAACTAAGGGGTACAATTCCAGTCTTTGTTTAGATCTGGCATGCAACCAATATAGAAGACTGAAATGGGAGCTGTGCAACTTACTGCACTGCTGGTTTGTGAGGTTAGAATGACAGCAGAGCCAGGTGGCCCATTTCCATCATGGATTACTAGCTCCTTCTTTCCAAGGGCTGATGTGGCTTCATACAGCCCTAGGAAAGAAATGGGAACCACCAACCAATGGGGCTATACCATTTTTTGAACCCATTGACCAGCTAGCCTACCTGCATGTGCTTTTTTACTCCAGTTGGGTAGGTGGGATTTCAAGAGTCTGCTCTCAGGTACATTAGGCAGTTGTTTTTCCAAAGTGGCACCCACTCACCCATGCTTTACCCAGAAGGAGCTACATGTGTGTTTTTCCCTCCATAAGGATGTTTTTGTGGATATGTCAGTTCCCTAATCTTTTGTCATAACATTTGAGGACAGTTGGTATGGGTCCTGGATCCAGGACATCTATTACCAAGGTCCCTTTAGCATTGGTAATAGAAGAGGTCCCCTCAGAGGACTCAAGGGATCTGTGTGGCCCAGCTTGGAAACTTGTGCATCTCCTGCACCTCCCAGTGGCAGGGAGAATGTGTAGAAGGCATTCACACTGGTTAATCATCCTTGCCATCCCTATGTTTCCAGCAGCAGACTGAAGTATTGGACTCATTGATTAACAAGTGTGTTGGTCGATGCCTGGATATGGACCCATGCAGGGCCAACCCACTTTTGTAACTGTGATCAATAAATGTTGTAGCCTATTTTTCTAACCTTACATTGTGTCTGTTATTTCAGTGTTCTTAAGCATGCAATGAGCTGTGCTGGATCAAACCAAAGGCATTCTTTCCCCAATGAGAGTGTGATCATGGACACATTCCCTCTGATACCTGAAGTATAATGATAAAACCTGTGTAGTTGACATATACTTATTCTTGTTGTACATTTATGAACTAGAAAGCTCAGAATCCTCCAATACATTCACACTATAATTGCTAAATCACTGCCAGCTTTTCTTGCAGTTGTCTCAGGAATATAAATGTGATGCGACACTGGTGCATCAAAGGTACTGGTAATTTTTTTAAAAAAGAAAAAGAAACAAATATGTTTGCCATCTTGCGAAAGAAACAAATAAACACTGAAAATGGACAGAGTGAAAACTGCAGGGTATTTGTATTCCATAAAACCTACATACTTATTGGCTGTATGACATCTAATTTCACCTTACAGAAATGAGTTTGTTCTAAAGCCAAACTATGAATTACCTGGATGATCCATCATTGAATTTCTGAAATGTTTGTTTATACTTTCATTGTGGGTATGGAAATGTCCAAAGTAGATTAAACTTGCATTTACAGGATAAAATCTATAGAGGGGAATTTGTGATACTGTTTAGAAATGGGGTAACTATGGGAAAAAACGTAGCCTGGGGGAAATGAAAGAGGAGCAAAACCTTTCAGAGAGCAAGAATTTGATATGTTTTATTTTGGATGTTCATGTTAACTAGAGGAATGAGTACATTGTGAATGCTGGACTAAGTACTTTGGAATAACAGGGTTTGGTTCACTGGCTTATTAGGCAAATTACATTATCTCACCCTAAGGGGAAAAACCCAGAAAAGACATTCATGCTTAGTAAGGTAGAAGGCAGCAGGAAAAGAGGAAGAACACATTTGAGATGGACTCAATCAAGGAAGCTATAACCCTCACTCTGCAAGACTTGAGTAGGGTTATAGCTTGGACAACACTCATTGGTAGGGTTGTCATAAGTCAATGTAGATTTAATGGCAGTTAAAAACACCAACAAAGTACCAACAAGGCAATGTCAAATCTCTGAAAAAATATTGCTAAAAAGACCTTTGAAAGATTGACCATAGTTCAAAGTCATCCTGAAAGAACATCACAAGAAGACAAGTGAGCTGATGTGGAAGGATGATGAGTTAGAGAATCCCCATCCTTTTGAGCCATTCCTCCTGAAAAAGAAGGAAAACATAACTCAGTTCCAGTGTTTCACCAATATTGTGTATCTCTGTACAGGGATATATGTGTCTATTTAGAATTCAATGGAACTTGCTCCCAAGATATAATGTTGCCTAAGAAAAACAGCAAATGTCAACTGCACATCACTTATAACCAATACAATTCTGACATTTTCTATTTCAGAAGCTATCAGTGTTTGCGGGATACAAAGCTAAATTACTGGATCTGAAATAGGACATAAGTATAAGAAAGTTATTAAAACTTCTGTGCACCTCAAATAATGACTGAAGGAAATTGAAAGTTTTTAATGAAGTAGCCACTTATAACTGAACTCAAATGAGCTAAAAACTAATCTATTTCTTCTTCTGCTTCTTCCACAGTATCAAGAAAGATTTTGTATCTTTCTGCAGCTCTTCCTTCTGTTCTGACAGCCATAAATACATATGGTACATTTTATTAATAAAGGTCCCTCTTGGTACATTATGTTAAAGAGTTCAGAGAGAATCTCAGTTTAATTAGGATTCTCTCTTTTTAAAGGTCCTGTCATCCATTCTTTTTTTTAAAGTAAATTAAAATAAAATAATTTCTATTTTTCAACTCAGCTGTTATGTCAGTATCTTAGCTTGACTTTCTTGATCTCAGAGGAATGTGGACACTAATTTTCATTCTGCTTCTGGATAGTGTTTCCATTCTATCTCAGCAGCTGTATATAGCATTTGAAGCATTTTACAAAAAGTATAATAGGGATGGCCCAACACATTTGCTGCAACAAATGTTCCTTTATCTTGCAAAGGTGCATAGTACCCAATACAAATTAGTTATTCTAATTACTTCTCCCTCAAGACAGAAAACCCCCAATTATAAAAAAAAATGTCTGCCATTCCCTGAGGAAAAATATAATAAAAATAAATTAGGCAAAATTTTGCTGGGTTTTTTATAACATACAAAACAACTGTCTGAGAAACCTTCTCACTTTGCCTGATAGTAGAGTTGATTTTGGAGGGGGAAAATCTAAGCTTGGAATGCTTTTTAAAAATGAGATAACAGAAGAAAACTTTCCCAGCACTAGCTGGTTATTCTCAGTTCCTCTGATTTACCCATCTGGATTCCTGCTGTGGAGTGTTTTGTTTAGGGTAGTATTCTCCATCTTCATGACTAGTAACTTTCTGGAGTAAGTTTAGGCACCACCGATTAGGTGTCGGCGATGGCCGAAAGGGCATTTGCACAATTAAAACTTGTGCGCCAACTGCTATTATACCTCATGAAGTCTGACTTGACCATGGTGGTCCATGCCTTAGTTACCTCTAGACTGGATTACTGCAATGCACTCTACGTGGGGCTAAACCTTGAAGACAGCTTGGAATTTACAACTTGTCCAACGCTCGGCAGCCAGATTAATAACTGGGGCGACTTACAGGGAGCATTCAACCCCCCTGTTTAAGGAGCTCCACTGGCTGCCATTCATCTTCCAGTCCCAATTCAAGGTGCAGATTATCACCTACAAAGCCCTACCTTTGTGACCACGAACCAGCCCGAGCTCTTCGATCTTTGGGGGCGGCCCTCCTTTCGCCCCTGCCAGTTTCACAGGTTCGTCTTGTGGGTACAAGGGAGAGAGCCTTCTCCTCTGTGGCCCCCGACTCTGGAACTCATTGCCCGGAGAGATTAGGAAAGCCTCCACCTTAGAAACCTTTTAAAAGAATCTTAAAAACTGGCTATTTCATTGTGCCATTGGAGAGTAGTCACACAACCTTCAACTATTCTCCACTCAATGAAGGCTTGTTTTCTATAACCCTGTCTTTTCTTGAGCTATCCCTTGCAAATTTGCTCCTTTTTAAAATCTCACCCTGAGTTTTAGTATTTTTCCCGTGTACATGCGGCCTGCTCATTCTCATTGTTATTGTGTTTGTGGATATTGCATTTGTATATTGCTTATCATATTCATATGTTTTATGTATTCTACTGTGCTATTGCTTGTGTTTCGGTTTTTATTTTACTGTAATTTGTCCTTTGGGCTTGGTTTCATGTAAGCCACCCTGAGTCTCCGTTGGGGAGATGGTGGCGGGGTATTTATTTGTCATTTATTTGTCACGTTTCTATACCGCCCCTCTCAGCCTGAAGGCGACTCGGGATGGTTTACACAGGCAGTCTCTGCCCTCAATACAACACAGCAACAAGTCAACCCACCCTCCCAGAAAAAAACATATAATAACAATTTAACAATTAAAAACATACAATTGCAGCCTCAGCGTCATGTTGAAATCAGTTTCCATCACATCGTCGTCATTCCTTATATCCAATTAAGCCTTAAGGAGTACAAATAAAGATTATTATGATTATGATGATTATTATTATCTGGTGTCCCCTGGGCAACGTCCTTGCTGAAGGCCAATTTTCTCACACCAGAAGTGATCTGCAGTTACTCAAGTCGCTTCTAACACGAAAAATAAAGTAGAAAATTCCATTTGGTGAAGTGCTGTTGTTTCAGTGGCAGATTCTCCACCAATTTGCTTACCTGCTTTTATGTTATGCTTTGGTTGCCAGATGGAATAAATTATGAAGCACACCAAGAAACAATTTGGCAATTTATTCTAGTCTCGCTGATCCAGTTATATTGGAACAAGATTGTTATAAAAGCACTGAGTGTGATGAACCTTTTGTGCAAGACTCCATTCTTATAATCTATTAGTTACAGTGATAGTAAAAAAAATTCTGGAGGGTCAAACCTTTGCCCTGCTATTGAGAAGCCTGCTTCTGTAAAACCCTGCCTCTGGTATATACCAATTATTGGAGATGGTGGAGGATGAGATTAGCCACAGTGGAAATCTGATGATGATGGTGATGATAGTAATAATAACAACAACTTTATTATTATATCCCACCACCATCTCCCTGAAGGGACTCAGGGTGGCTTACATGGGGACCAAACCCAGTCAAACAGAGTTAAAATATCATACAATAAAATGCATTTACAAAACATCATAAATACATAAGCCATCAACAACCAACAACCAGTAGTCAAGCACAGTAGACATGTTTAGAACTGAAAGGGCGGAGCAAGGACTTGTGGAATACAACTGCAAGAGCAAGGCTGAAAGTGCAAGAGCCAGATATTAAGTTAGGGCTAGAAGGGCCACGTCAATTAGTGAAAAACAACTGCAAGAGAGGAGCTGATAGTAAAGAAAGGACAATGGAATTCAAGTGACTCGCTTCTTATGTTATTGTCTCAGTTTCTAGACAGGTAGCCAATGGATGAGTTAGTAGTTGTTCTTGTGGCCTGATGAGTTGATACAAAATTATGTGTTTCCCTGTTGTTTGGATTGTATTGGGTGAAAGTTATTGACATAATCTTTAGGGATAATTTTAGATAAGGCACATTTTAAATTCTCCATCCATCTGTGAGTAGTCTTCAGAAAAAAGAAGCAAAGCAAAGATGTAGAAAAAGCCGGAAAAGTGTCACTTTGAACCCACTTTTACATTATGTTCATGTCTCATGTATATAATGTTTCTTCTGTCTTTGCTAGAGATGCTGGCTTGAATTTCTGGAGAATGAAAAGAAAATTCAAGAATGGATTCATGATTGTCAACTAGAGGGATTGTGAGATTATGTGATAATGTTTAAGAGATACTAGCTGGCTGCCTCTTAGAATTGAACAGTATGAATAATTAGTTAGGGTGGAGATGGCTGCATTCCTGAGTTTTGTATCTAAGAAAAATCTGTCTGCTATATAAATCTTTAAAATACATGAAAAATTAATCTGAAAGCATCAGACACAAGCTATGAATCCCCACCATTTGCTGATGGCAGTGAGAACCACCAAGCATGCAGTACTGGTAGTCTCTCTGTTTCTCTCTCTCTCTTTCTCCTTCCTCTGCCCTCCCCCATAGTTCTCTTACATAACTGTGATAAGATAGTAAGCAGAGCACTGCCAGGCAATATTATATTTCTTGTCGGGTGGAAGTTACTTAGCCTTCAGCTGTGTCCCTTTATCACACCACTTGAGGCACAAAATCGTCCCCAAGAAGAGCCTTGGGCGACAACTGTCGTGTCTTATTACTTCATTTAATTCCTTCAGTTTCCGACTAAAGGGGAAAATTCTGTGCCAAGCCAAGCCTGTCACAAAAGTGAATACTTTATAGAATGGACAGAATGAATAATTAGAATTTGTTCATTAATAAGAAATGTAGCCACATTAAGACTAAATCCATAACCCTCCTTTCCCAAAGCTCACTCAACAACAGAGGTATCCAAAGAAACCAAGCATCTGTTTACTCAATATTTCCTTTAATTTTTTTCTTCACTTTCCCCACCACAATTTTGTTTTTGTTTTGCATGCAGACTAAATTCCATCTTACTGTAAGTAAACTGTGCTGATAGAGCTAGAGTGATATTGTGGTTCAAGTACTGAACTAAGTCTTTGGAATACAGGGTTTGAATCTCATCCTCAGCCATGAAAACTCACTAGGCGTCCTTGGGCAAGTCACACACTCTTAGCCCCAGAAAACCCCATAATAGTTTCACCTAAGTGTTGCCATAAGTTGGGGACAATCTGAAGACAAACAACAATGTCTTTAAAAGAGATTGACATTCACATATATTACAGAGCAGATTACAGATATCATAAGAATTTCAGGCACACTGTAGATTGAGAAATGATGGAAGGAAGAAAAACCATAGAAACCAGACAATCTGATCTGGAGTCATTTCCTTCCCCAGCCTAAAAACAATTTTCTGGAAATGTTACAGGCCATATGGATGTTCATTTCACCAGAAAAAAATCACTGTAGGCTATGTCTGGATGGTTTAATGCTAAGGACTCATTCATAAAGTTGGAAGAAACCACAAGGGCCACCCAAGTCCAACCTGCTGCAATGCAGAAACACTGAATCAAAGCACCCCCAGCAGATGACTGTCCAGTTTCTGCTTTAAAACCTCCCAAGAAGGAGACTCCACCATGCTCCGAGGCAGCATATTCTGCTGCTCACCACTCTTACTATCAGGAGGTTATTCCTAAATGCTGTTCTTCCATCCTATGAAATCCTGGGGTTTGGAGTTTATTCAGATGGAGAGCTCTATTGCTTCACCAGACTACAAACCCAGTATTCCAGTATTCCAGAGTCTGCAGTCAGAATTATTATAGTAGAATCGGGCGCTATGAGAAGAATATTTGAGTAAACAAATACTGGGTCACAGCAAAAAGCTAAATGTTTCTTTATTGTATCTTTGGCTGCTGCTTTGGTGATCCTGCTCTCACAAAAGCCAAGTGTATATGAGACAAATTACTTTACTCTGCTTCACTTTTGTCACTGAGAGTTTTAATGTCATGCTGGTTATTTTGTGTAATTCCATGCCTTTTGTATTGGCACTTCTGATTTAAGGTGACCCTAAAACAGGGTTTTCTTAGCAAGGTTTGTTGGGAATGGGTTTGCCTTAATCTGTGACTAAGAGAGTATGACTTCCTAAGGTCATCCAGTGGGTTTCCATGATCAAGTGGTGTCAGCGCAGCGTTAGTAGCATGCATAATGACCTAGCCCCTTTTAGCTCTAAGTGTGATAAAATAACTCATAAAAATACACACGAGTCTTTCTCTTTAAGTAGAAATAAAAATGAAGTTATATTCATTGTATACAAAACAAGACAGAAGAATTGCTCAAACCAAAATATAACAAAAACAATATCTCCATTGAGTCCTCTTCATCCAACGGCGATATGCAGACATGTAACAGAATAATATACAATCTTTCTTCCTTTGTTGTCAGTGGAGAGACCTTGTTTTGTCATAAACAAACTTTATCTTCAGGATGCTGCTCCTGGCACCAACCAAAGGTTTTTCAGCTCAAAACGAGCCATCAAGCAAAGCTAGAAATGCAATGCTCAAAAATTCCAAACACATAGTGCCTTGCTATATACAGGAATTAATATCACACTCAATTAAACCATGACAGCTGCAACAGAAAAACCCTGATCCTTACTAAGACTTAGAAAAAGCCCATTGCAAACCCCTAGTAGCAACAAGTGGGAATACAATCCCTGGTCTCCAGAGTCATAATTCGATGACCAAATCACTCTACCATGCTGACTCTATTCTGTGGACATTTTTTTGGTAAAAACAAAACAAATAGAAATTCTAGAACCACAGCCAAAGGTATTATACCTCCGGGAACATTTGTCCACCTGTGATATCTATTTGTCTTCCTGGATGAGAATGGTGCCCATTTGCAATGATGTACAGCTGCTTCAGTTTGCATCTGCTTGCCTCTTTAAATGGACTATAAATGTCTACAAATAATATAACTTCATCGCAATTGAACAGGCACAAATATTTACCAGAGTATAACACAAGACATTTCTATTTACCTAACCAAACTACATTTGAAACCAGTCATCCTTTCAGGTCCAATTTTTTCCACACACATTTTCACCAGATTGCATGGCAAACAATTTCTGAAAACAAACAAAGAGAGTTAAAAGAAACCATTTTTCCTTATCACGTATTTGAGTTATTCGTATTGTTCAGAGAAAAAAGTAAAAATATATATCCAGAACTCATTAGTGAGTTCTCTGGTCCTCAGCTAGATATACCTAATGTGCATTCATGTTGAACACAGATGCATAAAATTTCTCAGACCTGTCCCTGAAGACTGAATTCAAACACGCTATGAAAGCTAGCAAAGAATAAAGAGTATGCAAAATTGTGTCTTTCACTTTTTTATATAAAAGTATCAAAGTATACCATTCAGGTATGGTGCAAGGTGTAGGTATATTTCACTATATAATATCACAGTGTTCACACAATACATTCACATTTGTGACCATATATCAATCATTCATAGTATGCATATAACAATATCACAAAGTGGATATCACAGTGTTAATATCACATAAATTCTAAAGCAAGGTACTGGTGTAACTATAACAGAACCAACAGTATAAACCTGTATTTCCACCGTAGGGTAAGTTCACTCCTAATGTTAGCATGTAGTGTGGCTGGGAAGATCCCTGGATGTAAACAATGAACTGCTTCACCGCCTGGGAAACAACGCCGCTTGGCTGGAGTTCAGTATAGCTGCTAAATGCTGGGCGTCTGTCCTCCGCTGGGGTGGCAGAATGGTCAAGCTTGCTCGCCATGGACTGGATGTGAAAATATTCCTCCTGCAGTGACGCAAGCCTCCTCAGCGGGTACATGCCAATGTGGCAAATGCCGGTGCAGCCTCTGAAGAAGCCGCGGGCTCCATCCACCACCCAGGAGCCCCCCCGAAACGGTTCGAGCTCTGCACAGTAAACCGTCAGGCGAACCGCGTAGGACTCCTCAAACATCTCTGGATCCACAGAACCACAGCCTCCTAGCCCACCCCATTCTGCCACCCCAGCGGAGGACAGATGCCGAGCATTTAGCAGCTATACTGAACTCCAGCCAAGCGGCGTTTGTTTCCCAGGCGGTGAAGCAGTTCATTGTTTACATCCAGGGATCTTCCCAGCCACACTACATGCTAACATTAGGAGTGAACTTACCCTACGGTGGAAATACAGGTTTATACTGTTGGTTCTGTTATAGTTACACCAGTACCTTGCTTTAGAATTTATGTGATATTAACACTGTGATATCCACTTTGTGATATTGTTATATGCATACTATGAATGATTGATATATGGTCACAAATGTGAATGTATTATGTGAACACTGTGATATTATATAGTGAAATATACCTACACCTTGCACCATACCTGAATGGTATACTTTGATACTTTTATATAAAAAAAGTGAAAGACACAATTTTGCATACTCTTTATTCTTTGCTAGCTTTCATAGCGTGTTTGAATGCTGTTAGCATTAGAGCCTTACTCTGTGTATAAGCCTGAAGACTGAATGTCATTCAGTTTCCTTTGCCTTCTTTTAGTGCTTCATTAAACAAGTTTTTTCAGTAGCTCACACATAATTTATGCATGAGCTATAAAAGTGACTTATCTAGTCCAATAAAAATCTTCATAAATGCTTTGACCTTTGAAATAATAAAGGCTGTGAGAACAAAAAAGATTTTCCACGATACAACGCATCTTTGATACAGTGATAAAAATCTTACTTGTGTTCATAGAATCATAGAGTTGGAAGAGACCATAAGGGCCATCCAGTCCAATCTCCTGCAATGCAGGAAAACACAATGAAGGCACCCCCAATGGATGGCCATTCAGCTTCTGGTAAAAAAAACCTCCAGAGAAGGAGACTTTACCATGTATTGTCAAAGGCTTTCATGACTGGAATCACTGGGTTGTTGTAAGTTTTTTGGGCTGTATGGCCATGTTTCATAAGTATTCTCTCCCGATGTTTTGCCTGCATCTATGACAGGCATCCTTATTGATTGTGAAGTCCTCACAACTTTTGAGGATGCCAGTCATTGATGTAGGTCAGGGCTGTCCAACAGGCGGCCCTGGGGCCGTACACGGCCCCCCAGCCCCTTGGCTATGGCCCCTTACCCTCCTGCAATAAATAATATATTTTTAAAATATTTTTAAAATATTTTTTCGATTAAAAATATTATTATTTATTATTATTATTTTTTGTCCCGCCCCCTTGGCTTTCTATTGGCCGCCTCCTCTTCTCCTGAGGGAGGGGGCCAATGGGAGGGAGTGACATCTCTCGGGCCCCGCCCCCTTGGCAGCAAGCAGGAAGAGCGACCCGGCCGCATGGGCGCTCCATGTGGCTCGGCAGAGCTCCTTCCTCCTTCTCATCCTCCCTCCCTCCCTTCCCAGGGAGGAGTTATTGCAAGGAAGCATTCAGCGTTATGGTGAGCAACATTTCTTCTCCCTCGCTCCTTCCATTCCACCCTTTCATCCTTCTTCCTTCCCTGCCCCTTCCCTCTCTCTCTTTCTCCTCTCGCTCGCTTCCTCCTCCTGCTGCTATGTGCGCTCAGAGGCGCTCAGGCCCTCAGCACACTCGCCTCCATCGCCCGGCCTTCTCTCCCCCCCCGCTTCCCTCTCTCTCTCTTTCTACTCCCCCTCCCTTTCCTTTCACTCTTTCCTTCTTTCCTCCGTCCCTCTCTTTCACCTTCTTTCCTTCCACCCACCCACCCACCCACCCTTTCGTCCTTCCTTTCAACTGTTCTCCCTCCCTCCTTGCCCCTCTTTTACCTTCCTTTCTTCCTTTCCTGCCACCCTTTTACCTTTTCTTCCTTCTCACTTTCCCTCCTCCCTTTCCTCCCTCCATTCCCTTCCATCCTTCTCTTCCACTCCTTCCTTCCTTCTCCTGTCCAGATCCATCATTGTTTGAGTCCACAGTGCTCTCTGGGTGTAGGTGAACTATAACTTCCAAACTCAAGGTCAATTCCCAAGCAAACCCTTTCAGTACTTTTTGTTGGTAATGAGAATTCAATATGCCAGAGAGTTTGGTTCAATTCCATTGTTGCAAGAGTTCAGGATGCTCTTTGATTGTGTTTTAACTATAAATCCCAGAATGTCAAGGTCTATTTTCCCCAAACTCCATCTGTGTTCACATTTGGGCATATTGAGTATTCATGCCAAGTTTGGTCCTGATCCAACATTGTTTGAGTCCACAGTGCTCTCTGAATATGGGTGAACTACAACTCCAAAACTCAATACCCATCAAAATCTTGTAGTATTTTCTCTTGGTTATGGGAGTTTTGTGTGGGAAGTTTGATTCCATTCCATAATTGGTGGAGTTTTGGGGCTCCTCCTTTTGGGGCTTCTGCCTCCTTCTTTTGGGGTGGAGCAGGGGAGGGGAGGGGCGGGGAGGGGGCGGAGCCAGGGGAGGGAGGGGGTGGAGCCGGGAGAGGGGACGGAACCGGGGCGGAGGCAGACCCTAAGGCCCCCCAGGTGATCAGTGACCAGAAGTCAGGCCCCCGGTCTGGTAGAAGTTGGACAGCCCTGATGTAGGTGAAACATCAGGAGAGAATGCATCTGGAACATGGCCATACAGCCTGAAAACTTATACCAAACCAGACTTTACCATGTTCCAAGGCAGCATATTCCAATGGGAACAGCTGATACCATCAGGAAGTTCCTCCTAATGTTTAGGTGAAATCTGTTTTCCTACCATTTGAATCCACTGTTCAGTGTCCTACTCTCCAGAGCAGCAGAAAACAAGCTTGACTACTCCTCCTTTCAGATATTTAAACATGAGTATCGTATCCCCTCTTACCCCTTTCCCCCCAAGAAAAACTGACCCATCTCCTTCCACTGTTCCTCATAGGACTTGGTTTCCGAACCTCTGATTATTTTGATCTCTCTTCTCTGTTCCAGCTTATCAATATCCTTTTAAAATTGTGGTGCTCAGATGACACAGTATTTTGGGGGAGGTCTTCCCAAAGCAAATTAGGGTGGGACTATGGCCTCCCTTGATCTTGACACTGTACTCCTATTGAGGTACGTGTGGCTTCTCTGCTAGGGCCCTTCTAGATAGGGCCCAAAATGTGGGCCCTGTCATACTTTTACCTGAGATGTCCAAATGATGCCTCAGGTAAAAGCGAATTAATTCAGGACAAAGCAATAAAGAAAAACTTTACCAGGTGCCATTAGGCTTCTCTGGAGGCCTCCCGGGGCATATAAATGATGCACAAGGAGGTGGTGGGAATTGCCTCCAGAGAAGCCTAATGGCAGCCCAGTACATTTTTCTTTATTTTTAAGGTTTTGGGGAGAGAGGATTGCTTGGCTTGTTGCCATCTCAAAAGTTTTCAGGATGGAATGGGGACACCCACCTGGGAAAGCTTATGTTTTGGCGGGAGGTGTAGGGATCTAAACCTGCTTTGGGGTGGGTTTCTTTAACCAGCTCTGAAGCGAGTTTAAGCCTATCTAGAAGCGACCTGAGAACATATCTCACTGATGTTTCAATTCTATTGGCCTCCATCCCATTCTCAAGTCAAATTCAAAATTGCAGGATCTCTCATTAGAATTTAGAAGAATAGCTCCATACCTTTGTCTGATACAAAAAGAGTGTGACTTGCCAAGAATATCCAGTGGAGTTTCCATGGCTGAGCAGGGATTTGAACCTAGTCTTCAGAGTCATAGTCCAATATCGCACTACTACATCATGTTGGCTTTAAATTTTTCTGTAATTGTATAGTCCTTCCTGAGACACACTTAAATAATGAACAATATTCAAAATAATGCTATGAAAACAAGGATGCTTCCAACATCATTTAACATGGCTTGATTCCGCAAGATTAAATATTGCCTGTTAATTATTCACTTAGTTCTGCTGTGCATCTATCCCCAAATCCCAAACAACTTTCTACAGGCTTGGGACCTGAACAAGAGTTTATCTGAACTGAAACATCTTTGCCTTACAACAGTATTGATTCCCCAGTGGAGCATACAACACACTGCAGAATCACATAATGTTTTGCAACCTTTTTTGTACTCTTTGTATTCTTCTCCCTCCCAATATGGCAGATCTGAAAGTTAAATCAGTAAGACAATATTAGGGCTTTTAAACTGATTTGCTGAGTCCCAGCAAAATAGGAAAGCAAAGTCTGTGAATTTCTTCCGATTTGTTGCTTTGCCTTTCCTGTGACCTGGACTTTAAGCTGTTTCATGTATTTTCCATTTGATATAACTTAAAACAACCGGCTGTGGATTATGCATATTGCCATTAGATATTTTATATTCTAGTATAAGGATCCTGGATGTCTAAAAAGGCAGCCTAGATAGATAAGTGCTGGAGTTGCAGGAAAGCGGTGTCCCACAGTGGCAAAATTGTTACTTGGTTTTTGAAAATATTTTGACACCTCTGCCCATTTTAACAAACCATGTGTGTAACAGATGGGCATATAGGTTGGTTTCAGCAGGAGACAAATACTTCAGCAGCATCTGTTGTATGCTTGCTTCCATCATTTCAATTTCTCACCAGTGAACAAAATAAAAAAGCCTTCAAAATTAGCCAGCTGTCCAAAAACAATGATGTTGGATTACAGATGCTGATGTGACATCATAGCAAAGGCGGTTCCAAAATATCAGGGTTGGCGTGCTGCCTTTGACTTCTCACCAAAGCCTGTTTCACCCTGGGTGTGTAATCCTACCAAAATCAATAGAACTGCGTGATTGGAGAAATTTGGATCATTGTCATTAGCTACTGTGGCACATATGGTACATAAGATCACACACACTGAGCTGAAGCCGCTGCAATCCTGAGGCATGGAAAGTTCAACGAAGGACATCAGGACAGCTTTGATCTTGAATTTGTTGGCTGCTGTTGATTTGCCCCTTGCTAGTACTATTTCACCACCTTTCTTCTTGCTTTTCAAAGGTTTCTAATGCGTGTCGAAGGGAGGGAATTCAGCTTTTTGGTGGCTGTTTCTCATGTCAATGTATCATTAAGGAAAGCTAAAACAGCCTGTCATTTGAGTCCAGGACCCTCTGTTGTACAAATCCTTAGTTCACAGACAGGATAGATCTTAACTGGTGCTGAAAAAGACTAGGATGTCAATCCCTTTGCAAATTATGCTAAAGGCATCCTACTTACACATGTTTTTGGAGTACTTCTTTGGTGATGTGTAGGAGGCAGAGGAAGAATTTATTCATTGCTTTTGAAAGTGTTCTTCTTTATAGCTTTTCCTCATCCATGCCACCCCCCCCCCCCGCCTTCTCTCTATGTTTAATTCAATATTGTAGCTTAGGTGGAGTTGCAATATAAACTTTAGGTTTATGTGTTCTGTTTCTCACTGTCTTCATAGCTAGTTGATGAAAGCTGTCTGTGTGTGTGATGGTTCACTTTTAAAATTAGTCTTTTTGCGTGGACATTGAATAAAGTTCTTCTGCATATTGTCTTGCCTATTACCATAAATACTCGAAAATTAGCAGAGTTTTTCAGCCCTTTTTTCCAGCTGAAAAAGCGTCCCTTGGCTTAAAATGGAGTCAAGGTTTCGAGCCATTGCTTGCAATATATGATATATTTCTCTCTCCTCCCTTAACAGTGTGTTTTGTTTTCCAAAGCCTTCCTCACTCTGCATCTCCTCCCAGGCTGGAGTTGTCCACTTTGGAAACTCTTATTTTCTAAGAGAAGAGGGAGAGAGGGGGAGAGGGAGAGGGGGGGAGAGGGAGAGAGGGAGAGAGAGAGAGAGGAGGAGGAGGGAATGTTTTGGAAAGGGAGAGGAGGGGGAGAGCCCTTGCAAGTCAGGAAGAATAAAAGATTTCATCGGTGGGAGGGGAAGAAAAAGAAATACTTCTGCAAATCTGTAAAATCTATTATTATTATTATTATTATTATTATTATTATTATAAGAGAGAAGGGAATGTTGTTCTTCCTTGGGCAAATGCATGCCCCAAAGCTTGTAAATCATATATATAGATTTTCTCCCTAGAAATCTTTGCAAGTTGTGTTATCTGTATATATTCATTTGCATATTCATCTTATATATGTACTTCCCCTGAAATCTTTTGCAAGCTCGATTTCTGTGAATCTAAATGTCAAGGTACAGACATCACAAAGTCTGCCTAGTCTCCAACTCCCTGTTGTTGCTACTACTCAAGAGACTCATCCACAACACTAAATGTATTAACTTTATATGTGCATTTTTGTTTCTTGGAAGTGTTCACTGGGCCTTGCAAGCCCTGTAGATCTATAAATATGTTTTATATATGCATGTTTCTCCATAGGCTTATACTCAAGTCAATAAGTTTCCACAGTTTTGTTGTGATAAAATTAGGTGCCTCGGCTTATGTTCGCGTCTGCATATCTATCTATCTATCTACCTACCTACCTACCTACCTACCTATCTATCTATCATCTATCTCAGGCTCTGCCAGATTGATCACCAACAATGGTCCACCCTGGCCTCATATCGGGAGGCATGGAGATGCACTATCCACAGTGCTGTGGCCTCTTTCGAGAAGACATGCCGAATGGGTCTTGAAGAGAAACGACAACGCAGAAAGAACCACAACTTGGAAACAACATCACCCAAGGAGACTTTCTGCTGTGTTTTCTGCAACCGAACTTGCCTATCTCAGATTGGCCATTTTAGTCATCAACGCGCTTGTAAAAAGCGTGGGATGAGTCCTTCCTGAATCTTTGTTCACGAAGTAATGCCGAGAATATATATACATGTGTGTGTGTGTGTGTGTCAATGGAAAGGAGTCAGTGAGACGTGGGGTATTGTTTTTCAGAAGAGAATGGAGAATTTTCCTATGGGGCCAAATTTTCTGACGAAGGCAATCCTATTGCATTCAAAGTATACAGACATGCTGAGTATGCTGAAATTGTCTTTTAAAAAGATATAGAGGTATGCAAAACACCAGAGCTTTCAGGAAGTAAAGGAAGAAGCAGAAAATAAGCAGCATATAGTAATATGCTAAGTGAAGGAAACTTGGAGTTGCAAATTTGCTGAGGACTTGGAATAATGTTTGCAAAGTGAGGAGGGAATGTTGAAAAGTCAAAGAAGAGACTGGGCAGGCAGGAAGCACGGACAATTTACTAGGATATGCAATTTCACACAGCTTTGTGATTTAGGATAAATCCTCTATTTCTGACGTCAGTGGGGAAATGTCATTGGATACAGGAGTAACAAAATTTGTAGGAACTCCTCTTGGCCATTTGAATTAATGACATTTTGTCTAATTAAATACTATGGGATCAGGCTCTTCTTTCTGCTGAGAGCTATATTAAGGCATTGGCCTCATGATCTACTTTCCTGAACAGCTGCACCAATTAAAGCCTTATTTTGTTATATCATAACTTGTGAGTAAAGAAACATATTTTTGTTGATCCCAGCTACATCTCTAACATCTCTATCTCCGAGGTGAGGATGGAAAGCATGCATTATATCACCTTATAATGGTACTTGCATAAACCAATGTCCTTCTTTTGGGATTACATACATTACCTTATGCTCTGGTAAGGCATTATACGAATACTGTAACTAATGATAGTCATTGTAGTTTCATGGTTTGAGCATTGAAATGTGACCCTGGAGATTAAAGATTGCACCCCTATTTGACCATAGAAATCCATTGGGTACTCAGCATCTCTCACCTTAAAGAAAAGCCACAGCAATCCTCTCTGAACTAATTTTCCCAAGAAAAACCATGGTAGTTTGATTTCAGAATTGCCAAAAGCTGAAAGCAGCTTAAAATAACAACAACAACAACAATGTAAGCGATCCTTTGATTAGTTTAGGTTGCTGGGCAGGATAGGATTCCTATTAGAATCACATTTTTATTGGCGTTATGAATTCAGACACTTGAAACTTTCCTGGAACAGAATAAGCACAAGTGGGATAATGATTGAATGCAGGATATGCCAGGAAGAGTGAAGCATACACATTGTTTGTCTACAAGCTGGCTCTACTTAGAAGTGAAGAGAGAGTAAATCTAGTAGGTATGATTTAGTGCCCTGTAGACACTTTGGACTACAATCCTCATAACTTCTGAGCAATGCCCAAGATGTACAGTAGTTATAATCTAAACCATTTGGACAACGGGAGAATTCAAAGTGGCTAACTCAGTGTTTTCTCTCTTCCCACCCATATTGAGGGACAAAATTCACATTCATGAAGTAGGTATTTAGGGCCCTTTATCTAAATATGTGTAAAGTTTGAGAATGGAACATAATGCCACTGTTTTCCATTGCTCTGTCCCATTGTCTGCAGAACTGCAAGTATACAAGTGGAATATTTGATGGAAAGTCTTTTCAGATTAAAAGAGTACTTGGCAGAAACAGCAAAGGGCAGCTGAATTAACCAGGGATGGTTGGAGGAGGTGTTATAGTGAAAATCCATTTTGCTTTACCAATGTGATATGGGTGATCCCCTGGGTCTGGACCTCTGTTGGGAATAGGCTTCAGTGTTCAGATGGCTCATGTTACAATCTGGAGAAATTGTGGAAGGAGTTGTATACAACTGAGAGT
Organism: Anolis apletophallus; assembly: GCA_030556195.1. Taxonomy (NCBI): domain Eukaryota; kingdom Metazoa; phylum Chordata; class Lepidosauria; order Squamata; family Anolidae; genus Anolis; species Anolis apletophallus. The sequence goes on from JARBWK010000009.1 coordinate 87,059,882, forward strand.
AGATTCTTTGTCTCCAAAGGGCTGTCAACAGAATTAACACTTATTCATTGGTTGTAGGCACACCACTCTAATGCCCCCTTTGGCTGAAAAGTAGGGGGTTTGGCTAAAATACCATATTTCTATATACAAACCTGTCATAATCTTAAGAGCTCCAAAAATAGGAGTTTCTGTCAGTCCCATACCATCATCTCACATCTCTCTGGTCAGGATAAGAGAGAAGGCTTTCTCAGTGACTGCACCAAGGCTGTGTAAGTCTCTTCCACATAAAACTAGGCTGACACTCCTTGTTCCCCTTTCTCCAGTAAGCAGAGACCCTTCTATTCAGACAGACACTTTATGAATGTTTGCTATGTAGTGTGTGTATTCTTTATTTTTGACTTTATTGTTATGTTTTCAAGTGATTATACAGTACATTTTACCAAATCTAATGCTGTTTTAATAGCATAACATGCTCAGTTGCATTGTAACTTTAATATCCTTGATTGAGTAGCCTCTCTTTACTATTCACTGTAATTTTCAGTCCAGCAGAGACCCTTGAATCTTGCGTAAAGTTGACTGATGAGCCAGCATTTTACTCCTTGCACAACCGTCTGTTTTTGAAGCTTTGCTAAGTTCTCATGTGATTACCATTGCTTACTTAGTGAAAACGACATAGTCTGCAATTAGCAGACAAAATTAGCAAAAGACAGTGCATATCCTACAAATCCACTAAGACATCAAAAATGTCAGTTTAGTCTGGACATTGCTCAAGCCGTCTCTGAAATTCATGATGGCAATTTGTTCATACTTTGTTTACATTCCTTTATATAAGACAAAGGAACAATGTTAATGGAAAAGGAAATTATAAAGTATTGTGATTTTATACCAGACATTTAAAACTATAACACTTTCAAGATACTTAAGCGTACAATGGAGCCTTTCATAGAAAACTAATCCTGGGGTTTTAAAAATGTTTAAAGGTGTGGTTTTAGGTAAAAAGAACTAAGGCAACTTCTCATTACACAAATATAGCATCATGAGTACTCATTACCTGACATGGTTCCATCTTATGGAAGACTGGGATTTGCAGTTTGGAGACATTTTTTTTTAAAGCTAGACAGCTCCAGTGCCTCAATAGACTACAAACCCAAGGATCCCATAGGGTGTTTAAAGGGTTTCAAGTAAAAAGTATCTGAAATCTGCTAGTCTCTGCTTTAAATTGCTCTCACAAATTTGTGCTCTATAATTCAAAACACTGTGGTTATGATTGTAATATATTCCACATTTCTGAAAATCCACCTGAATAATTTGCTGTAAATTGATTAAAAAGAAGGGAGATAAAGAACAAGAAGAGGAAGAGAAAAAAGAAAAGGAGGAAGAAGACCAAGTGCAAGTTGGTTTCTTCTCACAATTCTTTGGGTATATACTGTATATATATATTAGGCATGCTAAAATTGAAACGGAAATCTAATTGATTCGTTAGAAATCCGTAATTAATGGGACTTTTTGTTGTTTTACGGATCGCTGCCCGAACCAGGAAGTAGACTTCCTTTACGGTCCGTGAGGCCAACAATTTGCGTTAGGATCGTTAGAAATTCTTAATTATTAATTAATTAATTATTGTACTACTCACTTCTCCCTGTCTTCTCCCGCTCATTTCCTTCCCGCCTTCATTCAGCTTCTTCTTTTTCCCGCATTTCTATGGGGAACTGGAAGTGACGCTGCTGCTAGGTAGAGGCAATGCATTCTGGAAAGTGATTCACACACACACACGCGCACGCTTCTCCTCTCTCTCCAGGCTCCCCCCCTCCTTCTCTTCCCGTTGCTCTGCTGCCATGCATGCCCCATCGCAGGGGCCTGATTCACACACACACGCGCGCGCACGCTTCTCCTCTCTCTCCAGGCTTCCCCCCCCTCCTTGTCTTCCGCGTTGCTCTGCTGCCATGCATGCCCCATTGCAGGGGCCTGCTTCACACACACACACACACACGCGCGCGCTTCTCCTCTCTCTCCCCCGGCTCTCTCAGATGCTTCTTTTCCCCGTTGCTCTGCCTTGCCCCATCGCAGGGACCAGCTTCAGCCCTCCAGGTACGTGTTTTGGACTTCAACTCCCACCATTCCTCACAGCCTCAGGCCTCTTCCTTTTCCTCTCAGCCTGGGCAAACTTGGGCCCTCGCTCCCTCAGGATCGGGGTGAGAGAGAGGCAGCGAGGAGCGAGGGGGGCTCCTCCTCCTTTTCTTTTGCTGCTTCCAAGAATAGAAAACCCCCTCCCTCCTCCCTTCCTCCTTCCCTCCCTCCTTCCTATTTGGAGAGTCCCATCTAGAATTCAGTGTGGTTTATTCAAGTTTTGGCCTACAACTCCCAGAAATCCCAGCCAATTTACCAGCTGTTAGGATTTCTGGGAGTTGTAGGCCAAAACCATCTGAAAGCGCATGCTCTGGCATACAATTTCTAACGAATTTCGTTAGTACTTAAGTTACATTTCAGAAAATTTTGGGAATTTTTTTGTAAGTCTTTGATATACTAATCAAAAAAAAAAATCCCCCATTTGATTTTAGAATCGCCATTTTTCGATTTGTTATCATGCCTAATATATATATATAGAGAGGGGGGCAACTCCAAATGACTGCCAGAACAATTTATCTGGCTTATTTATTTTGTGTCAAAAGCATTGCATGCATAAATTAGTATAAAATTGATAAAATAGAGGGAACACAAACGGTTAAATAACTTTTAACTGGATTATAGTTTGAAACCCATAGTTTGAACCCCCATGAATGCATTCCAATGCATACTGCACATATCTTATTTGTAATGCAAAAAAGTGAAAGAACAATACAATGTTTAAAGTGGAGAACAATTTTAACCAATATAAACTTAGCAGTATTTCAATGGGAAGTACGGGTCTGCTTTTGGCTGATGAGATAGTCAAGTTAATTAGGATTGTTGTTGTTGTGTGTCTTCAAGTCATTTCAGGGTAACCTTATGGAGATCATCCAACACAGCCCCCCCCCCCAATTTCTAAACACTTGTAATACAAAAATGTAACAATGTATAATGGAGCCCATCAGACGACTCAGGAGGACTTCCTCCCTGTGTCCATCATGTTTTCTGAGATCATCTTCTGAACTCAGGAATCACTATACAACTGGAAAAAAACAGGGAAAAACACTTGAGATGAGATCTGTCAAATTTGCCCATGTTGAATTGCTTCAGTGATGTGGACTAAGGGGCAGTCCTATGGGTGCTCTCCTATCAAGCATTGGAATTTCTCTTCCAAAATCCTGTTTTGTGAACCTGGCATAGTAAATAAACAAGCAATTTAATCATTAAAAATATCAACATTTCAAAATATCACCACTTTATTTTTCCTATCTTTTCTCCTTCATAATAATCTTGGCTTTCAAAATTGTGCTATGGCTAGCTTTTAAACTTTTTAAATATACTTCTATGATTGAGAGCAATGAAATTGGGAGGAAGAAGAACCCAGAGAATGAGGGGTGGGAGTGGAGATCAATGCCTTCTGTCTCCTCAAGAGTAGCAGGATTGGAAAGGAAAATCTAAATCCCAAAGTGGTGTCTATCTTCCCAGATAAATGCCTCTTGTCTCCTCGGGAATAGCCTTAGTTTGAGGACCCCTGCTCTAAGTCTTCCACTGATATTCTGTTATATACATTCTGCTCAAATAGTTTGCTATTATCTGGTGTTTAAGATATCTACAGGGGTGCATAATGTATAGCAAACACATCATAGCATAGTTGGAAATTTAACATTTCCTATACTCTTCCAATATCTGACAGACAGTATCTCCCAGATCAGGAGGAAGCATCATATTTCAGTCCCATCACCTAAACAGGTATCTCTCTTGGCTTTTCTTCGCAAACAAAGATTCAGGAAGGACTCATCCCATGCTTTCTACAAAGGCATTGATGATTCGGAGGTTGGATGTGTCCTTCGAGCCTGTGCAGTTGATTTTTTTGGTGGAGTGCAGTGTGAACAGAACTGGCCTCACCCTTTAAACCAAAGTTTCGTCTGCCAGGGCATAGCAAGCTGGGACGGTGGCAACAAGGTCGTAGGTTTGGTTCGAGCTTCCTTCTCTAGATGGTTGACCTTACAGGGTTAAATGACCACCATTTGCCCGGGTTTGAAATCGGAGTTTTCCTTCTCCTAGGATGGTTGCCAGAAAACTAGAGAGCCCATCCTGCCCTTTGACACTCTTTGTCAGACCCTTCGATTGCGACCTGTCTGGCATGGGAGGCCCTACCGGTGACTATTATGCCACCTCCAGGAAAGCTCACAACTTCATTAGGGTACACAAGCCTCTCCCCCACAACAAGGGTGCGCCAACAGAGAAGAACAGGTATACTTAGTTGAAATATAGAAGAGGAGCGGCTTCATGGTTCCTCCTAGACTTTGGAATGCCCTCCATAGAGAGACTACAAGGGGTCCCTCCTTGCATTCCTTTTGTCATCAGTGTAAGATTTTCTATAAAAAGATATCAGGCAGGCTGTTTAGAACTGAAAGCTCTCAAGGACAGGGCTGGAAGAGGTTGCTATACTTTTTAAATTGTACTATATTAACTGTTCTTAATTTTTGAAGTGTACATTTTATATTGTTTTAATATAGTGAGTTGTGGGTCAACTATATCTGTAATTTTCTCTTGGACCTTTTGATAGAGGATGACTAGAGATGATGACAATGACGATGACGATGACAATAACAACAATGTAGCTGTTTTTGTCAGAGGGGTGATGGGGGGAAAAGTGGGAAGAGGGCCAAACTGTTATACATCAACATTTGTCCTATGATTCTATGTCACTGAGGTGGTGATTCCATTCTGAGACTTAGTCCAAACTTTCATGACAATATTGAAGGTGCTGGATCTCTTATGGAGATAAGGTTCAGCACCTTGGATAGGTACATAAAGTCTGATCTAAACAATGGTATGAAATCACCGTCCTACTGACATATTGCTGCCTAAAATGCCCATAAGGTACTGCCATAGTCTCTGTTAGATGTTGACTGATGCAAACCTACATTCATAGAAATATAATTTTAAGAGAATAAATTTTAGGTTTCTGTGAGACTTCTTTTTAAAGTGCAAAACTCCAGAGGGCAAAGCATTTCAAAACTGAAACTAATTCCATCTCTACAGATGGGTTTTAGCAAGCAGAGTTGCAATGCAATTAAATTAAAAAATGTTCCAGGCTGCAGGCCTCTGAAATGTACCCAGGAGAGTTCTCTCTTTGGATGGACTATATATATATATATATATATATATATATATATATATATATATATAGAGAGAGAGAGAGAGAGAGAGAGAGAGAGAGAGAGAGCTTGGACCTGAAGGTATGACCTTAAGGACCTACCCATATACTACACAGGAATGAAACGTCACCAAATGAGACTGCTATGAACGAAAGGAGGTCTTATCAACATCATATTTATCTGGAACCTCAAGAGCAGGAAATTTGCCAGTTGTTAAGCCTCACGTTCTTTACATTTTTAATATCAATGAAATTTTAAAAAATGACCTGATATGTCCTGCCCAACTTTATGTTTGCAGATACATCTATTCCTATCACAAAGAAGATTGTGTTGTATTAAAGATGAAAAATTCTCAGAAAAAAAGGTGCCAACCTAAATTCTCCATTAACATTTTTGAATACATAGAACTTCACAAGTTTTAGATGGACAAATCTGTCAGTACTAGTTTCTCTTATGGGATTTTAGCATTTTAATTTATGAAGAAATGTAGGTACTGAAGGAAAATTTCACTGTGAGGAAGCAAAAAATTGGGGAGGGGAGAGGCCCATATTTTGCTCCTTCTATAGCTGCACCTCAGATCTAATATAAGGCTGCGATCAAAACCGCTCTCAGGCACTACAGAGATTTTGCAGGGTCCCTCAAGTTGAAAATCAGAGAGAGGGAAAGGGGTCTGATTGGGACATGGAAATAGGCAAGGAAAGCCGGGATGTGTCTCAGTGGGATTCAAAGGCCTCTCAGACAGATTGGGGGAAATTGCACTTTTGGTACAACAACATCCAGTGGGTATTTGTACGACTTGGGTATAAATCCTATTGTTAGTCCCAAATAGATTAGGCCCATTGAATCAATGAGATATATATAAATGCTGAATCACAATCAAGAATGGATTGAATGGATCAACTCTAGGCAGGCATGTAGCCAGGGGGGGGGACGACTATGGGGGCTTCAGCCCCCCCCCAAAATTCTCAAGGTGGTCCGCGAAAAGGCCTTACTGGTACATTATTTAAACTGTTATGTTTATTTATATCATGATCTGATCACCATGCTCATTATATCCCACATTAATGGGGTTATTGGGATAACAATACAAAAGGTTTGCTAGGGTAGACCCTCTTCCACCCAGTCTCAGCCCCCCTGAACCAAACTCCGCCCCCCCCCCCCCGAATCAAAATCCTGGCTACGGCCCTGACTCTAGGTGAAACTAACCAATAGGATTCAAGACAGTAACCTGCAGTTACCATGCTGATTGGAACATAAGGGTTTTAGTCAACTTTTCCAAGCCCTGTCTCAGGCCCCTTCCACACAGCTGTATAAAATCCATATTATCTGCTTTGAACTGGATTATATAGCAGTGTGGACTCAGATAACCCAGTTCAAAGCAGATATTGTGGATTATCTGCCTTGATATTCTAGATTACTTATTTAAAACATTTATATTCTGCCCTTCTCACCCCAAAAGGAACAGCATATATACGGCAAACATTCAATGAATTCATTATATGTATACATAAACATTTAAAACATTTGTCTCAATATTAAAATTCACTGTTTAAAACTGTCTTGATCATCTGCATCTAATCTAATTAGCTGGTAAAGTTTTCTATCGCTGCTTTATTGCATTGTCCTGAAAGCTTGGTCCCAAGCCAAGTTTTTACCATCCTTCTGAAGGTCAGGAGGGAGGGGGGCAATCTGATCTCACCAGGAAGGGAGTTCCATAGTTGGGGGGCAATTACCAAGAAGGCCCTCTCTCTTGTCCCCACCAATCACACCCATGACAATGGTGGGACAGAGAGCAGGGCCTCCTCGGAGGATCTTAATCTCTGCAATGGTTCATAGGGGGAGATGCGTTCGGACAGGTATATTGCCAGGGCCATTTAGGTCTTTATAGGCCAAAGCCAGCACTTTGAATTGTGCCCGGTAGCAAACTGGCAGACAGTGGAGCTGGCGTAACATGGGTTACTCCCTGTATGCTGCTCCAGTTATTAACCTGGATGCCTCTCGTTGGACTATCTGAAGCTTCTGAGCAGTCTTCAAAGGCAACTCCACGTAGTGTGCATTGCAGTAGTCTATCCTAGATGTAATGAGCTGTGTGGCAGGGCCCTCAGTCCCATGACCTTAATGTGGCTCACAGTGATAGGCTTCCTTTCCTTTCTGGAGCATGGAAGCTGTAGAGATGGTTTAAGAGTTTCCTCCTACCACCTCTTTAATGATAAGAGTCCAAGATGGCTTTGATCCACTATTGGAGCACTTCCTTTTCTAGCCTCTTTATGACAACAGTTAAAGGTTACATTTACATTGAGGAAATAATGCAGTTTAACTCCATCTTAACTGTCATGGCTTAATTCTAAGGAATTATGGAAGTAGTGCTTTTGCAAGTTGTTTAGCTTTATTCGCCAAAGAGTGCTGGTACTTCACCAAGCTACAGCTCCCATAGCATGAACCCATGGCAGTTAAACTGGAGTTAAAGTGCATTAATTCTACAGTGTAGGTGTGCTCTAAGTGGTGTATGTGTTCGCTTAAGAGATCAGAAAAACACACCAAGATTTCATTTGCTTACCTTTGTGTTCACTTTGTGCCAGTGACAGAGATGTTTCACATATACAATGACAATTGATGTAAAATAAACATTAAAGGAAAAAATAAAGGGAAAATCTCATTCCCCTACTAGGTCATAGGGCTGTAAAGTTTAATTAATAGCTTGACTGTGAAGTTTCATTTCCATATTGCCCTATGCCTTAAAATGCAATTGATTTGAACTCTCTTCACAGAACAGAGGAACATGTGCCTTGGCAAGAAGCCACATAGCAGTAAAACTAAGTTTTTAATATCTCATTCCATTATAGCTAAATGTGTAAGTATAACTTCCAGAGCCCTTCTTTTAAACCTAATGAGTCAGGACTATAATGCAGTGTTTAAGATAAGTGTGTGGGAGGGAAGGAGGTGGAATGCATATGGGAGAAAGTCAAGGCATGTTGGAACAACTGTAGCTGGAATTCCTATAAAAAGGATTGTTTGAGACTTTGACAAATAGTCTTCTGGCAGAAGGTGGGGCAGGAGAGGATTCCTCAAGAGCATTATTCCTTTGCCAGTCTTATAAAGATCAATTACATATATATATATATATATATATATATATATATATATAGAGAGAGAGAGAGAGAGAGAGAGAGAGAGAACACAATAAAATGCTCATATACAAGATGTGCTTGCTAAAGGGAACATCTGTTTTTTTCCTTTCCTTTTTTAAAGGAGCCTGACAAACATTGTTAACATTGTTATAGTCATTTTATATGATATTTTTAAAAGTTAAGATATATCGGAGCTATGAATCAGTCTGACATGTTGTGGGTTCTGTTATCACCGTTTCACCGTGTTTGGCAAATATCACCTTGGGATTATGAATGACAAGAGATCATGAATGACAATAGCCTCATGTTTCTTCTGCTCTTCAGGATATAAATGATAGGTTTCTTTCTGAGAATAATAGTTGATTTTCATTTTCCTCAGACTAGCATGACAAATGCTTTGAAATATATATTTTTACCAAGTTTAAGCCATTGAACCTTGGTTAAAACAATGTTAAAACAATTTAAAAGTGAAAACAAATTTAGGATATTGTCATCCCAGGCTCCTAAAAGAAATTCTGTTGTTGGAATCCGTCTGGCTTGAGACTGGAGTGTGCCTACCAATCCCTGTTGTTATTGCGCTAAGGCTTTCGTAAAGTCTTTTAGCTTTGCACAACAGCATCAATGTAACTCCCCCCCCCCCCAAACATACATTTCCTATCTTTGTCCATGATCCTCTGTTTCCTTGTGAGAATTGTGCAACCCTGAAAGTTCACAATCTTGTGAATCTGACCCTTTGCTCTGTGAAAGGTTTGCAGCTGTGTGCACCCTCTGTATGTCTGCATTTTCAATGTACCTGTGAGCACTTAAATATTAATTAAAAACAAGCATTTTGCAATTAAAAGTCATTTCCTATTTTGCATATTCTTTAAGGGGGGTAGTTTTGACTTGGAAACTTTGTTTAGTGATACACAACCATGCATGACAGGGGGAGGTTCTGCAAAACAGTCTTACAAGGAAAGGAAACATTTAATTAAGAAGGGAAATTCATATCAGCAGCTTGGTACAGCTATGGAGCTGAGCAGTCATATGAATTCAAATAGTTTTTAAAATAGAGGGGATCAGGGAGAAAGGAAAAATTTATGGCTTTGACGCTAGCGGTCTTCTTTGTCTGCTGAGTGGAAGTGAAAATGGCAGCAGATCAGGAGCAAAGAACTGCAGCAAATAGAAGGAACATCTGCAACATGGCCACGATATATGTTTCTAACTTCAACGTCACTGCAGAAGTGACTTCCCATAACCACATGGCTGAAGACACTTCCGGTTTTCTCTGTCTACATAAATGTCTGCTTCAACATGAGCTGCAGGTTGATTTATAGTGAGTTTACAACAAAGTCATGCAATGGTACATTTGTTTTCATTGCTGTCCAGGGAGCCTCCAATGTGGATTACAAGCCTCATGTGATAACATACTTAAACAATTAAACACCTGAATGTGGGCAATATTATTAAACCCTTAAAAACTTTAGTAATAAGCCATATTTTAATAGGACTCTGGAAAGAAGCCAAGGCTGGTTAAAACTGGACCACCAAACAGGGAGAGAAGTTCATAAAAGAAGTGACCCAGTAAAGAAGTGTTTTGCTCCTACAGGTTGGTGGTAAAGGTGACCTCCTCCAGCAGACCTAAGTCCTCAGGCAGAAGTGTACACCTAAATGATCTACCCAGGAAAAATTGTAGCTAATATGAAGAGAAAAGCAACATGTTTTGCAAACGGGTATTGCTGGCAGATGGTGGAGAACTTTCATGGAAAGCTCTCCTCCTTCATTCTCCAAAGCATGGGCTGATTAGTAGAAGTGACTCAGATGAACTCAGCTGTTGAGTTGCCTCCTACAGAAGGGGAAAAACAAGTAGCACACACATACTATTTAAATTAACCAGTATTTTCTGAGTTACGGTTTTACAAGCAAAAATTTATAGTACATCATCCTTGTCAGTAATGATAGGTGAAACATCCGGCAAGTTTACTTTTATGGTACTATAAAATTAAATTATTTGTTGAACATGGGAGAGAGAGAAAAAAGATATGCAGATTGACCTATCTGAATACTTTACAGCCTTGGAAAATAAAAGAGGGAACGAGTTTTATATCTATGCTGTAAAACCTTTAATAAGCCATCTATCTTATCGCTTCACAAGATGGTAAATAGTTTGAATGGTGTTTTGGAATATCAGAAACTAGCTCTGTACTCATTGACTTACATGCATTGATTTTTATTCTCATTCACATGGAATACATAAACCTGATGCTATGAAGTATCATGAATGCACTAAAAGAAATTAGGCATTGTTTTCAGCATTTGGTTTCTTATTCAGAATTCTCTAGCAATAGGCACCTTTTCCCTCCACGTGTGACACTGTGATAAATACCTGCACTGTACATATTGTGTTTTGCTATTCATACATAACGTAGAAAACTCTCTCACACCCACATTCACTCTTTTGTACAATAGCTACCAGAATCCTTGGGCTAAACTGGTTTTACTAGTTGGGGATTTTGTAAAATCCGGTTATAATCTTAAACAGTGACCATGTTATCTCCATTTAGCACAATACAATTCATTGGTAAATTAAAGGTGACCAGATGCAAAAGGTCCCTAACTCTTTTGCAAGTGGCTACTATTGTTAGATTGTACAATGTTTACAGAATGCATCAAGCAACTGAAGGAGATGTGGGTGGAGAGCTATTTTAAAAAGCATAGAGGTCTGAAAACCATTTAGAGCCCTGTTGAACTTACACAGCATGTTAGCACATTTACCACCTCAATTGAGTCATGCCATTGTTGATTTACAACCCAGCTTTATCCATGTCTATTCATTGGAAAATCCCATTATGTTTGGTGGAACACATTCCTAGCTAGCATATGGAAATCAAACATATGGCTATCACATATGAAACACCATTAAGAGGAAAGAGATACAAGAAACCAATGGTATCATGCTAATGCTTCCGTTAGCAAAAAGAGTGTCGGTTTAGGGGAATGGCATCATCCCATTCCCCTAAAATGTGATAGAGACTAGCTGCAATGCTAATTTGCTTGCGTCGTGTAATGAAGACTTTTGAGAAGCTTGGGTTGCTTTGCTTATGACACCTTTGCATTCTATCAGCATGGGGGGGTGTCCTGAAAACACATAAGACATCCATCCTTATGAGATGGGTTGGTAGATGCTTGTAAAACAACAGGTATTCAAGGAACACGTGTGTGTCCCTTAGCCATTTAATGGCCAGGGGAAGATAGAGGGGATGGAGAATGGATCCATTCATGACTAAGAAAGAGTAAGGGGTCCCTGAACAGCACCTGACTTCAGTTGGAGGAGAACAGCAATTGATCTTCAGTACACCTGCTGCAGGTCTCAGAGGCAACAGTTCTTGTTTCCTTCCAACTACAGTAGCACAGTTGACCCTTGCCTTTGGTGCCCTGCGACTTTACTTAGCTACAGAATGTGCAACCCAGAACTGTGAAGCTGGCTTCTATATAGAATGGAAGTGGCAGTCTAGCAAAATTGTAGGTGAAGCTTTATGTTCCACCTGTGTATATAGAATCTCAGATATTTTTCATAAAATGTGCATTTCTAAGGAGAGATTTCCATAATGTTGTTGCTATTTGCCATCAAGCCAACTTCAACTTATGACAATCCTATGAATGAGAAACTGCCAGGATACCTGGTCATTAACTGGTCTTGTAAGTTTGGGATCCATGGCTTTCTTGACTGAATTAATTAACTTGTAATGCTAACTTGAGGCAACATAGCATAGGACTAGAACTCTGTGAAATGAGGTTTCAGTTCCATGTTCTGCCCTGGAAACACACTGGATGACCTTGGGCAGATCCCATGCTCTTAGCCCCAGAGGAAAGCAAATACTGCCAAGAAAGGTCATAGGGTTTTCTTAGACAAGGAATACTCCTAAATGATTTTGTCATTTGGCTACTCCGAAATATAGCTTACCCTGTAGCATGTGGCCACCCATTCAAGACCCTGCTTAGCTTGCCTAACAGTCAGCATAAGTCAGAAACAACTTGAAGGCTCATGGCAACAATGTGATATCACTTTTTCCCCTTCTTTCCACTTTGTATCTGACTCTCATAAGGCATTTTTGGACTTGAATACAGATTCCTAAGTACAAAGTATTTGGTATGAAAGTTATGTGTCTGCAGCTTTCCTTCACAAAATAATCTCATGTGGGGAGTTTCTTTTTCACAGGTATTTCTCCCAAGATTCCTTTGGGAAAAATACCTTTGAAGTACCTGTGATGCACTATATATGTGTTTCAATGTACATATGCTTTGAACTTGGTTTTCTTGGCCATGATGAAAATGGATAAGACTGAAATTCTTTGTGCACTTGGAGTTATATCCCACTGAAATCAACGAGACTTGATTAAAAGTAAACAAAATTAGAATGAGATTGTTGGAGGATAGGCAACTAATCAAAAGTTAAATTCAGTTTTCATCATGAGGTAGCTTTAATTTCAGCCATAGTTCAAATAGGAATTAAATGGAGACAATGTTCTTTCAAATGTGTGAAACACATCCACCGTGTCAGTAAATGTGAGCTGTTCAACTGATGCTGAATGGCCACTGCATGGTCTCATATTTCTCTTGCCCTAGATTTGATCCTCCGGTAGCACCAATTACCTGTTTTATTCCATTCATCATCACTGCTGGCACTTGGAAAGTAAAGCTTGTATGCTGATCCACCAATCTTCATGCCAGTGCCCATCAATTGATTGTGCCAGGAGAGTGCATAAAGGATGAAATAATAGAATCTGGAGCATTAAATATGGTACAGGAATACTTAGGATGGGAAAAGTGACCATTTAGTTTTTTTTAAAGAAGTGTTCAAATTTCTTTTGGCATGAAAAAAGAAGTAAATTAAAACTTGTGCGCCAGCTGTGCCCGTATCTTGGGAGGTCTGACTTGGCCACGGTGGTCCACGCTCTGGTTAAATCCTGAATAAACTACTTCAATGCACTCTGTGTGGGGTTGCTCACCTGAGCGGGGTACAACTCCCTTGTTACGCCGGATCCATTGGCTGCCTATTAGCTTCCAAGCACAATTCAAAGTGCTAGTTTTTAACCTATAAAGCCCTAATCAGTTCCGGCCCAGTTTACCTGTCTGAACGTATCTCCCTCTATGAATTATCAAGGATCTTAAGAGAATCCACAGTCACAGATTGGTGGGGACAAGAGACAGAGCCTTCTCCCTGGTGGCCCCTCGGCTGTGGAACTCCATCCCTAATAAGCTTAGATATGCCCCCTCCCTCCTGACCTTTCCAGAAGAAATGTAAATCCTGAGTATGGGATCAAGCGTTTACAGAATAGACTGATTTACTGTTGAAATTATGACTATATTTGACCTCAATGGACTGATTTGGATGATGATTTTAACCTTGCATACTGTTTTTAAGGTATATTTATAACTGTTTTAATGTATATGGTTCTATTTTATGATATGTTTTATACTGTGTCGGCACTGAATGGTTGCCTGTTGGAAGACGCCCCGAGGCCCTCTTTGGAGGTTGAGAAGGACGAGGTATAAATGTTTTAAATAAATAAATAAATAAATACATGCTCTACAATGTTTTTCCCCAGTGGCTCGTGTTTCATATTATCACAGACCCGATTCAATGAAAATGTATTATCTTGGCCCAAGTGATCTTTTAAAAATGGATTATATTGTGAGCCAATGAAATTTAGCAATGGACGACATCAGCAAAATCAAACAAATGTAGTTCAGAGGAAGGGCAATGATTTATGCTTATCTTCAGTCAAATTGCCAATACAACCGATCTGGCTTATATGGCTATGTAACTATTTCTAGGAAGAATTATTTTGAAGGGGGAGAAGGAGGAAAAGAGGTACAAAATAACCTGTCAAAAGGAACATGGAGGAGCAACATTTCCACACAGGAAAACCACACCTACATACTAGATGTGCAGGAAACATTTAGGATCATTCTCTCTGTGTATGTGTCTCAGAGTGAGACTAAAAGGAAGATCACAACCTATGTTCTGGACAGTTTCATCTTCTTCCAACCCAATTCTTCAACTACTGAAAGGGTGAAAAGGTTTGTAGAAAAATGCTGCCCTATTTTGTTTGAGCCTGGGTCTCATGCTTCTTGTGTATTAAAATAATCTCTGACAACCTTGAAGATTCACAAGAATGCTTAACCGCTTGCTTTACAGCATGCTATGTAAAGGAAAATTCTCCTTTTCTGAGTCAAGCTCACAGGTTCCACTGAAAGACTCTAAATAGGTCAGCCAACATACTGACAGTCATACCCATTCTGCATTATTAACCAGCTACACAGAGAAATTGCTCACTCACACGTTTACCTTTCAGTAAACATGTTAGCAGCAGCTCTTTCCCATTCCAGGATGTGGCACGTAAAATTGTTACATATTAATTTTCTACATATTGTATTATCTACACCTACGTTGCTACATATTTATGGGTGATTTATTCTTGGGAACTCAGCCTTCTTTTCCATGGGGGTATTCCATTTCTGACCCTTTGGGTGTCTAATTAGGCTGTGCAAAAAATGGACATGGGAGTCATAAAATTGGACATGGGGTCATGGGGGTCCATTTTCCCTTTGGATTTCTTTATTTTGAAATTAAATAATTATTTATTTCTAGTCTGTTTTAATTCTGTTTTAATTCTATTTGAATTCCAGTCTACCAACCAACCTGTTACTTTCCTTTACCATATTGTGGGGTGAATTGTAGTACTACTAAGTGCCAATCTTTGCTTTCCTTTCCCATATTGCAAATCTATTACACATCTATTATTGATTTAAAAGTATAATTCAGTTCTACAAAGTACCCGGATTATATTGTGTCTTTGCAAAGAAATTCTAGGGGATAGGTCTCTTGTAGTTTTTTTTTAAAAAAATTAGCAAAACTAAAAATTCCATAACAATTAGTAGATGCGCAAATGTTTCTGAAACTTGGGAGGAGTGATGCCCTGGTTGTGTCATTGTAGAGAAATTCAAGGAAATTGCTCTTGTAGGGTGTTTTTTTTAAAAAAAATGTTGTTCATAAAAACTCTTTAAAAAATCCCAGAAAACAGTGTATGAACCCTGGGGGGCTTACAATGGTAAATGTGTGCTACAATTGTAGCAAGTTTCATCATGATAGTCCTAAAAATGGAGAAAGGAGCCCCAAAAGTGTCCCCATTGGTGCAAATGGGCAAATAATGAAACGAAAAAATAATTACACTTTTTGAAACTTTGTATTAGAAACAAAATTGATCCCTTATTATTTTTTTTAAAAAAAACCCTTTAAAAACAAAACAGTAAGCACCTGAATTTTGTAATTAGAAATGAAGCAGATTTTTGGCATTTTGCACATCTCTAGCATCTAATATCAAACTTTGAAAGAAATAGTTTTAGGAGCATTACAGCACATAGATAGTCATTTTCTAGACCAGAGCTTTCTAAATATTTCATGCTGGTGACATGCTTTTTAGGCATGCATTGTTTCATAACAATACATGTTCTGTTCGTGTATGCGGTATTGAATTGTTGCCTTTTGTGAGTCGCCCTGAGTTCCCTTTTGGGGGTAGAAAAGGGTGGGTTAGATCTGCTGGCTACCGACTATGTATTTGTGTTTTACTGAATTTTATTGTATGTTTTATTGTGTATTTTACTCCTATTGTGATCCGCCCCGAGCCTGCAGGGAGGAGCGGAATATAAAACCGAATAATAAATAAATAAATATATATATAAATAAATTAATTAAATAACACAGTAATTCAGTTTACTAGCAAACCAGAGGTTCCTAATAAGAGATACAAACACATACATAAACTGCAATACCAACATGTATGGGGATACAGCCTATCTTATGAAATCATTTCATTTATATTTTTTGAAAAATATGATTTGTATGATTTGTAGGATAATAACACTCATTTCCAAGATTTCTCATTATTTGTGTGATACACCAACATGCTACAGCCAGTACACGAATGTGTCATGAAACACCATTTGATAAGCTCTCCTCTAGGCCCCTTCCAGAGCACTTCCGGAAAACATGGGTTTTAAACAGGGGTAAAAATATCTTGGGACTTCATAAGAAGTCCATGTACTGACCTTTTGGTCTCGGGATTTCTGCCTCTGCTGTCCAGACTTGATGCTTTGTTGCAAGATTTAGAGGCCACCAAGATGGACTTTTGCCAGAAACGTTGGCATTTCCCCCCCAAAAAAGCCTCAAGATGCAGATCTGTGGATATGCGGAAAGTCACTGCAGCAAATCACTGCAAAATTTCTGTTCTTGGTCCTGGCCAGAGAACTGTGCCCTCCAGATGTTTCATGAACTATCTGTCACATAAACAAAGTTTACTGGGTAGGACCACTTCTGCCCAAGTCAGCACTGCACAATAAACAGGAAGACATACTTTCAAGACAGAAACAGACTTTTGTCATTATTGACACTTTTTAGAGCCTGGCAGCCTGGCCATCTGTCCAGACAGATTTGGTTGTGTACTTGTGGCATCCAACAACAGGGTGCTATATCTAAGTTATACATGGCTGTTCCTAATTGCCCTTTTTGTGAAAAGATGGACAACATTAACTAGGGGGGCACAACTTTGTCCTGGTCAGAGAAAATGCACCCTCCACATGTTTCATGAAGTTTCTGGCACACAAACAAAGTTTTTGCCTTCTACTCAAGTATCACTTTATTTCTAAAAACCGACTAATCGTGAACAAACATTTAAAACCCAGGAACAAACCCAGATTTAAAAAAAACAAGTGATTTCTGATTGCAGGGACACAGGCCCGGATCAGGCCCTTTTGGTGCCCTAGGCCAAAGGCTCTGCCCCCGTCCCTGGCTCCACCCCGCCCCGAGGGGAGCAGAGCAAAGGGGGGGGGGGGCGGCCGTGGATGGTGCTTACGCCACCGCGCGCATGCACCCTTTAAAAAAAAATTGGGATTTTTTTTGAATTTTAAAAAAACTTCTGGGGGGGGGAGTCCGGACCTGCTGCCCCCCCCCCCCCAAAGTGCCACCCTAGGCCCTGGCCTAGGGTGGCCTTATGGGTAATCTGGGCCTGCAGGGACATAAAGACATGTGAAGATCTGCATATTTGGCTCAAAACCTTGATATTCCTGCACCTGGAAATACCACGGTTTTTGCCTTTTGTAGTGATTTCTTCCATGTTTACAGGGAACGGCATCTGACCATCCTCCTGTTTGGTGTGGAAGGTTCTGGAATAAAGGTACTGTCTGGATGGGCCCCCACACAGCTGAATAAAATCCTACATTAACTGCTTTGAACTGGAATATATGGCAGCGTGGACTCAGATCACCCAGTTCAAAGCAGATATTGTGGGATTTTCTGTCTTGATATTCTGGGTTTTATGGGTGTGTGAAGGGCCCCTAGACTCATATATTTGAAGATGCTGTTCTAGTGCTCAAGCATTACTATTTATGTGGAAGGAAAAGTGAAACCATTTCAACCATTTCAAACACTTTGATCACTGTGGCAAAAAATTCAAATCCTTCACAATAAAATAAAATAAAGCACTATATTAATGTGGTCTCCTATATTTGTCTTCTATAGAGGGTTCCCTTGGGCGCAATGGTTTTTGTTCCTGTGCAAGTGTATGCAGGCCTGCACACTGAGACATTCAGCAAAAACTATGTTGTATTTTTATGTTCTTTAAAGCCAATGGCATTTGCTCTGGCAGCTTTAACTTACTTTCACATAGATAGTTGTATTATATTTTGGCATAAAAAGGGACAAAGGAATCTAGTATCTCTTTGAGACCAACTGTTTTATTCTTGCATAGGCTTTTGCAAACTACTGCTTTCATAAGCTACTTTTGTAGGTTATTTTCTACAACTGATGTTAAGTACAGTTTGTACTACCACCCCCTTATAGCTATATTTGGCCAAAGAGTCTTGATTCCATGCATCTAATGAAATGGATTGCAGCAAGAATTAATTTGTTTGTTTGCATGTTGAATTTATATTCTGCCTTTTTTCTGTTGTAGGAAGAACTTCCCACACAAAATGCTGTTAGATAGTACAAGTTTAAAATCAATGAAAAAATATTAAAAATATTAATTGAAACAGTTTTAGAAGTGCATCAAAATATAGTAATACTGATAAAAATAATACATAATATCGTAGTTAAAACGAACAGGTACCATTGAACTGATTGCCATTAAAATTGTTTTCTCCATTGAAAGGGAGGTTGGCAAAGTGTCTACAGAAGTTGCCTAAGGCAGTGATTTTCAACCTTTTTTGAGCCACGGCACATTTTTTACATTTATAAAAATCCTGGGGCACACCACCAACCAAAATGACACAAAATGACACTCTAACAGTAATACATATAGTTAATATGTTTTTTAATGTATTTATACACTCACAGCGGAGTCGGTGCCGCCGCATCCCCGGTGAAAGTGAATCCAAATGAAAGATTCGCTGTATTGCCTCGAGCTCACCATCTTTTCTTTTTTCTTTTGTCCACCACTCATATTAGGGCCTTCATCTGTGTCATAATTTTGTCCAGGGCCCTGTTCGGCATTTGCATTTTTCCTTCTCAAAAACTTCTCCACCACTGTCACTTGCTTGTCTTGCTGTGATCCCAAATTGAAGTACAGCTGCAGCACTAACTCTAACTTTGTTTACTTAGCCGCGTCTGAACGAATCCAAGATGGCGTGACCATAGCACTCTCGCGTCACTTCTTAGGTGACACAAGAGTGCTATGGTTCCATTTCTTAAAGGGACAGATGTGCCTTATAGTTTATATATGAATGAAGTTTGAAAATAATTTCCCACAGAGCACCTGATGATCTCTCACGGCACACTAGTGTTCTGCGGCACACTGGTTGAAAATCACTGGCCTAAGGATCTGAAAGTGACTTCCACTTATATCTTTTCTTAACACATCTCTTTGTACGGCAAATGTGTGAAGCAATTTTGTGTTCCATGTCAAGTGTGCCTTTTCAGAAATGCCTCTATAGAAATGAATTTGGATCTCATTAAGAAATGCTGATATTCATGTCAGCCGATTTTCACTGTATGATAGTCTCCCTTTAAATATTCTGAAATTCTTTCCTGACATGATCCTTATCCTGAAAAAAGCACACTCAGAACTATGCATTCCATTGCCCTGTTAAAACACACACACTGCTTGCTTAATCTAGGGATGAGGCAAAGCTCAAAAGGAGAGCACATGTTTTGCCTGGAAAATAGGTCCCGGGTCCAGTTTCTTGTATCTTGACTTAGGTTAAAAACAATCCTACCACAAATTCTGGGGAGTAATTTCTAGATGATGCGGATAATAGGCTTGGTGGCCTGTTGGCCTGACTCTGTATCAGGCAGTTTCCTCTGTCTTTTCTCTCCTGTTGTTGATTTGGTACTTTGTAACTGTGGCTGGTGCTTAATGTTTCATGCTTAACACTATTATAGGGAACTGCTTCTTGCAACAGCAGCCTTGTAGCTTCAACAGAGTTCCTTTTCCTGGCATGTGACAAGGGACCCTAGGTATCTCAGAATGGGAGGGAGCTCAGAGTCTGGGATAATTCTGACCCCCCCAAATCCAAGTTGCAACTCTATTAAAACCAATCCAAAAGAAGATTACCTCAGATGTCCACATTTGTGGCTTTTACTTTTGCAGCTTTGATTAGTTGTGGACTTATTTGTATGCTTTCCTTAGGAATCTCTCATTCTTCCAGTGTGTTTTCATTGTCAACTTTAATGAGAAGTTGACCACAGAGTTGTGCTGGAGAATCTAGAAATTCCTAGAGAGAACAATTCTCTAAACATTTGTAGGGCCTCCAGTGTCATTCTATATCCAATTTCCCCATACAGTCATGCTCACTTTTGTAGGGGTCCTGCAGCAAATGTGGAGGGCTGACTGTATTTTCTGTAATTATCACTGGCTAAAACAAACATTTTTTTTAACTCTGGAGTAGAACCTGTGTGGCCTGACTTCCGTTCTGAGCAGCTGAAGTCAACACAAGCATTGGATTCTGGGATTTGCAGTCTAATCAGATGTGGAGAACCACATTTTGCCTGTCTTTGCTGAGCACATTTATTAACATCCTCCTCACACACATCTAGGATCACAGAGAAGGTCTTCCTAATCTTAAAGCAGGCCTTTCAGAGAAGCGTAAATGCCAACAATGTTCAGGAAGAAAAGAGCGAGCCAAGGATCAATTTGTCACTGCTTTTAAAGAGTCTTGTTTCTTGGCTAGTGCTCCTTGTTACACTTCTCTCTGACTGCTGCCCAGGTGATCTGTTTTTAGAGAAGGTCGGCACTGGCATATAACCTTGCTCTCTGGGCATTAAGGTTTGTGCATGTTTTCAACACTCTGCTTGTCAGGGAGAGCCAGGTGACCAGGCAAAGTGGCAGGATGGTGTGACCGGCATGCTTGCAGCTGGTGATTAGGGAGCAATTCAATGTTCCAGACCTGCTGTTTGGCCACCAGCAGAGAGATATTGAATTGTATCAGCCCTTGCATTACTTGTGTGGGAGACACTGAAGTGGTTTAGCTAAGACCGCAGATATGCCCAGTGAACGTAAGCTAAAACTAGAAGGGCCAGGATAGAGAAACAATTCATCAGGTTAAAGACAAGCAACAGAGGTTTATTACAATTCAGCTAAAAAGGATGCAAGTACAAGCAATTTGCTTCAAAATGTACAAACATAAGGATACAGAGAAACACAAGACATCTAATACAGTTCTGACAGCCATTCAAACCTTCCGCTCTGCTGTTGCCACCCCCCCCCCCCCCTCCGCAGAAACATGTATTGTGAATCGCACTGGAGATTCCTTATCTTTGTATGGTCGAGGGTTTTCATGGCCAGAATCACTGGGTTTTTCAGGCTGTATGGCCATGTCTCCTGATGTTTTGCCTGCATACATGGCAGGCATCCTTCAGAGGTCTAAAAACCTCTGAGGATGTCTGCCATTGATGCAGGTGAAACATGAGGAGAGAATGCTTCTAGAACATGGCCATACAGCCCAGAAAACCTACAACAACCCAGTTCCTTATCTTTGCATATATACAATGAACCTGATTATCTGGCTGGGGAAACAGCCAGAGGGATTTGCCCAACCTTTCCATTTTTAGGGGATTTTTCCAACAGGGTTATGGAGGTTTGGCTGTTTCTCTGGCTACATTTTAATACACTCTTATAAAGCACTTCATAAACACTTTATTCATGAAATGGATACAGTATACAGTTAAAAGATACTAGTTACACAAAATTATAAAATATATACAATTGATTGAAGGATTAGATACAATGTAGTTTAGGGGTTTACAGTTACTGCTGGTTTGGTCTCAATCTTCTGATGCTTTGAACTTGTGCAAGTCAAGAAAGTGTCTTTTTAAAAAAGGAGATCTATCTCCCTCTCTCTCTATCTCTCTCTCTCTCTATTCCCGAGTCCTCGATGAACTATAAATCTTCGGGGGGGGGATGGTTATCATGGTTTGACAACACCTCCATTCACATCAAAATAAAACCCACAACAATACTGGGGGTTTACTTACAGCGTCCAAGCATGTGAAAGGTTACATAATTTAAACATGTGCTTGAAATTTTCTCTGAATAGAAAAGGTTGTTAACTCAGATTGAGATTTAGAGCATTTTTGTTTTCATGTGTTCTAGCTCCTGCATATCCAGAGTTTGGAAAGGGAGAAGGGTTGATATGTCTAGTTCAAAATGCACTGGGGTCGAAGATAGCAATAGTTGTTTGCATTTTTCTTCCAGGACTCCTTTCATCCATAAACACAGCTGCACAGACACTTAACAAAGAGTACCTAATAAATCACTCTTCTTGTTTACTCTTGTAGAACAAACCTTTATGGCCTTTTTAATTTCCCCTTTGCTGGCCTCTGCTTCTTGTTAATGCCATGTCCATAAAACTCACTAAATAGCAATTTCATTCTCTGTCCCTTGTGTATGTTTTAATAGTCAAAATATGTCAAAATTTGTCTTCATTGTTTCAGTCATTAAAATTTTCTAAGTATTGTAAATTGATTATTTTCTATGAAGTTCCCTAAAATCCAGTGATTTAGGGTGGGCCAGAAATATTTTAATGAATTCTCCAAAAGTTTGAGTGTTCATGTGTGTGAGCAAGTGACATAGGATTTTTTTCCGCATCAGGAGTGACCTGATAAACTATGGCGTGAACTGAAGGAACTTTGCCAGACCATACACTCAACAAAGACTCAAACCTTTCCTAAGAGAAAGCAATGCAATGATGGTCAGATTCCTATTCTAGTTTTCCCCACCATATTGTCCTCACAATATCACTTGGGACCCCAGGTAAGGTATGGAGGCACACTGTCTCATAACAGTAGAAATAATGTGCATATCGATGCAATTTATGGGCAATTACATTGTGTCTTACAACTGATATTACATTCAGAGGAAGATGTTAGGAAAGATGTTAGGAAAAGAAATTGGAAAGAATTTTGTGACAGTAAGAGCTGTTCAACGGTAGAATATATCTGTGCTGCCTCAGAGTGTTGTGGGGTCTCCTTTTGAGGTTTTAAACAGAAACTTGGATGGCCATGTTGTTGGGAATGCTTTGATAGTGTATTTCTCCATGGCAGGGTATACGATTTCTCAGTTCCAACTATGAAATATTATGTAGAAACACACTAGGGGTGACAATACCATATGTCTTTATTGTTTGGAATACAAGAGTCTCGCAATACTGGCCTTCTATATAGGCCTAGCTAAATATCATAAATCACTCAAGAATCCTGATGCCAGGGGTTGCCCCTTTCCACATTCCAGAGCCCAGTCTCCCCCCCCCCCAAATCTTTGGGCAATTGAGTTTTATGACTGGTTCATATGTTCTGTCTTCCCTTTTCACCCATGGCCATGTGTTCTGTGTCAGAGTGGCTGATAGTTGAATGACAAGCTAGAGATTGTGGCACAGGGACTGGGTAGCTCTTGTGGTCTCTTCCAGCTCTATGATTCTTGGATTCTATATTATGTCATCAAACCTTTTTTTGCTCTCCGGTGATGACTGGGCTTCAATGTCACTAGGTGAGTGGGTGCTCCTCTCTGGGTATTGATTTAAAGGTGCTGAGTCAATTCAACAATTGTGTAGCTCCTATCAAATTCATGGGGTCACCATAAGTTAACAGGCAACTTGAACACAGATTTACTGTCATTGGTGACATCAAATTGGGAGTACTGACTTTTAACATTTAATTACTTGTGGTCAGTTAATGCTGTAGTGTATAGGAAAAGTCAGCCAACTTTTCTCTCTCTCTTTCAGTAAAGGACAAACTTGAATCTCACATATGGATCAGCAAGCTGGATGGAGACCACTTAGAGCTGTCTGTTTCCATTCAGTAGTTCAATTATGTATTAGTCACATAACTGCCTTAGATATATCTCCAAATAAACTCGGAATTTCTTTTGACTCTGATGCAAGAGTTTTAAAGTGCATCAACCTTCCTATAAATTACTGCTATGGTTTGGGCATAGCAACTAAATTCTTAGCATAATTTTTAAATAATGGTTTAAAACTCATGAACAGTACTATTGAAATGAAAATACTGCTCAGGGAACCTGCAAAAAAATTAAATGAAGCAGCATAGACATCTTTCTTGGCTTATTTCTAAATGCATAGTGCTTAGTATGTTTCTATTCAGTAATGTGTTGAAAAACCTTTGCTGCCATAGGAACAAAAGAAGAATGAAATGACCAATATGTTGTCGGCATTGGAGAGCACTATGAGTCACCAAATTCCCTTTCATCAAAATGAAATTGTCTGGACATTAATGTTGAAAAATTAGCATTGCTCTTATCAATTTGTGACCCATTTTGTCCCTGATTGGGTGCATTCCAGACCTGGTCAGCTGTTATGCATGAATTTCGTGGCATTACTTCATTCATTTCCACTAATGTTGTGGAAATGTGTTCCATCCATTGTATACTCTATTATGACTTCATTAAAATGTGCTTCACAAAGACATAACAGGCCCATAAATGCAATTGCTATCCAAACTCTCTACTAAAAATTGATATTTGCCCAGGTCTCTTGAAATTACCCTTGGTAATGTGTGTAGCTGGACACAGAGTCTAAATGATTTCAGAGATGCAAAGAGAACAGAACTATGTAGAGTCCAAGGAGAATAGCTCTACAATCAAGTTTGACAGATAAGTGACACAGTAAGAGTGAGAGACTGTAATTCCCCATTGGCAAGAAGCAATTTAGTTCACACTTTTGTCAATGTTATTTTAGAAGGAATGGGAATCCAACAACATCTGGAGTGCCACATGATTCCCACTCATGATATGGTACTAGGTTTCCTCTCTAAACTAACCCATGTGCTTTGAACAAGACAGTGAAAATGATAATAATAACAATAATCTTTATTTGTACTCCGCCCCCATCTCCCCAATGGGGTCTCGGGGTGCTCACACGAGGCCAAGCCCAAACAACAAATTACAATAAAATAAAACCAAAAACATCAGCAATAACACAACAAAAATACATACATATAAATAAAAAACAATATACAACTAGATGTTAAAATCACAAGACCAGTGTGGGCCGCAGGCACACATATAAAGTGTTTAAAACTCAGGGTGAGATAAGCGGAATAGCACCCTTTACAGGGGGAGGGGGGTAGACTCCAAGAATGGGAGTATTGAGGACAGCAATGCTAGAAATTGAATAATTACTCTCCAAAGGCACAGCGGAAAAGCCAGGTTTTCAGGTGTTTCTTAAAGGCCTTCAAAGTGGGGGCTTTCCTAATCTCTCTGGGCAAGGAATTCCAGAGTCGGGGGGGGGGGGCACAGAGAAGAAGGCCCTCTCCCTTGTGCCCACCAAACGAGTCTGTGAGACTGGCAGTGGGAAAAATCTCTGAATCATCTTTTTGTCAACAAATTGCACGTTCTGGCTTTTGCCTGAGAATAGTTTTGCCCTCACCAGGCATGGAATGGAAACTACTCTGCCTACATCCTGGATTTGAAGCATCATGTGTAACTCTTTAGGCTATTTTAGGCAGCACAGCACAGGCTTCAATCTCTTTCCTTGAAGTGGTTTCTGCCTGCTCTGCCTACACAACATGGCACAGTCCCTTGCCTAAAAGAGTTGAGTTAGAATATTTGGCCATGCTTGGATTTGCCTTGGACACTGTTTTTTTTTCACCGACTCCATGTTGAATTTAAAATGACCTTTTGATTTGTTCATTTGATGTCATTCTTACACAGTAGGGTATGGTCACTCTGTTCCTATGTGTTTTTCTGTTGGGCTTCCTGAAGTACAACAAGAAGAAAGTATTTATTTACCCATATAACTAGCAACAAACATGAGGGGAGAAGGGAGGTAGTTTCTTTCCCAAATAGGAACCTCTCTGTATTTCTGCAAATGAATGCCACCTGGGAGGAAACTTTTGGAACTCTCTGTTCCTCTCCATGGCAAAGGCAAACCAGTTGGGTCTTACACTCACAATTTTGAACCAGATTCCTCAGTTAGTGCTCAGATTTCAGCTTGCACCTCTCTTGCTGATGCTGTGTTTAATAGAGTTGTGGCTCTTTTTCAACAATATCATAGTGTATAATCATTTTCTGGGCAAGTTGAAGCAAGAAGAGCAGCTCCATAAATTTATGCCAACATATCTCTTCTGCAAGGAATTTCCATAATATCCATCTTGAAAGCTAATCTATTTGCAAAGACAATGGCTACCATATCTGGCCAGATTTGGGGATTTTCTTCTTCCTAGATTTTGACTACTCTTGGCTGATGAAAACATGTAGGATCACTATATTCGTGCCATTTTAGTGCTCTTAATGAAGGCATCGTACAGCTCGGAGTTCAATTCATGCCAACTTTTTACCTCATAAATATACTAAATAAAAGGGAGACAAAGGCTTTTACTTCAGTTTGCCTACTGGAGAGGTCTTTATGGTGTCCAGAACAATTACTCATCTTGTGCATTAACTGATCTTTTCTCGGCCAAATTTGGTTTGTCTGCAGATAGGAGACTATGAGCTCTTCTACACAAGCCCCAAAAGGCAGAATGAGCTGGGATAAAAGAGAGGTGGGGTGGATAAATGACATTTGGTGAAAATGCATGCTGGATGACATTAACGGCTGAAAACCATGTGCATATTTGCATGACTGTACATCCCTGCTGATGGACTGAACTGATGGGCTGAACATTTTCAGAGTCTCTTCAATGCGAACCGAGTAGTCCAAGGTTCAGCTAGTCAACACATGATACAACAATCAATGAAAAATGAACTGGACACAGCTCCCACTGTGAAAGAGACCCTTAAGGTCATACAACAGATGAAAAGGCAGCCGGGATCGAGGGAATCCCACCTGAAGCTTGGAAACAGGGAGGTCATGTACTCCATGCTAAATTCCACAATCGTGTGCTTTCTGGGATGGGTTGTCCACACATTCTCTCAGCTTAGCAGGCATGCAGTTTCCCCCAAGCAGCTCTCCTGGCACATACAAATGACGTGTCAGGAGAGTGGGGGTGGGAAACGATTGTACTTCTCCCCCTCCCTGCTTATTTAGTCCAGTAAACTTTGGGAATGGTGTCTGTAAATAGTGCATTTATCCCGCACCTTCTTGAAGGCGCGGAATAAATGCACTATCAAATTAATTCACTACAAACGAGGGTTTTCCTGGTTTGTAGTGAATTAATACGGGACTGTCCAGAACGTTGGCTGGACAGCCCCTCCTTTATTGTGGGAGTTTTTACAATAAAGGCCCTGTCTGGACGGGCCCTAAGAACTCATTTAACTAGTGTGGACAAAAAAGAGTATTTTCTGTAAATAATATTAAAGAACATAGCATTTCTATATATTTGTAGGTATTTATTCAAAGACAACAATGGCCTCACAGACCTTGTATTAGTCACACTGAGCATGGATATTTCTTCACTAAGGTCAGGAAGTCAGACAAACTCCAGGCAAGGCACAGCTTGAGATCTGGGCTATTGTGACTGGATGCCAGCAGTCTGATAAACAGCCTCTTGTTTTCACATACACAGTGCATGATAAGGGTAGTCATCCAGTTCTCATTGCTCTGTTATCAAGAGCACACAATGTGTAAATTAAGTGTTTTTACCCTGGCAAGAGATAGTCCAAGTGCCTTTAAAATATAATAAAGGGAAATCAGCTAGATAATGCCATAGTTACTCATTCCTGCTACAGCCACTACTGAAAGGGTCTTCCATCATTTTTGCCACTTTTATCAACTCAAAAACAGCTACTGTGATCCAGCAAGGCTACGATGCCAGCCCCCCATGCCTCCAGAAAGGTTCAAACAAACACACTCCAAAGCCTGACCTTTCTAAAAGGGGATTACCTATAAATAGCAACGGTTATCCCTCACAGTCTTCTGACACAAGGCAGCCACCGGTATGAAGAGGAAGGAGATCCTCTCACTTGTTCTTACAGAAGGACTCAGGAGGGGCACATGGCTTTTGCTGCCCCAGGAATAGCGGAAAAGAATTTGTCAGGGATCAAGCAAAAATAAAAATAAAAGAAGTCCAAGCAGCTGCCTCCGTTTCAGTTCCCTTTTGGCACCAAAGACAAGCACAAAACTCCAGCCACTCCCGAGCCTACAGTTAAAAGTAGAGAGAAGTATTCAGATTTTATGGCTGAAATATGTGTCACTTCTGGAGCTCATTTATTTTAAAATTAATTCTAGCAATTAAAAAAAAGCAAAACACTGTCAGGTGTCATTTGTTCAAACCCTTGGCTGTTTTAATATTAGGCTGAGTTCAACAGCTAGCTCTTTCATGCTGCCCTTTATTTCAAATCATGAAAAACAACAGCACTAATCAGTTTCATTGCCATATAGGCAAGGAAGGCAAATTTTATTTTAGTTTTCATTTTTGAAAAGTGTGTATACGTTACTGTTTTGCTCATGAGGGTTCTAAAACCAATGTTTCAAAAATCCAAAAAAAACCCCACATAACAAAAGCAAAACAAAACAAGAGGGAAAAATTATTTGGAGATAAGTCAACAGCAATTTTAAAATTCAAAACTCTTGGGAAACTATACTATTTTTTGCTGCTACTCAGTAGGGGTGTATCCAACTTGACTTCCCTTTTTGGAGGAGTTCCACAATCAAGATCGGAAAAAAGAATCACATATGAGACACATATAATGATCTTTATAAGTATTCTCTTCAGATGTTTGTACATAATTGTATAGGTCCAAACAAACATATACGTGTCTCTAAAAAACATATGAAGCGAACTATAGCATTTTTATTACACTTTGTTCTTAGTACCCTTCCAGGCAAGACTCATCTCCCAGGCCCTGTCGGATTTTTACCTGATCCATCCAAACAACGCTTTGGGCAAAAGTGAAGTAATTTGAGACAAAGCAGGTAAACTCTGCTTTGTCCCGAATTATTTAGATACCCCTATTCGATCTGGGCCTTCTTTCCCGCAATCCCAGAAGTCTGTCCCCACAACCCAATTTGATTCTTTTGGTCCCATTGGCCAGGAGAAGTGAAGGGGGCACCCACTCCCTATCCCCCCTCCCAAGTCTTAAAAATAAAGTAAAATGTACCCAGTAGCCATTAGGCCTCTCTGCCAAATTGCCCCCCCCCCCCCTCACGCGCAACTCCTAGTACATTATTGGTATGTTTCAGGAGGTCTGCAGAAAGGTGCAATGGTGACCTTGTAAGTTTTACTTTATTTTCAAGGATTTTTTGGGGGGGGGGGGGGATTGGGTGGCTCAATGCCATCCCAAAAGTTTCAGGATGGCATGGGGACATTCAATGGGAAAAACTAATTCAATGGGAAAAACTCATGCATATGTTTTAAAAGCCCAAAACAGCTGACTGGACTGTCAAAAATGGAGTCATGGACACAGAGGTGGTTAAAGGGAAGCACAATTGGAAAGCAATTAGACCTCTCTGCAATCATTCCTTTCTTTCTTATAATATTAAAGCGAGTTTGGTTGAACAGTTCTGTGAAGAGAGAGATAAGAAACCAGTTTGTATGTACATTGGGATCTCCTCATGTGCACATATGAGGTCCAGCACATCTCAGAGACATGTTTTTAAAACTTCTGCCGGATGTTCCCTGTCCCAGCTCTAACTTGTGGATTTGTAAAATCCATTTCAACGGAAGGTGTGAGGATGGCAGGGGACAATTTCCCAGGACTGACAGGTCTATGTGTGTACTTGCTGTCAGGTCCGGGATTTTTTGCCCCCGTTTTTAAACCCACATTTTGATGCTGTCTGGAAGCACCATCAGCTTACCTTATCTTTCGGAGCTATTATAAGGCAATATTGGGAGAATGAATAAGGCTGAAGCAGAGGTGGGACAACTTGAAGTCATGTTGCCTCCATACCCACCCACTGGAACTTGCATCATCACTGCAGGACTTCAAGAGAGTTGAATATTTGTTAAAGGGAAACACTAAAGTACTGTATTTTTTATTTAAACAATTTCGTGGATTACAAATAAAAATAAGATTAAAAAGAAAGAAAATAAAATATGTATTTAATGTTCTGCCAAAAGCATTTGGCAGAACATTAAATACATATTTTATTTTCTTTCTTTTTAATCTTATTTTTATTTGTAATCCACGAAATTGTTTAAATAAAAAATACAGTACAACCCCTTAACCCTGGGTTTGATATTCCTCCCCCAGATGTGTGTGGGCTTCTTTAGATCCTCATATACAATGCTTCCAGCCCAAATATAGTCAAAATATAAGGTTTGTTATTATCTATCCCCTCTCTCTGTGTTTGAACATGTTACCCATGGACACAGGCTTTGTACTGTATGGATGGAGGTTAATACTACCATGTGTAAACTCATTAGCTGCAATAGAGAAAGAATTAAAAACTAAGAGCTGATTTGTTGATACATCCAGCTGCAGGGAAGTTCATGCAGGTCAGTATTGTGCAGCCCAGCTTCTCCATCTCTTGGAAGATACAAGTCCACAGTTTCCCTAGCACTGAACCGTTTATTTTTCAGGGATGACTGTTGACTGCAATCTTTCTGTATTGGAGGGAACTCAAGGTCAATTATAGTTTTGCAATGTCTCTGATATGTAGTGAACCCATGCCAGCTCACAGAGGAAGCAGCCTGTAAGCCCACTGACAGGAGTATAGCTAGGAATCTTGTGTTGATGCTGTATGTGAACAGCTATTTGGCTCTTTCTGTTGAGCCAACTCAGACTACAGGTCAAGGCGGGCCACTACTGCCGCCTCAGGCAGAAGACCTGGTACAAATCAATTATCAGTGTCCAAGTCTAACTCAGCTGTTGTTATTGTATAAATACTATTAGAAAGCACAATAGGAATTTGTAGGGCTTTTTCTCGCCTGTGCCAAAATAAATTGGCTGGCTTTAGAAACTGGTCTCTTAGAAGCCAAGCAGGATCAGTCTTGTTTAGTACTTGAGTAGGAAACTGCCAATGAATACCAGGTGCAATAGGCTATATTTCAAAGGAAGGAACAGGTCAAACTACCTCTGCCCTCCTTGCCTAAGAAAACCTATGAAAGCCAAGGGGTCACCATAAGTCGATAAGTGGCTTGAAGGTATATGCACACATACATCTACATCGACATACACACAAAGGTATGGTTAACATTCATTGTCTAGCATTTGTTACTCCTACGAGCGTGTCATTTTCCAGTCCTGCTTCAAGTAGACATCGTAATAGGTTCTTCAGATCCCAGCCTCAGTGTTGTTTTCTCATTCAACCAGATTGTGGTGTCCCAATGATTTCTGACCTATAACATTGCATTGCTTCGTGAACCAAGATTCAGGAAGGACTCATCCCACGCTTTCTACGAGCATGTTGATGACTAAGAAGGCCAATCCGAGATAGGCAAGTCCGGTTGCAGAAAGCACAGCAGAAAGTCTCCTTGGGTGATGTTGTTTCCAAGTTGCGGTTCTTTCTGCGTTGTCATTTCTCTTTGAGACTCGTTCGGTGTGACTAGATATTCCATATTCTTTGCAGTTGCACATATCCACAAATTCATTAAAGTTAATGTTGAGCCAAACAATGGTTGTTATAGATCAATCCATATGGTGTATCTTTTATTTGAACTGGGATTTTCGGCTATAATGTTAAAGATACCTTCCCTAAAAGAAAAGCTAATGTGCATAATCATAATGTGCATAATCAGAATATGATCAGCTTAGTTTTAAATATTGGGAAGTTCCTAATATTTCCTAATTTGAAATTCAGTCCTGGTCTTGTTGACAAAATTAATGTTGATTTTAATAACTTTTTTATTATGAACAGTTGCACTATTTTTACAAACATAGCTTCCTAACCCATTGTCTTTTCCACCCCCAAATCATACTTTAGTAAAGGTAAAGGTTTTCTCCTGACATTAAGTCCAGTCATGCCCAACTCTGGGGGGTGGTGCTCATCTCCATTTCTAAGCCAAAGAGCCGGCATTGTCCTTAGACACCTCCAAAGTCATGTGGTCGGCATGACTGCATGGAGCGCCGTTGCCTTCCCACTGGAGTGGTACCTATTGATCTACTCACATTTGCATGTTTTCGAACTGCTAGGTTGGCAGAAGCTGGGGCTGACAGCGGAAGCTCACATCGCTCCCTGGAATTGAGCCTGTCATCAAGCTCAGCAGCTCAACCCATTGTGCCACCGGGGGCTCCTAATCATACTTTATGAAGCAAAATATATATCTGTGTCAATCACTATAATTATAAATTATGCTGTAATTTCTGAGCAACATTCATATAATGTTCAAATTTTCAACACACATTTCTCCATAAAGGGTGGTAAAGGGTGATCAAGTTGTAGTTGAAAACTATCATTTGCATGAGCGGGACGCACAATGAAAGGCTTCCAAACATCTTTAAATTCATCATCTTGATTTCTCCATTTGCGAAACTTTTCTGATAGTATTATAGATCACATTCTAACTAGACACTTGCTTATACAAAGATCGTTTAACACTCCAAAATTTTACTGCTTCTGACAGGCATGTAGCCAGGGGGGGGGCTAAGGGGGCTTCAGCCCCCGAAATTCTCAGGGTGGTCCGCGAAAAGGCCTTACTGGTACATTATTTAAACTGTTATGCTTATCCATATCATGATCTGATCACCATGCTCATTATATCCCACATTAATGGGGTTATTGGGATAACAATACAAAAAGTTTGCTAGGGTAGACCCTCTTCCACCCAGTCTCAGCCCCCCCGAACCAAACTCAGCCCCCCGACTCCAAATCCTGGCTATGGCCCTGGCTTCTGATCTTACAGGGGTTAATTCTATGATTCAGTGTTATTCTGTTCTGTTTTATACCATTCTGGTTAAGAAAAACTATCCAGGAGAATCAGTGTTGGTCATAGAGCATGAAACAACAACATGAAAACCCCCACAAAATAGTAATCGCTTTATTAGGCCAATTAAAATGCACAAAATACATCATGCAAGCCTTTGAAGCTTCACTTGGCAGGTTAGTAAAAAGCAAGTGATACAAAATCACCCAGTGCACTTCATGCACTCTTAGCTCCATTGTCTAAACCAATATGGTCTACTATGCCACTCTTGGCACCTATTACTTACTGAGAAAGGGCTGATCAGTACTTCTTCATTGATCACTGGCTGCACAGATGAGAGCACCTTAATCACCATACATACATGGCTAAATCCATGAGTTACTGTCAGAAAACAATCCATAGAGAAGAACCATGTGATTTTCTTGGCTAACCCCTGTCCTTGATCAGAATGATTATTGTTAGAATATTTTCACATTTCTACTTATACAATGAAATAGAAAGGGGTTTTTTTTGTATTGCTAACAACACTCAAGTTGACTTTGACTTATGCCGATCCCATGAATGAGAGAACTGTTCAGGTCACCTCTCATCAACATCCCTAGTGAAGTCTTCCAGATGCAGGACTGTGGCTTTCTTGATCGAGTCTATCCATCTGTAATGTCTTCTTCATTTCGTACTACCTTCTACCTTGCCAAGTATTGTATGTTTTAGAGCAGGGGTGCTCACCCTTTTTCAGCATGCGAGCTACTTATAAAACAACCAAGTCAAAATGATCTACCTACCCACTACTCAGAGAGCCAAAAAAGCAAAATATTTGGAAATTTATTTCTGTGAGAGCCATATAATATATTTCAAGACTGAATTCAACTAAATGTGAGTATAATAAGCCCCTGAATTTATTCATAATAATAATGATGATAATATTCATTCAGCCTCTGCTACTATTACTACTACTACTACTACTACTACTAATAGTAACAACAACAATAGATTCCTAGAGTAGAAGGAGACCTCCAAGGACCATCCAGTCCAACCTTCTTCTGCCATAAGGGAAAAACACAATCAAAGCATTCCTCACAGATGGCCATTCAGCCTCTGATAATAATAATAACAATAATAATAATAATGACAACAACAATGGGTTCCTAGAATAGGAGGAGACCTCCAAGGGCCATCCAGTCCAACAGGGAATGTGGTGCAGCTGGCTAAGTGTCAGCTGCATAAGATCTCTCTGACCAGTTTGAGGCCTGCCCGGGTTGAGGTGGGTGCTCGACCTTTAAGTGTAGCCTGCTGTTGGCCTTTGCAGCCCGAAAGACAGTTGCATCTGTCAAGTAGGAGATAAAGGTACCACGTTAAGTGGGAAGGCAAATTTTGACTGAATTATGAGGCTCTTAAAGAATTCCAGGAATGCTGAGGAATGTGGAAGGAACAACAAGGGACGCTGGGAATGCTGAGAGATGAGGAGTGCTTCAGCTCCCCCTGGTGGCCAGAGTTTGCCTCTGTTCATCTATATGTTGTGTATGTGAAAAACGGCAGGGATTGGCTGCTAGTATGTGTACCTGTAATCCGCTCTGAGTCCCCTTCGGGGTGAGAAGAGCGGAATAAAAATAAAGTAAGTAAATAAATAAATAAACCTCCTTCTGCACCTGAGTGGCGTCGGGAGCCTGCGGGGCGGGACTGAGCCTTCCTCCCACCCTGCCTGCGATCTACCAGGACACCCTACACGATCTACCAGTAGATCGTGATCTACCTAATGAGCACCCCTGTTTTAGAGATTGCCAAAGTATAATAGTAATTACGCTTTAGTAATCTTGACTTCTAGAAAGAGTACAGGCTTGATTTCCTGTAGGATTCTTTTTTCAGCAGTCCATGGAATCCACAGAACTCTCATCAAATGCCACATTTCAAATTGGTTGATTTTCTTCCTATCAGCTTTCTTCATTATCCAACTTTCCCAATCATACACAGAAATGGATAATGCGATATAATGAACAATCTAACTTTAGTACTGAATCTATGCACTTAAGCATCTTGTCTGGTTCCTTCATAGCTGTCCGTCCAAGTCTTTGCATTCTGTTTTCTTGATTGCAGTCTCCATTCTGGTTAATGACTGAACCAAGGCATGGAAAATCTTGAACTATTTCAATGTCTTTGAAGTTATGTGAATCATCCGTGGTCATTATTTTTGTTTTCTTAATGTTTCACTGAAAACCTGCCTCTGCACTTTCTTCCTCGACTTTCTTCAGTAATGTTTAGCCATAGGCCCCAGCAAAAGTGACAAAATACAAAGAAGTGTTTGTACATATATATTCTATTCGGGCATTCAGGCTTTTAAACACATCTTAGAGCTTAATTATATTAGATCTACTCACAGACTTGGCCCTTTATCATAGACATGACCAAAGCTATAAAACATAAACACTAATTGCGTTCAACACGATCCAGTTAAAAACATTAAAATTCCAAAATGGTTTAAAATTAATTATTTCTAATATTTGACTTTCCCTTGCAATCTTTTTCTACCTTCTCTAAGGCCCCATCTAAACTGACAATATAATAAAAATTTGAAGCTATGTATTGTCAAAAGCTTTCATGGCTGGAGTCACTGGGTTGTTGTAGGTTTTTTGGGCTGTATGGCCATACAGCCTGAAAAACCTACATCAACCCAATTTGAAGCTAGTTTGAACTTCCACAAAACTGTGAGCGAAAGCCCATAATGTGTATCAGTACATTATGGTTTGTGTAATTATTTATTTATTTATTTGCTATGCTTCTATACTGCCTCTCTCAGCCCAAAGGCAACTCGAGGCGGTGAACAAGCTGCAGCAAGTGCCCACATACAACACATCATAATAAGATAAAAACAATCATATAAAACCATATAAATTAACAATTAAAACTACAAAATACAAATCTCAGCTCCACAATCTTAAAATCGGTTTCCGTTTCGTCGTCATATTAATCCTTTGATCTTGATTAATTAAAGTTCGTCTGCGAATGCTTGCTCAAACTGCCAAGTCTTGACTTTCTTATGAAATGTCACTAGGAAGGGAGTTCCAAAGCCGAGGAGCCACCACTGAGAAGGCCCTGTCTCTCGTCCCCACCAGACGCACCTCCGAAGCAGACGGGACCGAGAGCAGGGCCTCTCCGGATGATCTTAAGCATCTTGATGGTTCATAGGAAGAGATGCGTTCAGACAAGTAAGTTGGACCAGAACCGTTTAGAGCTGTAATCACCATGCAGGCTTTAAATTGGTTCCAGGTTTCATAAATTATAATCTGCGCCGCGAAATCACTTTCTTTAATACCAGTTTGAAACTACATTAAATGGTCAGTATAGATAGAACCCAAGATATTCTTCACTGTGCTCCTACAGTAAATCTTGATGGCCTATGTAGAATCATCGAAACATAGAATCATAGATTGAGAAGAGATCTCATGGGCCATTTAGTCCAACCCCTTGCCAAGAAGCAGGAAAATTGCATTCAAAGTATCCCTGACAGATGGCCGTCCAGCATCTACTCAAAAACCTCCAAAGAAGGAGTGATTGTTTTCACCCATATATTGTTAAAATATTGTTGTATTGGATACAAGCCTATTTGTGATAGCCTAGACTCTGTTGCTTTGTGCTAAAGCAGTTAGCTGCAGCTTGATATTTGCATGCATCTAAACCGAATGAAGATAGGCGCAGCTATGGCAGCCTGGAGGCAGGGATTACATCAAAGCTTCAGGACACTCTGAGCATTGCTACAGTAGCCAAGGGATTTTCATGGGTGCACAGGCACAAAGTAACCCCTCTAATCCCTTTCTCACTGGCTTATGGCCTCCGAAGAAGCTTAATAATTAAAGAGGAATACAGTCAAAGTGTTTTTAAGGACATATGGTACAGCAGCTTATTTTCGTTGTTTCTAAACAGCAAACGCATGGCAGGCTCTTAAAGATCAAATGGGGGCTGATTTTCCTCTTTGTAGTTATCCTACACCTCTCCCCACACAAAATAATGCCACTGAACTGCTGCATGTGTGCAGAGCCAGGTTGATATTATTGGTACATGCTTCCATAGTTTAATATTGATGGAGGCCTTCTGTGTATGAAGGATATGCAACTTTGCAATTGATGGATGGTGAGGGTGTTGCCGTGAATTCTTGCTGTCACTGTTGCTACATTATCTCTTATTTCTAATGATATTATTTTGCTTCTTCTGTACAGGATAATAGCTACATGATGAAATGGGAATTTATTATCTGCTGGTACAGGGAAAGAAGTACACTGCTCCGTCTTACAGCTTTTTATGTTATTCAAAATCTATCTCACCTAAGGTAACGTAAAGATTTCCCCTGATATTAAGTCCAGTCGTGTCCAACTCTGGGGGTTGGTGCTCATCTCCATTTCTAAGCCGAAGAGCCAGCATTGTCTATAGACACCTCCAAGGTCATGTGGCCAGCATGACTGCATGGAGCGCCATTACCTTCTCGCCAGAGTGGTACCTATTGATCTACTCACATTTGCATGTTTTTGAACTGCTCAGTTGGCAGAAGCTGGAGCTAACAGCAGAAGCTCATGCCACTCCCAAGTTTTGGACCTGCGACCATTTATTTATTTATTTATTTATTCGTACTTAGCCACCGCCCCTCCCAATGGCTCGGGGCGGCTCACAGCATATTCATAAACAACAACAAACACAGTTTAAAAGTTAAAACCAGAATTAAAACAGCAGATAAAATATCAGAAAAGGTCACTAAGTAAAATGATTGTGGCAACACAACAATACAAGTGAGCAATACGTGGGGACTGCAAATTCACCTGACTCCGAAAGCCTGCTGAAATAACAGAGTCTTGCAGGCTTTCCTGAATGGAAGGAGCCTCTGGATGGCGCGGACGTCTGTGGGACGTCTGCTGAACTTACTTTTTGGTAAGTTCAGCAGCTCAGCGGTTTAACCCACTGCACCACCGGGGGTTTTCTATCTAACCTATGTCTTCTTAAATGTCACTTCCAAATACTGCCATTGTGTTACAGCATTCTCATCTCTAAGACACATCTTGTCTCCCAATGCAACTACAACCATCAAAATATATTCTTTCGCATTTTATAGTATTGCCTAACATTGCATACCAGCAATATTAATCAATTGGGCTTTTTGTTTCCAAAAGCATCCATATCACAGAAAGTGGGATGCAGTTAATACTGTATATTAGTATTGTAACTATACACACAGACGTACTTCTTTAAAGTTGCTCAAATCTGTAACATAAGACTGAATATCATTCAGGTTTTTCCCTACTTTTATTGCTCCATCAAGCAAGATCTTTTGCTAGGAGTACACACATAAAATTATGCTCAAGTTATAAAAGTGGCCTATCTAGTTCAATAAAAAACTTTACATATGGCTTGTAAAGTTGTAACCACAAAGTCTATGGAAAAAAAGATTTCATGCTATACAGTGCATTTTTTCCATGTTTGCACTCAAATTAAAAGTTTACAGAGAAGCAATGATGAAAGTCTGTGTTGTGTTTACCTATCTATATTGTGAGTCACTGTCTTCCATACGCAATCTAATTAAAATAAAGTATATGGCTGGGTGTATATTTCTTGCATTCTACTGTCCAGGCTGTGACATAAAGACTACATCGTTTCTACTACATCGAAAAGAAGAGATGCCAAAGAGTTTCAT
This sequence comes from Anolis apletophallus, assembly GCA_030556195.1. Taxonomy (NCBI): domain Eukaryota; kingdom Metazoa; phylum Chordata; class Lepidosauria; order Squamata; family Anolidae; genus Anolis; species Anolis apletophallus. Next base: position 87,098,162 of record JARBWK010000009.1, read on the forward strand.
TTTTGATTGCTTCTAGGACTTGGTTTAGAAAAGAAGTACAAGAAGAGGCCCAAATTCTTCTTTGCTTTAGAGCTGGGCCAAATAGTCATGCATGTAGGCAAGTTTATAAAGTTTTCTTGCAGGGAAATCTTTTATTGGCCCACTTGACCAACTTCTGCTGCAAACAGTCCCAAACTGTAGTTTTTCCATATGAAAAACCTATGCATTTCATACACAGTGCGGTTGTCTTTGAAAGGTTGTGCATGCATTATTCACAGAGATGAATGTGTTATATGTGAAGCTGCATTTGAACACTGTTCAGAAACTGAACTAAATACAAAATGCATCTGATACAATATGGAACAGTTTCTAAGAACATATCTCAGTGATGTTCAGATTTGATTAGCCTCGTCTATTCTCAAGCCAAATTCAAAACCGCAGGACTCCTCATTAGAATTTGGAGGAATGGCTTCTTGGATCTCAACCTGTTCATGCACTGGCATTATCTCCTCCCTTCATCTAACAGAAGACAGGAGGGAGCTGGGTTGAATCTTCTGAAGTGTGATGCCCCAGTTATGGAATTTACTTCTCAGAATGACTCACTTGACACAATCATACTGTTCTTTTGATGGCAGTCAAAGGCCTCCTTTATGTTTTCAGGCTTTAGAATCTCTGTTGAGGCTTAATACTATTCTTCTTGAGATATGATTTATTTACTTCCCTATTTTTCTAAATTTTTTTTACATTTATTGTCCCTCTAATGGGATGAAGGTGGGATGGCTTGCTTCCTCATCACTTCATATCACAGAAACATGGAGAGGTGTGTCAGGCCAAGAGAAAATGGCGGATCCCAGTCTCATCCTGGTGTATTTACACTGCCGAAGTATACACATTGGACATCACATTAACTGCCATTCTATAATTTTAACAAAAATCTGGGATTTGTAGTTTTATGAGAGCTCTGGCGCCACAATAACTGCAAACCCCAGGATTCCATAGGACAAAGCCATGGCAGTTAAAGTGGCACCAAACTGCTATAATTCTGGACTGTGGATGGTATCCCCATGAGTTTTGTGGCTCAAGCCCCAGTAAACTACACAACATCACATTGCACTGGCTCTTAAGAAGGTATTGACTATTGATGTTATTGTGCTGTTTTCCTTTTATTATAGACCAGGGCTGTCCAACTTCTGCCAGCCCAAGGGCCAGAATTCTGGTGAGTGATCACCTGGGGGGCTGCAGCGGGGGGCGTGGCCTTGCGCGGGGGGCGTCCTGCTCGGCCTGCCCCTTTTTGGCAGGGCTGGGTGACGTCCTGACGTCACTTAGCCCCGCAGAAAAGGGACAGGACGCTGGCGCGGCATCCTATCCCTTTTCTGCGCAGCTGGGTGACGTCCTGACGTTACCTAGCCTCGCAGAAAAGGGAAAGGACGCTGGCGCGGCGTCCTATCTCTTTTCTGCGCGGCTGGGTGATGTCCTGACGTCACCTAGCCCCGCAGAAAAGGGACAGGACGCTGGCGCGGCCGGCCGGCGTCCTATCCCTTTTTGGCGAGGCTGGGTGACGTCAGGCGTGGTGCCTGCACCGAGGAGGAAGAGGTGGAGGGAAGCCGGGGCCTCTGCCTCCACCTCTTCCTCCTCGACGCCGGCGCCACGCCTGACGTCACCCAGCCCCGCCGAAAAGGGGCGGGCCGCGCAGGATGCTGGGCATGCGCGCCAGGGCGGGAGCGGCCCTGCCCCCTGTGAGCAGCCCCGCCCCCATGAGTGGCCCCGCCCCTTTTCGGCGATTTTTTAAAAAAATTAAATTAAAAGTGGAGGTCTTGCAGGCTGCGTCCAGGGGGCTGGTGGGCAGTTGGACAGCCCCGTTATAGACCACCCATGAAGTGTCATATCTATCTAATGACAGAAATTCATTTAAGGAGCCAAAAGGGGAGCCTTACATCAGGACAAAAGTTTCAATTATTTATTTAGTATGCTTAACAAAGATTTATAATTCCAACCATTAATTCAAAACTAAAAAGGTCCTTTTCACTTCTGGATTTTAGAAAGCATTTCTTCATTCATAGTAAAACTTGCCCCCTCCCCGTTCCATTTTCACTAAGGCAATGATTCCAGACAAAGTATGTTCATTCCAAGGAGCCCCCGGTGGTGGGTTAAAGTGCTGATCTTGCTGACTGAAAAATGGCAAGTTCGTATCCAGTCTGCAGCATGAGCTCCCGCTGTTAGCCCCAGCTTCTGCCAACTTAGCAGTTCGAAAACATGCAAATGTGAGTAGTTCAAAAGGTATCACTCCAGCAGGAAGGTAGCAGTGCTCCATGAAGCCATGCTGGCCACATGACTTTGGAGGTGTCTATGGGCAACACTGGCTCTTCAGCTTAGAAATGGAGATGAGCACCAACGTGTCCAGAGTGGGACATGGCTGGATTTAATGTCAGGGGAAAACCTTTACTCTTACTATGTTCATTCCATATATAATGTAATTATGAAATAGGGTACAGTAAAGATTATGGTCTGGTCAAGTGGTAGAAGAAGGAACACCGTGTGCTGGAACCTACATTTTCAACTCTACCTTCTCCATTTGGGAAACTAGATCATGACTTGCACTAAAGCTGTTGTTAAAAATCCAAATTGTCAATTAGTTAAAATGTTTATGTAATGTTTCTTCCAGGATGCACAAGTGATGGCTGTCCTTTTAGTATAATCGCTTCCAATTCTAGATTAGCTGCCACCCAAATGGCTAATCTACACAGTTTGGAACTGCATTATATGATCAGTGTAGACCCATATAATGTAGTTTGAACTGCATTATATGCATTTACACTGACCATATAACACAGTTCAAGTTGCATTATATGGCAGTGTAGATCTAGTCAAATAAATTATTATAAATAAATAAATAAATTATTATAGCCCAGAATCATAGCCACAGTGAATAATATTACACATATCTTCTAGCTCACTGGGCAAAAACCAAATTGACCAGATTATAGATCTGGCCAGAGTAAACAGAGTGGAGGAGATCTCTTATTTGGAAGATAACCTTAAAAATATATTCCAGACCTTAGAACAGGGGTGCTCACACTTTTTCAGCCTGCAAGCTACTCTTAAAGCAACCAAGTTCAGTCTATCTGTCTCCGCCGCCGTGTGCTCCCACGCGCTCCCGCCGCCATGCGCCCTGGCCACCATGCGTGCTCCTGTTGCTGTTTTCTGCCTGTGCAGTGCTTCTTCCGGCTGTGGGGCATTGCAGGAAGGAGAAAGCACGAGGCGGGGCATCCAGAGGGAGCGCTCCGCCCTGCCTGTCTCGCTGACAATGGAGGCTGCACAGCTGCTTCTGGACGAGAGAGAGGCAGGGTGCTCCCTCCAGAGGCCCCGCCTCATGCTTCCTTCTTCCTGCAATGCCCCGCAGGCGAAAGAAGCACTGCGAGAGCAGAAGCCAACAGCAGGAGCGCGTATGCGCACACCCTGCGCGCATTGGAGGAGCGCCCCATCCGGCTGGTGAGGCCCGAAGATCACCTGGAAGAGGGCCGAAGATCTACTAGTAGCTCCCGAGCTACCTAATGAGCACCCCGCCTTAGAATATGTTGCTTTTTATACTACAGCTTCACTGGCCAGCCTGGATTGAGAATTCCGAGATGTGTACATTTTTTAAAAATCTATATTTTCCAAGCTCTGACTATTGTCAAATTTAGGAGATACATTTATAGTGTTCCTAGAATATTGGTTTCCTAGACATTTTCTTCCACCTTTTCTTCTTTGATGGATTCTTTTGTAGAAAGCATTGGCAAAATAAATGTGCTATATGTGACAGACAAGAATCTCCAAATACCCTCTGACTTAGTAAAATGTCACATATGAAGCTATATAATTGCTCAATAAAAGTCTTGTTTAAAAGCACTCATGGATTGCACATAGTCCACTCAAAATATTGTTTCTTTTACATCTGCATTGAATCTAGTTATCTAAATATATCAGTAGCATGAATAATTGAAATAGATACTTGACCAGTCAAGACATAACTCAGGTTGCTTTTCAGAATAGCCCTCTTTTACAACTATTAATAAGCAGAAAGCAACTGTTCCCTCAAGGAGAGCTTGTATTTAATATTAGTGAGTTGCACAGCTGTTGAGTTCGAGTGGTGTTACAAGACAGGCAAGCCTGGAAATAGAATTGCTGGAATGTACCATGATTTAAAAGAATTCAAAGCATTTGTATCCAAGATTGCTTGGGAATTGTCCCAATAGAATGAGTCTGATAGTTTTTATTTTTTTCAATGTGACTTCTACTGCTCTCTAGGACCTATAATCATTACAGAATCCCTGTTGAGAAAGGGAAACATGAATGGATTAATCCCTTTCCCCACCCACAGTAAAACAATAGCAGGTTATTTATTCACATCCTGTGCCCCTAAACCCAGTGAATGTGGAAGACTGAGTACATTCATAGTAGAATGCCAGATTGACATTTTCCCCTGTACCGCTGACCCTTTTATCTTGTGGTTTTTAAAAGTCCAAGTCTGCTTGCTACCCATAGCAGGATAACAGATTCTACCCCTGCAATCATTCAAGCTATAGTGCAGGGGTGGGCAATTATTTTTTCCAAGGGGCCACACGAGAGCCAAAAAATATTATGGAGGGCCGCACCCATAGGCTGAACTACATTCTAATCTACATTATTTATTTATTTACTATATTTACTATATATTACACATCATTAATAATAACATATTAATATATCAAGAAATATTCATATATTATTAGTATTAATATCATAATTATTATATTAGTATATATATAGACATTATAATATATTGAAATTATAATATAATGTAACATTATTATATTCTATTATTTATTATATTATAATAAAGTTATTATAAAATTATTATAAAATAATAATAAAAACCACTAAAATAAAATAAAATAAAATTCAAGAAGACAAGGTGCGAACCAAGATGAAGGCTGACATCCTCAAGACAGGAAGGATCCCAAGATGGAATGGCCCAATGGCCCCAGCCCAGAGGATGGCAAAGCGGACCCAGCCACCGCCACAGCAGAGCAGAGCAGAGCAGCAGGCAATCGGAGGCTGTAGGCCTCCGCCCGCTCTCACCCCCAGCCGTTCCCCAGCTGATCGCCCTGCTATGGAGTGCCTGCATCCCTGGAGGCAATCCGGGCCTGCAGGGGGAGCAGTTGGCGATCTGAGGCGGCTTATTCGACCTGGAGACACGGAAGACGATCAAGTCTTCCGGGTCGTCAGGGCGATCAGCCCCTGCAGGTTGCCGAGTGCTCCAGCTGCAGGCCTGGATCGCCTCCAGGGATGCAGGCATTCCAAAGTCGCCACTTCTCTGGCCTGTCTGCCGACACAGGCCCCACAGAGCCTGTGATGGGATGGCGGCAGCGGCACCCCTTCCTCTTGGCCCCGTCCCCGATGCCCTTCTCCCCGGGCCGGACAGAATCGGCTGCCGGGCTGCATCCGGCCCGCGGGCCATAGGTTGACCACCCCTGCTATAGTGGAAAGTTACCAAAGCTAGATTAATTTGATCACATGAAGCAGAAAGTCTCATAAATCATTCTCCCTATCCTGGACAAGAAAAGCAATGGCAGCAAGGTAAATTGGCTGCCTACCCATTAAAAGCAAATTTGTTTCCTGAGATTGTTCCCACACTCTGCTTTACAGAAGGTCCTTTCTAAAGTCCCCACCAAGCATGTTTGTGATAGTAGTGGGACTGAGAGAAGAACATTTCCCTTTGATCTTAGGGCCCATCAGACAGGCCAAAAATATGGAATCTGTCTTGGTTTGTACCGGAAGTGTCCAAACAACGCTTCCGGTAAAAGCAAAGTAATATGGAACAAACCAAGGCTTCCCTTTAAAAAGGTAGAAAGATTCTATTTAAAAAAGATGGTGCATTTAAAAAAAACACACAGATGAAATATGTTCTACTGGCATCCCTCAAGATTTTAATATGTGCACAATAGCTTTCAATCTGACCGAAAGATCGCAAGTTCAAATTTGGGGAGCAGCATGAGCTCCCATTCTTTGCCCCAGCTTCTGTCAACCTAGCAGTTCGAAAACATGCAAGTGTGAGTAGGTCAATAGGTACCGCTCCAGTGGGAAGGTAACGGTGCTCCATGCAGTCATGCCAGCCACATGACCTTGGAAGTGTCTATGGACAATGCCGGCTCTTCGGCTTAGAAATGGAGATGAGCACCAACCCCCAGAGTCAGACACAACCGGTCTTAATGTTAGGGGAAAACCTTTACCTTAGCATTCAATCTATTCCTGGAAAACAACACAGAAGTATTTCAAGTATAAATATTTATAGGTACAGAAGTTCATTGTTACAAAAACATTTAGGCAGTTCATATTACAAAGGTTTCTCTGAATCATAAACACAGGGTTTTATCCTAAAAGGCAAGAAAAAAATGTGTGACATAATAAACGTAATTATTATGCAAAGGAGAATAGGAAAATGGGACTGGTTCATACCCTATTTTAATGAAATAGCTCATTCCCTGACTCATACTTTATACTTCTGGCCTAAATACAGTTGCTAATCCTAACTAGAGTACAGTATAGACTCATTAAATCAATTGCTCACTGTAGGTCAGCACTTATGTAACTCCCATTGATTCCATGGGTCCTATGCAGTTGGGACATTTAATTGGATTTAGGTCTCCGTTTGACAACAGGGAGAATTATCACAACTGGGTCCTACTGACATATCCCAAGCAATGTTGACCGAAGACACGTGTGTGTGTGTGTGTGTGTGTGTGTGTGTGTGTGTGTGAGAGAGAGAGAGCTTTGTCCAACAAATATTTTGAATCCCGCCACTACCTCCAGCAGTAAACTTCAAAAGTAAAAATCGTACTGTTAGATACTTATAACTAACTATTAGGCATGAGAAAAAAGTTATGAAAATTAAATGAAATCGAAAGGGATTAGTATGTATGGGACTTTCAAGTTTATATGCATCGCAGTGGATATCCCAGAAGTGGACTTTCTTTTCCGCACTCCCTGGGCCCAAATTTTCGTTAGATTAGTAAATATTTCGGATGCCCACCCAACAGGAAAATTTCCCCCTCCAAAATAGCTTTGCAGACATAACTCACAGTCAAATCGAGGACTTTCCATGCTTGGAGCCTAATTAGAGTGAAAGGCCTTCCTCCAGGAAGTGAAAAAGGAGCCAGAAACGATAGAGAGATCCAGATCGGGACTCCTAGAGGGGCCTGGAGGACTGAGGAAAAAAGCGGTTTAAACCTCCAGGAAGGGGGTTTAGATAGAAGGACAGAGCAGAAGGACATAAGAACTGCTGAGAGAAGGGCAGCAGGAGTGAAAAGAGCATGGAGAGGAGAAGGAAGAGTTCAGAATCAAGAAAAGCCATAGAGTTCAAACGGAGATCCTAGAGTGCTATGGTAAAACTGAATGGGGAAAAGCTGGAGTGAGGAGAACTCTACAGATTAGCAAGGCCTACACCAGAGGTGGGCAACTATTTTATTTAATAATATTAATAATAATATATTAATGCATTATATGTCCCTGCAAAGAAACCCTGTCCTTTTATAATATTAATAATAATATTAATAATAATATATTAATGCATTATATCTCCCTGCAAGGAAACCAAGGGAAATGTTGCCCCTTGATTTGCCTGTGCTTAAAACAGTGTCAGTCCTGTTTCCCTGCTTTGCCTACTTTAGAACTACTAACGAATTTCGTTAGTAATTATGTTACATTTTAGAAATTTTAGGAATTTTTTTGTAAGTCTTTCTATTACTAATCAAAAAAAATCCCCCCCCCCCCATTTGATTTTCGAATCCCGATTTTTGGGTTCTAAACCATGCCTACTAACTATCTGTGATAAATTCAAGTATAGAACTCCTTGGATGAACATCAAGAAAATACCAATGATCTGTTCTCATCAACCTGTTCCAGCTCAGACAAGATAGTAGGATTAGACATAAGAAAATACCTATAGTTTTTGAGTGCTTCATTCTGTTGAATGAAGATAATGTTGAAAAATGGTAATAGTGAAAAACACATAAATATTTTCTTTATGACTGTGAGAGGGTGTTGGAGATCACCCGGGGCACATCTCCACTGACCACTTAGGTTGATGTGATCCCTGATCAGTCCTGCTGTGGCTTAACATGGCTTTCCCCTGGGTTAAGCTAATTTAGGAGAAGCTGCTCATTGTGTCCCTATTGGGCCACCAAGTAGGTTCAATCCAGTATAGGGGGCCCCTTCTACACTGCCCTATATTCCAGATCAGATCCCAGATTATCTGTTTTAAATTGAATTATATGAGTCTCCACTGCCAGATAATCTGGGATAAGAAGATAATTTGGGATCAGATTCTAGTATATACGGGTAGTGTGGAAGGAGCATGGGATGCCAGCTTGAGCCTGCTTTATTGGTCAGTGTAGAAGGGCCCTCCGGTTGCTCTCCTCTTCCCTGGCTGCTTTCCACAGACTGGAGAAGCTACAAGCCAAACAGTGGCAGGGATAAAGTTAGCAGCTATGGACAAGATGTTAAAAAACACACTGTGGGGTGGGGCAATCCAGATATCATCATTTGGTATGTAAAGCCCTTCCTTGCCTCTGTGTGAGTGAATGATTCTGAAGGCCCGAACTTTTCCAAACTTATTCTCCATGGGGCTGGCCATGGGTGCATCTACATGGGCAACAAAATCCGGAGCAGGTTCAAAGCATGACTGCCTCAAACTAGCCCTGCATTATGTTTTGGTGTTCAAACCACTCTGCTCCTAATCCATGTCAGTAGCAGGAGCAGAGTTCTCATGGTCCAGTCAGTCTGAACTCAGTTTGGGCCTACTAGGCTGTAACCAATACCTGTGTGATTTTTTTGTCACTATAGCGGTGGCCTCAGGGCTTCAAAGACCATGGCCATCATTTTGTGCCTTTGCCAATGTGGCCCAAATTAGGTGCAAGATAAATCCATGTGTCATGTAAACACTACAGAGACGGTTCTTGTTCACTTTGGGTTACACAGTCCCAAGTAGATGTGTGTCATGTTGTGACAAAAGATCAGACTTGTCACAGACTTATATTTTGTCAAGTGACTGACCTGGGTGAAACTTAAAGGCTACTGGGCCTACATGGTGCTCTGGGACTTAGTTAAGTTCTCATGCCCTACCATGGATCAGAATGCAGGGTGGGAATGATAAGCTTTTGTGCTGTGTAATGCTTGGGAGCCAATAAACTTCTGTGCGATATAATAATTGGAGCCAGGGGGCTATGATATCTTCCTCCCAATTGGAAAGTATGTGGAATCACAAAAATGCCCTAAAGTTCAAAGCAAGGTTCAAAGCAATAAACCCAATGAAACCACTGTGGTTGTGTGCTTTCAATTATTCTCTGACTTATGGAAACATTGATGCAAATCTATCATTGAGTTATCTTTGCAAGATTTGTTCAGAGGGGGTTTGTCATTGCCTTCCTTTCTGATGGAGAGAGTGTCATCATTCACTGGATTTTCATGGCTGAACGGGGAGGGGGGGGCAGTCTCTGGTCTCCCAGAATTCTGGATCAACACTCCAACTACTGCACAATGCTGGTTATTACAATGAAATTAGCAACCCTCAAAATTAAAAATTAATAATCAATTAACTACCTTATTAAAATAATGAATAAAATACGATAGAGTAAACTAGAAATTGAATAATGAAAGCAATTAGCAAAGATAAAGCCTCTATTATGTACATATGAATAGGTGCCCTTAACCTTGTAACTTGCAACTGTTGCTTTCCATTTCTAAATAATCTACTCCATATATTAATGCCAATGGGAAATGATCATAATTAAAGTAACCAAGAACTATAAATAAATATCCTTGTACAGGTCTGCTTTTGGAAATGTGGATTTGTCAGCATCAGATATCAAGCTGTTTTGTACCCATCCGGCCATAACTTGGCCACTATATTATTTTGCTCATGATTCTAAAGTCCCAGGATCAATGCAGCCGGTGCGTTATAGATGGCGTATTAGGTGACTTCCAGCGCTGAGCAATGCTTAATTTAACGGCAGTGAACAAATACCTAATTAAATCTTTATAAGTTTGGAACTGAACCTCTTTCAAGCCTGCACTAAGAAGAATCAGTTGAGGATCAAATGAGATTTCATGACTAGTAGTTTCCTGGATCAATTAAAGTTATTATTAACTTCTAGGTTTGTATGGGGCTAGAAGACCATCACATGAGGAGCAAAGGGGTGTATTAACTGTAGAATTAATATAGTTTAACACTACTTAAATTGCCATTACTCAGTGCTAAGTAATCTAAGGATTTGTAGTTTGATGAGGCACCACCACACTTGGGCAGAGAAGGCTAAAGACAATGAAAACTACAACTAATATGATCCCAAAGCATTGAAACATGTAGTCAAACTGCATTAATTCTACAGTGTACATGCATCCTAAGTTCCTGATCTATGCCAATTGTTCCAGAATTCAGCATAGCCATTACAAAATGTTTGACTGCATTGCTATTATATTATATATTTTACCTAATTATATCTACATCATAATTATCGTTATATTACATGCCTTTCCCTTATCTCCATGTATATATTAATGTGCCCCCATATCTGTGAGATTGGTACCAAGTTTCACTTAACCACATCAGACAAAATATGTGTTCTAGACATTTTCTCTATGGTAACTTCCAGTAGAAGTATTCATTCCAGTAGGGTTCACTATTATCTATGGTTTCCTGTTTCCACAGTGAGTTCAGGGACATAATCTCTGAACTCTGTATTTGCTTTTGCCCTGTTAATTAAATTAATCAAAAGTGTAGCATTTAGATCTGTTTCTGATCTGTTTCTTATTTTTGAATTACTAGACTCAAAATAGATTAGTGTATACATTTCAGCAACTATTAGGAATAGTTGATCTTAATGGAATTCTGTCATGCATATTACTCATGAATTCACGTTTCAAGGGACTAATCAGCATACCCTTGGGGACTCAGTTTGCACTAGTACAGCACAAGGACCTTGGACAGAAGCATGGAGTGGGAAATCAGTTGGAAAATAGGAGGCATAGTAATGTGATGTTAGGTCTGTTGTTCCTGAAAAAATAACAATATGAAATTTGATTGATTGTAACTTCACCAATTCATCAGATATATTAAATGTTGTAACTGGGTATTCTTCTCTGTGGTTTTGTTAATTGGCTTTTTACACTACCCTTCATAAATAATTTTGGTCTTTGAAGTACTCCAATTTTTCATATAATCAATAAGTCATGATTTTACTTAATTTGATTTTATTTGGCACAAGACAAACTGGCCACCCCATCAGATGGGTGGTTTGCCCTATCTTAACATATTGTAAAACAATCTAGAATGCCAAAGGTTTTTAACCTTAGTCTTACATGTTGGCACAAGATTTAGCATTGGGGTGTCCTGTGATTTCTGAAAGAGTGCCATTGGGATTATTGGCCAAGCCCAAATCAAATCCACACATGCACAAAGGGCTCATTGTCTGCAGAGAGAGTTAAGACCTATTCATGCAACAAATGATCTAATACCTACGGAGATTATTCATGCAGTATATATAGTTCCTGAAGATCCTTTCTGAGTTTCTGTTTACACTGTAGACCACAAGATAAACAAGTCAGCAGTGTGATGTGGCATTCCCCACAATGCAGTTTCAGGTCGATCCTACTGAAATATGTTGTTCAGATCAAGGAAGTAATAGTCTCATTCTATTCTGTTTTGATCAAAACCTCCGAGGAATACTGTGTCTAGTTATGGTTATCATGGTCCAAAATGTATTAACAAGCTGGAACATATCCAGTGGAGAGCAAGATGATCTAGAACAGGGGTCCTCAAACTTTTTTAACAGAGGGCCAGGTCACAGTCCCTCAAACTGTTGGAGGGCCGGATTATATGCATGAATGAATTCCTATGCACATATTTTATTTGTAGTACAAAAAACACTTTAAAACAATACAATAATTAAAATCTTAATTACACTATTAGATAGAATGTTTTGTTTTTAATGTATATATGGAAAAAACCTTGGAAATAAAAATCACATAAAAAAACCAATACAATAATTAAAATCTTAACAAATATAAAGTTACTAGTATTTCAATGGGAAGTGTGGGCCTGCTTTTGGCTGATGAGATAGGATTGTTGTTGTTGTTGTTGTTGTTGTTGTGTGCCTTCAAGTTGTTTCAGACTTAGGTTGACCCTGAGTGAGGACCGGGTAAATGACCTTGGAGGGCCGTATCTGGCCCTTGGGCCTTAGTTTGAGGACCCCTGATCTAGAAACTGATCCTAGCTTAGGGAATTGGATATGTTTAAATTAAAGGAGAGAAGAGGTGCTATGAAACCAATCTTTAAATATCTGAAGGGACTTTGCATAGAAGTCGACAAAGCTTGTTTTTTTCAGCTCCAGAATCTAACTTATGAACCAATGGATTCAAATTACAAAAGAGATTTCTCCTGAAGCATTAGGAAGAAGTGCTTGATATTAAGGGTGGAGAGGGTGGTGTGGCCTGCACCAGATTGGATAGTCATCTTTCAAGAGTGCTTTAGCTGTGTATTCACTGCTAGGTAGCCTTTGCAATTCAATCCACCTCTTTGATTCTAAGGTTGGGTCTGTTTTTGCAGTCTATTTACGTAGGTCAGAGTGGAGCATGTAAATCTCTCACCTCCTGGTGCATTCAGTCTACACACATTGATTCTCTGTTAGCAGTTAATGTCGATTCCCTTCTTGCTGATACACACTGAGTTGCCTTGTTCTATCTTGTTAGTCTTGCAGATGGTATGATCAGGAAGGAGAGAAGGTGGGGAAAGCTATACTTTTCTTTTTTCTTTTTTTTCTTTAAAAAAAGCACATGGTTGTAGAAGACTGTAAAAGACAGCACACATTAGCTTTAGATGAACGATATAAGCTTTGTTATTTCTTAAACACAATCTGTGCTTTAATTAGATGTGTACTGACCTCTCAAAAATTAAATGGCTTGTAATGCCATTTGTTTATCTGATTGATTCAAGATACCAGTATACAGATGACAACTATGTTAGATCTCAGATCTATTTGATTTGGCTCAAAGAGCTACCCTTTCTTTTATCTAGTGATCTTTGTTCCACTGTTTTAGAGTGTGTACTTTGTTAAATGTCGATTGATCTTGATTAAGTTTTTTAGAGCTATTTCTGAGTATATGTTCCTTATTATAACAAGATAATGTGCTACACATAATTCTTCTGGTATCTTTCACTGGTGTCTTTATTTTATTTTCATACTTATATATGGTGCAGGCCAACATTAAAAGATCTGACGCATAAAAAAGCACATTCCTACTACAGAATAAGTAAATAAGCTTGTTTAATTCAATTAACATTATGAGTTGACGGATTCATGGGACAACAGATCTCAGAAGTGAACTCAGCATATACTATGCCAATTCACCTCTTGTTTTAGTAATGGATTAAATATTAAAACAGCACAGAATTCAGCTTCAGGATTTGGATGTGATTGTGCATGGCATTAACTTATCAAGATACTTAAAACTATTTGTTTACACAACCAGTTAAAGAAGAAGGTCCTTTTTGGTGAGGAGAGGAGTATCTCTTTCTTGAAAATTAAATGAACATCTGTGATGAGTGAGTTTTAACAGTCCATGCAGAACTTGCCTCTATATCAAAAGTAACAACAAATACTTTCGAGTTCATGCCATTTTAATTGTAATTAAGTCAATGTGTATGTGATGCCAGACATCCTATCCTTGCTTGCCCATGCCTTTACTTCCCATTTGTTGTTTCCTGTATTTGTTTCAGGTTAAGTCTCTTGGAAAACTGCCATACCTTTCGTTTGTAAAATGTAATCCATACAAGTAGCGAGCCACTGTGGTTTGATAGTTTGCGGACTGCACGATAACTCTAGAGACATAGAGCCTCATCGTAAAGGCCAGCATCCTACTTTGTCTGGCATCCAGGAGGAAAGAGGGAGCAGTGGGGCAAATCTGTCATCCTGCATGCAGCCCCCTCTTCAGGATGCTTTCCCCATCACATGGGGAAAGCGTCACCCTCACGGAGAAGCCTCCTGTTTTGTGGGGAAAGTGTCCAGTGACATTTTCAGCCCAGATGGGGCTGGGGCCTCTGCTGGAACTCACACAACATCATGTGATATGCGGCATTGGGCTCTAGACAGGGTGAAAGCTGATGAGGTCCTAGGACTAAACCATGGAAACCAAGGAGTGATCTTGGAATCTCTCTCAGCCTCAGAGGAAAGCAAAGTCATGCTCCCTCTGAATAAGTCTTACAAAAACAAAATGATCCCGTCATAGGTTCAACATAAGATCACCTAGGTTGGAAATGATGCAAAGGCAATGAACTACAAAGAGGCAGCACTAAATAATGATAACAATGAATTAAATAGTGATGGTGAAGGTCACAGTTGCTGGAAACATGGAGAATTCCCTCCTGGTGTTTTGGGCCACATAAGTCATGCAAATCTGTGATTTCTAGCAATAAAAGGTAACCTAAAAATTAAACTGCCTTTAGAGAAAGAATAATTCTAAAAATCATGAGATTGAAATCTTGCTATTTAAAATAGGTTCTTAAAAATACCATGTATTCCTGCAAACAGCAATTTTTCTTGTATTGTTAGCTAAGGTTTGAATATAAGATCTTTTATATTTAATTGCTGGTGACTTCCTCAGATCTTGAAATGGCCAGGTGTCTGTGTCAAAAGAAGCAGAAGTATTGCAGTACTTTCCTTTGATGGATGATTCTGTTTTAGCTATCTTTTCAGAAATCAAAGAGTCATAGAGATGGAAGGCACTGCAAGGACTTTCTAGCCCCAACCATATGCCATGCAGGAATACACAGCTAAAGCATTCATGAGAAATACCCAGCCAACCTTTAAGAACTTCGAAATATGGAGAGTCCGCCACTCTCCAAAGCAACATGTTCCATGATCAAACAGCTCTTAGAGCCAATAAGTTTTTCTTAAGTTTATGTGGGAATCTCTTTTCTCATAACTGGAATCCATTGTTTGAGTTCTAGTCTCCTTTTTCTAATTTAGTCTCCAATTTGCTCCATTTTATCTGACCAAGAGTACCTCTGTCTTGTCTGGATTCAGTTTCAATTTATTCGCCCTCTTCCAGTCCGTTACAGCAGCCAAGCACCAGTTCAGGACTTGAACAGCCTCCTTAGAAGCAGGTGGGAAGGAGTGGACATCATTTGCGTACAGATGACACCGCACCCCAAAAATCCGGATGATCTCCCCCGAAGGCTTTGTGTAGATGTTAAACAACATAAGGGACAGTACTGAGCCCTGCGGGACCCTACGGTACAATGGCCATGGGACCAAGCAGGAGAGCCCTAACAACACCTTCTGGGAACGACCCTCGAGGAAGAACCACAGCCACTGTAAAGCAGTACCTCCAAGGCCCATTCCTGCATACAGGACAGGCGGAGATTGGGGGTGATTGACCTTGTATCTTTATATGCCTTTTATCTTATCTGTATGCTTAACGGTTTGTTTATGTATGATGTTTTAAAGTGTTCCTATTGTCAGCATTGAATTTTGCTGTTAGCCGGTCTGAGTTGCAGTGTGTCCTTATCCAGCGGGCATTGAACCAAGCCAACGCTGGATCTGGACTAGACTTGCCACATAGAGCCAATGTGCCACACTGTGCATAGAGGCAGGGATGGGGAATGATTGCCCTTTTTCAAATAGGAGTTGTTGTTTACCTGGATCCAGAGAGTCCCAGAAGGCAGCCGATGGGCTCGATGCACTCCACTCCCAGGCACGAGTGTTGTGAGACTTGAATGCACAGGCACGAAGGCCTGCCAAGTTCACGGATGCGAAGGCCTATTGCGGACTCCGAATGGTCTGTCGTGTGGCGGCACACTCTTTGGCGCCTGTGCTGTCAGTGCACTCCACTCTAGCCTCCCTGTCCTGCCAGCTGAGAGGCATCTCAGATTAAATTTAATCCGTGATGCTTCTGAGCTGGGGGGGGGGGGGGGGAAGAGTGGAGGGCAAACTCTCCACTTTTCACTCTCCCCCCAGCTCAGAAGCATCATGGATTAAATTTACTCCGCGATGCTTCTGAGCTGGGGGAGAAGGAGGGAAGAGTGGAGAGCTTTGCGCATGCACTGAAGCAGCAATGACCTAATAATGAAAATTCTTTAATTACGTTTCAATGACGAAATGTATTTAAAAAAATTTGGAACACTTTCTATAATGACCCACCAATGGAAATTGGTTTAGAAACAATTTTTTAATGGATCAACCACCCCTAGTAGATACACCCTGAGTAACTTTATTATGTGCTTCTTATGAGTTAAGAGCCATTTCTCCTGTCCCCACTCATATCAGATATTATTTGTTCATTTAAGAAAGCATTGATCAGTTAAAGTGCTTACACAGAATATTTTCTGTTGACTTATTTTCTATGAGTAGTCCAATTTGATCATTATTATTATCCTTCTGTACCAATTGTTCCTGTTTCATCTGCTGTTGCATCCTGTCCTAGATCTCAGCATAGAGCCCACGCGAAATCTTCTTTTACAACCCACACTGCTTAGTGATCCAAACTATCTGGTGCCTTAATGCTCTAGTGTTGTAGACTCCTGCTCTGTCTTAAAGGTGAAACCAATCTATGTAAGGTTCCTGTGGCACCACTGCAACTATGACTTTCAAACTGGTGAATCTTTCAGAGAAAGCATTTTCCCCAGACCATGTTGGTGCATGAACTGGAGCTCAATGTTCACTTTGTTTGCCTTAAAAGATCCAATCTCTTCTCAATTTTCCCCCTCCCACATGCAGGAACAGAACAGACCGTACCAACAAATGCTAGTGTTTTATTGCCAAAATCATTTCTTGCCTAGTGGTTGGCATATATCCGCAGAGGGAATTTTAGCAAGCATTCAGAACTAGTTTGATTTAAAACAAATGTATTAATTATGAGGGGATGCATGTGCAATATACACTTTCCTTACCTCTCTTATCTAATGCACTTACTGTAATGGTGCTTTGTGATCAGAAAATATTGAACACACCTTTGCTTTTGATGAAATTTCTCAGGCAGTTATGAAAAAAGAAAAGAGGGATATTTATCTTAATAAACCAAAATGTCATGGTGGATTACAATCTAATCTGATCAACGTAGATATAATGGTCAGAAGTACACGGCTTACTACTAGCTTTGTCTGATACGCCAGGTGTGCCCTTTTCTAGAGTTGGAGGACCTGAAGACAGTAGTGCATGTGCTGGTAACCTCAAGGCCAAACATTGCAGGAAAAATTAGAACTTTTCTGAGATGCAAATAATGGTGTGAATGCAACACTAAATGGTCTTTAAAAATTATCAACACACTCATGAGTATGCAATACACACATGTCAGAGCCTCCGGTGGAGCAATGGGTTAAACGTTCAGTGCCAGCAGGAGTGAAGACTGACAGCTCGTAGGTTCGAATCCAGGGAGAGCATGGATGAGCTCCAGCTTCCCATGTGGGGACATGAGAGAAGCCTCCCACAAGGATGGTAAAAATTTCTAACCTTCTTGAAGGAATATTTCAGTAGGAAAGATAGATTTTAATTTCTATATTACTGTGGCAGATCAGTTCAAACTGTTTGGTCTAACTGTTTGGTACTTTTCAAATAGCAGTCATTTAGTATGTAGCTGCTGCTAGTAGGAAGGTAATTCACTGTTTATTCCAGACATGTCGAGGAGTGCGGTGTGTGTGTGTGTGTGTGTGTGTGTGTGTGTGTGTAATTGCCAGGGATTGGTACACTTAATGGATCAGGGGTGGGGGAGTGAGATTATTATTTTGGGTTCATATAGGGGGGGCATACATTTTTAAACAGCATGGAGATGGACATAGCCTATTTAACTGACCACAGAATCAGAGCATTAGGATGGCTCCCATAGGTCAATTTAGTTCACACCATACCAGTGTAAGAATCCATGGTTCAAAATCAGTAAAATCAAGGAATCACAGAGTATGATAAGCAATTTATGTTTTTATTATTTGCAAGAAAAAGGATGGTCATGAGAAAATTGGGTTTGGAACCTGCATATGTTTTCAGGTCACACTTTGCTTGTCTTGCTCTCTACTATACTCATATGTCCAGACAGAAACAGGCTGACTGTTCAGTATTCTTTTGCAATAAAAGCAGTAATTCAGTGGTGTCCAAAATTTGTCAGACAGATGTTTGAGAACCTAACTCCCAGAAGCCCTGGCTATCTTGTCCAACGGTTATGAGTTGTGGGAGCTGAAATCCAAAAACACCTGGCTAACCAAAGGTTGGACACCACTGCAATAATTATTATGCAGTAGAGATAGCCTCAAGATATTGCTAACTGAATATCAATTTGTGAAACATTGGGGACAGTTCCATCTATTATGGCTGGTGTGACATATTCACTGTGTAAGACTAGAATCTGGATTCCCTGTCCTTGGTCAGAATGGCTCTAGTGTCTATTTTAATTTTGTTATCCTACATAACATAGTAAAAATAGTCATAGCTTGCACATTAGAATGGATTTTAAACGTATTTTAAAAAATAAACATTGTCTGGTGTATCAAAGACTATACTTGCAGCTTTCTCTCCCATGTATATGTGTGTATTATACATACAGTGAGCCGTTTTGGGTTCCATCCATGATTTGGGAGGAATGTGGGATGTAAATAAAGATTGTATTATTATTGTTGATGATGATATTATTATTATTGAACCATGACTTAAGAGCATTCCAACTTAAGAACATTTTGAGTTAAGAACTGTTGCTCACCCCGGGTTTTGCTTTGACATGTGAGCAACATTTGAGTTAAGATCTAGCATGAAAGGGAGTGCAGTCTACTTTGCTAGTTGATTTGTGTAGCTTTTATTCCTTGTATGTTTGGCTTCATGAAGAGAGAGGGGGAGGGAGAGCAAGGGGAGAGGCTGGAATGAGTACAGTATGAAAAAAATGATGTTTCTGCTTTGTGCTTCCTTGCCACAACTTTGTGTTTTTACTATTTTAAAGTTGATCTTTCTTTTTTATTGTTCCATGGGAATGTGCATGTATACATCATTTTTATTCATAAAATACATTTTCTTACTTAAAAACACATAACAAAAATGGGGGGGGGGGGGATTCAAGGCTGGAACAGATTAATAGCATTTCAAAGCATTTCAGTGGGAAAATTCACTTTGAGATAAATGGTTTGAGTTAAGAGCTCAGCCACAGAACTTAACTCAAGGTATCATCGTATATAAACAAGAGGAGCCTCCTTGACTTGATCAAGGCCTCCCTTTCCCCTCCAGCGCCACAGTGCTCTTTGACACTTGTGCTACCCAAGTTAGTTCTATCTGATCAGTTGCTAGGTAAAGGTGTGCCAGCTGAAGTAGTGGAAATTTCTCTTCATCTTATAAATAGTTGAGCAGCCTGACTTGGTGAAATGTGAAGCGAGCAAATATTCCATCTTCTCCTTGGAGGGCAGATCAGGATTCAGTCTATAGTGCTGTCATGTCAACAGTGTCAGCACTGCTGTTCACGATGCCATGGCACTATAAGTTATTCATGTGAACATCACAAACAAAGGTTTAGCTTAACTGAGGGATGAGCATTCCTGTACCTGCAGCTTTCTCCTCAGTGAGCAGCGAAAAGCCTCATGGGCCACTTAATCTGGGACAGAAATAGACTGTACAGCCTTTAGGGCCAGCGTGCGTTGCCAATGCAGAGATGTGACTGCGTGTCACAGCCGAAAGGGCTTCAGGCACAGGACTTTTTAGGAACCCGGGGTGTGCAAAGGGGGAAATGCTCATTAAAACTCTAATGCAATGTGACTGGTTTACTTCCAATTTGCTAGCGAAAACTGTACATTTCTCTTATGATCATGTTTATACACTAGCCTATTAGCAGGCTCTTTCTTTGGCTAATCCTAATGCTTCTTGGCTGAGCACTTTGACCCTTGTTCTCTAGTGTCTTAAGAAAGCTCTCTATCAGAGGTTTTAAAATCACAATGAGACTGCAAGAGTTCTCGTTGCGCACTCTTGCTGACATAATGGTCTCTGCCTTGCTTTTATAAAAGAAGGAAATGAAATGGCATCGCTTTAGGTCTGCTCTGAGCACAAAAGCATGCTAAATGCAGTCTATTGTCATGTTCTCATTTCTAATTGATGGAAGCATGTCGGGGCCATGCATGGCATTGCTCTGAAAAGGAATGTCACTGGGCAACGTTTTCCGCACCTTGGCAACACATCCTCATCTAGTGGTTAAAGCAAGGGACTGTGAGTCAAGAGGCGAGGATCTATTCACAGCTGTATTGCTTGGCAAATCAGCCCTATCAAGAGGGCAAAATAATTGTTTTAAAAAGGTTGATTCCCTCTGCCCTCAAAAGCAGCAAAATGGAAAAAACAGGCAGGGAAGGGTGTGTGTGTGAATTTGTCATTTTAATGGTTATATTTTGGGTGTTCAATTTTGGGTCTTTATGTACCGGCTGCAGTCCAACATGAATGAGAAGGTAAAAGGGTAAAGGTTTTCCCCTGACACTAAGTCCAGTCATGTCCAATTCTGGGGGTTGGTGGTGATCTCCATTTCTAAACTGAAGAGCTGGCATTGTTCGTAGACACCTCCAAGGTAATGTGCCTGGCATGACTGCATGGAGCACCATTACCTTCCCGCCAGAGCGGTTCCTATTGATCTACTCACATTTGCATGTTTTTGAACTGCTAAGTTGGCAGAAGCTGGAGCTAACAGCAGGAGCTCACTCCCTAGATTCGAAGCTGCAACTTTTCGGTTAGCAAGTTTAGCAGCTCAGCAGTTTAAGCACTACGCCACTGTGGGCTCCCTATCTAACCTATGTCTTCTTAAATGTCACTTCCAAATATTGCCATTGTATTACAGCATTCTCGTCTCTAAGACACATCTTGTCTCCCAATGCAACTACAACCATCAAAATATATTCTTTTGCATTTTATAGTATTATCTAACATTGCATACCAGCAATATTAATGAGCTCACCCTGCTCCCCAGATTCTAACTGGTAACCTTTTGGCCATCAAGTTCAAACCACTGCACCACCGGGGGCTCCATGTGAAAGAAGACTCCAATAAAATTTAGTTTATGGCATTCTCTTATTGAGAAAATCCTGTAATAGGATCACCTTATAGGACCACCATAGGTTGGAAACAATTTGAAGGCACACATAAAACCCCAACAATAATGGGGAAAGATGAAATTACTTCCCCTCGTATAGCCAATCACTGCTGGATTAAGCTGAGACTCAGAAAAACTTAGATATGATTTTGGTATTTATTGGCGTCAGTCTCTTCAGACTCAGGCAATTTCTGGACAGTCCTGGGTTTTCTGGTTGGTATGGCAGGCAGAGGAAGCACAGGACTCGAACCTTCTGGGGGGCTGATTATGTCCCTCGGAGGAGCGCTGCACTTCCTGACTTAAAAAAGAGGACTAACAACATGAACGTTGAGCCCCTTACGTCTAAGATCCCCCAGGTGGGCCCTACCCATTTCCCAGGCGTGATGGAGATTACTCCAGCCCTGATTGGGTCGTGGCTCAGGACCTCGATGCCACCCCTTACTGACTGGCCTGGCTTGCCTGCGGTCCCCTTACCGTCCCCTTTTCAAGGGGTCTGTCGGAAATTGAGTCCGCAGAAGTGTAACCCATCCACTGGCCACTAGTGTAATGTTTTGTCTGTATAGTCTGTGTTTTTTATGCTATGTCACTGTGTTTGGTGTTGTGAGTCGCCCCAAGCCGTACGGGACTGGCGACAGACAAATCCAAATAAATAAATAAATAAATACAATAATTCTAGACTAGTTGCTGTGGATGGCCATAAGGCATCTCTGAATACAAAGATGGTGCTTTGGAACATTGATACAATTGTTTCTAGCTATCTTTCCACCTCAGTAGGAATGAACATAAGAGATTGTACAGTACTTTGGAAATGAGAGAAATGAAAAAAGTGAAAAGATGACTAGCAGGATGAAAGGAAGAGATATACAACAACCATTACTTACTCATTTTGTGGCACTTAAATTCATGTATAAATCTAAATTCATGTATAAATCTATGTTCTAGTATTCTGAGGAAAGGCTGCAGCTGAGTGAAAGTGTACAGAAAGTCCAAAGGTCAATCTGTGACATCTTCATGGATGACTAAGAAAGGAGAGTCCTATCCAAAGCCCTGCAACACTTCTACCCATAAGAGTTGATGATCTCGGGCAAAATAAATTAGGACCTTATCAGATGGGCAGGAGTAAAGTGGGGAACAGTGGGGAAAATTGTGGGGCAGCAAGGGAACTGCCAGGCTCTGTTCCCTCCCATTGGGGTGTGCCCTTTGCCTTCCCACAATATTTCCCTGTCTGTCCCTGCTTCCTATTTGATTCCTCTTTTGTTCTTCATTGAGGAGTCGGGTATATATCCAACTTATCTGGGCTCCACTGCTGCAACGCTGCTGGCATAGAGCCCCACATAGTCCCGCCAGAAGTAGCCCTGCATTATGTGATGGGCTCTGGGGGACTTCATGCCAGCAGCATAGAGGAGAAGACACATAGTCTCTAATTGCTGTAGAATACAAGGTCAACCAGGAGCTACTGGTTCCTATGCTGGAGTGAACCAGTTCCTTCTCAGCAAAAATGCTGGAAGTGGAGAACATTTAGAATCATGCAGCGTGCTCAGACAAAGACTCCATTTACTTTGCCATTATCATGCAGACTGAACTGTATAATACAGTCAGTGTAGAATCAGATAATGTTGTTTAACTGCATTGAAGTGGATTATATTAGTCTATATAATGCAGTTAAATCTTTATTAGATGTGGCCTAAAATTGGATTTTGGAAACTACCCTGATTCTGCTTGGTGCCCAACAATGATAGCGTAATAGTAAGCCACAAAACAACTGACAGATATCAAAAACACTTATTATTATAGTAATCTATATTCAATATCCCATTTCAAAAATTACATTCATAGAGAACAGTATCTGTATTCATAATCAATAACATATCAAAATATCTCACAAATATTACATAATAAATTGATGGTTATTAATTGCCAACTAGAACAGACACAATTACTAGATATTTAGTAACCCAATTAGTAATTTCAGTAATAATAGTGATAATAATAATACTTTTATTTCTTACCAACCTTACAGCATAGTTAAAACACATAAACATTGTAAAAATTCTATATACATAGTAAAATGTATTTTTTAAATAAAAAATTCATATTAAATGTATTTCTATAAAATGCATATTAAAATACACAAAACAGCGATTAAAACACAGGACACGAGTTTAAAATTCATGCCTAAAACTGGATGGGTAGGCCTGCCAGAAGAGATAGATCTTTAGATGGCTTAAAAATTCCAACAGTTTATTTAGCTGTCGGATCCGATGGGAGAACTCAGATAATAGTTGCCCATGATCAGATTAATATAATCCACTAGGGATTATAATAATTTTAAAAAACTCACATTCTTTAGCGTGATTATGTGTGTTCTGATTTTTCATCTTTATTTCTATTCCTTCTTTTTTTAAAAAAAATCCTAGAAAAGTTATGATGATGATGATATGCAGGATATTGTCTCTTATTTGCCTCTTCAACATATAATAGAGGTGGGCAAAGGACTGCCTTTTCAGTTCTTGACACCTCCATATACTATTTTCTTCTGAGTGACTGCACCCAAATCCAAACCCGTCCTAAATCCTCCATGAAAGCACAGCTCATCTTATAATAGGTTGAAAAGGTAACATACAACCACATTTTTCTCAAAGCTAAAAATAGTCTTTCCAGGATTTTTTTAAAAAAAAATTATGAATAGTCCATATGATTTGTATAGGCTCCCAGGGTAAAAAAAAATCACCTTCAAGACTATCTGCAATTAGCTTGCCATATCTTATGATTTGGGAAGAAATATTCTCAAAAGAGGCTAAAATTCTATGTAGGTTCTCTCTTGAATCCTTTCTCAAAGGGAAAAATTACTGTACCTTGATTTAACCATTTCTCAATGGTGGCCAGGGGGTTAAACCACTGAGCTGCTGAACTTGCTAACCAAAAGTTTGGTGTTTCGAATCCGGGGAGCAGGGTGAGCTTCCATTGTTAGGCCCAGCTTCTGCTATCCTAGCAGTTCGAAAACATGCAAATGTGAGTAGATCAATACGTACCGCTTCTGCAAGAAGGTAACAGTGCTCCATGCAGTAATGCTGCCCACATGACCTAGGAGGTGTCTATGGACAATGCCGGCTCTTTGGTTTAGAAATGGAGATAAGCACCACCCCACAGAGTTGGACACGACTAGACTTAAAGTCAGGGGAAACCTTTACCTTTACAATTAATGATGCTATTATCAAGGTCATAGTAGCACCATATATTTGCCTTTTTGTTACCTATGCACATTTTTTCTATTTTAAAATCCATTTTAAAGAAAAAGAAACATCTCGTAGGGTTGTAGTTCTGGGATTTTGACAGATTTAGCATTTTAAAAGGGCCTCGTGGTCTTTTTAGCAGTGTATTCTTTCACAAGATCCCTTTTTTCCACTGCAATCAGCTTTTTCCAAAAGGGATCCACCCTGACAATGCAATAAACCCTTTGTGAACTCTGCTCCTGGCCTTTCTTGCTGGCAAATCTTTCGAAATGGGAGTATTACTATTTGCAAAGTGACTTTTCTAAGGTCATGGAGCAGGTGAGGCTTTTATTTAATATCCTTATTCTGTGTACTGCCAGATTCAAAACTACCTCTGTTTCTTTTTAATACTGGTTCTAATAACTGAATCTGGGCAGATTCTATACATGGCAAGTTCTGCACTATGAGTTCCGATCCCTTTCCATAACAAAGACAGTCCCAAGGCCTTTGTGTGGGCCAAACAACTGCAAATGCAATTTCCTGTTTCCGTCTTCTTTTATTTTTTAAAATATCGGTTTAAATACAGATTGGTTCAAAAATATTTAGATTCCCACAGCTATTCACTTTTCTCTCTCAGTGCTTCTAGGGCAGTGGTTCTCAACCTTCTTAATGCCGCGACCCCTTAATAGAGTTCCTCTTGTTGTGGTGACCCCCAACCATAAAATTATTTTCATTGCTATTTCATAACTGTAATTTTGCTACCGTTATGAATCGTAATGTAAGTATATGATATGTGGGATGTATTTTTAATTCACTGGACCAAATTTGGCACAAATACACAATACACCCAAATTTGAATACTGGTGGGGTTTTTTTTGTGGGGGTGGTGGTGGTGGATGTTTGATTTTGTCATTTGGGAGTTGTAGTTGCTGGGATTTATAGTTCACCTACAATCAAAGCGCATTCTGAACTCCTCCAACAATGGAATTGAACCAGCCTTGGCACACACAACTCCCATGACCAACAGAAAATACTGGAAGGGTTTGGTGGGCACTGACCTTGAGTTTGAAAATTGTAGTTCACCTATATTCAGAGAGCACTGTGAACTTGAGCAATGATGGATCTGGACCAAACTTGGCATGATATTCAATATGCCTAAATGTAAACACTGGTGGACTTCGGGGAAAATAGATATTGACATTTGGGAGTTGTAGTTGCTGGGATTTATAGTTCAAATTGTATACAGGGGGCAGCACTGTCTGGTACAAGCAAAAAACTACTAAGGCAGTAATATAATCAAAATAGCTTTAAATATCAATCAATAACTCACAATGTGAGAATAGCAATGTAGCACATACATGTGACATAGAAATACATAGGTAATACGTGTGTATCACAATCATACAGTTATACAAACAGCAGAATGCATATAAGCAATGAAGCATACAGTTCAACAAGCCACAGGAAACATGAGTCAATACAATACCATATGGTAATAGAAGGGCTGGAAGAACGCTGGGAAGGTGTGTCTCTTGTAAATAAGCACTAAGATAGTGAGAGACAGAACCTTTCTGTAAGAGGAATGTACCCTGGAGCACTATGGCTCCAAAAGGAACCCGTAGATTGGGTGGCGAAAGCGGGTGAAGTCAGCGGGGTCTGGCCCAGCCGGAGAACGTCTTCCTGATTGGAGACGCCGGCCCCGCCTATGCGGAGTCCGCAAAGGATGGCGGGAGTGGTAGTCCACACAATGGCAGCAGACGCCCGGGCTCGATAGTTGCGAGTGACGCGGGGGGAACTCAGGCCCCACAGCCAGATGTGTGGACTACCACTCCCATTGTGTGGACTACCACTCCCGCCATCCTTTCCGGACTCCGCATAGGCGGGGCCGGCGTCTCCAACCAGGAAGACGTTCTCCGGCTGGGCCAGACCCCGCTGACTTCACCCGCTTTTGCCACCCGATCTACGGGTTCCTTTTGGAGCCATAGTGCTCCAGGGTACATTCCTCTTACAGAAAGGTTCTGTCTCTCACTATCTTAGTGCTTATTTACAAGAGACACACCTTCCCAGCGTTCTTCCAGCCCTTCTATTACCATATGGTATTGTATTGACTCATGTTTCCTGCGGGATTTATAGTTCACCTACAATCAATGAGATTTCTGAACCCCACCAATGCTACAATTGGGCCAAACTTCCCACACAGAACCCGCATGACCAACAGAAAATACTGTGTTTTCTGATGCCCTTTGATGATCCCTCTGACACCACCTTGTGATCACCGCAGCGGTCCTGACCCCCAGGTTGAAAAATGCTGTTCTAGGGCTTCATAAGCCCAGCAGAAGAAGTGGCAGTGGCTGCAACAGCAAGTAATCTAGCAAATTGTTTTATTTTATTTTTTAAAATAGATTATTCTCATGAGCTAGTAATACATATACACAGGTTGCATTGATAATTGGTACCTGGTATGGTCAGATAAAACACTGTAGTTTTTAAACTTGGGAGATAAGAAAAGGACTGCTCAAAAGGATATAGAGATGAGCAGTGAAGGCATTCTCCTCATTTCTGCCTCATGTGCTTCAGTGTGTGACGGTTGTCAGTTGAAGCTCTCATGCCGCTGATAATAAAACAATGTGGCTGCAAGCAACGCAGTCAGATCAAAGGAGTCTCTTTCCACAGCCTTAGCCCCGCTTCCTGTTATTTTCCTAAATGTGTTCCCTCCCTCCCTTCCCCTTGCTAAAAATATACAGCAAACCTTTAAAACAGTGGGACTCTTTCGGCCTTGCTATCGTCATCCAGATCAATTTGGAATAAAGCCCTCTCTCCCAATCTATTCTAATTTCAGTGTACACTCTTATCTGGCTTCATGCCAGAAATGGAGCTCAGCTCAGCAATTGGTAAATACCCATTGATTCACAGGAGCACAGATTTCCCTAGCAGGGCTGAGGATTCATGACACTGTACCAGGAAACACTATCCTCCACACACGCGCGCGCGCACACACACACACACACACACACACACAAGCTCACGTACACAGTTCACAGCACATTAATACATGTATCTCCTCTACATTGATGCTTAGATATTCTGAACTGCACTACAGGTGAGCATCCCTTATGTGGAATTCCAAAATCCAAAGTACGTTGAAATCTGAAACTCTCCAATGAGTGAGTGGCTGTGATAGTGACACATTTATTTTCTAAGGGTTCAGTGGATTCAAACTGTGTTTTACAAAATAGGACAATATTGTATGAAATTACCTTCAAACTATGTGTGTAACGTATTTGTGAAACATAAATGAATTATGTGTTTGGACTTGGGTTGTATATATCTCATATATAGGTCTTGATTTTTTTTAAAAAAAATCCAAAACACTTTTGGTTCCAGGTATTTCTAATAAAGTTTACTCAGGCCTTACCATAAGGGAAAGAGGGTGTAAGTTCATCATTCTGTCCAAGTCTGTTTCTTGTCTGCCTGACCAATGCTGATCCTCAGCCATCATAGGTTAGATTTATTTATTGTGTCAGAAGTGAGTTGAGGGTACAGTTATAATGTATTTAAGAAACACAAAGTTTTAAAACTTGGCATTATACTAAATTTCCATTGACCAGAAGCTGGCCACTTGGAGAGCCTCTGGGGTCTCTGTAAGAAGGTCCTCCATTGTTTATGTGGAAGGGCTCAGGCTGCATTATAGTAAGTGCACTGTGGTTTTCTCTTCTTCACACTTGATCTCAGCCACTGATTGAGATGTTGGGTTTTAACCTGCCACTTTTGAACTCTTGCTTGCTGAGGTGTTCCTGTGAGTATCTCGGTAGATCAGGAGTCCTCAAACATTTTAAACAGAGGGCCAGGTCACAGTCCCTCACACTGTTGGAGGGCCAGATTATAATTTGAAAAAAAACAACCATGAATGAATTCCTATGCACACTGCACATATCTTATTTGTAGCGCAAAGCACACTTAAAAACATTACAATAATTAAAATGAAGAACAATTTTAACAAATATAAACATATTAGTATTTCAATAGGAAGTGTGGGCCTGCTTTTGGCTGATGAAATAGGATTGTTGTTGCTGTTGTTGTTATTGTTGTGTGCTTTCAAGTTTTTTCAGACTTAGGTTGACCCTCAGCAACGACTGTGTAAATGACCCTGGAGGGCTGTATCTGGCCCCCGGCCCTTAGTTTGAGGACCCCTGCTGTAGATCTTAGGACGCTGCTTCTTGATTTAAGATGGCATGCTGGCTGATATCCAAACAGAGGATGGACCGGAGATGTCACTGTCTTGGTCCTTTCACGATTGGTTTCTACTTCCCAACAGATGTCAGGTGGTGCAATACTGGCTAAACAGTATAATTTCTCCAGTGGTGAAGATTGTAGACATCCTGTGAGAATGCGACATATCTCATTAAGAGCCACATCCACTGTTTTAACGTGGTGAGATGTATTCCACCAGAAGTGACTTGCAGAATAAGTTAGATGAAAACATATAACATGCATGCGAACAGTCTGATTTGAAGCAGATTGGTCACAGTCTTATGTACCACACATAACAGAAGGGTTTCTCCTGGGTGACAAAATCCTATCTTGCAAAGAGTTAGCTATGCATCAGCCCATCAGTTCCAAGACTGAATCAAACAACATAGCTTTATTCGGACTGCAGATTGAAGAGTAGGAGTGTATTTGTTGTTTTTTATTTATATTCCGGGTACGCAAGCCTCTCCCTCACGACAAGGGGGCGCCAATGGAGAAGGCATATTAGCCACCGGTAGGACCTCCCATGCCAGACAGGTTACAATCAAAGGGTCTGACAAAGAGTGTCAACGGGCAGCATGAGCTCTCTAGCCTTTTGGCAACCATCTTAAGAGAAGGAAAACTCTAATTTCAAACCCGGGCAGATGGTGCTCGTCTAACCCTGTAAGGTGAACCATCTAAAGAAGGAAACTCAAATCAAACCTACAACCTGAGGACCTCGCTGCCACCGTCCAAGCTTGCTAGGCCCCGGCAGATGAACTTTTGGTTTAAAGGGTGAGGCCAGTTCTGTGCACGCTGCTCTCCACCAGAAAAATTCATTGCACAGGCTCGAAGGACACATCCAACTGATCATCAACGCGCTTGTAGAAAGCGCGGGATGAGTCCTTCATTTGCGAAGTAATGCCAGAGAGTTTATATTCCTCAGCTATCAAAAATACATACAATTCCACTCCAATTGTTAGCCTATATTTTCAAATGTTATCTATTCGGCTGCTAGATTTCTGTACTTGATATGTTGGTACTGAATAGGAAAACTTTTATTTCAACACAAATATAAGATCTGTTTTGTACTGAAGGACAGTGACAGAAGCCCTATTTGCACAACAGATATGTTTAGAATGAACATTTTTGGGGGCGAAGGAATAACACTCCTTCGCTCTGCTGTCAACCTCCTGTGTCTCTATGCAATGTGTTCAGAAGAGTGCAATCAAAATAGTAAAAAGTCTGAAAATCACTGTAAGGAACAGTTTGGGGTACTGTGTATGTTTTGCTTGGAGAGCCATCTTTAAACATCTGAGAGGCAGTCATGATGAAGATGGAGCAAGGTTGTTTTTCTACTGTTCCAGAGATTCAAATATAAATCAATGTATTCAAATTACAAGAAAAAAATTATCCTAAACGTTTGGAAGAAGTTCATGATATTAAGAGCTTCTTTGACCGAGGAATGGATTGCCTTGGAGGGTGATGGGCACTTCATGCAGAAATATACAACTTAGGACCTAATCACATTCGCTGCCAGATTCGCCACAGATCATATGGAATCCGGTGGAGCTCAGCATAGGGCATGGGGAACCTATTGCTCCAAATTGCCCTTACTCCATCCCATGGGGGGGGGGGAGCATCCACCACTTGACTTCCCCCCATTGTTGCTAATGTAACATGGGAAGCCTTCTGTGTTGCCACTGCAGTGGCATACAATGCTCCCGCTTCACTGTTACCATAGAACTCCGCCAGAAACAGTTTGACATCATAGGATGGGAGGCAGTGGGCTCCGTGGCGCAAGGGAAGTAGGACTGTTCTACACAGCTGAATTTAGCACATATGAAGAGGTTGAGTATTATGTACTTGTGCATGACACAAGATTACGTTAAGTGGCCCAGATAATTCATCCCATTGTCTCTTAGAGAGATAACATAGTCCCTTGGAGAGATAAAATAACCTAGAAAATGTAGATATGTATTTTCTACATATAGAATTGGGATTGGTGCAGAAATAAACATCATTCTGCTGCACAGTTTATATGCATACAGCTTCCGATGTGCCATCTCTTGTCAAGCCAAGAGTACTGCACTTATCAAGCCAAGATTACATGAAGAACCAAATGAGGCCAGTTACGCTTCCGCGTTTTGAACAAAGATGTTTTTAAAATATATATAGATTCAGCATATACATCCTAATATGACAAAGTTTCTCACATTTTAATATTGCTCAATGATTATAGAATCATAGAGTTGAAAAGTATTGCAATCGACATATCAAATACACTGCTATCCAACCTCTGTTAAACTTTCTTAAAAAGGAGAATATACCACCCTCTGGGACAGCATACTCCATTCTGGAACAGCTCTTTCAGTCAAGATCATGCATATTTACCCAGAAAAGATCACATGACAAAAGCTTTCCTTTCATTATCAAACTCCTTCACTATGGATTGGATCCCATTTTAGTCAGAGTAAGATTGCTGGATTTAATTGGACTTAAACTAAATATCAGTCCCACTAATTTTAGTGGTTCTATATGATTATATCTGGAACCAAACCCTGCTATTCCACCTCATTCACATACCACATACTTGTACAAGATTGTCTGACTAAGGACTTCATCACATGGAAACGTTCCTCTGTTTTCTCTTCATTTTAGGGCACTGGCAAAACAGAGTGCCATAGAGGCCATCCCATGACACATGGCTACTTCTGGAAATCCATCTTGCCAGGGTGCTGAAATTGGGAGATGACTCTTGATTCAATAAATTCTTTTTATATCACAAATTTCTTCCAAGATGATGATTCAATTAATAAGATTTCATTTTTCTGCATACAGTCAAAGCATATTCCGCTTATCATCACTTGTTTCAGTATACTGTGAGTGTACTCATAGGTGTGCATGTTCATTGACTGAAGAGAAATGTTTTACAATGTGACTTTAATTTACTGGCATTTGCTTGTTTTCTTCAGTCTTCTAGTCTTAAAATGCCTTGTGATGTATTCATGGCTGTTAAAACCACCAGAATACATAGTGCTCCTTTGGATAAATACTGACTGCTCAGACTAAAATCCTTCCAATTTGCACTTGATGGACTACAGACAATCTATTCTCAAAGGGCTAAAACAAACCTGGGGCAAACCAGTACTTTGAAATAGGGCTTACAGATACTTATGTGTTAATTAAAATCTAATTGGCTGCTTAAAGAGCAATCACTGAAGTTTAACAAGTACAATTTACATGAAAAGCAAGTAAAGGCTATGTAATATCTTAATAGCTGGGTAAATATTTGATGTGTGCTAACCCCCCTCCAATAAAAGTAAACTATTATCTTAATCTTCAAATGAATAATATCCCTCTGTGTTTAGGTTTGTTATTTTAGGTTTGGGAACCAAATAGGGAGGGGGAGGGAAGCAAAACATAAGTTAAAGATTGATCTTGGCTAGGCCCTCATGACAAAGACAAGAAAGTGCAAGACTATTAGTATTTAATAGTTAAATACAGTTGTATACAATACAGTGAAATACATTTAAGCATTGCTACTAACTGAAGTTTTATTGATTTCAGTGAGTCAATTTTAAGCTTGGCTAAACTGAGCCATAATCCAGTTTTCTCATGTATGGTTAAGTTCTGTAAACAACTGTGGCCAAAATCAATTTTCTAAACCCAAAGTAGTTATTAAATGGATGAGAGCTTGATATGTCAACATTTATATAAGTTCCATTCTTTTAATAGGTATAATCTAATTGGAATTTACGATCAAGTTAAGACATGTATCTACTTAAATCCAGAATATGAAAAAGTTACTTTTGGCCTAGACAGACAAATTAACCTGTTTATTAAAAGAAAGGACAGTGGGATTTATTTTGAAAGACTGAAACTTTTTGTTCAGTTTTTGTGTGAGGAAGAGAAGGACTTGTCAATTTTGAATTTTGAAGAATAATTTAAATGGGGAGGTTATTTGAGAAAGGAATTAACATTGGGAGGCTTAGAGGGTAAAGCTTATGTTGTTTTCTTTTGGTTAGGTGAGGATAGTTTGGAGGCCATCTACCTCTTCTTTTCTTCTTTCTTTTTGTTTTCTTTTTTTCTTTTTATTGGCATTTTTTGTTTTTCTATTTTCTATTTTTTTCTTGATTCACTTTTTTACTTGTAATGTAATTTTAAAAACTTTTTTTTACAAAAAGTTAATTTTTTTAAAAAAAATTGAAGTACAATCCCAGAATAACTCAGTGTGTATCAAATATGGGAAATTTTGTAGCCCTAAAAAGTAATTTTACCTAACTATTAAAAAAAACTCTCTTCCTACTTAGAAACCCATTAATCCTAAAGAAAATGGTAATTTAAAACTGAGTTTAACCCTGCAGTTGTATACATTTCCTCCTCTTTTTTCACAGTAACTCACAATAATAATAATAATACTTACCCGCCTCTTCTTGTGGCTTGAGGCAAGTTATTGCATAGTTAAAACACATAAACATTGTGTCAGCATTCACTGTTTCCTCTATAGTTTTATGATGGAGCCAGTCGATTCCCATTCCACAACATAGAACTATTTCCAGTGAGGATGGGACCTCAATATCCAACAGTTTGGCCAATAGTCAGGAAATGTAGCTGTTATGATCTAAATTTCTGATGTGTCACAGGTTTCTTATCCTTTACTTAAGAAGAGGTGTATTCACTTCTTTTAGCAGGAAAGAAAATAAAATGAATCTGTGTTATTTGCGTGGTTCTGTCTTGCCATGTTTATCATAAACAGACTATTTAGTGAATTACAGTCTGTTCTTGTGCCACACTCCCAACAGTATTAACACACTTTGCAATGATGAGAACTTAAGCAATTAACTACTGAAAAATATGTGCTTCTACCTTAATCACTCACCATATTTTTCCTTTGTCTCCACATAACTAATAACAGAGAGTTCAGAATAGTGGCCAGTATTAATATTGGTATGAGAGAGAGGCAATCAAGCTCCCTTATCTCTTAAAAACAGAGAAACCTATTTCTGGAAAGAAATAGCTAAAGCACAGAGAATTAGATTTGCCATTTTTTGGTGCCAGAGTGGTGATGTTGGGGGAATTGCATTATTTTTACATTAACATATGAGTCATCTCAGCTTTGCAGACTACATTCCAGGGATCCATTGTCCTCTTTTGCGTTTTTGCTGTAAGGTTGAAAATTCATTTAAGTTTGGCTATAGCTTTAAGTCTGGCTTTGGAACAGAGAAGGTTTGAACAGCTCCAGTGAATATCATTTGTATAGCAATCAACAGGGGAAATATATTTTGATCCTTAGTATCTTCTGATAGCTTTTGACAATGTGGATCACAACAATGTCCGTGGTTTCCAGATGGTGATAGACTCTGTATACCAATGCAAGTAAGCAATGACACAACCCCAACAAATATGAAAATAGCTCTCTATTGGTGGATAAGGAAGGTACATAAAACATACAATGATGGCATGCACATGGCAGATACAAAATAGGCAAACAAGGCGCAGAAAGGCCCCTCTCTGAATTAAGGGATGTTGTTGAACTTACCTTGATAATCGTGATGATGTTTGGGATCCACCCACAGGCTTCTTGTTGAGTCTCCTTGACATTATACTGGACTATAACTATTTTCAGTTCAAACATGATTTTTTCCTCCAGATCCATGGTATTTCCATGGGTACCACGGCAGCACCATCCCTGGCCAATATTTTCATGAACAATCTAGAGATTGGACACATATTTCCTAGAGTCCCCACCACCTTCTCGAGGGCTGTGAAGCTGTATGTCAGATTCATAGATGACATCTTTCTAATCATAAACGATTCGGTCACTGCCACTAACTTTGGCCAGTGGCTTAATAGTTGGCATCCATGCATTGACTTCACATCATCCCATAGTCAGGAACAAGTAAATTTCCTGGATGTCACTGTGTACAAGAACAACAATCTCATTAAGATTAGGAATTATCAGAAACCGACCAACCAAAACACATATCTTCATTTTCACAGCTTTCACACGCCCAATTTAAAAAGGAATCTCCCCTACTCCCAATTTTTAAGACTTAAGAGGAATTCTTCCTCCCATTTTGAATTCAAAAAGGATGCAGACCGCATGACACAGGATTTTATCCACAGAGGTTACCCAATACACATCATCAGGAGTGCCAGGAGAAAGGCCGAGACCACTGACAGACAAAGTCTCTTTGTAAAGAACACCACCAAAAAAACAAAACCGGATAGAATAATCTGGCCCCTCACCTTCTCTCCTCACAGTAACACTTTAAGATCCATTGTGAATAAATACTGGCCACTGTTGGATAGCATTGAGGGTTTAGCCAATAAACCCATGATCGCCTATAAAAGGACCAGGAATTTGAAAAGCTATCTGGTACACACTGAACAGCGCCAACCCATGGTGAGGAGTACGCTTTCCCCTGGAACAATGGCATGTGCCCATTGTTCCATTTGTGGAAATATTTGCTCTGATAAACAAATCTTCTGTCCCTCCAAAAATAAATATTTCTGGGTTAAATCCTTTGGGACCTGTTCCACCAAGATGATCGTCTATGCCATTCAGTGCAGCTGCAATCTAATTTATGTGGGCCAATCTAAAAGAGAACTTAAAACCAGATTCATTGAGCATCGTTCAAAAATTAATAACAAAAACAGGGACTCAGCCTTCTATTCACACTACACCCAGATGAATCACACGGCTGCCTCCTTAAGAGTTAGGATCCTTGAGAAGGTCAGACCCAACCCCCAAATGGAGATTAGTGATCAATTGATGAGGTTGGAAAATTTGTGGATTTTACGTCTCAATTCAGAGTGGCCAGCTGGCCTCAATGACCCAATCTGTATCAGCTCCATCTTATTATAAATCAGTTGGTTTCCCTGTGCTAGTACCTTTGGGTCACCCTACTCTCCACTGAGTGGGGTTATGTGTATCTGCACACCTGATATGGTATGTATAATGCTTTGTATTTCATTGACTGGCTGTATATTAGTGTTCTTTATATACTTGTGGATATTGATTTCCTTTATTACTTATATTTGTAGTGACTACTGCTTGGGCCTAGCCTTAGAGCCTTGAGAAAGGAGCCCACATATGATGCCCGAAACGGTCTAATGTGGCCGCGCTTGAATCAGCATTAAGCTGGCCGTCGGCTCTGCTACTCACCAAGCCCATGTGAGGAGAGGGAGCCACACCGCCTCCTCCCACACACGAGTCCTGGGGGAATTTTCCCTCTACGGGCATTTATGCCTTTGTATAGACTACCTACTGCTTGTTTGTGAATCCGACCCACCCCATTGGAGATCCCACCATCCCCTTCCGTGTCTTGGTTCCCGGGATTCTTGCCTGTGTAGCCCTCGTTGACGCGCCTTGCCATTAACCCGGCAAGAGGGGAAGAGAGTTGGGAACTCTCGCAAGCAGACGCCAGGGAGCGCCTGGGATTTCCCATTAGGGATTCCCTCAACCGCACGTCATCCACCGTCGCCTCCCTTGCGCCCCGTACGTGCTGACGCCCTATTACATCGCCTCACGTCCACGACGTCCTTTGCGGGCCCACGTCATTCACGAGCGCCGCCCGCCACGCCGGACCGGCTCACGCCGCACCCCAGCAGCAACGCTTGCATCAGCCTTTTTTCCATCCTTCACAGACGTCGCCCAGCACAGCCCTCGACACCGTGCAAGTACATTGGGGGGCTGCCTTTCTGCGCCTTGTTTGCCTATTTTGTATCTGCCATGTGCATGCCATCATTGTATGTTTTATGTACCTTCCTTATCCACCAATAGAGTGCTATTTTCATATTTGTTGGGGTTGTGTCATTGCTTACTTGCATTGGTATACAGAGTCTATCACCATCTGGAAACCACACACTGTTGTTTTGTGCCTACTGTTATCAGCCTGCTCGTTTATCTTGTAACTGATCACAACAATGTCATCATCATCTTAGACTATACAGATGATACGTAGATCATCCCTAGCAAGGCTTCCTAAAAGATGGAAAATGATGGAAAATGTACCCCAGAACACACTCTATGCCTTACTCTTAATTAACACATGGTATGCTAGTGTATTGAGGAGGATTCCCCATTGGTTTTGCTCATTTTTGTTCACCAGAATAGATGGTGACTACTGAGGGGGTTGCCTTACCCTAGCTGATTTGTGTGTGTGCAGATTTATCATAATATGTATCAAGTTTATTGGAGCTTTACAACTGGGTGTCATCAATGACATCCAGCTCTAGGCTAATGTCACTTGTCTGTTGTCTTCACTCTAAATCAATGTTTTAAGGCCAGGGTTGAGTGAATGAGAGTGAACAGATTAAGGTTGTTTCCAGACAAGATAAAGACAACATTGGTGGAGAATGTCCATGTTTTACAATTGAAAATTTAGTGGAAAACATGGTTCTAGCAGCTGCCTTAGAAGAGGAATGGCAAAAGAATAGGCTTGCATGGTGAAAGCAGCCCCTTTGCCATTTGATTTAACAAAACTCTGTCAGATAGTCCATAAACAAAAGCAGGAAGGTTTGTCAAGATACACACCACAGTTCTTTTATTTCATCTTCATCACAGAAAGGTTTAAGGTTCAGTCTTTCAGTCCTTTCTGATAGCTCTCCATGTCTCCCTTTTCAATATCTCCCCAGCTCCATCCTTTGTATAGATCTCACATATCACTCCGTTGAAGCATTCTTTTCCCTAAGGATGGTTTCCTCCTGATTCCTCACACTCTTACATGATCGTACCATTTTGTCATCTAATCATGTAGTTTAAAGCTAAGGTGTGCTTCTTGAAGATGTGTCTGTTGCAGATTTGGTAGCCACTGAAGTTAAGTATGTAAAGTCAGCTTATTATTCTATTGTTTCATTGAAATAAGATGGCCAAAACTAGAAGCAAAACCTTTATCCAGTGAATTCCATTAATAGGTAACTAATAATATTTCTAAACCTTTAATGGTATTTCTTATTTTAATTTGTTATTTTTGATTCTGTAGTCATTTAAAAATGCACTCTATTAAACTTTAAAATAAAATAAAAAATGTTCACTTCATTGCCATGTGTGATGAACTGTCATTTTGGTGTTCTTTTTAAACAGAACGGCCATTTTTAGGTTGGCCATTTCCCAGAGAAGGCTGAGTATGGAAGCAGCCTGGGGGAGGGGCAGAGAAGCCTGCTGATTGGCTGGAAGCCAGGGGACAGAACTTAGGCCAGGCACAAAGAAGAGTGTCCATTGGAAATTCAAAAATGACAGTTGGGAGTGGGACTCTGAGTCAGTGAGTGAGTTGGTGGAACTCTGGCAAAGAGTCAGAGGTTTCAGTTGGTCTCTAGCAGGGAGACGGAATAGCAGCTAGGTGCTGGTATCAAGACTCTGAAATTGAGGAGAGTCGGTTAGGTGAAGGAGAATAGGAAAAGGGAAGAACAGATAATACCTTAGCAAAGTATTATCTGGGGTATAAGTTCAAAGAAGTCTGTTTAAGCATTGTACAATTTATCGTAACCACAAGCTCAAAACCCACATTGAAACCGGTACGCTATAGTGCCTGTGACCTCTCACAAGATCTCTAAATAAACTTTGTTATTCTTTGTTCTTTCACACTTGCCTCCCAGTGTCTCAATCCTAAATAAGAGGGGAAATCCTTGGATGGTGGCAGCGGTCTTAAAAGAGCCTTCCTCCACAATAATTTGGTGGCAACGTAATTCCCAGTCAGAAAGAACAAGCCCTCCACATTAATTGGTGGCAGCGGTGGGAAAACCTATCATGCAAACGTCAATCTAAATGAAAATTTACAATGATATAAACTACCACATGATCTGCTACTTACTATGGATCGTAGAACTTCTAGACCACATTTCTAGAGGGAATGTTAATAATATACAGAGTTTTGTAGAGGCAGTCTTCCTCCCACAAAATAATTTAAGACATTTTCAATAAAATACTATGCATCTGTTAAAAAACATTCTCCTTTGAAGTCATGTAGATTGGTGACAAATTGTCTCTGAGAAATGTATTATTTGCAAAGGAAAATATTCTTTTGAGCAAGGAAATTTCAGGCGATGCCAAATCTAATCTTTGGATTTATACTAAAGTAGAATTGTTGATTTTGCAGAAGAAACGCCAGGAGAAAGTGCCACTTAACATAGGCATAGAATAACGGAGTCAGCTTGTTAGAACAGCACGAGAATTAGCCACTGCGATTGGTCTAAAAAGGTACAGTTACCATTGGTTAGAAAAAGCAGAGCTGTGATTAGTTCAAAGAACACCATGTGCTTTAGATAAGAGACAGCCTTGATTGGCTTAGAGAATCGCCATGTGCGTTTGTTTACAAGTTAGCTTCCCACTTGGCTGGTTCCCGGTGGGAACACAAGAGAAATGTTTCGCTTTTAGGGACAGCTTGCATGCATAGAGATAGCACAAACAATTGGATGGAAATTAAAACTGCGCAATGGTTGTCAGCCAGTAGAAGAGAGGTGATACAATGCTTTGATTGATTGGTTGATGTCAGATTAGCTTACAGATGTCTGGCCAGTGGAAATGCATGAGGGAGGTGGGACTAAAATTGCCTCCATTGCTGTATAAGACCTGTTTACCGGAAGAGAGGGTGTGCTGTTCTTCTTGCAACTTGTTTTGCTATAGAACAGACCCCTCAGCTGTTGCAATTGAAATAAACTGATTTCCTGAATCACAGCCAGATTGACGCGTCGTCTTCGTCCATGCGCTCGCACGTAAACGCAGCCTGAGTCAAAGGTATTGCATGGGAGTTTTGGGACTCCAGATTCTGCTACAATGCCCTGCTACAATTGAAGTCAAACACAAGAATTCTCATGATGCATAACAACAAAACAAACAACTCTGACAGAATGCAGAAAGACTTTATAGGATTTTTATATGGGGTGAATTGTAATTGTTGCTTCGACTGACTGACTTCTCATACCCATTCCACTTGTACAGTCCCCCCCCCCCCCCACACCATTTCTCAGCATGGGAGTTGAGGGTGATTGTTCCATCTGCCTGCCAAAACAAGTGGGTTACAGAAGGGGGTAGCAATATATGCCCTCTCTTCTTTGACTAACAAGAAAGAGAGAGACTGTCCTTGGTGGGCATCAAGAGGTGAAGAATCAGGAAGATGACATCCTTTGAAACATACTACTTTTTCTCAAATGAAGTAGATTTCAGATGTTATACTTTCAGAAAAAAACTTTCCACATCAAATATCAAATGGGAAGCCACTGAAAGTCATTTATGAAATTTCAGCATATTTCAAAATATTTTGAGATCTATCATCTTTCAGAATATTTTCAGTCAACTCTTCATGTCCACTAAACACAGAGTGCTCAAGATGTCCATTAGATCCCACAATGTTCTCATCCAATTCTCCAACTCAGGTAAAAATCAGTCATAAAAGTCAAGGTATTATTTTCTCAATATTCAAAAGTACTGAATTTTCCCTTTGAAGTTAATCCCTTCTCCTGGGAGATATATCTGGATCAGAACATGGAAGTAACACGATACAAGTCAAACAATGGAATAACTGTCATTTTGTAAAATAACATCGTGACAGGCAATATTCCTTAATCGGAAGGAGACACTGCCAGCCTGCATGATGGGAAATTAAGCAAATGGTTAAAGTAGAAATGGGAGGAGGCAATCCTGTATGATGGGGGTGAATAAATTTTCCATCTTCTTTAAAGATGAAACCCCAAGGAATGCCACACAAATAAGACGATATACTCCACTTTCCTCCACAAATATGATGAGGTCCTAAGTCTTGCCCCATGAGCACAGAAAAATTGCTTTTCTTCTGGTTACTTGACATTACCAGATT
This sequence comes from Anolis apletophallus, assembly GCA_030556195.1. Taxonomy (NCBI): domain Eukaryota; kingdom Metazoa; phylum Chordata; class Lepidosauria; order Squamata; family Anolidae; genus Anolis; species Anolis apletophallus. The sequence continues at coordinate 87,138,507 of JARBWK010000009.1, forward strand.
TTGTCATGTATGCCTAAGAATCAAGTTCCAGCTTCAGAAAGGCACATAAATGCACTGCAGCACTCAGGGAAGCAATAGAAAAGTGTGTGATGGATTTTTTTTTACTGCTTTTGCTGACAGAATTAACACAGAGAGTACTTTGCTGCCACTTGAGCAGAATTCCCCCAGGAAGGCTTTTCATCTGTTATATAGCCTCACATAACAATACTTTAACCTGGGAAATTTATCCTCATGCTCTCCTCTTCTTTAATATAAACTGCTCCTTAAAGTGCTTTGTGCAAAGAGAAGTTTATACCAAAAAGTTAGATTTTCATTAAAAATGTGTACTATGAAATGCCGCATGGATAATGTGCATTATTATTATACCTTGAGTCAAATAGTACTCGGCACTAAGTATTTTTTAAGATACAAAATAATTTTGGTTATCCCTGCTGGTATCACTCCATGGGATCCATGGGATCCATCCACCTTGCACCCCCTTGTGATGACACTACCAAAGACCACACCTCCAATGGACCTGGATTCCATGGGGGAAAGAAATACAATAAACTTTACTTCTCTAATTTCCCTTAAAACATCAAATCAATTTCTATGCAGTCTGAATCTCATAGTTCCTTATCTGAAAAGCAGCAGTAGGTTTCTCCAGTTGTCTATGTACTGATATGAATAGAGATAGATTTAACAAAATATAGCTGATTCAGGGAGCCTAACCTTTAGTTGGAGAGAATAATTGCCCCGAAAATAAATTCCCACAGTAGTATAAATTCACCCTTAAAGTCTGTGCAGGATTGCTCTTTAAAGGCAAGACATTAGCACAGAGTTTCTCAACCTGGGGAGTTAAAACGCCTGTGGGGGGTTGGAATGAGGTGTTAGAGGGGTTGCCAAAAGGCCATTAGAAAACACAATATTTTCTGTTGGTCCTGAGGATTCTGTGTGGGAAATTTGGCCCAATTGTATTGTTGGTGGGGTTCAGAATGCTCTTTGATTGTATGTGAACTATAAATCCCAGCAACTACAACTAGCAAATGTCAAGGTCTATTTTTTCCAAACTTCACCAGTGTTCACATTTGGGCATAATGACTATTCATGCCAAGCTGGCTCCATCATTGTTTGAATCCACAGTGCTCTCTGGATGTACATGAACTACAACTCCAAAACTCAAGGTCAATGCCCACCAAACCCTTCCAGTATTTTCTGTTGATCATGGGAGTTCTGTGTGCCAAGTTTGATTTAATTCAATTGTTGGTGGAGTTCACAATGATCTCTGATTGTACGATGGTTGAATGAAAAATAATGCCTCCAACTTCGTAACTCCTCAACAGATAGCAGTATTACTATGCGGCAGGTATTGGCTTGTTCAGTAGACTCTTCTCTACAGTTTCAGTTTGATGAGAAGCCTTAGCATTGAACGGATGTATTGTTAAAGTGCGAAGTATGGAACCCTGCACAGACTATCGGTCAATGAGACTTAAGCAACATGCAGTCATTGAATTATTGACAGCAGAAGGTGTCACCCAAAGGGAGATTAATCAGAGAATGCAAGTTGTTTATGGTGATTATGTTGATGTGAGTACTGTGCGTCGTTGTGTCACGATCACGGACCTGGCGGGCCCCTTAAACACACACACAGAGACGTACTGAAGGCTAACTAGTTTATTGAGTATAAAAACAAGTTCAAAGAGTATATAGTCCAAGATAAGTAATAGTCCAAAAGGTATTAGCAAAATAGTCCAAAGTAAACTTGGCAAACGGCTTGAAGCTTGGCAAGGCTCCGCAATACAATGCGGTTCAGGAAACAGGGACAAGGCTCCGCAATTCCATGCGGTTCAGGAAACAAGGACAAGGCTCCGCAATCCCATGCGGTACAGGAACAAGGCAATAGCAAGGCAAGGCTTGATGACCACCACAGGCTTGTGGTCTCACTCCGTTTCGCCTAGTCAGGAAAGACGTGGCCGGAGAACTGAGGATGCGTTCCCACGGCCCCTGTACTTAATCCGTCGGCCGAGGTCCGCGACAGGCTCCTTCGTCTCCAATCTCTGCTCACGGACCTCGGTCGATCTAGGACTCGACCAAGCCCTCCTGCTAGACTCAATGTCTCGTCTCCTATCGAAGGAGCGACCTTGCCTCTCGGCAGCTGTGTCGCTATCTTCCTGAGAACTTTCCTCCTGGCACTTTCCCACTCGGATTCGTCCATGTTTACATTCTCGGGCTCTTGGGAATTCCTCCCCCCGGGGTGCTCATAACTCCCTTCGCTGCTTCCCATCTCCACCTGGTGATCGGAATCTAAGCTGGGCCCAAACAACATTTCATCCCATGCCAAGCTCTCTGTGGGAGACTGCGGCCCATCCGAAGGGCCCTGTGCTTCACCCCAGTCATCTAGCTCATCCTCAGAATCCACCTCTGCTGCTGCAGGCCCTAATGCTAATGGAACCCCAGGACCTATTCCTTGCCCTCCAGGCACGAACGAGAACTGCTGTGCTACACGTTGGCTGAGTAAGTTTAAAGATATTGAGGTGGGAACATCTGACTTCCGTGACAAACAAAGATTTGGACATCCTGTGACAGCAACCACCGATTTTCACAAGCAAAAGGTTGACAGATTGATTCGGGACGATCGTCGTATCACTCAGAGAGAAACTTCAAGCATAATTGGCATTTCATAATTGGGTCATATTATTGCTTTGCTTGACTATTAGAAGATCTGTACATGATGGGTACACAGCAAAACTTCAGAGACTGGATCTCACCACCTTACGGCATCCTCCATACAGTCCAAATTTAGCACCGTCTGTTGCACCTCAGAACTCAGACAGCCCCCCCCTAGATCACACACACACAGGCAGATGCAATAAATGTTCTTTTATTTAGAACTAGCTGTACCCGGCACGCATTGCTGTGCCCTTTTAGGAGATGCGAAAGTTCAATCATCACGGTGTGCCCTCCTCTAAACTGCAGTTGGATGGAGTGTGGGTCATGGGGGCATGGTGCCAAGTTGGGTCTTTGTGGTCTTGGTTCTGGGCGCAGTGGTCTGTGGGGAATGATGGGTTTTGAAGTACTACAAATCCCGTTTCCATGGTGGTACTTCAAGTCCCATCATGCATGGTCGGGGCTCTGTGTGCCAAGGTAGGTTCAATTCAGGCCATACACAATGTCCCAAGCTGAGCTAGGAACAGCAAGGCCTACTGTCAATTCAGGCCATACACAATGTCCAATGAGCAGGCCTAGTTAATGAAGTCTTACTGTCAATTCAGAGCGTAAACAGCTTCCCAGTAATTGAGGGCTAGTTAGGGAAATCAAGTTAATGAAGTCTTACTGTCAATTTAGAGTGTAAACAGCTTCCCAGTAAGTGAGGGCTAGTTAGGGAAATCAAGTTAATGAAGCCTTACTGTCAATTTTGGGTGTGGTCTGTGATTTTTGGGGTGTAAATTTTAGGTTGGAAGTGATTTGGGTGTTTGTGTTGGGGATTGGCTCAGGCCTTTTCCTTATTCTGTTTTGGCAGTTTATTATGGATCGGAATTTTCATGTTGGCTGGCCAGTGCAGCAGTTATGCAAATCCGCCCTTATTGGCAGCCAATCATGTTGTTCAGAATGTAGAGGCTGGGTGAGTCTTTGGCTGCCCCAGAGGATGCTGGTAAATGTAGTTTTATTTTTATTCGTTGTTTTGGGGGGCTTTTAGGTTTTGGGGGGGAAAGTTTCTTTGCTACAAACGTACCTTGCTTGAGGCCTATTTCTGTTGGCAAGTATTGTGTTTCTGCGTTGTATGGTTTCTTTGTTTGAGGTATACATCACATGACGTGAACCCATTTATATAATAGATAAAGGATAAATAATAGTCCAAAGAAGTAAGAAAAGCAATCCAAAATAGTTCAATTAAGTTCTGTAGCTGCAAGCCCAAGCAGCTTAAATTCTAAGGAAAGCAAAGTTCCAAAGCAAGGGTACTTGAGGCAAACCGCAACGGTAGTCAACATGAACCTGAATCCAAACCGCTCCGGCGGTCGGCATGAGCTTGGAGACTTGAATGGGAGACTTGATCAAGCTGAACGTGGCTTCTGACTAGAAACCCGGGAGCACAGACTAATAAGGAAGCTAGTCTCGATGGGCCCATCTCACCCCCTTCCTTAGATTCCACGATTTCCTATAATCTCTGATGTTCGCCCTTCTATCAAACACCGGCTCGTTAGCAGGACCAGCTGCACCACTATCAGAGTGAGAAGCAGGAAACTCCTCTTCTCCGGAATGCTCATCTGGGAAGGGAGTAGAAACTCTCTCTTGGGAACCAAGGCCACCGGGCTTCTCATAGTCTGATGCAGAATCCTCTTTCATGGAATCTTCGGTAAACTCATCTGCAGTCCTATATCCCTCTAGCCATTCATCATCCCATTGTAAACTCTCATGTGGAGACCCATACCCATCTGGCCATTCGTCATCTCCAAACTGTCCCTGATCAGCTGGGATCTGATCCTGATCAGCTGGGACCCCCGGTGCCTGATTCTGACCACTGGGCTGACTAGGCTGGAACACCACACCGTCTGACTTCCATCTGTTTCCGATAATGAAAGAAAATCTGTGGGGACATTATTACGCTTCTAATGAAGATGTTGAGAGAACTGTGAGATGCTGGTTGTGGAAACAGAGTGTTGACTTCTTCCATGACGACTTCAGAAAACTTGTTCGTTGGCAGAAATGTATCCAATTTTCTGGTGATTATGTGGAAAAGTGAATATTGGTAGTTAAAGAGCACATTCTAAGGATTATTTCTGTGTTTGATTTATTAAAATATTCCCATCCAAACCCAAGTAACGAAGGTGGAGGCATTACTTTTCATTCACCCTTGTAGGTTAACTATAAATGCTAGCAACTACAACTCCCAAATTTCGAAATCAATCCCCCGCAAACCCCACCATTATCTAAATTTAGATGTAGTGGGTATTTGTGCCAAATTTGGTCCTGTGAATGAAAATACATCCTTCATATCAGATATTTACACTATGATTTATAACAGCAGCAAGATTACAGTTATGAAGTAGCAAGGACAATAATTTTATTGTTGGGGGGTCACCCCAACATGAGGAACTGTATTAAGGGATCGCGGCATTAGGAAGGTTGAGAAACACTGCATTTGCAAATGTATTCATTGCTCTATGTCTGGAACATGCAACAGCATTCTAAGTCCCAAATGTGAATGCCACAGTCTCTGAACAAGAGCATCTTTAGCTGATATTGTGAGGAAAATACAATATTCTTATGTAGGAAGGGAAAACAGGCATTCAGATTGGAGGAGAATTGTCCATCTCTGTGAATTATTTAAAGCTTTAAAAATAATAGTACACAAAAAGGAGATACTGAATACATTCCAATTCTTGAATTTCTGTCAGAAACCTATTGAGCTGAAGTGAACATATCCCAAGAGCTCTGATATGCATACTGATTCACTGTGCTGTACCAACTCCTCAAAATGGGCAGCAGGAGGAGGGAAGATGGAGGGGGAGAGCCATGCCTTGCCTTTTGAAATTTGTCTTAAGCCAAAATGGAAAAATGCAAATTGTAATTGAAATTTTGTACTTCTCTGCTTCCTACACATGCCAGTAATTGAGTCCTGGAGGACATTCTTCTTAATGTTACATACTGAAGGAAGAAAATGTGAAATGCTGGATATGACTCGGTGAATTGCAGTTGATTGGAAGCCAAATGTGCATTAAGATATCATAACTCGCTGTTAGCAACATGTAAAATTAATTGAGAAGCACATATACACAAGCAAGAAAGATGTTTAATGGTGCCATCATGTTTGAATAGTCTATTGCACAAAAATATTTTCCCACTATTTTATTTTATTTTCTTGGTGCTGATCAATGAGTGTGTTGCTGAGTCCCCCTTCAGAGGTTGAGAAGGACTGGATAAAAATGTGATAAATAAATAAATTGCTGCTCTACTGTTCTTGGGAATGTGTCACCAAAACCTTATATGTGGCCAAAAAAAGTTGTGGCAAAAAAAGTTGTGGCAAAAAAGCAATTTGTGCCAATACCTATTGTGACACCTCCCTCAGTCTAAAGCATGAAAATGATTTCCTATGGTGAGCAAATGCCAAAATACCTTGATCTCATCAGCACACTTGACCATTTCTCTACTCACAGCTTCACAGTTGCATAAAAAAGAGCTTATTCTTCTGTGCACTGACGATTTTGTTGTATTTTCATTTACACACGTGTACAGGGAAATACACATCCAGCTGGTTGGAGTCTCCTTGTGGGGAGAATAATTGTGGTATAAATAAACATAACAATAATGATGATGATAATAATAATTCACCAATCATATTAGACAAGAGAAGTTTTCATATGCATAACATCATATCTTCTTGGAATTCAATTTTTTTTTACTGATTGATATTCATATTTTTTTTCCGCCTATTATCTCTAGCTGATGTATCTTCTGGAGTTGGGAAGAATGGCTGTCATTAAGTTTCACACCATTGGATTTCATTGCAGTTGCCATTATTCTGGTTTCTTGGATCATCCAATGATTCTGGCATAATATCTTCATGCTTGCCTTGATTGACGGGAACTTTTGGTCATGCTCATTTTCCTCTTTTCTAGGTTACAGATAACCAGCTGTGAGTAAGAACAAGAGGAAAATCTCTCTTTGACAATGAACTGGAGTTCAGAATGGCATCTCTTTTCATATTCTGTGGCTCCCATGTGCCTTTTAGATAGGCACAGCTGAATGTTGTATATTCATTTTCCATCTTTTAAGATTGAAGGTCCAGTGAATGCCATAGGTTCCAAGCCAGACCTGTAAAAATACCTAAGAAGATATGGGATCTTGTCTAGACAGATTTTAATTGGACAGGAGCCTGGGAAAGGGTGCTCTGAGCCCAGAGTTTTAGGGCTTTAATAGCCAAAGAAAATGCCTGAGCTTGAGTCCAGGAGAAAATGGGTAGCCACTGCAGCAATACCAGTAACAGTACTTAGGAATTGAGAGGTGGGGTGGATTTTCTGTTCCCCTATACAGTCTTTTATCTGCATAATGTGTGTGCATGTGCACGTAACCTCTCAAGTCACCTGTAAGCATATGGCAACCCAATTATTTTCATAGGACTTTCTTAGGCAAGGAATACTCAGAGGTGTTTTGGTTCCTCTGAAATATAGCCCACAGCAGTCTCTCATCCAATTACACAGCACAGCTGACCCTGATTAGCTTGGACCATGTGCTTTGGATCTTGTGCTTTTCAGCTATTTAGACCTTTTCAGCAGGATGAAGAGGGCCAGCTAAGACTGGGAGAGATAGATTCCTGCTATTTTCTCCTCCTTATCTAGGAGGAGGCTGGCTTCAGGATGGGGGTTTTCTGAAAGCTGTATCCAGACCCTCTAAGAAATAGATTAATACCATGGGCTGGAAAACAGCTCCCTCATAAGGGTATAGTAATATTTGTATAGCCCAATGTTTGGCATGGCTATTAAAAGGAATAGACCCACTGCCAGACCTCAGAATCCTATGGCCTACTACACCTTCCTTGCTGTTTTAGCTGGTTCAACTGCTCATCCCAAGTGTAGGAGCTGAGAAAGAGTACTTCCAGGGAGGCCCTACTCTCACTTCCATCACTGTCTCATGCTTGGCTGGTGGGGATGAGGGAGAGGGCCTTCTTGGTGGTCCCCGAGTTAAGGCAGGCCCATTGCTTTCCTCATTTTGCAAGAACTTGAAGACTTGGTGATTTCATCAGGCCTTTGAGAATGATAGTTACTGGTCCCAGTTCCCAAGTCTTAGCTAGGTCTTGGACTTGCTCTTCATTCTCTTTCCTGACCCCCTGTCATTTCCAAATATTCATTCTGTTCAGTCCTTCTCATAGTCCTGGAAATGTAGCCCCAGGTCCCACTATGGTCACAGTTATGATCGGTCCTGTGCAATTTCTCCATGTCCCTGGCCCTATACTGCTCTGTTCTATCCTCGGCCCAGCCCCTTAGACGATCTAGGCCCACTTGACTACTCCAACCCCTAGCATATGATAGAATAGTGTTGGAACTGGTTTTAATGTATAAGTTTTGTGTTAATAATCTTGTGTCTATGTTTTGAACACACTGTATATTATATCTGTCTTCTTGCAAGTGTGGTAACTGCCCTGCGTCCCCTAGGGAAGATAGAGCAGTATATAAATAAAGTTTTATTATTTATTTAAAACAGTATTTTCTTTGTCTTCTCTTTCCAGGTTCAAATAGTAAAAGCAACTTATATAGCTTTGAAGTGTTACTTTGGTGGGCTACAGCTCCCAGAATTGTCCAGCAAATGTGGACAGTCTTGTTTCCAAACTCACCAAATGAACACTTCAAAGCTATGGTAGTTGCTTTTAACATTTCTATGAAAATAGTTACACCTGAACAGGAAACAATGACACATTTTAAAGACATGGAAGTATATGTGCTACACATCTCACAGGTGGAATCCCCGGTGGCGCAGTGTGTTAAACCCTTGTGCCAGCAGGACCTGAAGAGTGACAGATCGGAGGTTCAAATCCAGGGAGAGTGTGGATGAGCTCTCTCTGTCAGCTCCAGCTTCCCATGCAGGGATATGAGACAAGCCTCCCGTAAGGATGATAAAACATCAAAACATCGGGCATCCCCTGGGCAACGTCCTTGCAGAAGGCCAATTCTCTCACACCAGAAGTGACTTGCAGTTTTGCAAGTCACTCCTGACATGAAAAAAAATCACTGGTGACTCCCTCTAGCTTTCCAGACATTCCTGTCTCCTCCCCCCCCCATTTTCAAAAAAGTATGAAGAAGATTTTTATATGAGCTTCCATGTAACTGGGAGTCTTTATGTATTAGGGTTCCTAACTGGATGGAGCAAAGGTCAAGCCAATGAACATAAAAAGCCCATTCATCCCATTTCTATTCTCTGTGTGTGAGTCTAGAATGGTGAGAAAAGAAATGACACATGAAAGTATGTTGACAATGGAGTCTATGTGCATTGCTTTACACCCTGTTCAAATATTGCTGTTTCCTATTCAAGCATAAAATAAAAAATAAAATTATGGAGCCCTTTAACTCTACACAATTGTACTACCGTACTACTGCTACTCTTTAACTGTCATGTTCCATCATATGGAATCCCGGGTTTTGCAAATTATGGAGGGACATTAAAAAAGTTTTAATGCCCCACTAAACTGCAAGTCCTGAGATTCCACAGGATTCATCCATGGCAGTTAACTGGTGCTACAACTATGTAGTCTGAAAGATTGTTTTGTTTTTTTCAGATTACGTGCAAAAAGAAGATTCAGAATCCTTTGTCTGAATATATTGTATTCTTCTTCTTGGCTTTTCTTCATGAATGAAGATTCAGGAAGGACTCATCCCATGCTTTCTACAAGCGCATTGATGACTAAAAAGGCCAATCTGAGATAGGCAAGTCCGGTTGCAGAAAGCACAGCAGAAAGTCTCCTTGGGTGATGTTGTTTCCAAATTGCGGTTCTTTATGCGTTGTCGTTTCTCTTCAAGACTCATTCAGCGTGACTTCTTGAAAGAGGCCGCAGCATTGTGGATAGTGCATCTCCATGCCTCCCGATGTGAGGCCAGAATGGACCATTGTTGGTGATCAATCTGGCCGAGCCTGAGATGTTGTTTCAGGGAGTCCTTATACCTCTTTTTTGGGGCACCTCTCTGGCACTGACCTGTGGTGAGTTCACCATAGAGTAGTATCTTTGGGAAGCAGTGGTCCTCCATCCTACAGACGTGTCCTGCCCAGCACAGCTGTGTTTTCAATAGCATGGCCTCAATGCTGGTGATCCATGCTTGCTCAAGGACAGCAACATTCGTCACATAGTCGGTCCAGTGTATATTTTGGATTGTGCGAAGACAGCGCTGATGAAAGCATTCGAGGAGTCGTAGGTGTTGGCGATAGGTGAGCCATGTTTCAGACCCATATAGGAGAATAGACAGTATGATAGCTCTGTACACACTGATTTTTGTGCTTTGCCTCAGGTGTTTTTTTTTACTCCAGACTCTTTTGTGAAGCCTTCCGAAAGCACAATGTAGTCTTAAAGCAGATGTAAACAAACACTCCTTCAGTCTCAGAGGAAGCACTTCTGAACAACCCCTTGAGAACAAATCTTGTCAAGACGACTCCATGACAGTTTTATCCTACTGTTGCTGTAAATTGGGACACACTGCAACAACAGAGAAACTCTGGTGAAAAATCGATCTACGAGGACAAATTTCAGTATTATGGACCTATAATTGGGAGCTGCGCAATCTCCCAATAACAGTAGAAATTGTTGGAGCATTTAAACATCAGTATGTAAATTTGTTAACTGAAAAATGCAAAGCATGAAGCTTGTTGATTGGGCCATGCCCAAGAGGCTAGCTGGGTCTGGGAATTTGGGCAACAGTTACACGTTTAGGTTTGCTGTGCAGGGACAGCAAGACTGTTTGTATTTTCTGCTTCTGGGCTGCTGGAAGAAGGTCCTTCACATGGACACCCAAGGACCATTTGAATCTCTCTCAAAGGTCATTGTGGGAGTCAATGCAACTGTTCACATGGCTGTATATATGTTGCTCTATATAACAAAGAGTAGATACATTGTTCTTTACTGATGATCTGTGTAGCACATCTTTTCTCTAGCAAAACAGTGTGTGGACTGGTAAAGACGTGAACTATGCGTGATTTTCATTCCGCCACAGAAATGATCAAAACGCCATTTTTGATTTTGGGGGGGAAAATCTTATTTTTTTCAAATATTTTTATTAGATATTTAGGCATAAGTTATACATGGAAAGAGGGGGAACAATAAGAAAAACAAATATAATAAAAAGCAATTAACAAAGTAAAAAACCCAAAAAGAACAACAACAAAACAACAACAACAAAACATCTAAAATGTTTTTGACTTCCATTCCAAGCTTACATTATTTATGTTTCTTCTAAATTAAATCTTCATTCTATATTTATTGTATATTTTCTCTTCGTGATTTTTCATATGTTTGAAAAATCACGAAGGGGGGGAATCTTATTTTTTAATCAAAGAAGGTGTGTACCCATGTGGGACTGTGCTGTTTTGAATGAGAATTGCCACTCACAGAAGCTTCCAAAAATGGCAGTTCTGCTTCATGATTTTCTTTTAGTCAGGGGATATATTCAGCCTACAGGTTAGACAGTCCCCACTTTGAAATAAAAGGTTGCTGGTGTTATTTCTGATGCCACCTCAAGATCACTCACAAATGCACTGAAGTCTTTTTTTTTTTTTTACAGACTGTCACTTGTTGTAAGGTTTTTAGACCTTTTGTTTCTTCCCCACCCCCTGCTAAGTAATTTATTTTCATGTTTGGACAAAAACAAGTGCCATGACTCAAGCTCTAGTGTCTTTGGAGCTTAGTCATTGTCAATCACACAAGAAAATCTACAATCTGCTCCCATATTGAAATAAAATGCTGCAGAGAGCAAGGCACACGTGTCCAAGGCTGAGTCATGCTCAGCTGTTCACCAGAGTGCAATGCTGCTAAACAATTAATTTTATGTGATAAAGTAAAGACTGCTTTATCTTTCTGGTTGCTGTTTTGATTTGTTAAAGTTTTATCATGGAAATTGGCCTGCTTCCAAATAAAAAAAAAACCCCAGCCTTCTCTTTCATTCTTAGCACCCAAGCCAAAGCTTAACATATACGTGAGGCTAATTTGGGTTGGAAGATTTGTGAATGACATCAATTTTCAGAATAGCAAATGCTAGACAATAAACTATTAGCACAAGAAAAAGGGGCCTTTGACTGAAACTTGAAAATAGATAATTCTTGAGAAAGGCAAACAAAAAAACCAGCTACCGAATATTAGATTTGGTCAACATAGTATGATGTATTGTTGAAGGCTTTCATGGCTGGAATCACTGGGTTATTGTGAGTTTTCTGGGCTTAATGGCCATGTTCCAGAAGCATTCTCTCCTGACGTTTCACCTGCATCTATGACAGGCATCCTCAGGGGTTGTGAGGTCTGTTGGAAATTAGGAAAATGGCATTTATATATCTGTGGAATGTCCAGGGTGGGAGAAAAAGCTCTTACATGCAGCTGTGCGCAAGACTACATAGGGACCACGAAAAGCAATGCACAAACATGAATCAAGGAACATGAAAGGTACCTGCAGACTACTTCAACCTGAGAAGTTAGTCATAGCAGAGCACCTGATGAACCAACCTGGACACAGCATATTATTTGAGAACACAGAAATGCTGGACCACTCTAACAACCACACAGAGCCTACACAGAGAAGCCATTGAAATCCACAAGCATGTGGACAATTTCAACAGAAAGGAGGAAAGCATGAAAATGATCAAAATCTGGCTACCAGTATTTTAAAAACTCTAAAATCGTAACAGGAAACAAAGAACAACACTCAAAAATAGGGGAATTCCAGAAAAGAAACAAACAGGGACAGCAAATCACCTCCGAACAAAGGATTCCCCCAGGCAGTAAGAAGCCAGACTTTGAAACTGCTAGGTCATTAAATGCTAATCAAGGTGGCCAATTGAAACATTCATACCTACCTCAAACAGATAAGACTTCTTTTTCCCACCCTGGACATTCCACAGATATATAAACCCAATTTTCCTAATTTCCTACAGAACTCACAACCTCTGAGGATGCCTGCCATAGATGCAGGTGAAACGCCATGAGAGAATGCTTCTGGAACATGGCCATGTGGCCCAGAACACTCACAACAAACCATAGTATGATGTATCCTCAACATCCCAGTACTGATTGGACCACCTATCTATTTGTATAACTATTAGCATTTTTGTGCTTTTACTGTGTAAAATAAAAGGAGCCAAATCATTACGGCTCCCTTCCCCTCAACAACGCCGTTTTCTATTTTATAAATTATATAGAAGTTAGGGTTCAACTGTCTGTGGTGTACAAAGGATAACATCCTCGGTGTGTCTGTAAAGGTGAATTTATGCTTATGCCTGAGCAGACTCATAATTTGAAGAATGAAGATGCAGGCTAAAGGAAAATGTTCTGTTCAGCATGTTTATTTGTGGAATGACCCATGCCATTTCTCTGAGGAGATACTTGAAATTCTGCCACTGTTATCACTCAGTGATTTACTGACAAAATTCCCTCCTTCAAAGTAACTTGTTTGGGCATCACTTAGCTCACGTGATTGTGTTTAAATGTTAAACCACAATACTAAAATGTGTATGTGTGTGTGGGTGGGGGGTGGGGGTGGGGAGATGCCATGTTTTCAATTAAATTGCCAGTCTGCTGAATGATCTTTCAGGTGAAAAAAAGGTAACTGGTGCTATACAAAGCAGTTTAATGGCAAGGCAGATATTGGGAAATATACCTTGCAGGATTGTTGTTGTTGTTGTTGTTGTTATTGTAAATTGACTTCAGAAGTCTCATTAGACTTATTTCACAGTAAGTCATGACAGATCTTTCTCATAAATATTTACAAGTTTGCTGCCTTTGCAGTAAAAGTTCAAAATGTGTGAGAATAATGCACATATGGTACAGCAGATTCTCGCTTATCCAACCTTTGCCCATCCAACCTTCTGTATTATCCAACACAGGCTTCCTCCCATCTGGATCCACTGCTGTTTCAATACATTGTGATGTTTTGGTGCTAAATTAGTAAATACAGTAATTATTATAGAATGTTACAGTGTACCAAACTGCTTTTTCTGTTGATTTGTTGTAAAACATGATTTTTGGTGCTTAATTTGTGAAATCATAACAGAATGTGATGATGTTATCCAACATTTTCACTTATTCAATGTTCTGTCTGCCCGTTTATGTTGGATAAGCAAGATTCTACTGTATCTGCTGCTTCAAATCTTGTCTTCAACTTATTGACAATAAAATCCAATACTGGGTTAACGATGGACATTCTGAAATCTTGTTCAGATTCTGTAGAGGTGTTTTGGTTTTCAGGAAATTGAGGTTGAATTCCTACTGCTACAGCAACTATTTGCAACCAAGATGGCGGCTTGGAGCGGTCGCAAGGCGGCCGAGCTCCGCCATAGACCCCCAAACTCTGGCCTTGACGCGGCCGTCTGCTGGAGAACAGCCACCCCTTATAGGGGGCCTAAGCGGCAGTGACTCAGGAGGCCCTCTTGCACCCCTTGCACCCCAATAGCAGCAACAGCAGCAGCGGCGAGCCTTTTTCCCTTTCTGGAGGACTCGTTGGCCGAGACCGAAGTCATCCTCGAGGCCGCTTGGGAGCCGGGGTGGGAGCTGACTACGGTGAGCCCCTTGTCTCCCCCCACAGTGAGCCCCTCCCTTCTCCTGGAGGACTCTCAAGCCGAAGCAGAAGCTGTCCTTGAGACTGTTCCGGAGCCAGGCTGGGTGCTGCCTGGGCCCCCCAAGGCCGCAACAGCCACCAGAAATGCCCCGGCTAGACAGGCGAATGCGGAGGGGCGTGAGTGTCCCACCCCCACCGACTGGCCTAGTACTGGCGCTGAGGAAGTGGACCCAGACCTGGATAGCCTCCCCCCTACCACCCCCTTCGGACAGGCAGAGGACCACGCTCCAAAGGCTACCCCAAATACCACCCGGGAGGAAGAGCCTGGCCTTACCCACCTCCTCTGCAGCTTTGCCCTCCCGGCCAGTTTGAGGAGGTGGGGGAGCTGGGCCTCGCGCTCGCGCTTCTTTGCTCCCCTGAGCCGAGCGGGGGGAGCGGAGAGGCCTTGGCGGCTGGAGTGCTGGGCCTGCGGCGTCCGGGCCCGGGAGGTGGAGTCCTGGCTGCTGGGCGAGACGGGGCGCTGGGAGCTGAGGCCACGGCTCGGGACAACGCCCTCCGAGGATACAGTGCTGACTAGATGGGCTGAAGTCGCCACTGTTGCTGTTCTTATGTTCGATGGCTGGAGCCAGAGGAGTGCTGCCAACGCCTCTCTTCTGGGAGGATTGCCCTCCTGATGCTGCAGTGGGGGCCGCCTCGAGGCGGGGCACTGCTGGTGGAGCTGTGCAGGACCCGGGTGCCTGGGCGAGGGGTCGAGCCGCGGGGGCCCCCTGGGACCGCCGGAGCCAATGGGCAGGGTGTGGGCTACCTGCTCCAACATGGCGCCGAGCCTGAACTGCTCGGCGTCCTTAGCCCCGCCCTCCCTGTCCACTCCGAAGGCCCAAACAGCGCCCTCTTCTGGCCACAACCTAGAACTACCGGCTATACCAGGATCCCCAATTGAACCACTCAACATCACTGGGATCCTGGCAAAGGCGCCGGGGGAACGCCCTCGCCACCGGGCCGACCGACTGCCACCGGATGGGCCGCTGGTTGCCCCTGTGCCCACCCAGGCAGAACCCTTCATACCACCCCCAAAGTGCCAAAAGAGGGGAAATGGACCAGGCCGGGAAAAGCACAGATGGAGGCGAAGGCGCCCGCGGAGAAGTGGCCAGAACCATCGCCTATCTCCCCCTCAAACCAACACCCAGACTGGAGGGCCTGATAAGCCTAGCGAGCCCAGGACTGCTCCCCTGATTAACATCGTGGGGGCCGAGGCTTGTCTTGTCCCCCAAAAGCCTAACCCCTCTCAGTTGCCATCCACCACCCTGGAGCCTGAGACTTCCAAGAACTGCGGCCTGATCTCGGCTGCGGCGGAGCCTGATCGACACAGGAGCTGCAAACTTAGACATGGCAGAAGGACTGGCAAGAAGTTCGGCCCACAGACTTTCTGGGGGGCGAACTTTGGCCCAAATGTAGGCCCTTCAAGGCCAATTACTCAGATGGACAGGGGGAGGGAACTGGGCTCGAGTTGACGGATGCCACCATCTTCCACCTTGGCCCTTCACCCTCGGGTGCCCAGGGAACCCGCCGCTGACTGCACGCCCACAGATCCGCATGTGGGTGGTCAGGGGCTCCCAATGACATCCCCTTTTCACGGGGTTTGTCGGAAGTTGAGTCCCCCGCCGGCCCCCGGCTTTTAGGCCCTTTCATCGCTGGGGCCCCTATTGCAGTGATCTCTGGGAGAGGGTATTGCCGCATTAGGCGCAGGCCGAGAACGAGAGGCACCCTGAGTTGTTCCAAGACCCGGGGTGCCTCCGACCTGCGACCTATCCCGAAGTACACTGATGACAGGCCTCCAGTTTCCTCCCCCTCCTCCCTGGTGCTAGTAAACGCGCGCTCAGTCAGGAATAAAACAGCAACGATTTGAGATCTTATCAAGGACCATCAGGCTGACATCTGCTGCATCACAGAGATTTGGCTGCAAGACAGTGACAACATCTGTCTCCAAGAATTAACACCTCCTGGCTACGTGCTTACTCACCAGAATAGGAATGGGAGGCGGGGGGGGGGGTGGCGATCCTCACCCGTGACCTATTACACCTCAGAGTGGTCCCTGCCTTGGAGTCAGATGGGATTGAAAGTGTCGGTCTGATGTGGGGAGCCCCGGAGAGTACAGCTTTCTTGCTGGTGTACCGTGCACCTAGCGCACCAGTGAGGAGTCTGTCCCTGCTGCTCGAGACTGTGGCGGCGTGGACATTGAGGTTCCCTAGACTTGTGGTGCTGGGGGACTTCAATGTCCACGCCGACACAGCCTCCCCATCATCTGCAGCAGGGGACTTTGTGTCGACCATGGCGGCACTGGCCCTCCCCCTCTGTAAGTCAGGCCCCACACATCGGGCTGGTCACACTCTCGATCTGATCTTCTATGCAGGTGTCCAAGTGTCCATCACCTCTGTAATAGAGGTGCCATGGTCGGACCACTGTGCTCTGGGAGTCCGGGTTGAGCAACCCCCCCCCGGCAGAGGTGCCGAACCAATTTGGGTTCGCCCGAAGGGACCTATGGAACCAACTAGGTTCCTGAACGCCTTGAGGGATTTGGAGCCTGCCAGCGACTCGCTCGGTGAGCTGGTTACCACCTGGAATCATACGCTGTCCGCTGCTCTCGACGAGATCGCCCCTAAACGCCCTCTCAAATCCCGCAAATCCTGTTCCCCGTGGTATACGGAGGCCCTTAGATCTATGAAGCGGGAGAAGAGACGGCTAGAGCGCATGTGGAGGAAGCTCCGTGACGGACCAACGGAATCAGCTTATAAGCTCTTTATGGAGGCTTATGAGCATGCTGTCAAGGAGGCGAAAAAAGTTCACTATGCCTCCTTGATAGCGTCTGCAGATTCACGCCCGGCCCAACTGTTCAGGATAATTCGGCAATTGACGATGGTCCCTACCATCCCAAATAATGATAATCGGGCCCTTTCCGCCGTGGCTTTTCAGAATCACTTTGCAGACAAGATTGCGTTGCTCCGCCGGGACCTCCCTACCACGATTGATACAGTACAGGAGCTTGAGACTCCATGGCCCTCCGCCGGATCCACCTTCGACCGGTTTCGACCACTGGACGCAGAGGATGTTGACAAGATTGTCACAGCCCTTAGACCGACCACCTGCTCCCTCGACCCGTGCCCCTCCACGCTGATTTGAGCTTGCGTGGAGGGGCTACGAGGCCCTCTGTTGAATATAGTCAACTGCTCCCTTGAGCAAGGAGCTTTTCCAGAGGAGTTAAAAGAGGCGCTGAAGATTTCCGGGCTAGACCCCGCGGCTCCCTCCAATTACCACCCAGTGTCCAATCTTTCGTACCTGGGCAAGGTGATTGAGAGGGCAGCAATGGACCAGCTGCAGGCATTCTTGGATGATGCAACCTGGCTAGACCCCTTCCAGTCCGGCTTCCATTCAGGCCATGGGACGGAGACTGTCCTGGTCTCCATCACAGACCTACTCCGCTGCCACTTGGACCGAGGCGGATCGGCGCTGCTCGTGTTATTGGACCTCACGGCAGCGTTTGATACTGTTGATTACCAACTTTTGACACACCGCCTGGCGGTGGTGGGGGTGAGGGGGACAGCCCTCAACTGGCTGTCCTCCTTCCTCCAAAACCGCCTGCAGCGAGTGAAGTGGGGAGGGGTAGTCTCCGAGGGTTCCCCGCTACTTTGTGGGGTCCCTCAGGGGGCCATTCTCTCCCCGCTGTTATTTAACATCTACATGCGACCACTCACCCAATTGGTACGGAGTTTTGGGCTGGAGTGTCATCAGTATGCTGATGATACCCAGCTCATTCTGAGGATGGACCCCGGGGTGGTCTCTGTACCCGATAATTTCCATCTCTGGCTAGAAGCCGTAACTGGATGGCTGCGAGCCAGTAAGTTGAAGGTGAACCCGGCGAAGATGGAGATCTTGTGGCTGGGCCGCCCGGAGGGGTAGAGACCCAGTTGCCGACGTTCGATGGTGCGGCCCTTTGCCCACAACCATCTGTTAAAAGCCTGGGGGTCCGGCTGGACGCCCAGCTGTCCATGGAGGAGCAGATCGGCTGCGCCTGCAGGACAGCTTTCTTTCATCTGTGTCTGGCTCCTTACATCTCCCGCTGCGACCTAGCCACGGTGATCCAAGCCACGGTCATCTCGAGGCTCGACTACTATAATGTGCTTTACATTGGCCTACCCCTGTTGATGATCCGGAAACTTAAGCTGGTGCAGAACGCTGCAGCCCGCCTGCTCTCAGGAGCCTTAAGATCTGATCACGTGACTCCACTCTTGCGCGAGCTGCACTGGCTTCCCATTGAATTCCGGGTCATCTTCAAGGTGTTAGTTCTAACTTTTAAGGCCTTGTATGGTTTGGGGCCAGTGTACCTGAGGGAGCGACTTACCCCTTATGTACCCGGGAGATCACTGCGCTCAGAGGGGCTCAACCTATTGGAGGTACCCAGCATCGGGGTCTGTAGACTGGCCACCACACATCGGAGGGCATTCTCTGCAGCTGCCCCAATTTTGTGGAACGGCCTCCCTGAGGAGATCAGCGCCATTCGGGCCCTCCTGCCGTTTCGCAGAGCGCTAAAAACATGGCTCTTTAGAAAGGCATTTAGTCCTTAGCCAATCTGCCGCCACATTGTACTATGGTCTGTTCTTAGCATGCCGCTGTGTTCAGTTCGGCCTGCTAATTGTTTTATTGGGGGGTTTTAAATTGTTTTAAATTGTTTTAATGTATTTTAACTGTGTTTTTAAATGTATTTGATGGGTCGACTTACTCTCTTTCTGTACACCGCTCTGGGCACCAGAGAGAGCGGTATAGCAAGTCGAATTTAATAAATAAAATAAATAAACTATTTGTGCTCCTTGATCAACACTTTCCCTTGAGTGACGTAAGTGCTGCATTTCTTGCACTAAGTGTCTAATAAGTGCAGTTTTGACGTTCCTTTATTTCGTATGATGATGTTCTTGTCAATACTTGCTAATATTTTGTGCCCAAACACTGTCATTACCAGACATTTGTGAAGTATGAAATATTTTTTCAGTCCTTTAATTGTGTTCACTGCTGAAGGAGTTAATCTTATAGTCATCTCTCCAAGATTGACATCTAACACATCAAATATGTGAGAATGTTTAAAAATCATGTGCACAACTTGAATAAAGTTGTTTTTGTCTTCTGTTCATCTCACTTAGCTTCTGGTTGCTTTTGGTGTGAGAGAATCAACTATCTACAATCCTGCAGGGAGGCTTGCAACACATCCGGGCGTCCCCTGGGCAGTGTCTTTGTAGATGCCAAAGCTTTAGATCAAGAAAAAGGAACACCTCAACAACAAAAGTCCAAAAGTGGCAGGCAAAAACCTGGAACCTCAAGCCATAGCTGATACCAAATGAGCGACTTCCCCTGTGAACATAGAAGACTGGGCAACTTGGAAAGTGCTGAACAGACTGAGCTCTGGCACCACAAGATGCAGAGCCGACCTTAATAAACGGGGCTACAAAGTGGAGTCCATAATAATATAATAATAACACTTTATTTATATTCCGCCCTTCTCACCCCGAAGGGGACTCAGTCCATGACATGCGAGCGTGGAGAAGAGCAAACCACAGACCACCTATTACAATGCAGTCTGAGCCTTGCCACATGCACAATGGAAGACCTTCTTATAGCAATGCAAGAGGCACTCCAAGTGGCCAGCTACTGGTTAAAGGACATTTAGTATAATGCCTAGTTTTAAAACTTTGTGTTGTTTTTTTATATTAAAAAACCACAACATTACAACTATATGCTTGGTTTGCTTCTAATACGATAAATAAAAAATCTTACTTACCTGGCCAACCCACCACACTGGGTCTCCCATTCCTGGACCACAGATTCTAGAGATGTTTTTCAGGAATTGTGGGGACCCAGGGAGGGGAGATCAACAGTAAGGGACCAGAAACCATGTCAAAAACTGTGTATTCTGGATCAAGTCTCAGAAATCATTTATTTGACTTCTCAGATATTTGTAGTTACCTTAGATATGTTACCTTTGTGCACACTTCTCAATACTTAAAATACCTACTTTCCCCCTTAAAAACTTGTTCAGCTTGTTGCTTAGATACCATAGAGATATGCACCTTAAAATACTCATTACAGAGAGTTTGACACTGGAAAATATCTTTGGACTGTTTACTCCCTGAAATGTTTCCTGAGATGAGATAACCCAGAGGCATTTCCCAAATTCCCCTGGAGTACAGGTATAAGTTCAGCGGCTGACACTTTATTGTAAAGAGCACCTATTTGCTTCAAATCTATGAAACTTGGTCCAGTTTGTTCATTAAGTGTAATCTAAATTGATACTCGACATGGAAAATTATAGAAATTCTGGTACTTGTTTCTCCAAAAGGAAAATGTAACAAGTTTTGTACGCAGTATGTTAATATCCGCAAAGAAAATATAACCCTAAAATAATAAATATAAAATCCAGTTATCTCTTGTTGGCAATCTTCTGATAAACTTGGAAGGCCTGCCATAAATCCACTATTTCTGGTGTCAGAACTGCAGAATACTGCAGTCCAGACAGTATTCCTACAGGTTACTGGGCTAAATAAGTCCGGTAAACTGAGGGAATACCCCCCCTCCCCTCAAACCTCCAGACGCCTTAGAAAAGTAATAAAAACTTTCCAGGCCTCCATTACAATCCTCGGCAGGTTCTCGAAATGACGTGCCAGTAGACCCAAACTAAGACAAAAGGAACAGTCCCACAGGCCAAAAGACTGCCAGTGAACTCTAGGTCACTCTACACAATAGTATAATTAAGGTCAGCACAAGTATAAAGCGAACTACACATAAATTTGGTCAGCACAATGAAAAAGCGGTCTACACAGTATAAAGGTCAACACATATACATAAAATCCGGTCTACACAAAAGTAACGCTCCACTCACTGCGCCCCATAAGGTCCACAAGACAAAATCCCGCTGACTCAGTGTTCTTACGTGGAACTTACTCTAAGAACACTGAGTTGGCTGAATTTTGTCTTGTGGACCTTATGGGGCGCAGTGAGTGGAGCGTTACTTTTGTGTAGACCGGATTTTATGTATATGTGTTGATCTTTATACTATGTAGACCGCTTTTTCATTGTGCTGACCAAATTTATGTGTAGTTCGCTTTATACTTGTATTGACCTTAATTATACTATTGTGTAGACCTAGAGTTCACTGGCAGTCTTTTGGCCTCACTTCCAGTCCTGTGGGACTGGTCCTTTTGTCTTAGTTTGTGGCTAACTTAGCATACACACCCCCTTTCAGGTGTTTGGGTGCCAGTAGACCCCCCCCCCCCAGGAGAGGGGGAGAAGAGGAAAATTGCTGGGAAAGCCTGCTGAGGCTTGTAATGGAGGCCTGGTAAGTTTTTATTACTTTTCTAAGGAGTCTGGGGCTTGGGGGGAGGGGGGGGAGGGCCTCCAGACGTTCTCTCGGGCTAGTCCCAAGGGAACATCTGGACATCCACCCTAGAAAGAGCACGCTTTCTGGGGTGGATGTGGACAGGCCCCCAGGAAAATCCACTTTTTTAAACATGGATTCTCCTGGGATAAAAGCTTGTCTGGATCCGGCCTTGGTTAAAAAAAAAAGGCTGAAAATCCTGTGTTATGCCTTTAACTACAGTTAGTGGATGTCAGGTTTCTAATAAAAAAAAGCCTGTGATGCAACTGTGTTACCATATGGGAGACAAAACAAAACAAATAAACACTTCCAAAGATAAATATTAGATCATGGTCAGGATACTATGGAAATATATTCCCCGGAATTGATGCTCTTGTCATCCAATCTAGTAAGATTTACCAAAAGCAATCAGAATGCATGTTAGAGCAGAATAAACATTTTGAACAATGAACTGCTGTCTCAGGAATTAGAGTTTGAATACAGAGACTGTGTGCTGATGATATAGTTGAAGAGAGCCTTGTGATTTGCTCAAAAACAACTAGTTGCAGGTTAGGCTAGTCAATCTACCTCTGTGGAAAGAATCCCTTAATCAAGGGGGTGCTACTGAAAAAACTCTTTCTTGTGTGTTTGCAGATTCCTGGCCTATGTAATGCAGATTAAGAATTCTGAAGATGATCGCTCTAGAAGAAGGAGGCCGTCCTTAAGATATCCTGGCACAAAGATATTGGGACTTGAATAGGTATGAAAGAGCATCTTGAACCACAAATTAACAGGAAGCTGCTGCAGGAAGAACAGGGTGTAAATGATGTGATCTGAATAATGAGTAACTGTAAGCATTGTGAACTTATCATGGTTTCTAGATATTCTTCAGGGTCAATCCTAGACACTAGGAGCTGTCCTTGAAGTGATGGGATGACCACAGGCAATTGATAAGAGTAATCTAATCTAGAGGTGACTAAGAGTCCCATCACATTGCACAATGATAGCACTATATTCCATGACAACATCATATGGAATCCTGGGAGTTGAGGTTTGATGAGACTGACACTAGAGCTCTGGTAGGGAATTATACTGGAAGTCACACATATGGAATGCCCATGATGTTGCTTTTCCTTCAAAATAAAAATGGCAAGCTTAAACTGCTTTACAAAGAGCAGATGTAATATAAAAAAGAGTTTGGCCCTTTAACTTTTTTCTACAAGAAGTACAGGGATGAAGGAGGGTGTTGCTTATTTCTGGACATGTTGTATATATAGACATAGATATCCATGATACTTCTATAATCTGGCCTCACTCAGCTCTCCCAGTTTTCCAGAGAGGTGTTTTCCAGGGGAAGGACTGACATTTTTGACAATCTGTTTAGCACACTGTTTCTGTGGCAATAAGTACCATATCATAACGACTAATTTAGAACTTGGGTTCCTGGCTGGTAAATTTTGGTTGAACTGATACAGGAGTACTAGATAGATTAACCCTCTAAGCCAGCATTTCTCAACCTGGGGGTCAGGACCCCTGAGGGGTGTCACGGGGGGGCATCAGAGGGGTCACCAAAGACTATCAGAAAACACAGCGTTTTCTGTTGGTCATGAGGGTTTTGTGTGGGAAGTTTGGGCCAATTCTATCATTGCTGGGGTTCAGGATGCTCTTTCG
Organism: Anolis apletophallus; assembly: GCA_030556195.1. Taxonomy (NCBI): domain Eukaryota; kingdom Metazoa; phylum Chordata; class Lepidosauria; order Squamata; family Anolidae; genus Anolis; species Anolis apletophallus. The sequence continues at coordinate 87,161,790 of JARBWK010000009.1, forward strand.
TTGTAGGTGAACTATAAATCCCAGCAACTACAGCTCTAAAATGTCAAGGTCTACTTTTCCCAAACTCCACCAATGTGCATATGGAGTATCTGTGCCATGTTTGGTCCAGATCCATTATTGTTTGAGTCCATAGTGTTCTCTGGATATAGGTGAACTACAACTCCAAAACTCAAGATCAATACCCAACCAAACCCTTCCAGTATTTGGAAGTTCTGTGTACCAAGTTTGGTTAAATTCCACCATTGCTGGAGTTCAGAATGCTCTTTGATTGTAGGTGAACTATAAATCCCAGCAACTACATTTCCCAAATGACAAAATCAATCCCCTCCTAGCCCCACCAGTATTCAAATTTGAGTGTCATGGGTATTTGTGCCAAATTTGCTCCAGTGAATGAAAACACATCCTGCATATCAGATATTTACATTACAACTCACAACAGTAGCAAAATGACAGTTATTAAGTGGCAACAAAAATAATTTTATGGTTGTGGGTCACCACAACATGAGGAACTCTATTAAGGGATTGCAGCATTAGGAAGGTTGAGGACCACTGCTTTACGCATAACAAACATTAAGTAAAGCAAATTCAAATTTACTTTGACATGCTTCACTGACTACAATATATAAATTAATCTCTAGTAACAACAGTGCAAAAGTTCCCTAAAAATTGTCTATCTCTGTCTCAGTTGTAAAAGAAGAGATGCTGCCTCAAAACTTCATAGCAAAGAAGGCCAGCCAAGTTATTTCGATAGCCAAGGTAAAACCCACAAAATAAACCTATTGCTTTCACTGGCAATATATACACAAAATAAAAAATTAAGTAAAGTTTGTGAGCTCTCTCTGATGTTTCAAACTAGCTGCCTTGTTCCATCTAATAGGAGGGATTTTTATAGTTAAGCTCAGTATAGAGCAGTGGGTGTCCAGGGATCCTGGGTTTTTTTTAATGTACCAGCCTCTCCAAACAATATTGGATATGAATAAAAGGCCACTCCTAATTCAAAAACCAAAACCAAAATCTTTTATTTGTTGCCTAAGCAAGATATATGCAGCAATTTTTGGAGGAAAATTGCACCCCCTAGAGGTATGCATTTTATTTAAAAGAAAAAAGGCTTGAATTTTTATTGATTGATTGGTCAATCTGGAAAACTCTGAGGACAGCAAAATGTGGTTCACAGGTCACATGATTCCCAAATCCCATCACTCATATCAGCAGTAGGTCAGGATCAAAATAAAGTGACTAACTGATTGCTCTTGACATTTAAGAATCCAATAATCTTCTCTATTTGGAAGAAGGGGTAATTAGAATTAGCTTCCAGAAATGCCCCAGTGAGATGTTTTTGAACAGTTTTGCAAAAAATGCTCATGTTTTATACATTGTTATGCATCACTTCCCTAGTTAGTTCTGAATGAGGGATGGTAGCTACTCAAAGTGTTCTGATGCATTGAATTGATTGATATCTGTGCCCTTTCTCATAGAAGCTTTGGGGAGCCAATAGTACCCAGTACATAAAAACACACTATTAAAATCTCAGCTTATGCACATTTAACATCACGTGTGAAACATTACTTACATCCACTGCAGAATCTGTGCTACAGATATTAAAGATGATAAATATTTGATACAATACCATTAAAGCAAAATATTATAATTAAAAACAGGAAGCTATGTGTAAGGAAAGAGAACCAAAGATATGCATTAAATCTGCAAGTGTCAATATATGAAGTAATGCAAATTTTAAAAATATTGCTGTGAACAATTTTGGATTTTGGAGTAATCTGGATATGGAATTCCAGATAAAGACATATTCAACCTGTATCAACTACAGTAATGTCATACTTGTGACTAAGTAGCAACCATGTATATGAAAAAGTTACATAGATACTCATCAGTAACAATTTTGTATTTGTGATAATGACTTAATTCTGATTCTGACTCTATTGCCATAATTGTAACTTTCCCATAAAGCTACATTTGCGAGCATCAGTTGGGGAAGAGGAGGTCTGTTCTACCAGTGACTGAAGCACAGGTGGGCAATGTTACTGTCACGTTTGGGAGAGATTGGACCAAGGGAGGTTACTTTGTTTAGTATATTGCACTATTAGCTGATATAGAGTTCTGGCAATCATGTGATACAAAAGCTTTAAAAATGAACAAGGAACCCAATAAAAATATTAAGTAAGATCTGTTTAAAATGCAGTAAAATATACTTCATGCCTTCTCTAGCTACTCTAGTTAGAAACTGAAGGCCTGTTTAAATGAAAGCAGCAGAGAGGGACCAACCATGAGCTGTCTCATATAAGAAGACATGGGCTTTTAGATAGGGTTTTATATGTCATAACCAATGCTTCAAATTGTATTGGAAAGGGACTGATAGCCATTGAAGATGATCCGAGGTCATTATAAGCTAGCAGGTATTGTGAAAACTAGTAGTGTTGGATGTTGGGACAGAAGTCATGTTTGGTGGAAGATCCAAAAGATGAGGACTACTGAAATAAAGGACTATTTTCTCACAGCCCTTCAAACCAATAATTTTATTTTCTAGAGTAGGACACATGTCACACTATAACTGTTCAGTCAGGTACTTGGCAATAGTAACCATGGGTATTTTTTGTGCAACTATATAATAGAAATGAGAAACAGGGAAAAAAATTCCCCTTCTCTTCCTCCACAGTTTACATTGCTGTTCCAACTGGTTGAGAAAGTGAAGCATGAATCATCATCATCACCATCATAATAACTTTAAGCAGTAGAAAACTGCTTAAAGTGCAAAAGACAAACAGTGAATACCGCAAAAACAAAACAAAACAATGCAGAGCAGAAGATAAGATTGGCAAAAGAAGGCTGTCCATGGACAATTCCTGGGAAAAAATGGAGAACAAAATCGACAAGAGAAAAACATGGATGTGGCTCACAAATGGAACTTTGAAAAAGGAGACGGAGGGCCAAATTCTTGCAGCTCAAAAACAAGTTATGAGAACCAATGCCATAAAAGCCAGAACTGAAAAGTTGACGACAGATTCCAAGTGTAGACTCTGCAAGGAAGCAGACGAACGATGGATCACTTACTCAGCTGCTGCAAGAAGATTGCGCAAACGGACTACAAGTAGAGGCACAACACAGTTACTCAGATGATCCATTGGAACTTGTGCCATAAACACCATCTGCCTGCGACAAAGAACTGGTGGGATCACAAGCCTGAAAAAGTTATGGAAAATAAACACGTCAAACTACTCTGGGACTTTCAAATTCAGACTGACTGAGCTTTGGAGCACTATACTCCTGACCTCACCATTGTGGAAAAAACAAACAAGTATGGATCATCAATGTTGCAATCCCAGATGACAGCAGGATTGATAAGAAGCAACTGGAAAAGCTTACATGATATGAGGATTTAAAGATCGAATTGCAAAGACTCTGGCACAAACCAGTCAAGGTGGTCCCAGTGGTGATTGGCGCACTGGCTGCAGTGCCTAAAGACCTAGGCCTGCACTTAAAAATAATCGGCACTGGCAAAATTACCATCTGTCATCTGCAAAAGGCCACCCTACTCAGATCTGCACACATTATTCACCAATACCTCACACAGTCCTAGACACTTGAGAAGTGTCCAACATGTGATCAAATATGAAAGCCAGCATAGTGATCTTGTTTGCTGTGTAATAATCTTATTATGTATCAAATAATAATAACATTATTTATACCCTGCCACCATCTTCCACAGGGACTCAGGGTGGCTTGCAAAATAGCACGCAAAGATGCCATAGATAAAATACATAAAAATAAAATATATCAACAATTACAATAATACATTACATAAACCAGGTATATAAATTGGATAAAACAACTTCTATTAAAATAGAATTTGTTAAAAGATCCATGTAATCAATGGGATGAAATCAGGGAAGGCTTGAAATGGGATTAAAGGAAACAAACATTTGTGGGTCTATGAACATTGTTCATCTGGGACTAGCTCAGAAATTAACTTATTGCATAACATTGTTCATAATACTTCTTGCTGATTGTAATGTGCTACAATGCAACCAAAACAGAACACACACTGCACAGCACGATACAGCCTTGGGTTAGTTGTTCTCTACTTTTATAAGAATTTAATATAATCATTTATGTTCTGTGACTGAACATATTTTAATGATGCAAAAGAAGTTATAAATGATTGGTCTGTCTCTGTGTTATGAAGAAACTGGTAATGTTCTGATACAGACCCTGCAATCAATCTCAACCATGGCTTTTCACATAAAATAATCCCAGAGGTTTGTTTGTCTTTAATGAGTTCAGCTTGATTTACATTATTGTGGCTGTAAAAGAAACAACTCAAACCCTGTTTCAGGTCATTCTCAACTCAGTGTTTATGCATAAGCATTGTTGTTGGTTTTTGTGTGTATTTTTCTGTTAAAAAATAAAAATAGTGTTAAAATGTAATTCTATAGTATGGTGTGGCATTTTTGATTTTCAAAACTATAGTAGTTTTCCAAGTACCTCTCAGATACAAATCCCAGGATTCTCTAGGATGGAGCTATGAAATTAGAAGCGATATAAAACTGATATGGTTGTCTTTATTCTCTGATCAAAAGGCCATGTCTAGAGATAGATTTCCCATTGAGTTTCATTCCCAATTTCGTCATGTTTGGAGAGGTTACTAAACTCACTTTTCAGCCTCGGATTTATCTATAGTATTCTATCTTGCTGGGGGGAAAACCTCAGGATTCTGTTCTGACAATGTGTTAAGTGGCTAGTTACAATTTGGGATGGCACAATAACCTATGATTAGCCCCATCCCTTTCGGCAAGTATGCCATCGTCCAGCTGCAAACTCCCTCACTTTGCCCATTAGAGCCATCAAAAGTGGAAACTTCGAAGAAGCCACTTTAAACAGGATGTGCCTATAGAGTCTGCTGGACATTCATAAATGTAGCCACAGGAATCAAAATACAAGAGCTTTATTTAGAGCTTTAAAAAGGTTTGTGCCACCAGAGATTGTCCATAAAAAGTGAATAGAAAGATTTAGGCCAATCATTCCTCATTTTCAGTACTTCAGTCCCCTTTAGCTCAAATTGCAAGTGACAGCAGGAAACCCTCTTACCCATTAAGCTTCAATTAGCTTGGATTGTCAGCAATGGCAGACCTATTACATTGAAATGGTTGTCCTTTTCTAAGACAAGCTATTGACTGATCATTATGGCCCTTGTCAAAGGTCTTGTAGCTGCCTCCACCTTGTTTTCTCGACAGGATGAGAGAACTGGAAATGGCAAACTGTTTGGCTTCTTTATTCTATTTTGCAAGCATGTTGGGAGAACCTACTCAGAATTTTTAAAATGATACCATCTTGTGAGGAAACAACACCATGCTGAAAATGTCTTGAGAAAGGTATATGTGTGTGTGTCAAGTTGAAAGCTGGGCAATGGAGGTGAGGGGATTGCTCCTAAATAAGAATATATGAAAACACAACGAACAGGGCACAATACTATCAAGTATCAATAGTGTTCAGTGCTGTGTCTATATTCTAATTATTATGATACTGTGTGAATATTAAACTCATTATCTATGGAAACTCTAAATCACCGTCATTATATCCCATAATAGCATACACATGAGAATAACATATATATGAGACAGGCACAAAGGAGCATCGATTCAAACCACGGAGGCTATACCTCCTGCCGGAAGCCCCGCATCCTGTGTTCTTCTAATGTGCTGGCCCACGTCAATGAGGTGGAAAAGCTGTGGCACCCAATACTTTTGTTGACATTGCCACAGCTTTTCTGCGTCATTGACGTGGACCAGCACATTAGAAGAACACAGGATGCGGGGCTTCCGGCAGGAGGTATAGCCCCCATGGTTTGAACCGATGCTCCTTTGTGCCTGTCTCATATGTATGTTATTCAATCAATCAATAAGTTTATTTGTATGCCGCTCTTCTCACCCCAAAGGGGACTCAGAGCGGCTCACAACACGATACAATACAAAACAGTGTAGATAGTGAAGCGAAGCTTTCAAAACAAATTTTACAGGGCGAAGACAAGCTTCAAATTGTGTACGAATACACTCAACAATATTCCAAAGGCATATTATGCAAAAAATATACATCCATACAAAAACATAAGTGGGCAATTAAACACAGTACATTATACATTATGTTATTCTCATGTGTATGCTATTATGGGATATAATGACGGAGAGTTTCCATGGATAATGAGTTTAATATTTACACAGTATCATAATAATTAGAATATAGACACAGCACTTAACACTATTAATACTTGATAGTATTGTGCCCTGTTCGTTGTGTTTTCGTAGCTTTACAAGCAGCCTTAGAGTTTCTGTTAGTCCTAAATAAGAATCCCCACACATTTCAGTGCTCACATTTCTAGGATTGCATGGAGTAAGACAATGAACATTGTTCCCTCTTAGAACTTTCATATTCCCCGTGTCCTCTTGATAAATGATTTTAGCTCCTCTAAAATTGTGGGTTTGAGTAGCCCAGAGTGTCTAGCTTTCCAGAAGGCCAAATCAGGCACAAATGGGTATAAGGCAAAAGCTGAGATTTATTGTCAATGGCCAAAAAGGATGTCTGTTACTCCTCTTGACTCTACTTCACTTTTATCTCCCTTCTTCTCATAGGGACTAACAACCAAATAATTTGGTCCCCATTTAATACAATGTGAATACCTTTTTTTAAAAGAACACACAACAACAATTAAATAGTACTATGTGGATTAGGTTAAATACAATTAAAATATAATACATACATTTAAAATGCACTTTAAAACACCCCAAGCCTTCCCCACCACATCTTCTCCCCAGAACCATGCCCTTTATCCTTTTCCAAATGCCTTCTGGCAGAGAAATAACAACAACAACAACAACAAATTATAATACTTTATTGTAGGTGGCCATATCTCACTAGGGGGATAAGCAGATTTTACCTGCTTGTGGAAGGCAAGCAGCGTTGAGGCCATCATGAGGCCTTGGGAGGGAGTGGCAGCCTAGGAATAGCCACCAAAAAGGCCCTACAAACCTGTCTTCAATGTGAAAGCAGAACACCCACTTCTTAGGATGAATGTATTTATATCTTACTAATATCTAGTTTTCCAATAAAGGTTGCAATAGGATACAGACAAATGTAAAAACCATGCAAGAATCTAATGAAATATATAAAACATCCAACTTCCCTTCTGTTTCCATTTCTTTTAAATGTATTTTTCTGCATATATAAAAACTCTGAATAAATTAACACATCAATAGAATTCTAAGAGAAAAACAAATAAATCTAGCTTCACTCAATTAAAGTGCAGATAGTTGGGTTAAAAGGCTTGTAATCTATTCCTGAAATTGACAAGAATGAAGGCAAATGCTATGATGTATTTGGATAGTACGAGGCATAGGGCCTTTTCTATCTCTGCCTCAGCACTTTGGAACTCATTGCCTCCAGATATGAGAGCTAGGCATGACCTGCACCCTTTCACCCAGGCTCTCAAGACCTGGCTTTTCAGTAGAGCATTTGATATGTAAATTTTAACCTCTATTTTCACGATCAGTGTATATTTTATTTTGTATTACTTTTTCTGTGTAAATCGCCTGGAGCATCTTGATGGAGGGTGATTAATAAGAAATAAAGTGATGATGATGATAAGAATTCAGAGAACTGGGACTCAAAAAGCTCTAGTTGTGGGTGTATACTACAGACCTTCAAGCCATGATGAAGAACTTGATGAGTCTTCTGTCTTGTTAAATATTTTTTATTGAGGTTTTCACAGGTATTGGAGGGGGGGGGGGTAAAGTTGTGGGGGGGAAGGAGGGAGGGGATGGGGAGAGAGAAGAACAGGTATCTGGGAAGGATGGCTGGGGGGGGGGGGGGTGTCAGGATGGAGCCAGGACCTGGGTAGGTTCGGGAGGGGGAGGGTGAGTGTTGTGGGGATCCAACCGGGCGAGGTGTGAGGGGGAGGTTGAAAGCAGTCTCTAGGGGAGCCCAAAGTCCTTTCTCTTCTGGTGTTGGTCGGGTGTAGTTGGATGGGTGCTCTCCTTTCTCCGTTGTAGTTTCTTCCCGGACCTATGTTGAGCCCCTCTCAGTTTTACATTGTTGAATGGATCAGTTTGCCCGTCAGGCGCCTTCTTGCAGGACAGTCAGTCTGCTGTCTTCCTCTCTTAATTTTTAGGATCTTTCAATTTTTTGGTAAGAGTGTCCATTTCTGTTGTCCGTTCCTTGTCTTATAGTATGGTCGTATCCGTCCCTTTCATCTGCCATGGCCTCCTTCCTAGCCGTACTCTTTGGGAGATTTTAGACCTTCTTCATCCGCCTCTGGATCGTCACAACTTGGGGGACCATATTTTGTGAACATTCCTGGAAAGTAAGAATGGTTTTTCTTTGAGGTGTTCATTCTTTTTTGTTGCGTTGTTCTCCTCCGACTTCTCTCTCTATTGAGTTGCCCCCCACTCCTTTTGGCTTTATTCTTATTTGTACCCCGAGTGGGTCTTTTGGACAATGAATCAACCTCCTGATTCTTTTCCTCTTTTTCTTTTTGGGGAGTAGAGGCTTCGGGATTCTTATTAGTCATTTGAGTGACTCCCAGTGTGACTTCCACCCTTTCTTTGCAATAAAGTTCTCTTTCTCCTGATGCTTTCTGCCATTTAGTGACCCCCTCTACTCTCTTCTCTAGATCTTCATGTACTGCTGCATTTTTTTCCTTGACCTCAGGGGTTTCTTTTCCATCCTCATAGGTGATTGTTGGCTTCAGCCTTGTGGGGGTTGCTTCTTTGGATGAATCTAGCCTTGCGTATTGCGGCTGTTGCTGCATGAGTTCAAATTGCTTTTCTTGTCGGGTCATCATTAGATCGATCTTCTGTAGACACCCATCCTGTGCTTCTCCTAATTTTCGTAGTTCATTAATGATGTCCTTTAGGGTTATTGTTTCCTCCTCTGACCACCTTCCTTGCATTCTCTCTTGATCTTTTACTTCTGTGTTTGATTCGTTTAATGTTGGCATACTCTATTGTCAGTTATTCCATTCGCTGGGAGGATTTGTTCTGCTCTTTGGCAGCAAGGATCCCTTGTTGCATATAAGGGAGGCCTTGGAAATTCCTACTTCTCTGATCCCTCTATCACAAGTGCGCCTTTTCCCTCCCACAAGATGGAGCTCCCGCCAAAAGCTCTTCTTCTTCCCTGTTCTAGGATCTATGGCAGCTTCTCCGCCATTTTGGGTCCTCTGGGGTCCTTTAATCTCTCCCGAATTGGCTTTGCCTGAGGAATTTGGCTGCCCCCCGGTGAGGTCTTCCTGTGGGGGGGGGGGTTGTCCCTCTCTGACTTCCCCCACACTCACATTTGTTTGTGCCCGTCTCTTCCTCTTTTGACCCCGATCTTGGTGGGGTGGGCTGGGCTGGGCTGGCAGTTACTGCGGGCCGTCCCCCGCTTCCCGTCCCTCGACCCGCTCGCCGCCACAGCTGAAGGCCGGACTCGCTCGATCTCCCCCTCTTGAGGAGAGGGCGATCCCGGGAGTCGGCGGCACCTTCCCTACGGCTTTGCGATCCCTTTAGACCTGGCTTCATCTCTGGGAGGGGGCGCAAATCGCCCTCCGGTCAAGGAGACAGTTGACACTCTGAGGAGCCTCAGAGTGTCCATCCTGCCACCATCTTTGCCCGCCAGGAGTCCTCCGATGAGTCTTCTGTCAACAGTTGACCAAACAGGTGCAAAGAAGAGATATTGTAGTCATGGTCAATTTCCAACATTTGCTGGAAAACAAACTCGGCCAAGGGTATAAAGTCCAACAAATTCCTTGCTTGCCTTGCAGACAATTTTATGGTCCAGAAGGTAGAAGAGGCAACAAGGGGATCTGCTACTTTTGATCTTGTCCTAAAAATGCGGAGGACCTGATCAATACAGTTGAAGGGGTTGGATCCTTAGGGGCAAGTGATCATGTACTCCTGCAGTTTGTGATACAAAGAAAGGCTGAAACAATGACAAGTCAAACCCACATTCTGGACTTTAGGAGAGCTGACTACCAAAAAATGAAGGAAATGCTGAGCGGCATTCTGTGGACACTGATACTAAAAGAGAAGGGAGTTATGGGAATTTTTCAAGAGTGAAATACTCAAGGCGCAATTGCAAACAGTGCCAACAAAGAGAAGAAAAAAAACCAAGACAAGTGCAAAGAAGCCAGAATGGATGTCCAAAGAACTTCTAACTGGGTGGAAACTCAAAAGAGACATGCATATGAAGAGTAAAAGGGGAGTATATATATATATATATATATATATATATATATATATATATATATATATATATATGTATATATATATATATATCTGTGTGTGTGTGTGTTTAAACCTTTGCATTGCTCTTTTTAAACTGTTTAATGTGGATAGATTTTAGCTGCCTTGAATCCCCATGGGGAGAAAGGCAGGATATAAATAAATATAATAATAGGTCATTAATAGTTGATTAATAATTCACTGAAAAGAACTATGTTATCTAAAGGTTTCTAAAACTGGATTTCTCTTACTTTTAGGTGTCCCGGGACCCATCTACACCACCATATAATGCATTGTTAGTTAGCTGAAACTGCTTCAAAGCATCTCTTTTGTAGATGTCTATATAATCTCGGGAATCATTTTGCATAATCTTTCGAATGTTTGGATGTTATTTTTATTCATGTTGTATCATGTTCTCTAGGTGTTGGGCAGAAGTGAAGTCCTCTGAATAACAGCTTAATTTAATTTGAGACATCTCTCCTTCAGTAAGGTCTATTGCTGTTCATGTTCATAGTTATTTCCTATGGTAGTTGAACTTGGATATAATATTTGCCAGTAACATTCTGATCATTTTCTTCTGTTTACATTTATTGTTCAACTCATTATTAAGGGGAGAAGAAAATATTTTGCTTGTACTGTAATTAGTTGCCCCTTGGGATGGAGATGAATGGCAGATGGGGAAGAAGGTGTGTGTGTGTGTGTGTGTGTGTGTGTGTGTGAGAGAGAGAGAGAGAGAGAGAGAATATTGCACAGTTTTACAGCTCTGTCCAATGGATCACATTCTCCATTCACTAGGGATTGGAAAGAATTCTATATTCATCATATGGTATGTGTAATATGTGGTTTGGTGAGGATAATTGGGTGGATAAAATGTTTTGTTTAAGGGACAGCATGCTGCTCAGCCCTAAATATAGCTGCATGCTTGTAATTCCAATAGATAAGACAAGAATGTATAAGAATCTAATTTTGGAATGTGCCCTATAGTTTGCACTATTTTCTGATGTTTGAAAATATGCCCATATATTTAGTACCAGTTGAATGATTAAGAATGGCAATGGTAGGTAAGTGAAAATAGTAGATGACCTGTTTCCCTCTTTACTAGTCTATAATTACCTGGCATGAGAGAACACTTGTCAGAGTAGTTTAAGCCTTCGGTGGAGATCAGCCTTCCCTGACCTGGAAACCTCTAGACATAGTGGATTGTAACTCCCTAGCTAGGAGATACTGTGAACTGGAATCCAACACATCTGGAAGATAGCAGATTGTGGAAAGTGGCCGTAAATAGTAGTGTATTAAATTCTATGTGAAGTTTTTGAAAAGGAAAGGAGTGCTATAGGGCCCAATGAAGTATCTGCCAATTCAAAGCAGTGATTGCAATGGCCACTCACTAGTGAGTCTATTTCTATTTGTATGCATGAAATCTTCCATCAAAAATGTCTAAAGGATTTACTGATTGAGTTGATGACATTCCCAAATGTTTTGATGTATGGCCAAGAGATCACTTTTTTCATATGCTTTTGCAAAGATGTTTAAAATGGTTCTGAATGAGCACAAACTGCATTAGCATCAGCATATTAGAGTTCTCTGACAGTAGTTATCATGACCTTACTTTTTGCTTTAACCTGCTGAGGTTAAAGAGCTTGTCACCAATCTGATATGCAAGTTTCTCTTACGTGTGGAAAGCTTCCTGTCAACAAGGTGTTGACAGGAAGGCCAGAATTAGTCCAGTCTCTACCTGATTTCGATGGGGAAACCTTGGTTCCGCCGGCCACTGTAAAAAGCCTAGGAGTCGTGTTAGATTATTCGTTGACGATGGAGGCCCAGATCACTGCCATAAGCAAGCAGGCCTGTTTTCATCTTCGCCAGGCTAGGAAATTGGCATCCTACCTTCTGGCAGAAGCATTGGCAATGGTAATCCATGCAACAGTCACCACTAGGCTGGACTACTGCAACGCTTTATATGCCAGCCTCCCAAAGTCAACCACTAAGAAGATCCGGATGATCCAAAATGCAGCGGCCAGGCTTCTATCAGGTTCATCTATGGGGTCCCATATTACACCGATCCTGAAACAGCTGCATTGGTTACTAATAGAACAGCAGATCTCTTATAAGATTCTGATCCTGGCATTTAGACCTCAAAATGGCCAAGGACCTTCGTATCTTGGGGACCGCCTCATTCTGTTTTTCCATCAGTGGTTACCTCGTTCCGCCCAGGAAAATTTTCTATACACACCGGGCCCTAAGGAGGTACGCCTGGAAATTACAAGGCGTAGAGCCTTTTCGACCTATGCTCCAACTCTATGGAACTCTTTGCTGTCGTATGTTAGAGTAATGTCGGAGTTGCGACCTTTTGCAAAAGTGCTTAAGACCTGGCTTTTTTGGTGTACATTTAAGTAATCAGACAAATGATAAAATAGTTACTGCTGTTTTAACGTTCTATGTTTTAATGTTTTATATTGCGAGATGCTATTTTTAACTGTAAGTTGCTCGGAACACCTGGTAGTAAGCAACTAATCAAGAAATAAAGTGAAGTGAAGTGAAGAATCATAGTGATGAAGACAGAAAAAAGGTTGGGGCAATAATGCATTCCTATTTGATGCCTGATCCCAGTTTAAATTGTCACTCTGGGAATCTTTATGTCCAAAATGACAATTTTTCCATCATGTCATTGTGGAGGAGCTGCAGGATGTTCATAAATTTATCAGGGCATCTGATTTTCAAGTGGATGACCCAGAGAGCATTACAATTCATGGTGTTGGAGGTCTTTGAGGGCAACAAAGTAGTTAACAGGAGAAGTACAAACCTTACTCTCAATTCTGCAGTAGTCCCATTATATAACACACACAAGCCACAAAAAGGCCATATCCTGTTAGTTCTGGATAGAGTGGGTCCATTGATTCAATGTGATCTACTCTTGTGTTGACTCAACATTCAGTAACTGATTGAATAGGTTTACTCTAGTTGGGATTAGCAAACAGGATGCTATCCAAAGCTTGGTGGAAGATTTCATGCAAATAGAGAGGAATGGACATGTACATTTGTGTAGCATAACAGTAATGGCACACATAGGTGTGTATTCATGGATCAAAAGATGGTTACATCATGGTAAAAGACTGAGTTATTCATTTTTGAATTCTGCTTCTTCACTCGTGGCCATTCACAAGAAAGTGAAATGTTCATGAACCATGTAGTTGAAAGTGAAATGTGATTTGGCTCATTGCTATTTGACTTTAATGTATGCCTTTTTTATTTTTTGAATAGTATTATTTTAATTTAGTTTGCTTTTTCAGGAAAAGGCAGCCAGGCATGTGCGTGTGTGCATGCACACGCACGCACACACATTCTCCATTCCTCCTTCCTGCTTCATAGTGGCAAATATATTGCTTTGTCATACAACTGCCTCAGGGGCTAATCCTCCACACTTGCAAAATCTTCTTAGTCTAACCACCCGAGCACTCCCGAAGCCAAGGTTTTAAAACTCTAAAAATAGGAGGCGGATTTACTTGGCTTGCAGACTGCTGAAATACTTGCAAAGTTATTTTTTGGGAGGGAAATTTGCCATTCAATAAAAGATTGTTGATGGAAAAAATTAGCAGGTTAGCTTTTTTAATTACTCATCTTCTGGGCTTTGCAGTTTTCTTATGTAACTGGAATAATCCAAGTAGATTGATTTATGAATCTTTAAATACACACAGAGAGAGACAGAAATTCTACCTCGTCTATTTTACTATGTAGTTTTAGATCACTGACTTCACATTTTGGATAGAGAATCCAGCCATTTGAAAGGATGTCTACAATTAACACATGTTGTTTCATATCTCTTTGTCTTGTTCACTTTGTGTTTGTGTGTTAGTAACTTGTGGGTTGGGCTTGGCAGTTGGAAGGTACACTATCTCTACAGTAGTGTTGCTGGGAATCCCTGCCAAACAACCCGTGATATAAGGGTTTCTCAATTTAATCCTAACAAATGGGTTTCTTTCCTCATAGTTATTTCATAGAGGTCCCCAGCTGGGAAGAAACAAGAAACAACCAATCATAATGGTTTAGTCCTTTTCTTTCTAGAAGGTCTGCCAGCTAAAAAGAAGATGAAGATTGAAGACACTAGACATTAAAAGAATGGGTCATAGTATGTGCTATGTCCAAACATACAACCAAGTATTTGCACTGAAAGGGAATGCAAAGATTTATAAATCTTTGTACTGGCTACCTCCCAAAGCTAGTATCAAATACGAACTTGCACTGGGAATGTGGTGCAGCTGGCTAAGTGTCAGCTGCATAAGACCTCTCTGACCAGTAGGTCATGAGTTCGAGGCCTGCCCGGGTCAAGGTGGGTGCTCGGCCTTTAAGTGTAGTCTGTTGTTGACCTTTGCAACCCACATTAAGTGGGGAGGCAAAAATTTATGAGGCCGTAAAAAAAAAGAATTCTAGTCACGCTGAGGAATGCGGAAGGAACAGCGAGGGATGCTGGAACGCTGAGATGAGGAGTGCGTCAGCTCCCCCTGGTGGCCATATTTGCCTCTGTTTGTTTATATGTTCGTTTATATGTATGTATTATGTAATATGTCAAAATGTATGTACTGTACATAAAAAGGCAGGGATTGTCTGCTTGTATGTGTACCTGTAATCTGTTCTGAGTCCCCTACGGGGTGAGAAGGGCGGAATATAAATAAAGTAAATAAATAAATATTATACTGAGGCACTAAAATGGGAAAAATTAGTTATTTCTGTATCTATTTATTCATGCCTTTGCTGAAATTTACTCCCCACCAAAATGGCTCCAGAGGAGTAATGGCGACATTAGACAACATATAAAGTAATCCGTAAGACATCTAGTCAACAAAATACAGTTGATTTTTTTGCTCCCAAAAAATGGGTGTCATTTATGACTGCATTCTCAGTGTCCATGGAATGTTGCTGGCCTGCTGGCATGATCACTAGCCAATCTGGTGGGGGGGATTCTGGGCATTGTGCTTCAAAAAAATGTTTCCACTCTCTCTGGGTGGGAGGGCACAAAAATATGGTTTTAAGAATATTCAGTTTTTCTCACTTTGCTCTCAGTGAGAACGGTATTAAATATAAATGTAATAATATTTATTTGTACCCCACCACCATCTCCCCAAACGGACTCGGGGTGGCTCACAGAAGCACTCCATGTACCACATGCAGACAATACATAAATATAAATACAATGACGTAAGTACAATAACAGTGCATTAAAAATTCATTAGTTAAATTATATTAAAAATGAAAATTATAAAATTCCTAAAATGCAGTGGGATATGAGATATAAGAGTGGACCTCTTACAACAGAAGATTGTAAGTAACTGGTAGGCATGGTTTTGAACCCAAAAATGGCGATTCTAAAATCAAATGGGGGGGGGGGATTTTTTTTATTAGTAAAAGAAAGACTTACAAAAAATTTTCCAAAAATTTCTAAAATGTAACTTAATTACTAACGAAATTCGTTAGTAGTTCGTATGCCAGCGCATGCGCATTCCAGATGGTTTTGGCCTACAACTCCCAGAAATCCTAACAGCTGGTAAATTGGCTGGGATTTCTGGGAGTTGTAGGCCAAAACTTGAATAAATCACACTGAATTCTAGATGGGACTCTCCAAATAGGAAGGAGGGAGGGAGGGAAGGAGGGACGGAGGGAGCGGGTATTCTATTCTTGGAAGCAGCAAAAGAAAAGGAGGAGCCCCCCTCTCACTTCTCGCTGCCTCTCTCTCACCCGATCCCGAGGGAGCGAGGGCCCAAGTTTGGCTGGTCATATACCTACATTCCATGCACATGCAATAATACAGCAGTAATAACAATGGGTATAAGAAGAGGTAAAATTCAAACCGAAGTATTCTGACTGGTCCCTCCTCATGCGGTGCAAACGGGCTTTTCTCTGTGAGCCGGGAAAAGCCAGCGTTTTCTGCTTGGGTGCACACATACATATTCTTTGGGGGATTTGCTGCAGAATCTTCTCTATGAGCCGGGATTCTGCAGCAAATCCCCCCCCCCAAGAATATGTATGTGTGTGCACCCAAGCAGAAAACGCTGGCTTTTCCTGGGCTAATAGAGAAGAGCCCGTTTGCACCGCATGAGGCAGGGACCAGTCAGAATACTCGGTTTGAATTCTTACCTCTTGTTATTGTTATTACTGCTGTATTATTGCATCTGCATGGAATGTAGGTATGACCAGTTGGATTACTTATAATATTAGGCACTTACAGTAGCATTCATTCTATTATACATTAGGTTGGTTTCTCACCCCAATACTCTTTGATGCTTTAGATCCTGGCAGAGTAACCGGTTCTATCCTTACTCATCCCTAAAGGCTTAGGAAAGAAAAGACAGAGCTTTCCCCTCTCCCTCCTCCCATTCTCCTTGATGAGTTGCGAGACATGGAAGGAGGGAGAAGCAGCCTTTAGAATCATTTAGATGTGGTGCTGCTGCTGTAGCCTGCAGAGACATGGGACAGGGAGAGGGCTAGTAGTGAGGCACCTGCTCAGTGGCATTGAACCAGATTTGATGCAGCTAGACAGTGGAGACTTTCTCCCACTGCCAAGGTAGCTCATGGAGTCTATTTTGGACCACAAAGCAGACTGGAACTAGTGTCCTGTATACCAGTTCTAGCCTGCTTTATTTGACTGTCAATAGAAGCACTCTCAGTTCAGATTCAGGGTCTTAACTGAAACAAATGGGATCCAGGTTGATAGGATGTGAATCAGATCCAGATTTGAATCAGGCTCCATAACGATTCAGGAGCTGGTATGCATATTTATATAAGAACATATTTTATGTTTTTGTGATGTTGTTAGTTTTACCAGCCCTTGCTAGTCTAGCTGATGGTGAGAAATGCTGGAGTTGTAATCTAATAACACCTAGAAAGTCACATTTGCCTGTCCATGATTTAGCATCTCCAGAAGTGTGTGTAGCATCTTTTCACAGAGTCTTTTTTTTAAAAAAAAATCATGCATGAATTCCTTCACAGTTAAATCTTATATCAGACTTTCCCCTTTGGATACCCACAGTACATTGCATGCAGGGTAGCAGAATGTCAAGTTGCTTTTGGCAGCATAAAGGGAAGGTTTAGAGGCAGTCACTAGGAAATAAATATTCTCCAGTGAGAGCGGTAGTGCCAGAATGACTGCATGGTCACATCACCTCCTGCAGTGTGGTGGTATTACCATCTGGCCAACAGTATATTATAAAATCTCTATAGCCCTGTTTGCCACTTGGTTTTCTTACAGCTGCCTAGGAGTGTCTATCTAGAAATACATAGGAAGAAATTAAGTGATCGCCTGAGGAAAGGGACACTGTAGAAACAGCTGCTGAGTTAGTGCTACATTACTGGTTCATAAAACTTGTAGGTTATTAATTTCAACAGGATTTAGGCATGATTACTTTAGGCCTATATATTGTTATGATGTGTTGCTTCATAGACTACATCTAAGTGGGGCTGGGGAACAAACTGAAATTGGATCTACTGCTGATATTTGAAAGGACAAAAAGAAGTTGTTCCTCTATATTGTGTATATAAGTAATAAACCTGTCATATGACATCATATTTGAAGTTTCAACAACAATAACATAATACCTTGTGTATGATATTTGAAATGAAGCAGCACAGAATATCAGACCTACTGAAATTTGATATTTGAGAGAAATAGTTGGAGGCAGACGCATCTCACAGACCTAGTTTTCTGGAAGAAAGCCATGCCCTCTAAAGCAGTCATTGTCAACCGGTGTGACTCGGCACACCAGTGTGCCGTGGGGGATCATCAGGTGTGCCGTTGGAAAGCCTCTTCCCCCTCCTCTCTTCCCCCCTCCTCCTCAGGGTGCCACGAGGCCAAGGGCACATATGCCGCGGCCGCCAGGATCATGCCCAGTGGCCAACCAAGGAGAAGGGAGGGAGGAGAAGAGGAGGAGGCCAGGGAGGAGGCCATGCCTCTTTTCCCCGAGCATGCCTCCCCCACCAGCAAGCACGCGCGTAGTTCCCTTCCTCCTCCAATCAGGAGCGCTCGTGATTGGAGGAGGAAGGCAGCGGCGTGTGCGTGTCCCCCCTCCTTGCGCCAGGCCTGGAGGCGCGAAAAGTCTCCCCTGAGCTTCCTTTCCCCTTCTCCAGCTGGCGAGAACAAGAGAAGCAAGGAGCAGGGCCGCAGCAAGAAGAGAGTGGGGGAGGGGCGTGGCCAGAGGCAGCTCCAACTGCGGCTGCTGTACCAGCATGGACACGCTTTTCTCCCTCCCTATCCATCCCCCCCCCCTCTCTCTTTGCTTCATCCCTTTCTCCCTTCCCTCTTCCCTTCCTTCCCTACTTCCCATCTTTCTTCCCTCCCCCCTCCTTCTCTTCTTCCTTCCTCTCTCCCTCCCTCCATTGCTTCCTAATCTCCTTTCTCCCCTCCTTCCTGCCTGCCTTGCCTTTCCTTCCGTTCTTCTTCCTTCCCCCTCCCTCCCCCTCCCTCCCCCTTCTTCCTCCCCCTCCCTCTTTCCTTCCTTCCTTCCATCCATCCCTCCCTTCTTCATCTCCTCCTTACTTCCCTGTCCTTTCTGGCAGCATCGCACGAACGGAGCAGGGCTAGCTTCCCTCCCTCCCTCTTCATCATTGCTGGTTTTTATTTGCTGTTGCTTGTGGGGTTTCTGTGTGGTAAGTTTGCCCCAATTCTGTTGTTGGTGGGATTCAGAATGCTCTTTGATTGTAGGTGAACTATAAATCCTAGCAACTACAACTCCCAAACGTCAAGGTCTATTTCCCCCAAACTCCATCTGTGTTCATATTTGGGCATACTGAGTATTCATGCCAACTTTGATCCAGATCCATCATTGTTAGAATCCACAGTGCTGTCTGGATGTAGGTGAACTACAATTCCCAATTCAATGAACTGGATTTTATGATAATCCACTTCAGCTGTGTGTGGACACAGGGCCCTTCCACACAGCCATATAACCCAGAATATCAAGGCAGGTCATCCACATCTGCTTTGAACTGGATTATCTCAATCCACACTGCCAGATAATCCACTTCAAAATCCCATGTTTTCCGCTTTAAAATTTCCCCCTCTAGAGCAGTGGTTCCCAACCTTTTTTTGGCCACGCCACACCTAAGCATCTCCAAAATCCTGACACCCCACCCCATGACATATAATTATTATTTTTCAAAAAGTAAAGTTGCATTGTTTTTAGCTGATATTTTAATTGTAAGCGTTTTCTTTTGTTTTAATTGTCTTTGGGCATGTCCCTTGTAAGCCACCCCAAGTCCTAATGGGGAGATGGTTGCGAGGTATAAAAATAAAGTTGTTGTTGTTGTTATTATTATTATTGTGAGTATTATTACAACATTATTTAAAAGAATAAATTCAGAGGCTTATTATACTCACATTTAGTTGAATTCAGTCTTAAAATATATTATATGGCTCACTGATATAAATTTCCAAATATTTTGCTTTTATGACTCTCTGAGTCAAAAGGTTCCTGACACTTGGTATAGTGTTATTGCATTATCCTTTCAACCTTTCTTATTGTCCTCTGTTGTTTGTTGTGAACCTTCCTGGTAAAGAAATATGTAATTTCTTTATGCTTGTGGATAAATAGTATTTCTTGTTGTTTCCTTGCAAGTGTACTTGTGGAGATTGTCTGGTTTGCTGGAACATGCAATGCTCCAATTCCATCATTGGTGGGATTCGGAATGCTCTTTGATTGTAGGTGAACCAGAAATCCCAGAAACTGCAACTCCCAAAAGTCAAGGTCTATTTTCCCCAAACTCCATCTGTGTTCATATTTGGGCATATGGAATATTCATGCCAAGTTTGGTCCAAATCCATTATTGTTTGAGTCCACAGTGCTCTCTGGATATAGGTGAACTACAAATCCCAAACTGAAAGTCAATGTCCACCAAACCCTTCTAGTGTTTTTGTTGGTCATGGAAGTCCTGTGTGCCATGTTTGGTTTAGTTCCATCATCGGTGGAGGACAGAATGCTCTTTGCGAGTGAACTACAACTCCCAAATGACAAAATCAATTTTTTGACTGATGGTCCCTCCTTGGGTTAGTATTAGTATGTTTTGTGGCCAAATTTGGCAGCAATTTGTCCAGTGGTTTTTGAGTCATGTTGTTCAGCAGTGGAACTCTCTGCCGCAGAATGTGTTTCCGTCTGGCTGCTCTCTTTCCAGCCGGCTTCCCTGAGGACCAGGTACGTTTTCCATGAGGAAAGGGTGACTGCAATAAAAACTAAACACAGAGTAAGTCTGACAGCTGTTGAGCAAGACCTCCGTGTGTGTCTTTCTACCATTCCTGCCAAGATATCCATGTTGTGTTCATCGAAACAGGCCCAGGTTTCACACTGAGTGTATAAATACTGTGTTAGTGGGTCATTTTGTGTCATTTTGGTTGGTGGTGTGCCCCAGGATTTTTTAAATGTGAAAAGTGTGCCTCGGCTCAAAAAAGGTTGAGAAACACTGCTCTAAAGCATGCCAACAATGCTTCCATTAAAGTGATTGCTAAACTCTCTACATACCACAAATTGAAAGACAATGTGGCTTTTATCACTTCATCTTCCCAATAGTTTTTTTTAATTCACAGGATGTTTCATCCGAATTGTTCTAAAGATGATGTAATTTTTTTCCAGCCATTGCTACTTCCGATTGGTCAAAGAGCAAAGATGTTGCATGGGTCTTTGGATCACAATATGTTAAAAATTGGTCCCAATCTGTCACCAAAGTTCTTTGAGCTACAATTAATACTTTACACTCAGTCTTCCCAATCTGTGTTTGTGTGCATGGAATCCCTTCCAGGGCGTGGGCCATAATCCGCAGAATTATCTAGCTCAGTGTTTCTCAACCTTCGTAATGGACAACTCTTTAAAACAGTTTCTCATGCTGTGCTGACCACCAACCATAAAATTATTTTCATTGCCACTTCATAACTGTCATTTTGCTACTGTTATGAATTGCAATGTAAATATCTGATATGCAGGATGCATTTTCATTCACTGGACCAAATTTGGCACAAATACCCAATATGCCCAAATTTGAATACTGGTGAGGTTGGGGGGGGGGTGATTTTGTCATTTGGGAGTTGTAGTTGCTGGGATTTATATTTCACCTACAATCAAAGAGCATTCTGAACCCCACCAATGATAGAATTGGGGTAAACTTCCCAGAGAGAACCCCCATACCTCAAAGAGACTCACTGGCCTGAGCCTCCAGCCTCACACGCTCTTCCTTGCCCGAGCATGCACACCACACTGCCATGTGCCAAGCACGCCTCCCCACTTGGAGTCTCAGAAACAGCCCTCCCCTTGGCTGAGAGACTGGTCAATCACAGCAGAGGAGGGCTTTTGGTGGGAGGATTCGCTGTCTTTTTCCAAAAAGGAAGAGAAGGACAGACAGAGAGATCTTCAGCATTCTCTGCCGAAGGGGTTTCTAAGACCATCAACAATATATTTTTTTCTGATGGTCTTTGGCAACCCCTCTTAAACCTCCTTGCAACCCTCACCCGGGGTCCCATCCTCCAGGTTGAGAAACGCTGATCTAGCTTAATGTACTGGATAAGATTTTTGAGGTGATAGTCTAAGAAAGTAAATTTCTCAAGCATCATAACTTAATGATATACTATTTATATAGACAAAGGCTTTCTCTGCATGATAGAGTATGAGCTAGGGAAACTACCTTTTGGCATACCGAGTTGTATAACATAAGAGAAATATCTTAGTTGTAGTGTTGTACACATAACATCTCCAGTTTCATGTATGTTAAGCATTCAAATCCAAGCCTTACAACACAGGCATTTCTTCTATGAAAGCAGAAAGGCATGGCTGACCAAGGCAGGTCACAGAAATAAACCGTGTCCCCTTGTGGCTGAGACCAAAGTAATATAATCCAGAAGGCTTTATAGGTTACATGTGATCACATGAGTGGCTGATCTGTATGGTTCTTCTGCAGTTTCTTCCTTAGCTAGACTGGAAATGTGGTGCAATTTGATTTTCCCCCTTTGATTTTTGGTAAGGCTTAGAAACATTTCTCTTTCGTTTTGGACAACAAATCCCAGATTTCTGAAGCTGGCATCATCAGTGGCCTGCTATGTTTTATTTTTACATGAATGCTAAAGGTCAAAACATTAGCCTATCCAGCTGTCACCATTTTCATTTGCCTGCAGGAATGCCTATATTCCCTTCATAGCTGAACTCATTTAGCATCATCCTTTCTTGTCCTTTGCCTCCTGGTTAAGGTTATCTTTCTCTCTTACCATCCTGTTATTTTTAGCAACCTGGATGAAAGGGGGTAGTGGCCACAGTTTTGTGCAACTCATGTCTTTCTCTTCTGCTGCGCAAGAATCCTGTATGATTCAGCAGTCAGGGAAGAAGACATCCACCCACCCATCTCTCCCCCCCCCCCCCACCCCTTGCAGGACTCCAAAAAGCCTTTATCCTAATTGGGAATGATCTCGCAACCCTTGACCTAATGTGATGTCAAAAGCCACAGGGACTGCAAACACATTTAAATCCTGTATGGGTAGGGTGCCAAAGCATTTGTTCCCCTTTTTTAGATACCCCCCTTTTTAAAATTTGATATTAGCAAGCCCTAGCATGTCACATAGCCTCAACCAGCATTTCTCTGAAGTCAGAATACATTAGTCTAGGTCAATAATATCAGCATTCCCATGGGACAAATTTACTTACATGCCTTTGTCTGGTAATGGTAATGACATTGTCTGCCTCTGGCAAACTGACATCACAGAACTAGCAACCCAGGAAGAGATGGGAGTGAGAAAGGCAGCAAAGATTGCTGAGGGTATTGGCTGATGCTAGTATGTGTGACCAAAGTGTGTGTGTGAGGTCTACACAGGGCATATTTTGGACAAAGCAAAGGCCAGAGGATGCATTCAGTCTTTCCTACCATCCTGAAGTAGCAACTTTGGGTATTTGTGCAAGCTTTAGTATTAGCATGATCACTTAAACAGGCACTACAAGAAATGTAAGTTGTTCACTATTTCAGCTGGCATGTGAGAGTGGATACTTATGGTAGTTTCCTTCCCAATGTTAGGGGGGGGGGGGGGAGAATTTTCTTTCGCAAGATTCTCCCTGCATTCAAACATCCTGAAGTATTCTGGGAGAATTATTCTGAAAAACATGTGGGCTGGCAGCCTGATGAGCAGTTATGTATGCATGGCATCACTGAAAAAGGAGGGATAGTGGCGCTCTGTCTCAGTGACACTTTGCCCATCACATGGGGGAAATGTTGCCAGGGGCGGTCCTACTGGTAGGCAAAGGATGCAGCTGCGTGGGGCGGCATCTGGGTAAAGGGCGCATTCTCTCGCCCACCAGACAGCGTCCGGCCGATGTTCCGCTTTTGGGCCTTGTGCGCCAAAGCCGCGCCATAGCAAACCTCCCTGGGTGCCGAATAGGGAGTGCTTCTGCGCCTTCGCACAGGAGCTTCTGAGCATGTGCGGGGGGGGGCGCCAAAATAATGTTTTGGGGCGGGGCGCCAAAATAATGTTCGCTTATTATTTAAAATTACCTTAGACCGCCCCTGAATGTTGCCTTCTTGGAGAGGGAAGGAAGCCTGAGGTGATGCTGTCATCCCGCTTGGGTGTGTGGCCTCCACCGGAAGTCCCATTATGTCGTGTGTTGGCTGGCATGGGGCTCTGTCCAGAAGCTGGGGTGAAAGTGTTCTAGGATGCTAAATTCCCCCCATCTGGTCAGGTCCTCTGTCACACTGCAGCATAATGATGAGAGCAGTAGGGAATGTCATCCTGCAGCATCCTGAACACCAGCAGAACAGACTTCCATTGTTTGGTGCAGCCAGTGGCTCTTAAAGTACATTTTAGAAGTTAGGTAAGGATACAATTCTTAGTTATTTGCTCCCAAGAGTTATTCTCTGCCCAGAAAAACCATTTTCTGTTGGGAAAAACAGGGTTTTTTTTGCTTTTTTGTTTTTTAAAAAATTAAATGTCATTCCCTGTTGAAAAATTGGCCCACTTTAGGGCATTCAAATACCAGATAAACTTGAGCAAAACTTGCACTGGTCCATAAAATCCACTTTTTAACCTGGTAACAAAATAAACAGGGGATAAACCGCTGAGCTGCGGAACTTGCTGATTGAAAAGTCAGTGGTTTGAATCCAGGAAGCGGGGTGAGTTTCCACTGTTAGCCCCAGCTTCTGCCAATCTAGCAGTTCGAAACATGCAAAAGAGAGTAGATCAATAGGTATCACTCCGGCGGGAAGGTAACGGCACTCCATGCAGTCATGCCAGCCACATGACCTTGGAGGCATCTACGGATAATGCCAGCTCTTTGGCTTAGAAATGGAGATGAGCACTAGCCCCCAGAGTCAGACTCAACTTGTCTTAATGTCAAGGGGAAACCTACAGTCAATGATGAGGTTTTTGGTCTTGGCTAAAAGTATGGCCATAGCTCAGAGGCCAAGCTCTTACTTTGCATGCAAAAGACAAGAGCTTGGGAAAGTGATTTTTGAGTGCTACAGCAGAGTTTGCAAAAGTGATAGCAATATTCAGAATCCTCCACCTGGCATGATAAGTAGTCATGCTGAAAGATGCACATAATTGCAGTCCAACAAGTGAGAAAACCTAAGATTCAGTCCTTTCCTAATTCCATTTTAAAAGACCAAGAAGCAACTCTGGCTAGCAATAGTTCTCCAAAGCTACAGACAGGATACTATCTTAGCTGTACTTGATGACATCTCAGGTCCACTGATAATCCTCTGTCTTAGTATTTGTACATCTCAACCGAGCTTAGCTTCATCAAAGATGATCAGGCATTTCCTGATATATTAAATTGTCTCTAGACCTGCAAATGACACACACACACACACACATGCCCATGTTTAACATGAAAAATGTAGTATTATTCTTAAAGGAGACTACACCAGCACAGCAATAACTTCAGCTTTAAGAATCGTTTACATTTCCCAGAATGTCCCCAGTGTAACATTGCTCTGAGGGCATTATGGGAAATTAAAATGGATGCCAAGAGCTACTTAGGGTTCTTCCATTGTCTTTTGCTGTACATCACAGCTGCTAACGACACATACATAGGACTATGCTGTACAAAGTCCTTCTCTGATGAGAGAACAACCATTCATTGCTGATATACGATATGCATTACTTTGATTCTAAAAGACTGTTTGTGATTCATGAGTTTAGAATAGATTAATCTCTCTGCCTTGTGACAGGGCTGGTTTTGTATGCTGAGTGAGTCAATATTTTCCATTTTGTTGCTCTCCCATTCAGCAGATTGGGCCACGAACACTGCAATCTCCTGACAGATATGGATTCTTTTTCCTTTCCTATTGCAAGTTTCCCTCTAGGCAACGGGCAAATTACTTGTTTGTAGTCCTAGACATCAGCTCATTTTTAAAAAACAATTAACTCTGTGTCTAAATATGATCTATATTATTTTGAAAGGCACATGTCTTTAAGCATCTATTGCAGCCAAGAGAAAAACATCAGTAACAAATGGATGCTATACCCAGGTATTTAGTATCTTCAATTACATGCACAAGTGGTGATATTTATAACCCCCCTTGTTAATCCATTAGGCAATAACAATTCAGTCTGCCACATGTGTGGCAATAGAGCTACTAGGCTTGAGAAACCACAATGGCCCTTGGCGTTTTTTAAACAGTACTGAGTGAACTTCAGCTATTGGCACGATGCCTGAAGAGCTTCTGTCCAATGCTGAGTCAGATGGGACACTAGCATTGCAGCAACAGAGAAAAGCAGAAAAGCATTAGAGAAACAAGGAAGACTTGGGATGAAAAACCCAAGTCCAGGAGATCATTTACAAATGAAACCAATGCTGATTGAGATTGTGTACTTCAATGTGATATCTGTTGGTCAGCATTACCTAGAGAAGATGCACTGAATCCGTTTTTAAATAGTGAATAAACATGCAGGCAAAGTCCAGGAATGCATTAAGTTTCCTCTAGTTAGGATGAGCAATAAGATTTATTCTTTACTTTAAAATGCACCCTCCCACCTCCATGAGTGGAGGAGACAAGAAATAATAATAGCACAATAGCAGTACATTCTTAGATTAGCTAATACAATTTCTTTCTCTAGTTAGTAGCACTTGGCTCAAGTCTTTTATTTGCAGCCTGAACAATTTCCTTTTCTTATAAACTTGACTATACTTGAATACAAGTTCAAATCCCAATCATGCTTATGTGGGAGTAAACCAGCCATTATTCTAAATCAAATGGGCAGTAGGAAATGGTTTTTTATGCAGTTGGTAAAAAAAATATAATTAGCCCTAAAGTAAACCACACATTACACACAACAGGATATAAAAGGGAAAAATGAGTATAGGAAGGATGGAAATCTGTGCCTAGAATTTATTATTTATTTATTTATTATTTGGACTTGTACGCCGCCACTCCCCGAGGGCTCGGAGCGGCTTACAGTCAACTAAAAACACAACATAGGTAAAAGCAAACATATTAAACTAGCTTAAAGAAAGATTTCCAGCCTAGCAATCAAAGGCTAGCCGGAAAAGGTGAGTCTTGTAGGTGTTGCGGAAGGAGAGTAGGTCTTGCATGCCCTGCAGGCCTTGCAGAAGGCCTGCAGTCCTTGCGGAAGGAGAGTAGGTCCTGCATCTTCCATCGCTTGGAAGAGTGTTCCATATTGATGGCGCCACTACAGAAAAGGCTCTGCGCCGGGTCGATGCGAGACGGATTGCTTTGAAGGTCGGTACTTCAAGGAGGTTCATTTGTTCAGAACGAAGTGACCTCTGGGGTTGGTAGGGGAGGAGACATTATGAATAGAGTCATTATTACTAGAGTTAATGTGGGTTAGTAAAGTCAATTAATGTACAGACAGAGAGATAACTGGTTAAAACATGGAAAGCCTTTTACATAAGAATCATAAAACTGGAAAGGGGTCATGGGCCATTGAGTCCAATCCGCTATTCAATGCAGGATCTCCAGTTAAAGCAGTCCCAGAAAATAGTTGTTCAGCCTCTTTCTGAACATGTCCAGAGAAGGAGAGACTACCTCTCTAGGCAATTGGTTCAGTTGCTGAACTGCTGTTATTTGTTAAGAAGTTCCTTCTAATGGTCAATCAAAATCTACTCTCCCTGTAAAGTCAAGCGAGGCAAAGCGAGCAGAGCGAGACTGGGAAGAAGGGAGCCCGAGTGGAGAAGAAAAAGTGTTCGGCAGTGTAGCAACCCAGTTCCCTTTCATGCCTGGGGGGCAGGGGGCAGCACCGGGGGTCCCACTTGCATTAGGGCCAGCTGCAGTTGATGAGGACATGGAGGAAGGGGCTGATGAGTTAGCTGGGCCTTCCTCTCCCACTGAGAGCTTGGCCTGGGATGATGAATGGCCTGACGGCTATGCTAGCTGGGAAGTTCAGGCTGACCCTGAGAGTGATGATTCTGATCATTATGAGAAACCAGGTGGTTACGGGTCGCAGGAAAGGATCAGGGAAACAGTGGAGGATGAGCCCATGGAAGCTGAAATGAAGTTCGGCTCTCATGAAGATAGCGACGCAGGTGCTGGGAGGCAAGGACGGAGCTTTGATAGGAGACGGAGCATTGAGTCCAGCAGGAGGGATTGGCACCGTAGCCTAGAGCGCCAGAGAGGCGCTAGATCCCGTAGCACAGATTGGTGCAGAAGCCTAGAGCGTCGGGGACCTCGCCAAGGGGATTAAGTATAGGATCCGTGGGAAAGGATCCTCAGTAGCCCGGCCACTTCTATTCTAAGAGGAGTGAAGCGAGCGGAGTTCCACGGAGCCAAGTTGCCGGCTCAAGCCTTGCCAAGAAGTTTCTTGGGTTTGTTCATGAACTTTGCCTTGTTCTTTGCCACGGATCAAGTCCTTGATCTGCATAGTTTTGCGGAGCCTTTGCCACGTTTGCCTTTGGATTTTACTTACAGACTCTTTACCTTTTGGATTGAACTTTTTGATACTTTTTATGGACAATTTACCTTTTCATCTGTTTCTTATTATTCAATAAATAGTTAGCTGATTACCGTCTCTGTGTGTGTGATTAAGGGGCTGGGCCAAGACCCTGCATCGTGACAGGCAGGAGGGAGAAGAAAGGGTATTGGAGATTCCAATTTCCCACGGCACACCTGATGATTGCTCACGGAACACTAGTGTGCCACGGCACACTGGTTGGGAAACACTGCAGTAGAGAACAGGCTGTTCCCACTCCTTTGTGACAGCTCCTTTAACATTTCCTTATATGCTTTGATCTCTTTATTTGCCATCTTTTTGTTGCCTTAGCTGAACCCATTCTTACTTGTTTACACCTTTCTTAAAATGAGGTGCCTTGAACTGAATGCAGTACTGATCAGTGCAGAATATAGGGGGATTATTACTTCCCTCAAGTTGGAAACAATCCGTTTATTAATGAAAGCAGCCTGCAGTTAGCAGGAGGGAGAGGATAGGTAGGATTGGGATCTTGCCCTTTCCAAAAGGTTCAGAGAAAAAGGAATTGTTGCAGCCTTTTATTTATTATTTATTTATTTACTGCACTTATATCCCACCCTTCTCAACCCTGAAAGCAACAATTCGATGCTGTGTGTGCACATATAATTGATAAATAATCAAACACATTAAAACATTTAAACCAACCAGTTAAAACATCACAATAAAGCAACAATTTTCTCACTTTTCTCACTTGTTAATGATGAAGAAGAACATACATTTGCCATCTTGACCACAGTTTGATGTCGCTTGGCCTTTTATGTCCTAGTTTTCAACTGTACTAACTAACTAACTAACTAACTAATTTTATTATTTATGAGTCGCCCTCCACAAATGTGCTCCAGGCGACTTACACAGCTAGGCATCTACAATACTAAAATATTAAAATTTTAAAATATTAAAATGTTAAAATATGGGAAATAGACAGGTTCCAGGTCACTGATTGTCACTTATGCATATGCTCTTCTAAATAGCCATGTCTGAAGTGCTGCCAGAAATGAAGGCAGGTCGAAGATGGCTCTTTGGTATGGCGGCAGAGAGTGAAATGTTGGAGGATATCTTCTGGTCTAGAAACTCCAGGAGTGTGGTGGGTAAACTATGAATCTTCCTTTGAGGGCAAGATTTTCAGTGGGTCATGCTGACTGAAATATCTTTAGTGCTATAGCTTTCTGTGAATCTGCAAAGGTGATAAGTTATTTTTGAAGACTGTTGGGGAAATCTGGACCCTGTGGGACAACTGGCTGAGTCACACAATCTGGAGAACAACGGGCTTGTTCTCTGGAGAACAAGCCCGTAATTCCATCCAGACATGCACAAGATTGAAAAGGCAGCCTTTAAAAAGGAATAGCTTTTAAATTGCTATCATCACTGTATGCAGTTGAAGAAAGAAATGTAGCTTAGCACAGTTGCCCTCCTTTCCTTCTCTCCCCACCCACCTACCTTGCCTTTTAAAATGCTGCTACCGTCACTGTAAAGGAGAACTGTCTGTTTCCTGACTACTGAGCAAGGCTGTGTGGGCTGAGGTTACTAAGGAAATTGCCTGTGTTGCTGCACAAGCAATTTCCTAGTCATCTATTTCTCATCTCGCACAACCACCAGGCTCTGGAAAGCCAGAACTGAGCAACCAAGAGACAGTGGGTTCCTCTCCACAGTAGAACAGGGATGTAGAAATACAGGTGAAGCATTTTATAAGGCAAAGGAGAAGAGAAATGAGCAAGTGAGCAAGCAAGCCCTCCAGCTGCTGGCAGCAAAAGCAGAATTTTCTTTTCTCCATCTTTGAAGGAAGCAAGGAGGGCAACAGCCACCTTTGGCTGGCAAACAGCCTTGCTTGGATGGATGCAAATCTGGTTTAATGGCTGGAACAATTGGATTATGAGATTGGATTATGTTTTATCTTGGAGACTTAAAGTTATTATTATTGTTATGTTTTTAATTTATTTGCCAATGTTTTCAACTGTTTTAAATGCTGTTTTTATGATGCCATTGGCATTCAATTTCCTGCTTTGTGAACTGCCCTGAGTTGCCTTCGGGCTGAGAGGAAGTGGTATACAAATGTGCTAAATAAATAAATAAATGGCTGTGCTGCCAATTTTTGTGTATGTAGAAAAAAAAGATCCTGAAACTGGGATGGGTAGTATTGTGGAGGCATGGGGAGGTGAAAAAATGGGCCACAGCATCATGTGTGACCCACAGAGCACATAACCTGCAAGTTGTAAGGTTTTCTATAGACCATAATCAGAAAGATAGAGGTCCCGTATCTCTGTTACATACACGATCAGAAACCTTTCTATCCAGTAAGATCTGAGTAAAGTTTTCCTCCATTGTCAATCTCGTCCATCTCCTTCCCAGGATAATTTTTCAAGCTCTGTGCCAATTGTTTAGTAAGTAGAGTTTGAGCATGTAAATTCATTTCAGTACCTTTGCATAGGCTATAGTAAAGTCTGTATTCTTTGTTTCTCCGAAGCTGGTCTATAGATCATAATTACATAGATAGAGGTCCCATATCTCTGTTACATACATGACCAGACACCCTTCTATCCAGTAGGTCTGAGTTTTGCTGGAGGGTTGTGATCATAGCACATAGGCACCGGGAAGTGGCGCAGCTGGCTAAGTGTCAGCTGCATAAGGTCTCTCTGACCTGTAGGTCATGAGTTCGAGGCCTGCCCAGGTCGGGGTGGGTGCCTGACCTTATGTGTAGCCTGCTGTTGATCTTTGCAGCCTGAAAGACAGTTCATTTGTCAAGTAGGAGATAAAGGTACCACATTAAGTGGGGAGGCAAATTTTGACTGATTTATGAAGCCATAAGAATTCCAGGAGTCGCTGAAGATTGCGAAAGAACAACAAGGGACACTGGAAAAATGCTGAGAGAGATGAGTGCGTCAGCTCCCCCTGGTGGCCAGAAGTTTGCCTCTTTGTTCATCTATGTTCGTCAATATATGTCTAAAAATATGTCTATATATGTTGAACTGCAGGGACTGTCTGCAAGTATATGTACTGTAATCTGCTCTGAGTCTCCTTCGGGGTGAGAAGAGCGGAATATAAATGAAAAGTAAATAAATAAATAAATAAATATGTGAAGAGGCATATACTCCTGAATGTGGTGTGGATACACTCCTGAAATTGTGGATAAGTAGAAACCCTATTGAAATGAATATCCTTTCTAGGGATTTCTAAGTCATCCAACATGATTCCTTGAAAATCCATGCCATACAATTGCCTATAAGACCTAAAAAAATCAGAGATTATATATTTTGCTGGATTTGGGCAAATTGAACCATGGGCATTAGTCCCTCCAGTCCAGGGTCATACTTTAGACTTTTCTTCCTTCAGAGGGTTGGTCACCAGAGATTTAAGGGCTGCTCTTGAGGGTAATAGAATTGAGCTCTTTAAAAAAATATTATAACCACCCAGAGGGCCAAAGAAAACAACAACACTGTGGGAAGTTCTTTGAATTTTTATATTTGTTAATACATAAACAATTGTATTACTAACCATAGCTAGTGGATTGGGGATTATTATGTTTGTATTTGTATGCAGGGGAAATGTTAATGCACTCATAGATGGGACATCCATTGTCCCATTTGAGTGAATCCTGGCTATTGCTGAATAGCAGACTACACATGCAGTTGGTGTGTTAGGATTCAATCAAGAACAATAAGATTTCCCTCCTTCCCCAAATGTTCTCCTAGAGGGAAATAGAAAAGTTACTGTCATATATTTTCTCATTATATCCATATTTCTCCCCACTTTTCATTCGAAATATATCCTCACAATTTGTGAATGTTAAATTACACACATAAAGCGCTGTCTATTCTCTCCACCTCTTGAACAATTTAAGAGCCTCCTATCACCAGAAACCTTTCAAATATGCTTTCCCAAGATCCTCCTGGAACCCATCCATCTTTCCTCTGACAATTCACCTAGCAAATATTTGCCCATGTTAATAGTAGATAACCAAAATGCCATTAGTATTTACTTTAATGATGCATCATTTGTGAACTATAATTGGACAGCATGATGATGAGAATTTTACCTGAGGCAACTTCCATCCAAGCTGAGTTGGTTCATTATTATCACCCTCTTGAAGCGGCTGAATTTTTTTTCACAAAATGTTTAAATTAACCCCTTTATTATAAAGTTCATCTACACATTTCCTCATAAACCTCTGGATATTGTGTCTAAGAACGTTAATTTCTTACATGGTTTTTAAAAAGGTACTATCGGAATTAACTGCAGAGCTGTTTCTGATTCTGATCTATAAAACGTTATACAACTCAGGACTGGCGTATCCGAAGGACTGTATCCTACCATATGAACCTGCCTGTGAGTTGATATCTTCTCTTCCATATGTTGAATCACCTCTCCATCCCATCAGCCTCAAAGGTGTATTTGATGAGACTAAAGACCCCTTTGGTAGCCACTTCTAAGCTCTGAAACTCTATAAAGATGCTAGACTGATGTCCTCAACAATATCCATCCAAAGACAGGAAAAGAAATGTCTGTTTTGACATGGTCCCTGAATAATTATAATGAGCTGGACGCCTCAGGCCTTTTTTTAACCACACAATGGCAACATCATGATTCTACTTAAACTGCCACAATAAAAAAGTGGTAATCTTGGAATTTGCAGTTTAGCGAGTGACATACAGAATTCTCAGCCAGAGAATTCTATTACCTCAACAAACTATACATCACAGGATTCGACAGAATGTAGCTGTGACAGTTAAAGTAGAATCATTGCACTATTACAGTATGACCCCATTATCCACGTTTTCACTGGCTCAAATTCACACAAAATTGGTGTTTAAAATGCTGATTTCATGTGAATTTGGAAGCCAAACTGGGGGCCAAAGTCCTGTAGTTTTGGTGAGAGGTGGCCAGGGCAATTAAAAAGTGACTGTAATTCTGCAGTGTGGATGGGACTGATGGAGCTTTCCAATGACCTTGAACAACATGATTTTCCACAAAACTAGTTTTCAATATTCAGCCATGTGTCATTGTGGGATGGTGAATTCACTCAAGTTATAAACATGCATGAATGAATCAGCACTATTCTGGCATAGCTCAGAGAAGGAGAAAAGTGTGGAGAGAGACAGAGAAAGGGGGAAAAAATGGCAAGACCATTTGTGGGAGCATAAACTGTCAAGGTGCTCAGCTCAGGCACAAACTGCCAAAGCAGGAGTAGTTGCTGGAAAGATCATAAAAAGTCAAATCAATGTCACTCCTCCAATCCACTTCCCCTTCGGATTCCCCAGGTTGGTTTTACATCATTTCCACAGCATCTTTCAGTTCTGTTTTCTTCACCTTTTTTCTCTCAGAAATGCCATAGGCTATGAATAATCTGAAATGGGTGACAGCACTTTCTGTCACTTCCTTAGAGTACTTTTCTAACACTGTATTTGAAAATGTCTGCTAGTAGAATATTTTCAATATGTTTTTCAATGTAAGAGGAGGTGTTGGTGGACGTGGCAAGAAAGAAGAATGCTAAGACATAGTCCTTTCATTCAAATGGTCTTTTGATTCTCTGATGTTCACAGAGGTATGAGGCTTTAACTAGGAAAGCTGCCATTTTCTGTTTTTCATGCCTTTTTCAGTCCACTACACTGATGAACACTGGAAACTAATGAGAATATTCTTCTAACTGATTCTATTTCCCTAGATAATATAGGTGATGAACAAAGATATGCCCATGATCTCTCAGAGCAGCATTTCTCAACCTGGGGGTCAGGACTCCTGGGGGGGGGGTCATGAGGGGGTCACCAAAGACCATCAGAAACAGTATTTTCTGTTGGTCATGGAGGTTCTGTGTGAGAAGTTTGGCCCAATTCTATTGTTGGTGGGATTCAAGGGGCTCTTTGATTGTAGGTGAACTATAAATCCCAGCAACTACCACTCCCAATTGACAAAATCAACCCCCCCTCAACCCCACCAGTATTCAAATTTGGGTATATTTGGTATTTGTGCCAAATTTGGTCCAGTGAATGAAAATACATTCTGTATGTTAGATATTTACATTACAATTTATAACAGTAGCAAAATTACAGTTATGAAATAGTGACAAAAATAATGTTATGGTTGGGTTTACGACATCATGAAGAACTGTATTAAGGGGTCATGGCATTAGGAAGGTTGAGAACCACTGTCCTAGAGGTACTTGACCTTACTCTGTGTCATGTATTATGTTCTGTAATTGTTGTTGGTGGTAGGCCTAGCAGTTGGTGATGGAAGGGTTAATGTAAGTTTTAGTTCTAAAGGGTTCAGTAATCTCTGTTTATTAGGCATGTTTTAGAATCCTAAAATGGCGATTCTTATATCAAATGGGGGATTTTTTTTTGATTAGTATATCAAAGACTTACAAAAAATTTCCCAAAAATTTCGGAAATGTAACTTAAGTACTAACGAAATTCGTTAGTAATTCGTATGCCAGAGCATGCGCATTCCAGATGGTTTTGGCCTACAACTCCCAGAAATCCTAACAGCTGGTAAATTGGCTGGGATTTCTGGGAGTTGTAGGCCAAAATTTGAATAAACCACACTGAATTCTAGATGGGACTCTCCAAATAGGAAGGAGGGAGGGAAGGAGGAAGGGAGGGAGGGGGTTTTCTATTCTTGGAAGCAGCAAAAGAAAAGGAGGAGGAGCCTCCCCTCGCTCCTCGCTGCCTCTCTCTCACCCCGATCCTGAGGGAGCGAGGGCCCAAGTTTGCCCAGGCTGAGAGGAAAAGGAAGAGGCCTGAGGCTGTGAGGAACGGTGGGAGTTGAAGTCCAAAACACGTACCTGGAGGGCTGAAGCTGGCCCCTGCGATGGGGCATGGCAGAGCAATGGGGAAGAGAAGCATCTGAGAGAGGCGCAGGGAGAGAGAGGAGGGAGGAGGAGCGCTGCGTGTGTGTGTGAAGCTGGCCCCTGCGATGGGGCATGGCAGCAGAGCAACGGAGCAACGGGGAAGAGAAGGGGGGGGAAGCATGGAGGACTACACTTTCCAGAATGCATTGCCTACCTAGCAGCAGCGTCACTTCCAGTTCCCCATAGAAATGCGGGAAAAAGAAGAAGCTGAATGAAGGCGGGAAGGAAATGAGGGGGAGAAGACAGGGAGAAGTGAGTAGTACAATAATTAATTAATAATACTTAAGAATTTTTTACGATCCTAACGCAAATTGTTGGCCTCAAGAACCGTAAAAGGAAGTCTACTTCCGGGATCGCGGCAGCGATACGTAAAACCTCAAAAGTCCCATTACATACGAATCTCTTACGAATCCTTTTAATTTCCGTTTCATTTTTCTCATGCCTACTGTTTATGGATGAAAGCAATTAAGGGTGGAGGCATGCAAGAGATAGCTTGCAGCTGGGAGTTCCTGGATATAAGGAGCTAATCTTGGGACTGATCTTTGGGAGAAAAGTATTTGTCTTATTTTGGTGGTGGATGCTGCCGGTCCCCCCCCCCCCCCCAAGGTTTGTTGGATTTTCGGTATCCTGACCTGTCTCCTGTAATCTTGGAGCCTTGGAACCTTGAACCTCTGGACTGGTTTTTGACTTTGGTATAGACCAGACCTGGGCAATTGCTGGCCCTCCAGGTGTTTTGGACTTCAACTCCCAGAAATCCTAGCCAGTTTACCAGATGTTAGGATTTCTGGAATTTGAAGTCCAAAACACCTGGAGGGCCGGCAATTGCCCAGGTCTGATATAAACTCATGATCCTTGGATTTTGTTTATTGAACTCTCGGTGTTTGACCACTGCACTGGTCCTTTTGACTATGGAGTTACCAGTTTTTGTTTATTCTGTGGCTGAGTGCTATCTTTATGTTTTATGTTTTAGACTATTAAAGCAACTGGAAAGTATGTGCTGTTTTAATTAAACTGTTTGCTACAAACTGGGTGTTTGGTTCATCTCTACCTAAATAAGGCATCGTGACACTCTGGATGCTTCCTGACCCAGCAAGGGCACTGTGATTGTGATACAGAGCCAAACTTATATTTGGACTGCTTATTTTAATAGCAAAAGCCATTACTAAAATGTTCCCATCCCCATTCTCAAGTTTTAATGTTTTCTTGTTTGCTTGTGTTGTATTGAGAGCAGAGACTGCCTTGTGTAAACCGTCCCGAGTCGCCTTCAGGCTGAGAGGGGTGGTATAGAAATGTGACAAATAAATAAATAAATATTCAAATATTTGTTATGAGAAAAATGAACCAGGGCTTCTGCATTTTATTGCTTGTGAAAAAGGGAAATTCAACTGGTGCAACTTGCAATATCTCCTGGAATTCTTTCATCTGTGGAACTATTAAAGTAAGGAACCCAGTATGGCTTTTTACCTGCCAAATCAACGTCCCATCTGGTGTATTCATTTTTCACCCTCCATTTCTCATTTTCTGCACATGTCAACCTTCCTTTTCCATGCAACATGAATCAGCATGCATAAGGTTCTTCCTGTTCCTTCATCTCTCTTCTATATGTTTGTTCCTTGTCAAGCTTGCTGTTTGCGATTGACCTGATCTCTGCATAGCTAAGATTCATTTAGTCTGCAGTTTGCATCTTGGGCTTGAGTTTAACTGAACAATATGTAGTCATAATATCAAGTCCAATATTTGCCCTTTTATATATTTTTTCACATATATTACTTTTATATATCACATAGTACACTGACAGAGAAAGTGTGGTTACAACAATGTTTGCAACCCCAAACATTTTTAGGCAGTACTCAAGACTCCAATTCTCCTAAAATCTCCATAGCTCTCCTCCAATATTGGATAAAGGCTACAAAAATTAAAACAAAACAACGGCTGATAAATGTCTCCAGGAGCTGCAAATTACCTGAAAAACCTTCCTTCAATTTCCCCAAGCATCCTAGAATACCATCCCAGCTCCTGAAGTGGTGCCAAGTTGTGATTTCTGAATGCAACCTTGTGTGTAAACTGAGGGAAGCTTTGGGGGCCAAAATTATGGATTTCTATATGGCCATGGATAAAGTGAGAGTCATTTTACTAGTCCTGCCTTTGGAGCAGTGTCTGATAGTTCATTGCGCTTACATGTGTTTAAGCATAAAGCCCCGTTGACCAGGGGTATTGGGGGAGGGGCTATCTTTCTGCTGGCAAAATTGTTTTGCTATAGGTTTTGCTTATGAGGTACAATTCTAAATGTGAAGGCATCCTTTTTGGAGCAATTCCAGACATAAGGATAGAGCTGATAGTCAATGGGAGTGTGCCACAAAGCAGGCAGTGTAGGCCTACCAGGACAACCTTCTTCATGGTCCAAGTAAGGAGCCTCATAATTTAACTAGCTCATGACATCAGTTGTCATAAATCTGGCACTGCTTGGGCCTTAGCTTGTTTTGTTTCCCACCTAGGCATTCAAAAAGGCAAAAATAGTGTAGCAGCAGAAAGAGAGGGGGGATTGGTGCTTCTTTTAGGTTCTTAGGAGACAGACTGATCTCTTACCTTTTGCCACTCAGAGAAGGGGATGGCTCCTTTTTATAAAAGAGTTAGGGTACATTGCTTTTGAATGTAGGGGTCACTGGTGGTTCAGATCTAAAGTCAATTCCGATTTTACAGAAAAAAAGTTTGTACCTTTTCAAAACTTCAGAGACTTCCAAATCCTTTGTTAATGGTTTCAAAGTGTTATTTCCTGTTTCATTGGGTGGTCTTTACTTTGAAATTAGTTGTTTTACTCCAGAAAGCAAAGGAAGGAAATTCACCCACTGGGTTTTAAATCGCTTCCCAGGCTCATGCGGGGAGACGGGAGGAAGGAAAGCCATTCGCTGGGTTTTAAATCGCTTCCCAGGCTCATGCGGGGAGACGGGAGGGAGGAAAGCCATCCACTAGGTTTTAAATCGCTTCCCAGTCTTGAGCCGAGGCCAGGGACCAGAAGTGGGGGAAACACTGAATCATTTCTGACTCACTCACTGCTTCATAACAGAAATGGCAGAAAAAGCTTCGGAAGGGCAAAGGGACTTCCAGTTTCCTTAAAAACTTCAAAATTGCTTCAAAAAGCAAATCTTTCCAAATTTATTACGGAGATTCCGAACGAACCTAACTGTGCCTAATAAATACATGCCAATTTCAATCAGACCTCTGGATTGTTTTTTTTTTTAAAAAAAGTGATATGGTTTCCTGAATTGGTGATTTTATTAATTCAGATAGAATTATCTCCCATTTCTGATGTGGATTGTAAAGCGATAATATCTTGCTTAGCCATTGAAGGCCTTGGGTTATGCCATTCTTGTTATGTGAAAGTGAATCGATGATTGCCACTCTGCTTGCCAAGGCATGTTGGAAAATGTTCCACCATGTGCTGTTTCCTTCTGATGGATAATTACAGTTGGCATGTATAAATTTGCAAAGGCAGTTCAATCAATTCATCCTTCAGAAAGATAAGAGATTTATTTTTAATGGGAATGTAGAACAACCGGGTGTGTATTTTAAATGTTAGATCATTGTGTCACTGAATGTACCTTACACTCTGTACTAGACAAAGATTGGGATCTACAGCTTTGTTCTGTTTTGCAATACATTGTAGGAGTTGAATGTGTGCCATGAAGTATGCTAATGAGTCAGTCAGATAATAAGCTATGATCATTCTTACACAGAATTCCAGAGATATTTATCCAAAATTAATACTGTGGTTTGATTTATAAGTCAAATATCAGTCAAAATGATGAAATATTTCTGGAAAAGCAACTGGACCTGAACATGTATATTTATTCTAGCAGTATCCTAAAATGTATAAGTGTGAATGAATGAAAGAGCCATGTAGTGGTTGGTCTATGATTCCAGGAGACCAGGATCTCAATCCCCACTCACCTATTGAAATTAGTCATGGGTCCGGTATCTGTATCATCTATTTAG
This sequence comes from Anolis apletophallus, assembly GCA_030556195.1. NCBI lineage: Eukaryota > Metazoa > Chordata > Lepidosauria > Squamata > Anolidae > Anolis > Anolis apletophallus. Next base: position 87,200,812 of record JARBWK010000009.1, read on the forward strand.
TTCATATTTCTGTTTGATTCCATCTATTCCTATGGCACGATATGAAAGATCTCCTCCTGGAATGAAAATAACTCAATATGAAAGGCAGGCAAGAGTGGGTACCGGCTACAAGGCTGCTTTTCGGCATCATAGTTATAGAGAGAAGAGGAATTGCACTGAGATCTTTTCTTCAGAAATCTTTGAGATAGGGGTTGGCAGCTTGCTAGTTGCCAGGCTTGTCCTCTACTGCTTGGCAACTGTGTAGGCCCAGAAAGCCCCTGCAGGCCCACACACTTTGGGCCTACATGCATAGGCTTGCCAGTGCTTGCAGCCAAGCGCTAAGAAAGTAGTTTTACTGGGCAGAATATCTGTAGTGAAAATTAACATCATGCCAGAGGTATTATACCTATTTCAAACAATTCCAATACTAAGATCAAAAATGACACTAAACAACTGGCAGAAAGACATAAATTTATATGGCAAAATAAAAAAGTGAGAATTAGCTTTCAAAATCTAAAAGACGATAGGAGTAGAGAGGGTTTAGGCCTCCCGGACATGCAACTCTACTATGATGCAGCCACGTTGACGTGGGTAAAAGACTGGGCCATGCTGGAAAAAAGAAGAATGTTGGCACTGGAAGGAGAAGATCTATGTAGAGGATGGCATAGCTACCTCTGGAGAGATAAAGTGAATGTGATTTTTTTTTAAAAGAACCACTTTATAAGAGCTTGTCTAATTAAGATACGGAACAAATATAAAGTAAGATGGTATGTCAAAACTCCAATGTGGTTTTCATCTAATGAGGCAAACCAAAGGAGAGAAATGGCCTGCAACAAGTGATTCAAATAATAGAACTAAGAACCACCTGGTTCTAATATTGGAAAATTAATGAAAACTATAAATAAGACAAGAAAAAAGGATTTGAGACAAATGACATGTTCTGGGACAGAATTATAAAGACAAACAATAAACTGATAAAAAGAATATATCAACAATTGTTATTGTTGGCAACAGAGGAAGAACAAGTAAAAGAAGTAATGGTAAAATGGGCTAAGGCAGTAGGCCATACAATTAGTATGGCAAAATGGGAAGAAGTTTGGACAAAGAAACTAAAGTACGCATACGCCACAGAAATCAAAGAGAATTGGTTCAAGATGTTTTTGATATGGTGTCACGATGCACGGACTTGACCGGCCCCTTAATCACACACACAGAGACGGACTAAAGGCTAACTACTTTATTGAATATAAAACAGTCCAAAAGGTATATTGTCCATAAGAATAGCAAGGTAATCCAAAAGGCTTAAAACAATCAATGTCCAAAACGGCTTGGCAAGGTAATCCAAAAGGCTTAAGCAAGGCTCCGCGCAGCAATGCGGATTCAGGAACAAGGCAAGATAAAAGCAAGGCAAGACTGGGTGGCCACTAGCCAACTTAGCTCCGTGGACCCACTTCGCTACACATCTGCTCAGAAGAGACGTGGCGAAGCACTGGGGATTGGGTCCCACGGATGCTATACTTAATCTTTCGGCCGAGGTCCCCGACGCTCTAGGCCTTGTCTTCTCCAATCTTTGCTGACGGACCTCGGCCTGTCTAGGCTGCGGTGCCATCCCCTTCTCCTGGACTCAATGCTACTTCTCCTATCAAAGGTTCGACCTTGCCTCTCAGCAGCTGGGCCCCTATCTCCATGAGAGCTTTCCTCCCTAGAATCTTCCCAGCCGCTTTCTTCCATGTTTTCACTTAGAAACTCCTGCGATCCTCTTCCCCGGGTGTTCATAACTTCCGCTATCACTAGATTCCATTTGCACCTGGTTATCTATGTCTTCATAGGGGTCAGGCCAACCTTCATCCCAAGCCAAGCTTTCGGTGGGAGAAGGGGGCCCAGTGAGGGGAAACGCATCTTCAGGTAACCCTTCCAAATCCTCTTCAGAATCTATCCTTGCCGGTGCAGGCCCTAATGCTAATGGAACTCCCGGTGCTGTTCCCTGGTCCCCAGGCACAAACGAGAACTGCTGTGCTACACATGGTAGTAAATCCAACAAAGACTGGCCAAATACAGTAAGGGAAGGATTAATAAGAAGGGATGGAAATGTGAGAAAAACATAGGCACTTTTATGCACATGTGGTGGGAATGTAAAGTGGTTAAAATTTTTGGTATGAGATTTATAAAAAGATGGGAGAAATCTTACAACTAAAATTTGAACTCAAACCTGAATACTTCCTAATGGGAATGACAGATTTTTAAATAGATAAAATGGGGACAAGATCTTCTACCTTACAGAATAAACCTAGCACGCATCTGGAAAACAAAAGAAACAGCAACAATGGAAACATGGATCGAGAAAGCATTGGACATCATGAATATGGACCTGTTGACACAAAAACTTGCACAAAATAGATCTATACTAAACAGAACGGACTGGAGTAAATCCATTAATTTCTTTAAAAATGAACAGTTAAAAATATTTACAAAAAATGAATAAATAAACTACCTGGGCCAGTTTAAAGACACAGGTAATAGACATTTAAATAGGAAGAAAACGTAGAGTAGAGAAACAAAATAATACCACGTAAAGCGATCTGGAAGTGATAGGGAAAAGGTATTGACGTGTGTGTATGTATGTATGTATGTACTGTATGTATGTATGTATGTGTTGTTTTGATGCTGGTATTTTTTTTATGTCCTCTCCTTCACATATTTTTATTTCTCCACTCCTTCTATTCTGTAAAATCATGTTTACCCACTTTCGCTGTATTAGAACCCGTATCACAGTCACGCCAATGACTTTTTACCTAAGTTATATTATTAATTTATTTTTGTTTGCCTATTTACGTGGTTAAGTTTGTTTATGTTTTCACCAATAAAATTATATCTATCTATCTATACACACACACACACACACGATTGATAATAATTGTTATTTATTTATTTATGACATTTATATCTATCCTTTTCACCTTGAAGGGGACTCAGGGCGGTTTACATAACTGGCATTATTCCATGTGTAAACAACAACAATAATTAAAAGTAATTAAGCAACAATTTAAAACAACATATGTAAACATTAGACAAGTATTTTGCATAGTTCCAAAGGCAAATAGTCAAATAATCATATTCATCAATCCAGGGTCACTTCCAGCTGTATTGCACAGATAATTATGCTGGGCCAAATGCTTGTTCTTGAAGCTAAGTTTTTGTTGAACTTAGTCAGAGTTTCTGAGATATCATTAAAGTAAGGCCTACATTTTGTTCACTGCCATGGTCTAATCTGGATGTTACCCAAATGAGTAAAGGGGGTTCTGTGCTGCAGATAGAGTTGCAAAGTCAACCCTAAATGAGGTTTCATGACTAAAATCGGAGTTCTTTGACCTAAGAACATAAGAACATAAGAAGAGCCATGCTGAATCGGGCCTCAGCCCATCTAGTCCAGCATTCTGTGTCACACAGTGGCCCACTAGTTGTACACAGGGATCTCTAGCAGAAAGGAGGGCAAAACCCTCACCTGCTCCCGACCCCCCACAACCAGTACCCGGGGAAAATCCTGCCTGCCTCCATCAACAGAGAGGTGGCACTTGGATGTCCATTTCAGTAACTACTGATTTCCTTGGTATCCATGAATCTGTCTAATCCTGCCTTGAAGCTGTCCAGGCTGACAGCTGTCACAACCTCCTCTGGAAGTGAGTTCCATAACCCAATGACCCTCTGGGTGAAGAAATATTTCCCTTTATTAGTCCTAACTTTTCTACCTTGGAGGTTTAGGGAGTGCCCCCTAGTCCTAGTGTTGTGTGACAAGAGAAAATATTTTTTCTTTATTCACCTTTTCTATCCCATGCATGATTTTATACACTTCGATCAAGTCACCTCTTAAACGTCGTCTTTCAAGGCTGAAAAGACCAAGGCGTTGCAACCTGATTTCATAAGGGAGCTGCTCCATCCCTTGGATCATTTTTGTTGACCTTCTTTGTACCTTTTCCAGTTCTGTTATATCCTTCTTGAGGTGCGGTGACCAGAATTGTACACAGTACTCCAGATGTGGCCTCACCATAGATTTGTAGAGTGGCAATACAACATTTGCCGACCTATTTTCGATTCCCTTCCTGATCATGCCAAGCATAGAATTTGCTTTTTTCACTGCTGCTGCGCACTGGGTTGACATCTTCATTGAGCTGTCCACCAAAACCCCAAGATCCCTTTCCTGGTTTGTCTCAGAAAGGTTTGATCCCATCAGTTGATAAGTGTATTTGGGGTTCTTTGCCCCGATGTGCATGACTTTACACTTGTTTAGGTTAAAATGCATTTGCCACTTTGTTGCCCATTCACTCAATTTCGAGAGATCTTTCTGGAGCTCTTTACAATCATTTTCATTTTTAACTACCCTGAACAATTTAGTGTCGTCTGCAAACTTTGCTACCTCAGAATTCACTTCTACATCCAGATCATTAATGAATAAATTAAAAAGTAACAGACCCAAAACTGAACCTTGGGGTATGCCACTTCTCACCTCTTTCCACCCAGAGAAATGTCCGTTTATTACCACCCTTTGTTTCCTACAGTTTAGCCAGGTTCCAATCCAGGACAAGACCTGTCCTCTGATTCCATGGCTGAAGAGCTTATTTAGGAGCCTTTGGTGAGGGACTTTGTCAAAAGCCTTTTGAAAGTCAAGGTAAACAATATCGACTGGGTCCCCTTTATCTATGTGTTTATTTACACCCTCAAAGAATTCTAACAAGTTAGTAAGACATGATTTGCCTTTGCAGAAACCATGTTGATTTTCCTTCAGCAATGCCTGTTCTTCTATGTGCTTAGTAATTTTTCTTTAATAATGGTTTCCATCACTTTGCCTGGAACTGAGGTTAGACTAACTGGCCTATAATTTCCTGGATCACCCCTGATCCTTTCTTGAAGATCGGAGTTACATTTGCCTCCCTCTAGTCCTCGGGTACAGTGCCTGATCTTAGAGAAAGGTTATATATTTTGGCTAGAATTTCAGCAATTTCACACTTGAGTTCCTTAAGAACTCTGGGGTGGATGCCATCTGGCCCTGGTGATTTGTTGACATTTAGTTTAGTAAGGCATGTGAGAACATCTTCCTTGTTTATCTCTATCTGGTTTAATTCATTTAATTCCCTCCCTGAAAAAACTGACTCAGCTGCAGGCATATGTTGTCTGTCCTCCTGTGTGAAAACGGAGGCAAAGAAGTCATTTAGCCCCTCAGCAATCTCCTTGTCTTCACTTATTGTCCCTTTCTTACCATTTTCGTCAAGTGGCCCAACTGCTTTTCTAGTTGGGTTTCTACTTCTGATGTACTTAAGTTTTTTGCTATTTTTTTTTATTATTCTTGGCTATATGTGCCTCAAAATCTCTCTTGGCTTTCCTGACGGTTGCTTTGCATTTAGTTTGCCAGAGCTTGTGTTCCTTTCTGTTCTCCTCAGTAGGAAGAGCCTTCCATTTCTTAAATGAGTTTTCCTTCTTTCTAATCACATCTTTTACTTCATTTGTAAGCCATACCGATGTCCTCTTGGACTTTCCCGGCCTCATCATAAAGGCCCATGGATTCATCTCACATTGGGGTGAATCTATGGGCTTCCGGTGGGGGGCATGGAGAAGCTTCCAGCCTATGCCCCACATCGCCCACCTTACCTTGCTCCTCGTTCCATGGGGAAAGCATCGCCACCCAGTTCGCCACTCCCCTTGCCGGAAAGGCAGCATGGCCAGGAGCACGTGCCACTTCCTCTCCCTTTTCAGCATAGAGCCTGACTAGAAGTGCCTGTGCATTGTGTGAAGGGTTTCATGCCGAAAATGGGGGGGAAGTGGTGTATGATGGGCAAATGTGATGTGGTAGCTAGGGACTATGCCTGATGATGTCATCAATTGCAGTTGCTCTGCACAGGTCATTCAAATAAACTCCCCACAAATGAGATAAGGGATAGGGCAATGCCTCCAGAGAATGTAAGAAGAAGCCATTCCCAACCAGCCTGCAACAACAGAGTCAACAGAGCTTAGGTCTGAGTTCTTCTCCTAAAATCCCTCTCTACAGCTTGAGGCATGGAGAAGAATGGCCAGGCTGTAAGATATGGGAATCTTAGCTATTCTGAGCATCCAGAATATAGGGTCTAGATCTAAAATCACCCTCAAGCTATAAACTGTTTTTAATGGGGAAGGCTGTGTAGAGATGGAAAATCACATTGTGAGTCACTAGATTTGACAGCAACCTTCCAGGAAAGGTGATTCACACTTGTGTTTTTTTTTACCAAAGAAATTATGATCTTGGACATCTGAAGGGGTTGAAGGCTACAAGAACAGACTTGGAAGTCTTGCTAGACGCAGGTCCATGCTTTGCCCATGCCGTCTCTAAGGCTGCACTATATTGCAGGATCTGATCCCAGATTTTCTGCTTTGAATTATATGAATCTACACTGCGAGATCCTGGGATGGAGGACAGTGTGAAAGGTTGGATCTATACTGCCACATAATCTAATCTAGATTAGCAAATCAGATAATCCACATTACCTGCTTTGACATGGATTATATGAGTCTACACTGCCATATAATCCAGTTCAAGGCAGATAATATGGATTTTATATGGCAGTGTAAAGGGGGCTGATGGGGTCTAAGGCTGGGAAAAACAATTCAATTCAGTATGCTCATACTTAAGGGCAAATTTCAACATCATTCACTATTGTCTTACATTGTAAGCATTTTTCTCAAGGTGGCCTTGTGTATGTCATTTCCAAGCATCTTCCTGTACAATTGCTCCCACATAAAGAAGTCACATTACTTTCAATGATGCTGTGAGTCACAGATGGCTTCAATACGAACTATTATACTGTGCATGCAGTATAAAACAAATTATTCATGACTAACTGAACTTTTTGTTCAACAACTTATGCTGCCCAAATTCCAGATTCACAAGGTTAATCATCCATGGCCAGCAAAGAAAGAAAACCAAGCATGTGCTCTCATATATTATGACCAGCGCGTAGCATCTCCTTTGTTTTTGTTTTTTAATTTGTTGACTAGTAAGATTAGTTAAGCAATAGAGTGAAGTGTGTCAGATAACCATGAATGCAGTCATTGTCTGATTAAGATCTTCTTTGAGTAATTCATGTTACTAGCTGGGAGTAGTTATATCACAAACCTAAGGAACATTTAGGTACCTTGCTGTTTACAGTTTATAAATGGTTGGCAGGGTTTGTGACATCTTAGTGCCAGAAATTATTTGCATGAGTATTGTTTCAGAGTGTTTTAGGTAAAATTATTTATTTTCATGTCCCATTCATAACCTGATTTTTCTTGAAAGAATCCAAAACAAAGTACATGTCTGATATTTTTCACACTTTATTTTCCACTACAGCTCTGTCAACTAACCAAAGCCGACTAGAAGTTTTCTCAAGGTATGTCAGTGAGTGTCATATTTCAGTGAGAACTAGAACATAGATCTTTCAAGTTGACTTCAACACTAACCACTATACTTGTACCACAAGCTCTTAAAGAAGAGGAATTCAAAAAGAAATTCAGAGCTTTTTGGAACCATAAATACAGGTGTACCTTGCTTAAAGAAGTACCATATTTTCTGGAGTATAAGACTACTTTTTAACCCAAGAAAATCTTCTCAAAACTCAGGGGTCGTCTTATATGTGGAAGTCATCTTATACACAGGAGTCGACTTATACACCAGGAGTCATCTTATATGCCGGGAGTTGACTTATACACCAGGACTCATCTTATATGCCAGGATTTGTCTTATAGAGCGGGTGCTGAAACTTCCAATCCGGATTGGAGAATCTGTGGTTGCTGCATATGGTGGGGGGAGCTAAAAAAATGGCAGTGGCTGTGTCCTTGCCATATGCAGCGACTGTATGAAAGCATTAAGGGTGACGCTGTACAAGTATGGTAGAAGAAAATCCATTCATCAGGATTCATGGACTTAATGCAATCCCAATGGTAAGATGAAGGGGTGCCTTACTGGGAAGGTGTAAGTGAAGGGTGGAGCAAGCTTCAGGCATCCGGGGTGCCCAGGATATGGAAAAAAGAGATAGAGTGGCTCTGGGCCCAGAAAAACACAGCTCTTTTACCTGTCTGGCCCGCCTTTGTATCCTATTACCGTATCTCCTACTCTGCCTCTCAGATCTCACTCCTGAAGACTGCAGTGAAGCGGTGCAGGTGCGCATGTGTGAGATCTGAGAGGCAGAGAAGGAGTTACAGTAATAGGAAAATTACCATATAGAAATCAAATCTGATGCTTTAAAAAAATATTTGGTGTGTGTTGGAAAAGGGATAGTCTTATATGGCGAGTATATCCCAAACAATATATTTTAACTGAAAAAGTTGGGGGTCGTATTATACACCCAGTCATTTTATACGCCGGAAAATACGGTAATGTGTTTCTATTTGAGCAGAGAATTTGGTATCAGAAACAGAAATAATGTGCAAGGAATAGGGATAGGTTTCTTTACCACGAAAAAGAAAATCGGTTTGACACATTTCAGCAATCTTTTTATTCAACACTAATAATATGTAAATGTGAAATGAAGCAACCAGGTCAGAAAAGTCTTGAATAAGTAAACAAAACATTTTGTACTTTTTAGAGACATCTTGAAGGCTTCTTCCAAAATGCATTCAGGAACAGCTTATACCAACCCCCATTTTTTTTATTATTTCTGTTTTGGTGGTGAGACATATGACATCTATACCAGTGGTTCTCAAAGTGTGCTCCGCAGAGCCCTTGGGGCTCCATGAAGCATACTGAGGGGCTCCACAGTTCCCTCCTCTTTTCTGCTCTTGCCTCTCCCCCGCCTCCCTCACCCCAACATATTGTTTTCCTGTTGCACCTCAGACTCCGGCACGGCTCCCCCTGGCCACACACGCCACAAAACAGTCTCTGGTAAAATGTTTTTTATTGCAAAGGCAAGTAAAGATGAAATACATAAGCTAAAAGTCTTTAAAGGTTCCAAATGTTAAACAGCATATAATCCAAAGGAAAGGCTTGACTTGGTACATAGTCCATGGAAAAGTTCAAGGCAGCAAAGCAAACACGGCCAAAACTCAGGCCAAACAAGAGCAAGGTTTACACGACATCCATTAGCAAAGAGGTGTCAGATCTGAAAGTAATTTCCCAGCCAGCTCTTAAATAGAAAGTTACTTTCGATCTGCGCGGCGGCCACTCCTACGAGGGTTCCAATCTCGGCGGGAAGCTCTGATGCTTCTTAGCCGGTCAAACTGCTCATTAAAATCTACAGGTGCTTCACAATCTATCTGTGGGCCGCCACTGTCCTTGAGGAAAGAATGCCCAGCTGGAGGCATGAGAACAGGGAACCGGTGTTATCAGACATTCCACTTTGGGGCCCTGGATCAACATCATTAAGCATTGCAGGATTTACATTACCATCAGGAACATTTTCATCAATTGTCTGTACATCAGGTATCCCATCATCCCTGGCATTTACATGGCTACCAGGTTGGAATCCCACATTTCCTCACCTCCCTTACCACCAAAAGCCACCCCCCTCTCTTTACTTGTTTCCAAAACCCTATTTCAATCTCACCACTGCTAAGGGGGTGCTTTGATTGTGCTTTTCCTGCATGGTGGTGGTGGGTTTGAAGTGGATGGCCTCTGTTGTTGTTGTTGTTATTATTATTATTATTATTATTATTATTATTATTATTACAAAGGTTGGGTGGCATCTCTTGGGAATGCGTAGATTGTGCTTTTCCTGCATGGCAGAAGGGGATTGGACTGGACGGATGACACCTGTGGACTTCCACTGAAATACTGTTAAGTTCATGTTGGTTAAAATTGTTCTTCATTTTAAATATTGTATTGTTCTTTCTTTCCTTTTTTGCACTACAAACAAGATTTGTGCGTATGCATAGGAATTTGTTTGTTGTTTTCAATAAGTTCACACAAACATTCTCCATCCATCTGCCACTGGCTCGGCCTGTCTGTCAAATAATTTTAATTGGGGCTGTATGAGAGCCATTTGCTTCAAAAAGGGCTCTGAGGTTGAAAAAGTTTGAGAACCCATGATCTATACTATTTCACATGCTTTAGGGAAGCTGGTGAGGTAAGCTTATCTGTTTGCTCTTTTCTTCAGTTTTGCTGTTCATACATACTCCATAAATGATACTAGATGCAGCCAGCTGGTGCTTATCTTGTTTGTTGTAGGCAGGCATACACCTTCTTTTTTCTCAGCGCAAACTTTATTTAATTTATTGTTTACTGTAGCCATGTTGCCACAACTTAACAACAAAAAGGCATGTTTTTCCAGTCATTTCTCGCCATCTTCCCAGTTGTCTTATAAGAATTCAGTTAGACAAAGGATGTCATCAGAAAGAGAGTGAGGAGCAAGCCTCATTTGGGAGGGGGTTCCAGAGTCTAAGTGCAACCACGATTATCTGTACAAACCAACCACAGGTGTGAAGGTGGACTGGTTTTGAACTGGGATTGACAGCAACTCAAACTTCTATTTCCATTTCCATTTACCACCGCATTTCTGTCTTGTTTTAAACCCACACCCCAATAGTTCTTGCAAATTAGAACAGCAATGTGAAGGCCATTTCTCCCAATCACCATCTTTTTAAAATTATCTCCCTTTTTTCTCTCCTAGAAATTAATGTGGTAGGATACATTGTTAAACTGGGCAACCCAATCAGAAAATCCTCTCAAGCTGGCCAGAAGCTTGTTTAGCAGATTTGCAGCACGTTGAATCATCTAGTGCTGTGTTTTAACTCTATTATTTCTCCTCTTTTCCTACTGCAGTGCAAATTGACATTCTGAATTCAGACACAATGGATTATGTTATATAATGTCAGTCCAAGTGCTTTTTATATGGTAAGCCACATGCTTTCATAATGTACTGCAAAGTCACTGACAAGTGAGAATTCATTACAGCTCCTTATCCTTTTGGGTATATTGGATCAAAATATTACGTTCAGACGAGTCTTCTGCTGTGATGTAGGGACAATCCATAACCCTGCTAGCTTTTTTAAAGCAATGTGTCAGTTTTTGAAAACCACACAAACTTTACCCAAAGAGTGCAAGCAAATCATTTTTAAAAATACACCTGAATCTCAGTTCTCCTTAATCACCTATGCTGTACTCCGAAAGCCTTACTATTCCAGACTTGTCTTCCTGATTCTAGTGAGAGTTGTTTTCTGACTTGACCTTACTAATTGGTTAATCCCCAAATCACTTTACATATATTGATTTCAAATATGAACTTTTAAAGAAAATTAGATGAGACCATGCTAATGCTTCTATCCACAATTGCCCAAGAATAACATCCAAATCCATTCTGGACCTGATCTTCCAAGGACTCATTCCCAAATATGCTCCATTCCTTTTTTGCAAAAATGTCTTTCTTTTTGCTGCTTGACAGTAATGTAATAAACCAGGCCAGATCTATTATTAGGCAGAGTGAGACATATGGAAATGTGGAATGACCTGCCGGAAGGGATTCGACAGCTGAATAAGCTGTCTGAATTTAAAACAGCATTAAAGACCAAACTTTTCTGGCAGGCCTATTAAGATGATTTTTAAATTATGAATTTTAAACTAAGGACTGATTGCTTAATATGTATGGGTCTTACATATTATTTTTAATTGATGGTATGTGTTGTTGTATGCATTTTAAATTTATGTTCTATTATTTATTTTAATTTGATGTTGTCCCTTTCCTATTTGAAGAGGAGGGATTGGAGAAATAATAGGCCCCATCTACAATGACCATGTAATGCAGTTCAAAGCTAGCTTCAAACTGTGTCAGCTTGCAACAACCACCTAAGAAAGCAACAAAAGAAAGCTCTTCATACACATTAGTGTTCTGAGGTTTCTATATTCACCATGCAGGTCTCAAACCGGTTCCAGGATTTTTTATGTAATCACCTGCACAGCAAAACACCTTTTTTCAATACCATTAAATACTGCATGAAATAGTCAATGCAGATGTGGTCCAAAAAGAAGAGAGACACTGACTAGCTTCTTGTTAGTTTCATAAGTAGTCATAAGTTGGGTTATATATGCAAGAAAGAGAGTTTTTTAAACAGTGCACAGTGTAATATCCAATTGATGGTGGTATGTGTGAAATTGCACATTTGAGATTGCTATGCACATGGCAATGTATTGAGGTAAACAGAATAGTGTGAAAATGTGTATTTCCTATATGGCTGGTCAGCCATTCAACTTCATCATTTAATTTTTTTGGCATCAAAGTTTATGGGTCTAACTTGTTTGACCTTGTCGCAAATTGCCTTGCGTCCTATGTTAAGAGAAAAGTTGGTCACAAAGCAATTTCATAAATATATGGCACAAAACCTCCAAAAGCTACCAGTTTGAGATGAAGCATTGGTTCAGAAAACAATACCTTGCTTGCTTACGCTTATGCATGTATACATTTACATACAGTAGAGTCTCGCTTATCTGACATAAATGGGATGGCAGAACATTGGATAAGTGAAAATGTTGGATAATAAGGAGGAATTAAGGAAAAGCCTATTCAATGTCAAATTACATTATGATTGTTACAAATTAAGCACCAAAATATCATGTTTTACAATAAATCGACAGAAAAAGCAGTTCAATACATGATAACATTATGTAGAAATTACTGCATTTATGAATTTAACATCAAAACATTGCAATGTATTGAAACAGATGTTGACCATTTCCGCTACCTTGGCAGCCACCTCTCCACAAAAGTCAACATTGACACTGAAATACAACACCGCCTGAGCTCTGTGAGGGCAGCATTTTTCCAAATGAAGCACAGAGTGTTTGGGGACCGGGACATCCATAGGGATACCAAGGTGCTTGTTTATAAAGCTATTGTCTTCCAAACCCTGCTATACGCCTGTGAAACGTGGACTATCTACAGACATCATATACAACTCCTAGAATGATTCCATCAGCGTTGCCTCTGAAAAATCCTGCAAATCTCGGGAAGACAGGCGGGCATATGTCAGTGTGCTGGAAGAAGCAAAGACCACCGCCATCAACTCCACTGGACCAGCCACATTGTCCAAATGCCTGATCACCGTCTCCCAAAGCAGTTGCTCTACTCCTAACTCAAGTACAGAAAATGGAATGCTGGAGGATAGAAAAGAGATTTAAAGATGGACTCAAAGCCAACCTTAAAAACTGTGGCATAGACACTGAGAACTGGGAAGTCCTGGCCCTTGAGTGCTCTAGCTGGAGGTCAGCTGTGACCAACAGTGCTGTAGAATTTGAAGAGGCATGAACAGAGGGCCAAAGAGAGAAACATGCCAAGAGGAAGGCACATCAAGCCAACCTCGACCAGGACTGCCTTCCACCTGGAAACCGATGCTCTCACTGTGGGGGAACATGTGGGTCAAGAATAGGGCTCCACAGTCATCTATGTACCCACTGCCAGGACACTGAAATTGGAGGACAATCCTACTCAGACAACAAGGGATCACCTAAGTAAGTAAGTAAGTACTGTATTTATATCTTGCCCTCTATCCGAAGACCTCAGGCAGTATACATTGAAACAAGACATTCTTTTTGAAGCAATGTAAACAGTAAAAGAGAATTTAGAAGGGGAAAACATATTAAACAGTTCAAGAAGTTAAAAGAAAACAGCTTTAAACTGGCTAAAGTACTTTAAAACCATATTTCCAGATTTAGTGTTTTTTAACAGAACAAACAAAAAGGCGTAACTCTTTAGCCAGTGCAGGTCAATGTCATTTCTACATCTTGATTTGGATTCAGGACCCAAAGCAGGTCAAGTTGGGACAGTATCAGTCTGTACTGAATTAGGATGAAATCCCAAAAATGTAATTAGGCTCCAAAATTAGCTAAGGAGACATATTTGATACATAATCAAAATGTAGTTTTTGGATCATATTGGCTTTCGGGAGAACAATTCATTGTGAACTGAGGAAGTTAACCAAAGTCATTCAAGAACAAATTGGGAGGATAACTGTAATAGCAAAACAGCTGTAGAGATCAACAGGATAAATACTTGTGTTAGTATCTTGCTACTTCTCTATTTACATGACAGTCTAAGGTTTCTGATCTATCTTTGTTTCTTGTGTCCCTTCAACAACTTCCTCTCTGCTATTTAGAGGAGATAGCTGATACTTACATAAAATTCCAACTATCTGTTCCATTTAGCTCATCTTTATTTTTGGACTTCAAAAACAAAACAAACAAAAAAGCCCTACTGGTCCTTGCTTCCTCATTTCCAAATCATACCAGTTTACATTCACTTCTGAAAGCATTACATATCTCTGAAGGGTTTTACTGTGCAGGTTGTATATTTGGTAAAGCTGACTAGTGGCTACTGTATTTAGTGAGGTTGGTTATTCCAGCCCAAAGGAGCTTCAGCTTGTCCATGAGATGAGGGGCATCAGCTATACACTGCTGTGCTGTATGACTGACGAAGCTTCTTGATCTCAGATTGGAAACACTTCTGTTTGGAATGTTGTTTCTAGAATTCCCCAGCGAGTAGGGGTGCTAGATTCTGACAATTATAGTTCAGAAAAACGTTTCTGAGTTCTGATTTTAATAATCTACATTAATAAAATTCCCCCAAATATAATACAGGTAGAGGTGATTTTTTTTGGTTATAGGCTTTTCCACTGTGTGATGGAGCATACATTCAGCCACTTATCTCCAGCACACTGAAATGAAAAATCAAGGAAAGAAAATAGGAACTGAAATGTATTATTTTATCTGGCTATTTATAAACTTGGGAGCCCTCAATGGCACAGTGGGTTAAACGGCTGAGCTGCTGAACTTGCTGACTGAAAGGTTAGTGGTTCGAATCTGGGGAGTGGGGTGAGCTCCTGCTGTGAGCCCCAGTTTCTGCCAACCTAGCAGTTTGAAAACATGCAAATGTGAGTAGATCAAGAGATACTGCTCTGGCGGGATGGTAATGGCACTCCATGCAGTCATGCGGCCACATGACCTTGGAGGTGTCTATGGACAACTACCCCCGAGAGTCGGACATGACATTGACTAGACTTAATGTCAAGGGGAAACTTTTACCTTTTTATTTATAAACTGACCTTCCATCTTAAGCTCTCAGAGCAATGAGCAATTAACATGTAAATATAGTAAAGACGACATTTCATTAGGGCGTCTTTAATAAGGGTCTGGGAAAGATATAAAAGAAATTTATATACCAAGACCCCAATGTGGGTGTCTTCTCTGGAAGCAAATCAAAGACGACTATTAGGATGGACTAAATGGTCAACCTACATAGATATATTAATTAAGAGGAATGATAGACTCCAAATAAAAACACAAAAAGAAATTATCCAACAATTTAAAAATGTTTCATGGTTTCAATACATGCAAATTAAGGAATATTTCAAGTTGGATAAAAATAGATTTTGTAGAGAGGAAGACTTTTTGGGATAATATATTGGATATGGAAAAGAAAACAATTACTAAAATATATGACAAGTTAATTGGATGGGCAACGGAAACAGAAGAGATTAAAAACTCCATAATTAAGTGGGCAAGAAATGTTGACAGAACAATTAATTTTAAAGTATTGGGAACTAGTCTGGACAGAACATTTAAAATATACGAGTGCTTCTGATCTAAAAGAAAATGGTTTAAAATGTTACATTCTTGGTATATAACAACAAAAAATTAGGCATAATGTATAAAAATACAGATAATAGATGCTGGAAATGTAAATTACTATCATATGTGGTGGTCATGTGAAAAAACATCAGAATATTGGAAAACAATGAATGTAGAAAGATATTGAAAATTGGTTTTCCAATGAATGTAGAAAGATATTGAAAATTGGTTTTCCAATGAGACCTGAATATTATCTTTTAGGAATATATGATTTGGACTTATTCAAAGATTTAAATGCTGATAAATTGTTCACCTTTTTTTTGCGACTGCGGCGAGAATGACTTTTGCTAAATTTTGGAAAATGAAGTTAATTCCAAGACCCAATGGTAGGACAAAATTATGGAAATCAAGGACATGGACAAACTGAGATTTTTACTAAAATCAAGTAACGGAAAGGGAATAAAAATGATGGATTGGATGGTTTTTAAAGATTATATTAATAAGGATGATAAATAAGAGAGACAAAGACTGAGGAAAAACGATATTTTTATTTTTTGGGACTATAGAAGATACTTCTTCTTTATTATTTTGGTAAAAGGAGGAAGAACGGAAGTCAACCTTTTCTTCTTTTTTCTTTGTGTTTGTTTGTTTTGTTTCTTTTTAGTATGTGTGGTCTTATGTTACTAAAATACTGTGGTCTTATATTACTAAAATGAATAAAAATTACTTTAAAAACTATAGTAAAGAGGAGTTAAGGTAGCATAAAACAAATTGTCCTGCTTAAAATGCTTAGGCAAATGGGGCAGTTTCCACATGAACATTTAATTGCAAAACCAGTGTTATTAGCCATATTTTATAGAGAGATTCCTAGAAATGGGGTTATTGCACCCCCACAGGGCTGGTTTTATGTCTGTATTGTGTACATGGTTTAGCCTTTACCTGCATGGCCTTTGTTCCATTGTTCTGCCATGTGGACATTTATGGGAGGAGCTGTGACTTGCCCCAAACCTGGCAGCACCACCCTGAACTCCTCCCCTTCCTGAGTTTACCTGGGAGGCTGGACTTCCTTTCTGCCTCCTTTCCAAGGATAGCACATGGACGAAGCACGCAGAAATCTAAAGCTCTCGCTTAGACAACACATCTTTGTCCACGTATAGCCAACCAACGCTCTCAAACCAGGATCGCAGTGATAGGAAGGCCAGCCCTTCACCCGGGATGCCACAGGGGTGCCCTAACTGAGAAGGTCTTTCTCTATTTGTCCCATTATTAGTAGAGAATACCTTGAGAAGTTTCTAGCCTACAGATGTAAGATTTTTTGCAGGTTGGCATGAGAGAGTCATTTGCTCATTTACTTCAAGGTTTTAAAAGAGAGCTGTATAAAATGTGTTCCCCATGCTTTGTTTTATGACCCTGTCAATTTCCCTGTTTTTCCAATGGCCTCCACTGATTTTGTCTGTTTCAGAAAAGCTGAGGGAGAATAGTTTTGAATGAAAACGTACACCACCATTGCCACCACCCTGAACACCATAATCTGGTTTGATATAACTATATCCAAGTACCTTGACTTTGATTGTCTTACAAAGGGGAAACTAATGCAACTAACAACTGGCCATAATGATAAATATAAAAATTATAAATCTCCCAGAATTCATTTTCTGCTATAACTAAAGTATTGGATGGTCTTCAGAGATAGTTCTGGTTTAAAAAAGTAAAAGTAAAAGGTTCCCAAATAGTCTAGCCACTTTTCTGAGTTCAGCAGTTAATGTAAGCAGTACCCCTGTTTACTCAAATCTGTTGCACCATAAATTATAATGCACACCTCAATTTTGAGGTGCACATTAGAGAAAAAATTGCCAGAGAAGTAAGGAGAAGCAGCAAAGTATTGTTTTGTCCCAACTTTTATTATAAAGGTTGTTTCAAGACAACTACTTAAAAAAAAGAAAAGCCATACATGTTCTGGCACTTGCAATGTACAAATGGGAAAATTCTGGGACTTGCGGTTCTTGTAAAAAAAACTTCTTAAAGCACTTCTCTCTCTTTTAAAAGAAGGCCATTCCAAATGAGTTATTTTGCCACCTTGCTAGATGGGGGATTTTGGGACTTACATTGAAAGAAATCCTTTCCCCTCAACCACTTTTATTTATTTTATTTTAAAGGATGGGATCTTAGCTGCACAACTGGAGGCTAAGGAAAACAGACTTGGGAAGGAGCGGGGTCAGGGGTCCCTTTTCCTTAGCCTCTCACTGGGAGGCTATGGAAAACAGACTTGGAAAGGGGGAGGAGAGGCTATGAAAAATGGATCTGGGAAGGAGGGTGAAAGTCCCCTTTCCTTTTCCTCTCACTGGGAGGCTGTGGAAAGTGGACTTTGAAAGGAGGGGGGAGTCCCTTTTCCTTTATGTCTCAGCTGAGAGGGAAGGAAAAGTGGCTCCCTGCTAAGCTGAGTCTTGCTTGGCTGAAGGCAGCGTGGCTTTCCAACTGGCTTCATCCTGAGCCTGAATGAGGTCAGCTGGGAAGTCACTGCTCCTCCATCAGACAGAGGCTGGTGAATCCACTACCCTCAGCCTTATGGGGGTGGGAGTAGCTTTTGACATGCAACTCTAATGCACCATCAAATAAAATGCACACCTCCATTTCGGCTAAGCAATTCAGCTAACAAACATGTGCATTACATTTGAGTAAATATGGTATTCAGTGAAAGACAGGAATATGGTGTCTTACCCTTTCCCCTTGTGAATTCATTTACATACTCAGAACAGCATCAGTTGCAGTCAGGTTGGTCTTTACCTTATGAATGTGGGGCACATAATTGTTTTTGCTGAGCAGGCTCTAATGGTATGGAATTCATTGACAGGGAAAAGGCTAAATGTCCATTTAGATCAGGTTTCCTGGCAGGGTTATGCAATTCTTCTTTTAGGAAACCCACCCAATAGCGATGGTTGTTCCAGGACTTTCCTGAGTGACTCAAAATGATATGATTTGCGACACACATAATTATCATGCCATCCATTGCAATTTACAGTAGGAACTGGACAAGGTTGCACTTGTTCTTGAAAAAGTCATCTCCAAAATAATGGAGATATCTACATGTATATACTGTATATTCTAGTTTTTATGCTTTTTTATTTTGCTATTCATATTACACAGATGTGAACTGCCTGCTGGGGATCACACCACTACTTGAAGAAATTACTTCTGACATTTCATTCATAACAAGAGGCCTGCAAGCCATGGTTTCTTTCCAGTACCATGTCCTTGCTGGTCTTGTTAGCCTGAAAAATAAGAACTAGAAAGGGGCAGGGGAAGAGTGGCGGTGATAATAATGGAAATGCCAAACACTCTTGTGATGACTTTCCCTGGGAAGATAATGCTAAATCATCCTGACCAAAGATTCTAGTGAACAAAATCTTCTCGAAAAATCAAAAATGTATATATCTTTTTATATTTATCTCATTACTGTATTGTATATGCTTAATAGTAGAGAGCTCCTATCTACCACCATCCAACTAGTTCAGCACATTATGAGTTCAACACAAAATACGTTCAACGCATCAGGAGTTCTACACAATATCAATATTAGTACAAGGCATTCTACACAAAATACGTTCAGCACATCGAGAGTTCTACACAATATCAGTTCTAACACAAGGCGTTCTACACACTGTATGTAGTACTCACGCTATTCCAGGGTGTGTGAGTATAGTCCGGTATAGGCAGTCACTATGCGTCCCCAGAAAAGTCCGTTCCAAGTAAGGGGAACTATGGAAGGATAATATGACATATCGCTCCACAAATGAGGCATATATACATTTTTTTATTTTTCGAGAAGATTTTGTTCACTAGAATCTTTGGCTTGTTGTTCTTAGTAATATGGTACCTAGAGTAGAATTATCTTGTGTTATTGAAAATCATCCTGATCCTCATGCCCATGAGCTCACATGAGGTTAGAAGGTTTATGAACATTGTATTTGCAGGTTTGGTCCTTCCTTTGTTTCCTTCTTGTTAGAGTATTGGGCTTGGACCAAGCATTGTCTGTCTAAAAGCCTCCGCTGCTTTCGGGATCCTGCCATTTTTGTTATACTTTGGAAACCACCCCAAGTCCCTTCAGAGAGAGAGAGAGGGTGGGGTGTAAATAAAGTATTGTTGTTATTGTTGTTGTATATAATGGGACTTGAGCATCTATGGATTTTGAGATGCACAGGAGGTCCTGGAATCTGACCCCTGTTAACACTAAGGGTGTTGTGGTACAGAGACGGCAGTGGCTGAGTCCAGGAGTTAAAAAATAACAAAAGTTTATTTAAACATCAAATGGGAGTTGGAATAACAAAAAATAGCCTATCTTCGGCTGTACAAAAACCCCAATAATCCCAGGAAACCCAAAACCAAAAATGCTAAGAAGAACTCAAAAACAAACAACAGACGTCTTTCTGCGGGGTTCATTCAAAGGGATGTCCATAAGGCATAGTCCAACATCAATCCGGGGGTCATAGGACAGAAGAAAAGCATACAGGAAAGGAGGAGACATTCCAGAGTCGACAGGAGCTGAGTATACAGAAAACACATAATTCACAGCCCCCATAAAACACAGCATCTTCCTCCCTCCATGTAATACTATACCAAACACTCTGTAGCAGGAAACTCACAGCAGTCACAGTGAAGGTCAAGAGGTACACGGCAGCAGCTAAACACAAAAAGCAGACATGAATCCCAAACCCCCCCACCTTTTCCCAATATCAGCTAGAGCTGCTATAGCAGCTCTCCCAAGGAACAAAGTGGATAAAGAACCCAATGACTCACGAGTAATCTGGAAACCAGGAACCAAGACACAGGAACACAGGATACACGAACCAGAATAGCAACTCCTTGACCACCGTGAGGGTCAAGCCAAATACTCACTTCTTATATAACACTA
The DNA here is from genome assembly GCA_030556195.1 of Anolis apletophallus. Classification (NCBI taxonomy): domain Eukaryota; kingdom Metazoa; phylum Chordata; class Lepidosauria; order Squamata; family Anolidae; genus Anolis; species Anolis apletophallus. The sequence continues at coordinate 87,221,253 of JARBWK010000009.1, forward strand.
TCAATCAGAGTCATCAGAGAACCCGCCCTGATCCAAAGCAGCAGCATTCCCATTCCCTGCAGATGTTGTACCATGTCCAGATCTCCAAGCCAGCCAAAGCTCTTCTTGACTTAAAGGGCCCCACTCAGTTTCTGAATGAGAAGATGGCCAGTCCTGATCTGTCTGAAACCCCAGAAATGTACTGTCCCCAAGTCCGCATTGCATACATCTCTCACTTCCTGCACCAATGCTGAATCTAGGTCTGTATCACTTTCTTCTGACTGTAATTCTGCATTCCCTGGAAACCCTTCAAATGTATCAGACTCAGAAGGATCCCTAAGTAGATGCTGAATCTTTCTCCTCTGTTCTCTGTCTGAGTCAAGGCTTGAGGCACTAGCCACTCTCTTTACCCCAGCTGTAGGAGCCTGATCATCCAGAGCCGCGCCCCAAACTGAGCTACTGCTTGATGTTACTGCCTCAGCACCTTCCTCCATGCTACTACCTGTAGTAACTGGAAGCTCATTTACAACTAGTATTCTTGAGCAAGAAGTCCTTTAGATAATGGTTCACCATTATCTGCGGTGTCATGCATCTACCCAAAGTCCAGAAATCTATCCTATGCAAATACAGAGATCATACTATTCAGCTCACTTTCCTCTTGCTGGGGCACACAGGCTGGCACCATTTATTGGTTTCCAGGTCATCCCAGAAATAAGCCTCATTATCTAGAGCTTGGAGTGGGAGGATGCTTGCCTGGGACAGAGACAATTTCCAAGGCCATGGTGTTTATCAGGCTAACTAAAGTGGATCCAGTCAAAGTTGTTCCAGGGAATGTTGTTGGAAGGTGCTAACGTTACCTGGCCAGGAGGGCTGTGAAACAATTCAGACATGGGCCATAAGTTGCAATTGTTTCAGTGATTTATGATTCCAGCACAGTACCCCCCCCCCCCCCAACACAAACAAATAAAAACAGTTTTTATGGAGTTTTTGTAAGAATTTTGTTACTCTTTGTAAATCATACTGAGTCAGCTTTTTTTTCAGAGCAAGCAAACTCTACTGGGCAACACAGGCAAAATTGGTATGCCACATGCTCTCCTCAGCCTCTTAGGGCTGAGGGAGAGAGGAAAGAAGGAGGCACTCCTGATGTTTCTTTTAAATTCAGGAGCTGTGTTGCCTCTGTCACCATTTTGAGCAAGCTGGGAGTAGCAACTAGCTGGGAGCTGAATTTGTCCATTTTTGAAGGCTTTTGCATATGTCATGCAAGCTAAGTTTGCCTCAGTTTAGGATTCATTTTACGACCACCAGAGCTGAGCTTAGAATTCTATTAGGATCCTTTTTATTTACGTGTGTGTGTGAGAGTGTGTGTGTGTATGAGAGAGAGAGAGAGAGAGAGAGAGAGAGTTCAGTATAGGATTATTTTTGGAGGGGGGCTTCCATTCCTTCTCCATATTGTGGGACAATTTGTAGTACTACCAAGTAACTTGTTTCCCTTTTCTATTGGTTTTAAACGTATAATTATATTCTGCAAAGTGCAGAAGAATTGTAGGTCTTGTAGTTTTTTAAAAAAAGTTTTTGGGCAAAATTTTAAAAATTCCCTAAAAATCAGTAGATGCGTGAATCTTTCTGAAACTTAGGAGGAGTGGTGCCCTGGTTATGTTGTGTCTTTGAAGAGAAATTCAAGGGGATAGCGGTTGTAGGTTTTTTTTAAAAAAATTGTTCTTAAAAATTCTATTTTCCCCCCAAAAGTCAGTGGATGAGTGAAACGTTCTGAAACTTAGAGAGCTTACAGTGGTAAAGGTGTGCTACAATTGTTGCAAATTTCATCCTAACAGCTGTAAAAATGAGGGGAAAGGGAGCCCTGGAAGTTTCCCCATTGTCATGAATGGGTGAATAACGAAATCAAAAATGACATTTTTGAAACTTCATATTAGATACAATACAGACCCCTTACATTTTTTTCAAAACACCATAGAAACAAAAGGGGGGTCATCTGAATTTTATAATTACAAATGAAGAGGATTTTTGGTATTACACAGACCTCTATTGGCCAGTTTATATGCAAAACCAAGTTGATGCCTCCTTGGGCCAGTGTCTCTTTCACCCTGATTTTCCATTTCAGCCATCTAAAACCCCTTATAGGATTTTGTTCTGTCACATAATCTTCTAGCTGTTTCTGACTACTCCTTTCACATTAGAGTTAGTAACAGTAACATGTCTTGTTCACTCATTGCTAATCCACATGTCTATTGGATTCCTCTTCTCCTTTTCCACACTGCAGAAGAGGGAATCATCTTTTTAGCAAAGTGTACCACTCTATTCCATTTTTAAAGACATCACTTCATTTTATAAATTCAATCAGATGCTTTATGTTCTCCCATTCTATCCTGCATTCTGAACCATCCCACCAGAGAGTGCAGTCCGCGCCCACTCCACATTCTTTCCTTTTTTGTAATCAAGGAAAACTTCAGTATTGAAAGCCAAGATTACTATGGACCACATCCCATTTTGGGAAATGTTAAACAACTTTGCCATGATCTGTTCCCCCATGCCTTCCTTCCCTCCATTATATCAGTGTTGTTATAAGACCCTTTGCTCCGATCTACTCTTCCCAAGCTTTGCTTTCCTCCATTATACCTTTTCTTGGCTTTTCTTTGTGAACGAAGATTCAGGAAGGACTCATCCCACATTTTCTACAAACGCGTTGATGACTAAAAAGGCCAATCCGAGATAGGCAAGTCTGGTTGCAGAAAGCACTACAGAAAGTCTCCTTGGGTGGTGTTGTTTCCAAGTTGCAGTTCTTTCTGCGTTGTCATTTCTCTTCGAGACTCGTTCGGCGTGACTTTTCAAAAGATGCCGCAGCATTGTGGATAGTGCATCTCCATGCCTCCCGATGTGAGGCCAGGGTGGACCATTGTTGGTGATCAATCTGGTCGAGCCTGAGATGCTGTTTCAGGGAGTCCTTATATCTCTTTTTGGGGTGCCTGTCTTGCACTGACCCGTGATGAGTTCACTGTAGAGTAGTATCTTTGGGAGGCAGTGGTCCTCCATCCTAGAGATGTGCCCAGCCCAGCGCAGCTGTGTTCTCAATAGCATGGCCTCAATGCTGATGACCCTCCTTGCTAAGGACAGCAACATTCGTCACGTAGTCAGTCCAGTGTATATTTAGGATTGTGCGAAGATAGCTCTGATGAAAGCGTTGGAGGAGTCATAGGTGTTGGCGATAGGTGACCCATGTTTCAGACCCATATAGGTCTGAAATGATAGCTCTGTACACACTGAGTTTTGTGCTTTGCCTCAGGTGTTTGTTACTCCAGACTCTTTTGTGAAGCCTTCCGAATGCACTATATGTCTTTGCTAATCTGTGATCTATCTTTTTATCAATCTTGGCATCTGAAGAGATGATGCTTCCCAGGTAGGTGAACTGCTGAATGGACTTAAGCACAGATTTGCCTATGCTGATGTGGGGATGATGGTGTTCTTCCTGTGGTGCGGGCTGGTATATTATACCACTGTTATTATAAACTATGTTGCCACGATCCCCTCCTCCTGGACTTTGCTTCCCTCCATTATACCATTGTTATTAAAAAGCTAGCATCAGCACAATATCAAAAGCCTAGTAGGGTACTCATCACACTAGAGAAAAAAATCCACTTAAAATCCGGTTTCTGCCTCCTTCAAAATTCTGGGGTTTGTATTTATTTATTTTATTAATTTACTGCATTTCTAGCTCAGCTTTCTCAGCCCGAAGGTGACTCAAGGCGGGTTACAGATTGGCAACAATTTGATGCCACACAATCGTAAAAGATATATAAAGATATATAAGACATATAATTATCAGTTTAGGGAGGAGCCTTTAACAGCCTCACTAAACTACAAACCTCAGAATTCTGAAGAGGCAGAAACCAGATTTTAAGTGGGTTTCTCTCTCTAATGTGTTGAAGTCTTAGAGTATTATGGAGAAATTCCAGCGAAAGCAAAGTGGTGATATCTTATGATTCAACATGAATGAATCTAACAGGTCCTATCCCATGTGTTTTTAATAACTTTTATTTTGTTTCCAGGAGCATTGGAAGCTCAGAATACTTTTCTCCCCTTCTCCCCGCCCCCAATTTACACTTCTAATACATTTCAGGGATGAAGTGCAATGGATGACAACTGGAAGTAGTTTTATGTTGTGACAAGGGTTCCTTAGCACTTCATCCCTGAAATGACTTAGAAGTGTGTGGAAACAGGGGATGACTTGTGCCTGATGAGGTACCTAGACTTTTTCTGCAGCCTTTTCCTTTTTTTCTTTCTCTTCCATCAGATCTTGTACTTGATCAGTCACAAGGTTTAGTAAACAAAACTATCTTTACATATTTTATAAAGAGAACTGAGGTTTCTTCTTTCCCCACTAAAACTGTATGAAGGGTTTATGGATGAGGCTGGATGATGTTCAGCTTCTGTCTTGTTAAGTGTTTACTCTGCCAGAGAGTAATCCATTCTTATTTCCCAGTATTTCAGGCTGAACAGAGGTAGGGTGCATCCTATTCCCTCTGGTTTGGCTGGCCCCTCTTCATTGGCCTAGAAGGTTTTCACATTCTTTTTTCTCTCTTGTTCATCTTCCTGCAATGATTTCCCCCCATGGATAAATGATGTTTCCTGGCTTTCTGAAAATGTTTTCAATTGAACTTCATAAGAAAGGTTGAGGTTCAAGTCTGAGATTGAAGTTTCATCAAAAGATTAGGCTAGGTTACACTAGTCTGCTAGATTGCCAGCTTTTTATCAGCCTACATCCTTTTTCCCTTGCTGAAAGCAGAAAAATGGATAAAATGGAATCAGACTTATAGGAGGCATCTGTCAATTGAGGAGAGTTTTCTTTTAAAGACAGACATTTGTTGAAACTAATTTATTTCATTATTCATTGAAATATTATGGCCAGAAACTACTTCTTCCATATACTGGCCTATAAATAACTCAATGCAGGTTGATTGCACTTTTTAAGATGTCAAATAATGGCAGGATGCTAATTGGGGTTGTACACGCCAGCACTCTGGCTGCAGCATTCTCTATGGGTGTATGTTTCCAAACTGTTTTTCAAGACAGCTCTGTCGAAAGGATGTTGCATTTCAAAATGACTAGAACAGCAACACTATTAATTCAGAATGTTAACAAATGTAGTCCCTTGTCACCCAACCAAGCAAAGAGTGGATTCTGCAAGACTTACTAGAGCGGTAAATTCCACAACTCAAGGGACTGTGATAGAGCAGACCCCACTCCTTGTCCTTGACTTCTACATAATACAGGGTGGCTTCCTAGTGAACAGGTAGTAATTTTTACATAAGCAGAAGCTGCCAGATGCGATCATGCTTTTGTTTTTCAACAATCCTGACTTGGCTTTATTTTTTGCACAACATTCATTATCTTAGTTCTCTAGTTAAGGGAGTGAAATATGTAATTGTAATCTGAATGTCCATATCTCATGAATAGGTTTGTGGTTTCTTCTCCATGCATTGTCAGTGAACTGCCATTTTTGTTAGATCTGACACTCTTTCCAAGCCTATATTGAATTTTTAGATTGTGTGTTTGCATACTTTTTCATAGTATCATGGAATCATTGAGTTGGAAGAGACCTTGTGGGCTATCCAGTCCAGCCCCCTGCCAAGAAGCAGGGAATTTGCTTTTAAAGCACCCCCAGTAGATGGCCACACAGCCTCTGTTTAAAAACCTCCAAACAAGGAGCCTCCACCACACTATGGTGCAGAGAGTTCCACTGCTGAACAGCTCTCACAGTTAGGAAGTTCTTCCTTATGTTCAGATGGAATCTCCTTTCTTGTAGTTTGAAGCCATTGTTCCGCATCCTAGTCTCAAGCGCAGCAGAAAACAAGCTTGCTCCCTCCTCCCTATGACTTACCCTCACATATTTATTCATGGCCATCATGTCTCCTCTCAGCCTTCTCTTCTGAAGGCTAAACATGCCCAGCTCTTTAAGCTTGTCTCCAGACCCTTGATCATTTTAGTCACTCTCCTCTGGACACATTCCAGCATGTCAACATATCCCTTCAACTGCAGTGCCCAGTATTCCAGGTGTGGTCTGACCAAGCAGAATAGAGGAGTAGCATGACTTCCCTGGATCTAGACACTCCACTTCTATATGCACGCTAAAATCCCATTGGCCTTTTTTGCTGCTGCATGACATTGTTAGCTCATATTTAACTTGTTGCCCTTGAGGACTCCAATATATTTTTCTCACGTCGAGCCCAGCATCCCCCATTCTGTATCTTTGCATTTCATTTTTTATGCCTAAGCGGAGTACCTTCCATTTGTCCCCCTTGAACTTCATTTTGTTAGTTTGGGCCCATCTCTCTAATCTGTTAAGATCGTTTTGAATTTTGTTTCTTTGCTTTGCCACATCTATTCTTTTTCAGCACCACTAATCTGCAGCCATTTTTATCTTCTTTTGTTTCATTCAGTAATGTATTTCATTAGGCACAACCTATAATAAACTAGCTTGGGGACCCGGCCCTCCCCGGGTTATTTGAGAAAGGCATTGTGTGCCAAGGTTGGTCCTTATCAGATGTTTACATGGCTTGCAGTGGTCTCAGGAAGTTAGTGAAGGTACTGCAAGTCCCATTGGCCATGCTCCATCCCTCTCCCAAAAGCACCAGGATGTAGAGTGGGTCATGCGGGCTCTGTGTGCCATGTTTGGTCTTGATCATTCATTGGATGAGGGTCACAGCGGTCTCGGAAGGTGAGTGAAGGTACTTGAAGTCCCATCATTCATGGTCCATCCTCCTTCAAATGGCACCAGAATGTAGAGTGGGTCATGAGGGCTCTGTGTGGCAAGTTTGGTCTGTATTGGTCATTGGATGAAAGTCACAGTGCTCTCAGGAAGTGAGTGAAGATACTTCAAGTCCCATCATCCATGGTCCGTCCCACACAGAACTGCACCAGGATGTAGAGTGGGTCATGAGGGCTCTGTGTGTCAGGTTTGGTCTTGATCAGTCATTGGATTTGGTTTGCAGCAGTCTTGGAAAGTGAGTGAAGGTACTTCAAGTCCCATCATGCATGGTCTGCCCTCCTCCAAACTGTACCAGGATGTAAAGTGGGTCATGGGGGCTCTGTGTGCCAAGTTTGGTTTTGATCAGTCAGTGGATGAGGGCAGCAGCTGTCTGGGGAAGTGATTGGAGGTACTTCAAGTCCCATCATGCATGGTCTGCCCTCCTCCAAATTCCACCAGGATGTAAAGTGGGTCATGGAGGCTCTGTGTGCCAAGTTTGGTCTTGATCATTCAGTGGATGAGGGTTGCAGTGGTCTGGGGAAGTGATTGGAGGTACTTAAAGTCCCATCATCCATGGTCTGCCCTCCTTCAAACTGCACCAGGATGTAGAGTGGGTTTTGGAGGTTTTGTGTGCCAAGTTTGGTCTGTATTGGTCAGTGGATGAGGGTCACAGTGCTCTCAGGAAGTGAGTGAAGGTACTTCAAGTCCCATCATCCATGGAGCTTGAAGTAGTTGTTTAAAGAAACGGTATTTTGAGGGATGTCAAAAGATCTGAGTCAATATTTCGTTGTGTTCCTCAAAATCCCACTTGCATTTTCTTCCTGTCCCTTTTTTCCATAACAGGTAGCAAGACCTTGTAGGGATTTTTTTTACCCGCATGGACTTTCCATATGCATTTTAAACATTTTTTTAGAGTGTGTATTTCCCTATACCCTTTCCCCCCAATATACACAAGACACATTGTAGCCCATTGCCAGGCCTGGAATAAACAACATGGAATTGTTTCTTTTCCATACTTCTTCCTCAGTCAGTAATTTCAGTACAAAATTTAGGGTTGGAAGTTAAATGTATCTACCCCGGAAGCTGGGTGAGCAAGTGCAATACTGCTGCTTTTCACATTTCTTTGTTAATTCAAGAAAACTGTGTGTGGGATGCAGCAATCTGACAATCTGTACCCACAAGACATGCAGTGAATCTATTTGTTCTTTATGTTGAAATGTTCTTTTATGAAGCAGCTATATCTTGGTGAGAGAAATGAAAAAGATCAAATAAATTCCAGATTCAATGTGACTATAAATCAGCTAGTCTTTAAAATAAAATATAAACTATGTATAAACCCCAGTTTTGAAGCACAGTCTATAAAGCATTCTGTTTACACAGTTGAACTATTATATATCCAAAGATGCTTTTGCAGTATGAAAGCAGCACTTAGAAACAACCTTTGGTGAGCTACTTTGGTAAGAACAGCTTAACCTGATAAAAGTAAAAGAAAAATGAATGGCTATTGTCATAAACACTGCTGTTCATACTAATTTTATCATCACCAAAATGGCCCTCCTACTTGACTGCAATGGTTTCACACTGTCCATGGCCGTCCAGCCATTAGACTGCAAATGCAATTTTCCTGATAGTTATCATCTGACATGCCAATGAGCAATATCCCTAAACTATATATTTCTAAAATAGTAAACCTCTTGGCAATTTATGATAGTGTAAATGTGAAAAGTATAACATTTTATAAAATTCAAGAGAACAGAGTAAAGTTGATAGCATTCTTTAACAAACACATGTAATACACCCCCCACTTTTTCGAGCCTTAAAAGCAATATATCATTCCAGAGACCAACATGATAACCAGATTAATCAAAATATGTCTGTTAGTACTGAGAAAAAAAGTGGAAGCATATCAGTAATAAAAAAGTGCTTTGATTGTGCTTTTCCTTCATGGCAGAGATTGGACTTGATGACCCGTGTGGTCTCTTCCGACTCTATGATTATAAGTTATACTGGTTTTCATTTTTGGCCACAGGTAATTAAAATTTCATTTTGAAATAGTTTGACCATCACAGTAGGATAATGGAGAATTCCTTCTCAAATTTCAGAACACTATATTGAGAGTATTCCTTACACATTGTGACATACTAAGTAACTCTATGGTTATTAAGGCAGCAATAAAATCCAAAGAAGGACCTCTAACACATCTCTGAGATGACTGTTGAAATTCCCAAAGACACAACCACATTTTTTTCATGTCAGGAGTGACTTGAGAAACTGCAAGTCACTTCTGGTGTGAGAGAATTGGCTATCTGCAAGGATGTTGCGCAGGGGATGCCTGGATGTTTTGATGTTTTACCATCCTTGTGGGAGGCTTCTCTTATGTCCCCGCATGGGGAGCTGGAGCTGACAGAGGGAGCTCATCCGTGCTCTCCCCAGATTTGAACCTGCAACCTGTCGGTCTTCAATCCTGCCAGCACAAGGATTTAACCCACTGTGCTACTGGGGGCTCCACCACCACATCATAAAACAAGAGTACTGAGATTGACAGGCAGGGGCATGGTTGATACATTAACAAAATCTCTCTGGCCCAACACCTACTACAAAGACTCAAACCCAAAACTTGAGTGATCTGATCTCTTTGTAAGGGAGATTCCTTATGGATAATAGCAATACATATCCCTCATCATTTGCATTTTATTATGTGCTCAATTAAATCTGGAGAAGATCCACTCTTGAGTTCATTGATCCAAGTGACACATACTATTAGTTTCCATATGAATGATTACATGCTGAAGAAAGACAGACCTTTTATGAACCAACTGATCAAAGGATCAAGTAGTACCCCCAATTTAGAAGAAATGGCACAAAGCGTGGTGGTTAAAGGGATACCTGGAATAGGGGTCAACTTTTAGTTGTCTAATTGCTTCTACACCTACTTGGCTATGGAACTGCACCATGACTTCTTGCTCATGACTTCAAATGAAGTCAGGTTATTTATTGTGCTGAAGCACCTACTCATTAGCTGATGAGAAAAGGTGTTCTATAGACCTCTCTCCAGTCTTTTTAGGAAGACACTCTCTGACCATTTTGACTATGATATGAATCAAGGGTGAGAAGAAGAAAATGAGAGGTCAAGAAAACCAGCTCTGCAATCCACTGGAGTTGTTGACATAAGCAGCCTATTATATTTTACAAAAGGAAAGTTGTCACTGAAAGATGTGGGGTGGCTTTAGTTATTTTAAGTATATCTATTATACTGTATGTGCAGTAGAATTCATTAAGAGGTGTATATATTTTTTTGTATGGTCAAAGATTTGTGGGGAAGAATGATCTCTTACATATATTCTGGAGGCCATGAATATCACATTCTGATGCTTTTGGCATGCTTGAGGGAAAATTGACACCCAAACTTAATCTTAGGAAGAGATTTGAGAGCACTGTCAGTGTGATGTGTAAGAAGCACTAGCCTGCTGTCACAGCCAAAGGCACACACTGTCTTTTAAACAGCCAGCCAGTCTTTCGAACGAGTCAGTTCTGGTATTATTCATATAAGTACGTAAAACATAGATTTCTTGGTCATCCTTAAATGGCCTTCTCCTTATGATGAAAACTCATTGTGAAGGGCTGTTTCATAATGGTTGCTGCAAAATATCATCCAAACGTTGCTTATAGCTAAGATGGTTTTTATGCAGAATTGTTGGATGTAGAAGCAAAGTTATATTAAATTATATTAAGTTCTCACTTCTAAGCAGGGATGCTCCTAAGATTCCAACTAACTTGCCCTTCCTAATGCTCGGATGCTATTAGGTGTAAAGAGGTAAACGTGATCAAATGGTTGCTGCACCCTTGCTTCTCTTGTATTTGGAACATTCTGTTCCATTTTTACTCAATGTTCTGTTGCTGCTTGAGGTCATTGAGCAAGCTCATTCCTTGTTGCTTACTTTTTTCCTTCTTTAGAATAACACCCTCTTAACCACTTAGGGCTCACGTTATCTCCAATGGTGTCATCAGTGTGTTATTAAACATGACTCCCAAATTTGTGGGGTATAAATTTCCACATTTCACATGGATACACAAAACGGATAATTGTGAATCTTATTGAAGCAAAGAATCTCTAGCTCAGGGGTGCTCATTAGGTAGCTCGGTAGGCCCTCTTCCAGGTGATCTTCGGGCCTCACCAGCCGGATGGGGTGCTCCTGCCATGCTCGCGCACACCTTGCGCGCACGGGCGCTCCTGCTGCTGGCTTCCTCTCTCGCTGTGCTTCTTTCGCCTGCGGGGCATTGCAGGAAGGAGAAAGCACGAGGCGGGGCCTCTGGAGGGAGCGCCCTGCCTCTCTCTCGTCCAGAAGCAGCTGTGCAGCCTCTGTTGCCGGTGAGACAGGCAGGGCGGAGCGCTCCCTCTGGATGCCCGCCTCGTGCTTTCTCCTTCCTGCAATGCCCCGCAGGCGGAAGAAGCGCTGCACGGGTGGAAAACAGCAGCAGAAGCATGCGCGGTGGCAAGAGTGCACGGTAGGGAAGCGCGCTGCAGCGGGGGCAGGTAGATCTTTTGGACTTGGTTGCTTTAAGAGTAGCTCGCATTCTGAAAAAGTGTGAGCACCCCTGCTCATGGATACAGTATAATTGTGGTGGAGGACTTAGAAAATGCATAGAGAGGATATATTTTGTTCCCTGTTGATATATGGATCATACTGTATGGAGGAACTATTCACATTCAGTAATTAGAATGAGTCCTTCTGTGTTTTGTAAAGAACATTGATTTCTACATGCTTAGAATCTAAGAGTAAAAAATCCAATTTCTTCCACAATAGTACAGTCTGTGGTTTAGATGGTAAAAAAAAATCTAAAGAATAATAGAAGAAATATTCCTTCTATGTATTTATTTATTATTTACTGTATTTATATCCTGAAGGGGTCTCAGAGCAACCTTACAATCGGTAGCAATTCTATGAAATCAACAGACAATAAAACAAATACATAAAAAATTAAAAGCAATGTAACCATTAAAAACCTATTAAAATCTTGCAATCTGAGGACATAATCAAAAGCTGTTCCAGTTATTATTTCACTTAATTCCACTTCACTTATTACATTGCACTATTGGCCAAAGGCTTGGTTCCAGAGCCAAGTTTTTCCTTCTGAAGGTCAGGAGGGAAGGGGCTGACCTGATTTCACTGGGGGAGGTATTCAAGGGACCACCACTGAGAAGACCCTGTTCCTCACCCCCACCAACTGCACCTGTGAAGGAGGTGAGACTGAAAGCAAGGCCTCCCCAGATGGTTCATAGAGGGAGATATATTTGGACATATAAGCTGGGCCAGAACTGTTTAGGGCAGGGGTGCTCATTAGGTAGATCGAGATCTACTGGTAGATCACATAGGGCATCCAGGTAGATCACAGGCAGGGTGGGAGGAAGGCTCAGTCCCGCCCCACAGGCTCCCGCCGCCGCCCAAGTGCTGCCAGCCCTGGGTTATCTGAAGTCCTTTCCACACAGTGGAATAAAATCCCATGTTATCTGCTTTGAATCAGATTATATGGCAGTGTGGACTCAGAAAACCCAGTTCAAAGCAGATATTGTGTTATATGTTTCACATTTTGTAGTGGGAAGGTAGATCATTTTGACTTGGTTGTTTTATAAGTAGCTCGCATGCTGAAAAAGTGTGAGCACCCCTGGATTAGGGCTTTATAGGCTAAAGCCAGCACCTTGAATTGTACTTGGTAGCAGACTGGCAACCAGTCGAACTGATGTAATGGGGGTTGTGTGGTCCTTGTACGCCAATCTGGTAAGAAATCTGGCTCTCGCTCATTGGACCACTTGAAGAGTAGAGCGTGTTGCAGTAGTTTACTCGGGATGTAACAATCACGTGGACCACAGTGGCCATAAGATATAGAAATATTATCCAGCAATTTGGATCTTAATCTTAATGAATATTGAGGCAGCTAGGTAAAAAACAAAAATTGGATTTGCACATTTCATTTCACATGTAGTGCTGAAATGGATTGCCTCTCCATTAGGTTGAATACATTTTCAGCAAGATGTTTGAGAGGTAGACCTTTAAAATTGCCTTGGCATCATTTTCTTTTCTTTCGCCAGGAAAAGTCTATATTCTGACATCTGCAGGGTCATTCTCACATCATTTGATAACATTGTGCTACATTGCATAGTGCAGTGGCTAGAACTATCTCCTCAAAACTGGGCATCCCCTAACCCTCCAAATCAGTCTCAGCCTGAAGCCAGCTTTAAAACAAAACAAACCAGGGAATTATTATGCTCTAGAGCAGGATGTCTTACACTTTTTCCACCCATGAGCCCTTTTTGATGGAGAAAATTTTATGCGACCCTGGGTATTTTATTTGGTATATAAAAGAAGACGGGAGAGCAATTGGACTGCAGGTTGAGGAAAGCGAAAAAAAGGGTATGTTTGGGAAATGACAGAAGATGAATTGCCCTGCAGGCTCTCCTTTCAAATTTATTATTATTTATTTTTATTAACTTTATTTCTTTATACCCCACCACCATCTCCTCAAAGGGCTCGGGGCAGCTTACATGAGGCCAAGCCCAGTAACTCACAATAACAACAAAACAGCAAATATAAACAATACAATCAATAAAACTCAAACATAACTAACAGACAATTTAAAACCATTTCGGGTGGGCCAAATGTGAATGTTAAAATTTTAAAATAAATAAACACTGAGTGCAGACAGAGGTAGAATGTATATTACAAGAAGGTTCAAAGGACAATGTGGTGCAGACAACCCAGCAGGCAAATAAAGTGCTTCTGAGGACATTTGCAGAGATTGAACACAGCAGGGCATTATTTACTTTATTCAGGGAAGGCAAATTGGAACAGCCACGTTTTCAGGCTCCTCCTAAAAACTGCCAAGGTGGGGGCTTGTCTAATATCCCTGGGGAGCGCGTTCCAGAGTCGGGGGGCCACTACAGAGAAGTCCCTTTCCCTCGTCCCCACCAGACGTGCCTGCGAAGGTGGTGGGAGCGAGAATAGGGTCTCTCCAGATGATTGGAGAGATCGTGCAGGTTCTTAAACAGAAATGCGGTCACGTAGGTAGGCGGGTCCCAAACCATTTAGGGCTTTGTAGGTAAGAACCTGCACCTTGAATTGGGACCGGAAGATAAACGGCAGCCAATGGAGCTCCTTAAACAGGGGGGTTGACCACTCCCTGTAAGTCGCTCCAGTTAGCAATCTGGCTGCCGCCCGTTGGACCAAAAGAAACTTCTGGGCTGTCTTCAAGGGCAGCCCCATGTAGAGTGCATTACAGCAATCCAATCTGGAGGTGACTAAGTCATGAACCACCGTGGCCAGATCCGACTTCACGAGGTACAGTCGCAGCTGGCACATGAGTTTTAATTGTCCAGACACACTACTTCTTTCCTCAATTTACAACCCAATTCTTCCTCTGTCTGGGCCCTCCTATCCTGCAGTGTAGATGGCTGGGGGTGTAGATGGGTGGATCAGTTAGTCTTTCCCTGAAAGAAGAATCACCATGGACGTTACACATAGTTGCAGTTGCTGCTGTGATTCCTTCAATCTTTTCACCACTTTTTTTGCAAGCCCAACTACCCACAGTATCTAATCTTCCAAGTTTTTTGTACTTCAGCTCCCAGAAGCCTCAACTGCATTGGCCTATGAGTAGGTATACAGAAACTGAATTCCTTAACAGCTGGAAGACCAGATTGGAAAACATTACTCTAGAGTGTTGTTTGTACAGGGACACCCCACTTTATTTTCTGGCAATGCAAATAACACACAGTAGCATCAGGCATTGTTTTCTCATACTAAAATAAACCTGACAATTTTAAATGAAACAAGCTGATATGATTCTACTCATCACTATGTTTTCTCCAGCCATACAGTATCACTTCAGGGGAAAGGGTGCTTCTGTTCACCAGTTTTTCTTCTCCCACTCCCAGGCTTGCCAAATGAGTTCTAATGGCCTAAAAGGAAGAATCTACTCTTATCCATTATGGCAGCATAACAGAGCAACATGGTGACACAGTAGCCTCTAGCAATTCACCATTCAGTGCATCTGTGACCTGTAACACAATAGACAAATAATACTTTAAGCAAAGTATGCATTGAAAAGCAGCAGCATTAATGAGCTTTCTGAACTAATTTAGTATATGTGGTGCATCTAGAAAATTGTAAGCTAAATGGGGGAGTTCTAATCTGGCAGAAGAGCAGAAAGGGGTTACAGTTCACCCTAAAGGTTAAACTGCAGAACCATTTGAATAATATTTGTGGAAACAAGCAGAACAACAACAACAAAACTTTATTACAGTCACTGACCAGCACAAAGCGGGAACAAGAGCCCTGAGAAAGGAAGGACAACTCCCCAGTAAGCAGTTATTTAAAATTAGATTCGAAATCAGTATAAAAATATATTTCAAAAGACAGGATATTGTAACAGGTATGGAACCGAAGGGGGAAGGGAGAGATTGATGAGAGAGGTCGAAAACACTGGTGGGGGGCACTAAAGGGAAAGGGAGGGGCACACTGCAGGTCTAGTAGCATTTCAGCTGTAACATGTTGCTCTAACTGCATTCCCAGCAGGGTGTTGCCTTATGGTGTCAATCATCCTCCGTCTGATTTTAAGAGCAGCAGCACAGAACTTAGCAACACTGTACGTTATTGTAGTGTTAGAGTCCGAAAGCAGCAGGGTGAAATAATATTTTTCACTGCGCCCCGGGTATTTTAAAAGCCATGGTCCAATGAGATTAGATCTAAGATCTTTGTAGAACATGCATTGAAGAAGCAGGTGCTCAGTTGTTTCCACATGACCAGACTCACTGGGGCATAGTCTCTGCTTGAAGAGGGTCTTCTGATACCTCCCCTCCAATACAGCCGATGGGAGGGCATGGCATCTTGCCAGGGTAAAAGCCCTTCAGTATTTGGGCACCTCCAGGTCCATTAGGTATGCCATGGGGGTAGTGAGGTATTTAGTGGCTTCCCTAGCAATGAAGCCTGGGGAACAGGCTAAGTCAGATTGGCACTCTATGTCCAGGATTCGCTGCTCCTTGACTTGGTCCCATCTCATGTTTAGCAATTGTTCTTGGGAGAAATCTAGCGTTGCGATCTTTGCTGAAAACAAGCAGAAAGAAATTGAACTCACTCAGCCATGGAAACCTGCTAGATGACCATAGCCTTCTCCATGATAATTTTAATGATTTAAATGTATTTTAAATCTGGCTAGATTTGTGTCATTGATTTTATAGCTTTAAATTGTTTGTATATGAATTTATTTTTCATGTGATTTAACCTGTTTTCAACGATGTATTTATGTGTGTTCGGCATCTAATTGTTGCCAGTCTGTACGCTGCCCTGAGTCGCCTTCAAGCTGAAAAGGGCGGGATAAAAGTGTGGTAAATAAATAATAAATAAATAGATTGGTTATGTTATAATATGTTATTACTTTGTTATAGATGCAGATTAATTTCTGGGTTTCGGTTGGGTTGTCTATTTTGTTTTGTTTTGTTTTGTTAATTACATACACACACAAGTAAAGCTCAGGTATGGGGTGTTGTGTGGCTTCTGGGCTATATGGCCATGTTGTAGCAGCATTTTCTCCTGACATTTCAGCTGCATCTGTGGCTGGCATCTTCAGAGATCTGAAAGCTCAGGTATTCTTAAATCAGGGTGACCTTTGGTTGAAAATGTAGCACCTACATCTTTATTTTGCTCCTCTTTCTTTTAAGCTCCAAGCAACAGCAACAGCTGCTAAGTGTCAATGGCTACCAGCCAGAAACGACAAGGCAAGTGCCACTTCTAATTATTCCTTAGGATAATCAATTTACTAATTAAAATATTTCACAAGTGCTTTTCAGCATATTACTATGGTTAGCTATGATTAGCTATAAGTCTCACAGAGCCAGGCTCTGACACATTACTCATACACAGGCAGCACCTTCTTCCATAATAAGGAAAAAAAACCTCATCAGGTCCTATGAATGTGTACAGAATAATAATATTCGAGGTCTTTCATAAAGGGTTACATGCATTTACGCTAAGATCTGAGCATGCAATGTGTAGGGCAATTATTAGCCCAGGATTTTTCTGCTGGCATGAAATGAGAAGTACAAAAAATAAGTCCCAAAATTTAAAAACAAAACAAAACACCCCCCAAAAAACAGCCTTCAGGTAAAAGCTGCATACTTTTCAAAAAGAGCATAATTTCTCTGGTATTTTCTTTTTCCTTTTTCAAAAATGAAGGTTTCTTCTTTTTCTCAGTGATGGAATGACAGATTAGAATATTAAATAAGTTGGCCCTTCACTTTTGCAGGTTTGTCCTTTTTTGTGGATCTGATTATTCACAGAATTGATTTATATGATATCTTTAGGAATCAATAGCTCTATGGTTAACTTCTGTTGGAGGTTGACCATAGAATCTCACTGAAGGATCTCAAGATTTCTAGTGAGGTGTTCTCTTGGGTAATAACTTTATTTTTGTACCCTGTCCTCATCTCCCTGGAGGGACTCAAGGTGGCTTACATGGGGTCTAAGCCTGGTCAACATTGTTAAAATGCAACATATTAAAAACATAGCATCAGCATAAAAACAGAATAAAACAACAACATTATAATGAAATATAAAACAATCATTGAACCAACAACCAATTTACCTGAAGTATAAACCAGTTTTTGGCACAGAGGGTGGACTAGTGCAATCGATTGTGAGGGAAGGGCTGATAGAAAAAGTGCGTATAACAATTTTTAATTTGCATTTTTTCCACTTTCATGGGATCCTGTGCCCCTAATCTTAGCAAATGCAGAGGAGTGATTGTACATCTAATCTCCTGAAGTTTGGACTGGATGGCCCATGAGGTCTCTTCCAACTTTATGACTCTATGATTCTATAACTTTGGAGAACAATTAAATGAGGTTTTACATTAACATCAAGCACAGAGTTAAAAACATTTTAGAAGCAAAGAGTTCCAACACATAAACAGTGATAGAAGAAATTGCTTCATCCAATCCTTCCATGAAAATTTTGTTTTGGAAAATGGTTAAACTGGAAAAGGTTAAGTAGCTTGGGCACTTACTTTCATCTTCTGATATGCTTCCATTAAAACAGATAAACAAACACAGGAATAAAGACCCATGTAGCTGCCCCTTATGTATACTTTGGATACAATGAACACCCATTAGTATGAAGTCAGATGTAACATTTTAATTGTGGCAGAAGTGATTTGAAGACATGTTTAATGCATTTGCATTGCTTACAGGACGGTGAATGTATGTTAAGATCACTTTAAAACACATCCGTGTTAAACTGCTACGTACCATTGCTCGTTAGTGAATGTATGTATCTATATATGGTGCATATTGTCATGTAGAGTGCCTGCATTTCAAAATTTACTACTGGACCACTGATATCTGTTATTTAAAAAGAAGCAGTACTTCAGATAGCTCTGGAATGCGTATTCTCTTGCAATTGTCCATGGAGAAATTCAGCTTGTTTAAGTGTAAGCTCCTCTGCAGACTATTCCTATAATATTTGAGCTCCAAAATGGAGCAAAGGGATACAGGAAGCATCTTATAGTTTGAATGCTCTGGCTGTGAAGGAAATGCCGGGGTGGGATGGGGGCTGGGGCGGAATTCTATTCCGTTGTTGAAATTAGAGTCACCTAAATATACTCCTATTTATCTGCCATAGTTCAGCAAGCAGCCTGATGTGTCAGCTATTAGTCCCCAGTAGAGAGTATCCATGTAACCTACTTTGCAAAACTCACATGTTTCACAACCACGGTGATCAGCTGCTGAAGTTCGAGGGTGGAGTGAAAGCAGTTCTATTAACAAAACCAGCAGAAAGGAAATGGAGTCTTACACTGAGGTCTGCAATGTTTGCTTTTAAGCCTCCTTGGTTCTGTCAAAGTAAATACAATTCAACCAAGCTGAGACAAGTTTGCCAGAATAAGCAATGCCCAGCTTGAAAGTATTAAATATATCGTTTTGTAATGGCCATGTACATATTATAACTTACACTCAAAGAACGTTTTTCCATAAGGGTTATAATCTCCACAGAGTCACCTCCACATGTGTGTAAACTATGTGAACTGTAACAATGCATGTGGTGCTACCACTGTATTCTTTTGTCTCTCTTTTAGAAGTATCAAATTCTTACCATAGTCTTTCTATTCTGTTCTATGTCTGGAAAGTTCAAGTTGAAAGGATAGAAGGAGGAAAAAAAATATCTCAATTTAAGTCACTGAAATGATTGAAATAGCTACTGAAGGTCAGCTATGCCATAATAGTCTATTCATCAACATAATCAGCGATCACTTATGTCTGAGAGTGATTGCCTTTCAAGTGTAGGGTTTTGGCGGTGGGTCCGTAGATGACTGTAAAGACCTATTCTTGACCTGCATGTTCTTCTGCAGTGAGGACATCAATTTCCAGGTGGAATGCGGTCCTGGTCAGGGTTGGCTTGAGGTCCTCTTTGACACATTTCTCCCTTTCACCCTCCATTCATGCCTTTTTGAATTCCACAACACTGTTGGTCACAGCTGACCTTCAGTTAAAACACTCAAGGGCAAGAACTTCCCAGTTCTCAGTGTTTAGGTCACAGTTTTTAAAGGTTGGCTTTAAGCCCGTTTTTAACTTTCTTTTCTTGGCCACCAACATTCCATTTCCTATTCTTGAGTTGGGAGTATAGTAACTGCTTTGGGAGACAATGATCAGGCATTTGGACAGCATGGCTAGTCCAGCGAAGTTAATCGCAAAGGATCATTGCTTCAATGCTGGTTGTCTTTGCTTCTTCCAGCATGCTGACATTTGTTTGCCTGTCTTCCCAAGAGAGTTGTAGGATTTTTCAAAGGCAATGCTGATGGAATCATTCCAGAACGTTGAGTGTGTAGATGGTCCATGTTTTGTAAGGATATAACAGAGTTGGGAGGACAATAGCTTTATAAACAAGCATCTTGGTATCCCTAAGAATGACCTGATCTTCAAACATTCTCGGCTTCATTTGGGAAAATGCTGCACTTGTAGAGCTCAGATGGTGTTGTATTTCAATGCCAACATTGACTTTTATGGAGAAGTGGCTGCCAAGGTAGCGGAAACGGTCAACGTTTTCTAATATTACACCATGAAGCTGTACTTCTGGCATTGCGGGGGGATTTGCTGGTGTCTGCTGAAACAGTTTTGGACAGCAATGACTCCCAAAGTGACCAATTTAAAGTTGTCTATTGGACACATCCACACTCAACTACATGCTAAGCAAAGTCCTGGCAATTTACTCATGATAATGATGTTGATGTTGATGATGCAATTGCTTTCTCTTTCACAGTAGCTTGAAGGAAAGGAGTGTAGATGGAGAAAAGATACTGAATTCATTCCTTTTCCATCCAAAATCTTTAGATTGCTTTTGTGCCTGCCTGAAAGTAAGGACTATAGATAAATGATAAATAGAGAGACAATGAGAAAAGCGAATGTATATTACAATAGCTAGATGCATAGTAGGCCTGGTTAGGTTCGTCATAAGGCAACAAATTTCATTTTAACTTCATTATAAACTTCCATTAGAAACGTTTTCAATGCATGACAAGCAACCCCAAAGCTTCAGTTTTGAAGCTGCGAGCACCATTTTTGTTCAGGTTTTGTTAGTTTTTTTGTATGATTTCCAATCTTCTCTCTCAATGTGCGTTGGTGCCTTTCCAGGCGCCGAGGAAAGGATGCCCTCCACTCCTCAGTGCCTGGGAAGGAACCAACGCATGTTAGCTTTAACGTGCGTTAGTGCCTTCCCAGGCGGCGAGGAGTGGAAAGGATGCCCTCCTCTCCTCGGTGTCTGGGACAGAACCAATGCGCGTTAAAGCTAAAGCGCGTTGGTTTTCCTTCCCAGGTGCCGAGGAGTGGAGGGCATGGGCATCCGCCATTAACGAATTATTAACAAATTTCGTTAGTTTTTACAAAATAATTTTGAAATTTTCATGGAAAATTTCGGAACTCCACCAGATACGAAACGCCAGCACCCTCTACATCTGAAATGAGTTTTGAACCATTTTTAATGGATCAACCAGGCCTAATGCATAGTATAATCTAGTTAGCTAGCTAGATTATACTATGTATGCATCTAGTTATTGTAGGAAATTCTCTGTGGTCAACTCAAATTTCTAGCTAGCTAACTAGATATTGATTCTGTATTCCTGGATTAAATTATCCGCAATTTGAAAACATGAAAAAATTAAAGATATATATTTTAAATTGTCATTTTATATAAGAGCCAATTGTATTAAATGGGTTTTGAACATACACAGATTTTGATATCCATGGGAGTTCTGGAACCAAATCCCAGTAAATATTGTTATGCTTTCAAGGTTGCATAGAATCATATAATAAAAGAGTTGGAAGTCCAACCCCCTACCATGCAGGAGCACACCATCAAAGCACTCCTGACAAATGACCAAGAATTTGTTAAATACAACATAGTCATTAGACATTAGCCTTTTGCGCTACTGTGTATCAGAGATGTAGAATACTTAAGTTTTGGGGGAATTGTAGCACTGATCCCTGGTCACCTTGGCTTGTCCTGATGGGAACTGGAGTCCAGCAACATCTAGAGGGTCACAGTTTCCACATCCCTGCCAGGCATAAAATGTTAGTTCTGCAGTTGACCACAGACAATTTCCTACTAAGGTGACTTTCAGTTATTTAAATAAAGTTCTGGCATGATCACTTTTGCTCTTTCTTAGACTGACAGCAGAAAACTAACTTTATTAGACTTTGTTTATAATA
This sequence comes from Anolis apletophallus, assembly GCA_030556195.1. Taxonomy (NCBI): domain Eukaryota; kingdom Metazoa; phylum Chordata; class Lepidosauria; order Squamata; family Anolidae; genus Anolis; species Anolis apletophallus. The sequence continues at coordinate 87,242,735 of JARBWK010000009.1, forward strand.
TAAGGGTAGCATATTGTATAGAGTTTTCTGAATTCAGATTTCTAATTCCCTCACATGCCCCAAAGGACCTGAAGCAAGTCGGTATGTTAGGAACGTAGGAAGCTACTTCATAGCAGGTTCAAACTATTTTCCCAATATGGATAAAATTTCTGATGGACAGTATCTATCTACATCTGCTACCTGGTCCTTTTGACTGGATATCACCAGGGGCATCTTTTTTTTTTTGCAAGCAGAAGACTTAGAAACTCATTTAACTGTTTAGAGAAATGAAATAAATGAGTTTGTCCTTTAGTCTGAAGGGCAGAGATCCCGAAATGCCCACCTCCAACCCCAAACTTAAGGTTGCCCTATGTCTGAAACGGCTTGAAGGCACACATAGAAATTTTGTTCATGGTGTTTTCAAACTATAGACCGGCGCCGCAACAGTGTGGACAATGAACTGGCCCTCTGCTTAAGAAGTTTGAGGAACTCTGCTAAAGGGGATGACTGAGAAGCAGATTCACAGCTAAAAATTCTAAAATAATGAACAAAGCAGGAAAGCAGAGGTTATTGAGTTGCATATGGTTAGCCCAAGAATGATCTGTCAAGTGTTCTGTTTTTGCCATCACTTCTCATAATTGAATGCAGAAAAGCATTTTCATGAAGTGCATAGAGAAAGTCACTCAAAGCTGAGGCAAAAGACATGTTTTGTCTCTTTCTAACCTTGTAGGCTGATACTGTCTGCTCATATAATTACAGTTTACAATTCAGTGCATACAGGCTCAAACTGAAAAACTTTGTGTATGCTGACACCTTGATATCGAATCAAAAGCTAAAACATAATTTTAATGTACTGCAGCTGTTATTATCTGCTCTCAGATCCAAAAAATCAGAATAGTGTTTTTCAAGTCTCAGTAAACTGAACAGAAAGAATAATGGAAGGAAAATAATTCTTTCTGATCATGAATGTGGGTAATTGTTAGAAATCATCATAGTTTGGGACCCTTTTTTTGCTCAAGATTGGTGTGTATTCTTGTTGCTCACAAAAAAAGCATTTCTGTGAAGGAAACTACTTATTGCACAGAAAATAATATTTCTGTGCTGAAAATTTTGTTTTCTATTTCAAAAGTGTAAATATTGTGGGAAATTTGGAAATAGTCTACAAAAATTGCATTTTGAAGACTTTCTTGCAGGAGGAAGAAAACTGCTAGAATTAGTCTCATATAAGTGTTTATACTTGCCTGGATTGGGTCCAATAGCAAATTAAATGCATTCTGAGAAATATATCTGAATGGGAAAAACAAAAGGGCATGTAGATCATATGCTTTGAGTATCCTTAAAATATAAAAATAGAGACAATGTATACTCTTGAGAAAATGTAATTCAATATATTTTAATTGCCATAGTTATTTTAAATACAGCATGACCCCTTATCCACAGGTGCATTTCTCTCTAAAAATTTCCCGGGTCCCAAGCAAATCTGTGGTATATTTCCCTTGGAAATAGATGACAGAGTTGCACTGGAGGATATAGAAATTCTAGAGCAGTGTTCTCTCTAGGCCAGATTTTCTCAAACTGTGCTCCTCCAGATGTTTTGGACTTCAGCTCCCATAATTCCTAACAGCTGGCAAACTGGCTGGGATTTCGGGGAGCTGAAATCCAAAACACCTGGAGGAGAACAGTTTGAGGAACACTGCTCTAGGCATTTACTAAGCCCTCTAACTTCATGCTATACTTTGCTTCTGTTTGAAATAATGTATTTCAAAAAAGATAATTATTATCTGCAGTTACATATGTATATAGTAAGTATAGGAACATAACCCCTGCTGATATGGGGGTCAAATACATGAAATTATACAAAGAAATGTAATATATGGACTCAATAAATAAGATTATAATTAACAGCAATCCTCAGGCTGGGCAGGGTTCCCCCTCATGCATTGCTGTTATGGAGAATTGCTACTGACTATTTATGAACCAGTATTTAGCACATTATATTCCCCCTGCTCTCTCTCTCTCTCTCTCTCTCTCTCTCTCTCTCTCTCTCTCTCTCTCTCTCTCTCTCTCTCTGAGTATAGTGGAGAAAAGGGGAAAATAAATAAAAATATTTGGAGCAACTTGACTAGAAGTGTAAATATTGACTAAAGTATATCAAAATGCAGTACTAACCAAGTTTTCACCAGTTCTTCAAAAACACTGTTGTCAAACATTCATCTGAAAATTGTAGTTGTGGTATTGCTTGTCAATGCCACATGGAATGCTTCTTCACTGTAATTATTCCTGATTTACTGAATGTCTTGCCACCCATTTCACTAAATTACATTTTCGTGCAGCAGTTGCCCATTTAGGTAGGTGGTAGCTATTAATGGAAAGGAAATGTGGCATAAATTGACACGGGAATGACAAGAGGAGCATGTTTTCTCTAGAAGCACTTGGCCAGTTCCTTGTCAAAGCAAAATTAAGTTGCTCTCCACATAGGCACAAAAGGGTTTCTGAGGTCAAGATCTGTTTTTGGTGTTAGGCAATACTAATTTCCTTGCAGCCCTGAGCTGTGAGTTATGTTATCTAAACTTTTAGTACCCATGTTAACACTGTGTGACCTTGAGGCAGGGACAGATGTGTTAGCAGGGCTAACGTAATGCAACACCTGCTCCGGGGATTTCTTGCTGTGGAGGCCAAGAATAGTCCATATTTAGGTGCCAAGGCCTTTGCTCGGCACATCCTAATTTCAGAGGGATTTCCTAAGGGGGAAAATGCCACCCTGGAAATCCCGGGTGTTATCTTTCAGCCTCTGAAATGCCAAACATGAAGCAGTTCTTACAGAGTCACAGAGCTGTATAACCAGATAAGATATGTGTTTGGTTTCCCAAACATATCATGATCACCACCTCCTCCTCTTCCCTCCCCATCCTATAAACTAATAGAGGTTTGATCTTTTTTATGTACATATAAAGTTGTCATCTTGAAAGACCAGTGTTCTGAGGAATATGTAGTTTTTCCAACAGTCCTCAGCCATTCTTCTTGAATCTCCTGGATATTACACACTGCTTTCTTAATGACAGAGATATATGTGCCTTGTGGCATCTTCTGTGCAACCAAATCAGCTGCTTTGAGGTGCAGTGGAGATTACTATCCTATTTCTCAGTCTTGAAGTAAGATTCATTAGTCATATGTAATGCAATGGATGACCATTTGTCTCAAGCCACAAAATTTTTCAGGATAGCATTGAGTCCTCTTCTGCTCACTTATGGCATTCCTTGCTCTGGAGGCCTTCCATAGTGTGAAGCCCAAATAAGGAACCAAGAAGAACTCCAAGGCACAGTGTTGTTTTCCATGATGTCTATTAAATCAACTCAGCCCAAATATTTTCCAGTTTCCATTTTCTCGCACTGACTTGGATAGGCATCAGGCAGGGTCCATGTATGGCCTTTCATCTGAGCAGTATTTGACAGCACAGCACTGAGGCAACACAGGGATATTTTTTTCCTCTGAAAAATGTAGATCCCCCCTGCCCACAAACTCATATATTGTGGATGTGGCAGATGGCAGATACATACAGTCTTTGAGCGTTGTAGTAGGGCTGCTTTTATTCAGTCAGGAGAAATAGCTGTGCACTGATAAAGAAAACATCCCATCTCACGCTATCAGAACAGACGTGGGGCGTGGAGATGCGAGATTCTGCAACCACTGCTATTTTCTCACTGATGTATATGGTGTACTTTTAAAAATAAACTTATTTCTTATTTAAATAACTGTTTAAAATATTAATCAGTAAATAAAGTGACTGTGAATCTTACTTTACTGATTGACAAAAATGATTTTGTTTGCTTCTCTTTTCATTTTAATGATTGCTTAATAGACAGAAGAAACATACTTTACCTATTTGTGTCTGCCTTGTTTTACTTCTTGCCTCTAAGAGTGTTAAGCAGAATGAAGCATTTGGGTACATAATGTACCCAAATATTAGTCTTTAATTCAAGATCCTCTATGTGCAGAGAAATTATTATTGTTATGAATGAATCACCAAGATGGGTTGTATCATTAGCACTTGTCTCATGATATGTCCAGTACAATAGCCTCACATTTGGCTTTCAGGGAGAGTTTGGGCTTGATTTAATCTAGGAGGAATTTATTTTAATTTTTGTGGTCCACAGTTTTGTAAATTCTATGGACCACTAAAAAGACAAACAAATGGGTTGTAGATCAAATCAAGTCTGGAATCCTTGAGCACCCCAGTTCAAATGAGTGGATTTTCTTAATGTCACCTTTATGACACATCTGTATAAAAATAGAAATACTTTGCCATGGATGATTATGGCTTTGGTGGTTTACAAAGAAGTAGTGTACACGAGTAACAACTGCGGTGGAATATCAAGAAGAAGGGGTTGATACCATATCCTTTTTGTTAGCTTCTAATATTTTAATAATATATTTATTTATATCCTGCCCCATCTCCATTGAGGCCATGCAGCAGTGGTTTTCAACCTGACAGGTTCAAAAGAGATATAAGGACTCCTGCTCAGGCTTTTGGCCTACAACCCTGGCCTTATCAGAAATCCCAGCCAGTGTACTAGCTGTGGAAAAACATAGGAGATTTCTGAACTTGGATTGGCCTTTTTGAAGGCGCAAAACATCTGAGGGACCTGTGGTGGAATATAGGGGTTGATACCATATCCTTTTTGAGAACCATGCCCTAGAGCAGGGTCAGAAATCCCAGCCAGTGTACCTGTTTGACTCAGAGAGCCATGAAAGCAAAATATTTGGAAATTTATTTCAGTGAGAGCCATATAATATATATAATATATTTTAAGACTGAATTCAACTAAATGTGGGAATATACGTACATACTATGAGAAAAGGATTCCCCTGGCAGAATGATGGGACATTTCAGACCTGGCTCTGCAAAAGGCATGCTCAGGACTCTGGGAAGGAAGAGAAGACGGAAGGAAGGGGGAAAGAAAGAAAGAAAGACAGAGGAAATAAAGGAAGGAGGGGGAGAGGAAGAAAGAAAATAAGAACGAACTATGGAAAAGGAAGAAAAGAAAAGCAGGAGAGAGACAAGGAAGGGAAAAGAAGGAAGGAAATGAGAAGGGAGGAAAGGAAAGGGTGGGGAAAAGAAAGAAAAGGGAGTGAGGAAAAAGTAAAATAATGAAGGGAAAAGACAAAAAGAAAGAAGGGGGAGAGAGAAGTGAAAAGAAAGGAAGGAGAAGGAAAGGAAGACTTGGGGGAAAAGAATAGAAAATGAAGGAAGCAAGAGGGAGGGAGAATGGAGGAAGGAAGGAAGGGGAGAGAGGGAGAGAAAAGGAAAGAGAAGGAAAGAACAGAAGAGGAAGGAAGGAAGGAGGAGGGAGGGAGGGAGAATGAAGGAAAGAAGGAAGGGGAGAGAGGGGGAAAGGAAGAAGAGAAGGAAAGAATGGAAGAGGAAGGAAGGAAGGGAGGGAGGGAGGGAGGGAGGGGGAGAATGGAGGGAATGGGAGAGCCAGATGGAATCATGAAAAGAGCCACATCTGGCTCCCAAGCCATAGGTTCCCTACCCCTGCCCTAGAGAAACTTGGGGCAGCTTACAAAACAGTAGCAATGCAAACAGGACAACATAAAATATAAAAATACACTAATAACCTAATCAATATAAGGTACACCAAAAATAAAAGATAAAACATAGCAATGAAATGTAACATAAACCATGTCATAAAAATCGATGAATTCATGAGTTCTAATCTGCACCTAACTTCATTTCACCTTTTATGTACGTATATCAGACCTTGGCCCACTTTGGAATCTACACAGGCATCAAATTACTCTAAAGAATTTTGTATTCTTTAAAACCAGCAATATCTTGAATGGCTAAAAAGCATATTTTGAATGAATGTGGAAATGCATGTTGTAAATGGGTCTAGGAATCCCCCCCCCCCCCCAAGGAATGAGAACATATGATAAAGTGTCATCCATCTCAGCCAGGTTGTTATGGAACAAAACCTGTGGTTCCTTTGAGTATAATATTTGAATATATGGGGGAAAAACATGGCAGTCTTTAATTTGAGAAAAGATGTCCCCTACATGCATACACAATCTGATCATATGGGAGGTATAATATCTGATCTCATGGGGTGCCAGGACTGAGTCATCTCCTGTAGGTATAATGTCTGACTGTATGATAAAACATTGTTTTCCCCTCCCCTGGTAGAATATCTGGCTGAACAGAAAGAAAATGATTGCTCCTGTTGGTATTGTGTACAACTGTATAGATGAAACCTGCAAGAATGAATAATTACATTCGTTTTCTTCCTGCTGGGCAAGAATATAAGAGATTTTGCACAAGGTTTTTAAAACTCATGTTTAAAATGCAGCCATTTTCTAATGTGTCAAGACAAAATTCCTCTCCTGGGCAAACTGTCTGACTTTATGGAGGAAAAATAACATGACTACCCCCTTTATACAATACCTGATTGTACAGGGGTAAAGATATGATGACTTCTAAGCATTCAGCTGACTGGGAAGCCGGTAGCTGTTTCAATGAAAGAATCAGGCACACAGAAGAGTCACCCTTCATAATATACGTGCTATTAAAAACTCATTAACTCATCAGGGCCCCATGTCATTGGTGATGCTCCAAGGAAGTTCCCATCCCCTTCCTTTCTTTCTTCATTGCCTCTCCAGGCTTTTGTCCGTCTTTCTCTAACACCCCCCCCCCCTCATAAATGCACAGCAGAGTAACTTATCAGCAGCAGCGTGACCCAGCATCAGTAGCCCAAAGTGATAAAAAGAACAAAAGTACACAGACCAATGTTATATCTTCCATAGGAGGCTTTTCTTTATAGCAAAATAGTATGGTTGCACTATTTACAAGAATAAGGTTTCAATAACACAAATAAAGTTCTTTACACTTCCTTCTTTGTTTCCATGCTGGACTTATTTTACATGTAGATAAACAGCTTTGCTCTCACAGAGCCTCCCCTCACACCAAAGTTACACAGGAGCTTCACACAGTAGCTTTTTACACACTGCAGCCTTCACATACAATGGCCTTCAACCTGGGGCTTCCTCTTACCAAAGCTTTATTTTATTTATTTATTTATTTATTATTCGATCTTATATTCCGCTCCTCCCTGCAGGCTCGGGGCGGATTACAACATACAATAAAACATACACAGTAGGCCTACTCATACTGAGGCCTATCGCACACTGAGGCCTCTCTCAGACTGAGGTCTCTCTCAGACTCAGGCATGTAGCCAGGGGGGCTTGAGGAGCTAAAGCCCCCCCCCCCCGGAAATTCTCAGGGTGGTCCGTGAGAAGGCCTTACTGGTATATCATTTAAACTGTTATGTTTATTCATATCATGATCTGATCACCATGCTCAATATATCCCATATGCATGAGGGTATTGGGATAATGATTCAAAAGGTTTTCTAGGGTAGACCCTCCCTCCCTCAGACTCACCCACCCCGAATCAAACTCAGCCCCCGCTGCCACCACTGCTGCCGAATCAAAATCCTGGCTACGGCCTATAACTTTCTGACACTGAGGCGAACTAACACTGAGGCCTACTAACAGACTGAGACCCTTGTCCTACAGAGACCTCTAAAAGACTGAGGGCTACTAAACAACATGCACACCTGCTTATATTGAACTGCAGCTTTTGCTGAGTTGTTGCATCCATTTAACTCTTTTAGTGCTTGACTCACATTTTTGTAATTTAAAATACCTAGTTAATTTTTAATATTTTGTAGGACAAATTAATGGATTCCAACCTGAGTATATTTAAAAGGGCATTAGATACTTTCACATAGAGTGGGTCACCAATGGCGTCTGGACAGTTTGACTGTATATCATCTCCATTATCATTTTCCTTACCAATAAAGATTGTGAAGGAAGAGTGCAGTGACATTTCTGCCTTGTAGGGCTTCTCATAGGCAACAGATTACATTTTATGAACAGAATGGTAGGCTAAACAGTACTTTTCTGTGATCTAACAAGGCTCTTCTTTTGTTCTTTCAATTTGGCTCATGCCAAATTGAAAGGGAGAGGCGATTAGCTTTTTCTGCATATCAACATATAGTGTAGTTAACAGGTAGAGCTGGACTGTGTGAGCCGAGTCAGAGTTTCCTGTTATATTCTGTTCTTGATTGAGAGACACAATAAAGTGCTTTCCCAACTTCCTGGCTAGTTGTCCTCTAGGCATGAATGCTCAAGTGACCACTCAAAAAAACAACAATGCAAAACAGTTATCCATTACCACATCTCAGTATGACAATAAAAAACTCTTCCACTTCAGCCTAATTCGAGTTTGTATTAGTCACTGTGCACACAGAACCAGGGTGTGTGAGATATTAATGTGAAACAGAATAGGAAGAATGGAAGAAAGAATGTCGGCACTGTTTATCGAAAAGGAAGCTGAAATGGTTTACTGTGTATGCATTTCAAGTTATTTGTTCAGTAGGCACACAAATATAAAAAGAAAAAATGTTAAACTGGTTATGGGCAGATGCTAATTATGATGCTGTGTATTAAAATCTGGAATCATCCAAGAGAGAGCCAGAATCTGCAATTATGATGCAGGCCCACAAAAACTAAATAATGTCAATCAAATTTATGAAATGCATAGATCATATCATAAGTGATACCTAGATATGTGCATTGGAAAATCCAGAGGCATTACAGTTGTGTAAACTTTCAATTTTTCTTAAACATTGAGATTTTTATATTATTTTACATCCTTTAATTTTTTGTTCTCTTGGCCCCACCCTGTGATGTCAATAAATCAATGAATCACAGCAGTATTCTGTAGATACTGATTAATTAGATTGAAATATTAACTACAGGACTCAGGGAGCCCCTGGTGACGTAATGGATTAAACTCTTGTGCCAGCAGGACTGGTGACTGAAAGGTCGACAGTTCGAATCTGGGGAGCAGAGTGAGCTCCTGTCCTTCAGCTCCAGCTTCTAATGTGAGGACATGAGAGAAGCCTCCCACAGGATGGTAAAACATCCAGGTATCCCATCCCCTGGACAACATCCTTGCAGATGGCCAATTCTCTTATACCAGAAGTAACTTTCAGTTTCTCAAGTCGCCTCTCTCTCTCACGCACACACACATGGAGAACCTGTGCCCCCTAAAGAGTATTATTGGCTCCCATCAGCCACAGTTAAAATGGACAATGGCCAAAGATGATGGGAACTGTAGCCCTGCAACATTTCAAGGTGCACAGGTTCCCTAAAGTTAAAGTATCATCTTAGGATCCCCAAAGCATCCCTAAAGCATTGTGTTTTTAAGGGATATGAAGAATGTAGAAAATCAGTTTGGGGTGTTTCTCCAAGCATGGCACATTCATGAATGCATGATGCTGCTTAACACAGTGTAAACAACAGTGAAAATATACTATAGAATGATAAGTACTACAAACAAACAGAATGGTAGGATGGACAGTCCTAACTACAAATGCAATGTCTTCAATATCACTTCAAATAGTTTTTAAAATCAAAATATATAACACATAATTCAATACAATATTGAATTATGCACAATAATAAAGTGGGCATGAAGTGGTGAATGCTTCTGTGTGAACCAGTCCATCATTTTAAGAACTGGTGGTCCTTCTATAGGGGTAATGATGCCTAGGTTTGCAGCTGTGCTAGCAATTTCCCAAATAGTTCTAGTCCAAGTAGGTAAGACAGATGTGACATTTCTTTCTTCTTCTAAATTATATTGGAAGAGGAGGATTATTCTGTATAATGCTAGATTACTTTGCACTGCAGGACAGCATGATCCCGAGCCCTTGGCTCACATTTGTCAGTTGATGGATTGTATACATATTTGTAGGTGAGAAGGGTTTATGGCCTTGCATAATACACTGTTGTTATGGCTTGTGTAAACACAGAAACAGAAGTAGCTAGCTACTGCTCTTCTGCTTTTTCTCAAAGTATGTGCATGGTAGGATGAGTGAGCTGGGGGAAAGGAGTGAGTCGTTTCCTCTCTCTTTAAGTGGGTTACCAAAGCCATTTAAGGCCATTGGAATTTGTACATTGCCTTCAACAGGGATGGCATATAGATTGAACCCTGAGAGTCTGATCATACTGTCACAGAGATTATGATTTTACATTAGTGTAAGTCTATCAGCCTAAATGAAATTGCTTTGAGTTCAGCCACGTGTAAATAATAAGAATGGGCTGAGACTAGCCGATCAGAGCTTGGCCTCTTTGTATTGAGCTCAAGCTGGATTCCCCGGCTTGCTTTTTAATAAGAAATTCTTATCGCAGTGTTTTTTTTTATTTAAAATATTTTTCTAACAGAGCAAGTAGATTAAAATGGCCCAGAGCCAGATTATATTGCACAATGTCACATCTTCCTATAAGAGGGGGTTTGAACAGAGTGGAGGAAGAGCACTTGTTCATTCTGTTATTCCTGCTGTACTTGCCACTTCAGTGATTTTGTGCGTCATCAAGTCATATATATGTCATCGAGTCACCTGTTGACTTATGGTGACCAGCAGCTGGAAAAAGATAGCAAAAAAGTCCACCTTCTGTACAAGAACTGTAGTTTTCTCAGACAGAAAATGGGAGGAGGTGGACAGATGTCAGTCTGACAATCAATACTCTTCCAAAGAGCTGGTCTATTGTTCTTCATTTATTCACAACATAATAGAACTCCATAATTTACTCAGAAAGGTTGTGTATTTATTCCTAGGGAGGGACAACATGTTAAGGATGGGCTGAAGATAAATTGGGATCAACTATTTCTGGGCAATTTACAGAGGAACCCTAGCAGCAACACAAACACCACAGGGAAAAGAGTGAGGCCTGGCCTTGTCTGATTTCGGAAATTAACTAGAATTAGGAGTAGTCATTATTTGGATGGGACACTACCAGGAAACACCAGTGATCTTCAGGTAGAGCTAAGAAGATTTCCTAACTTTGAGAATCACTGCTACTCAGAACTGACAGTATGGACCTAGAGTCTAACCCAGTAAAGGTAATTTCAATTTTCTTTTCTCTCCAAGTTCAGGCATTTAGATGGATAGTGATCTGACACAATACGTAGTATTGTATTACCTGTCAGAATTGTGTGAATAATGGGAAATTTAAATTGGGAGTTTAAAGCTAGCCATGTGTAAGTAAAGCTGTCCAGCAAGGATGGAGTTAAAGCTACAGAGGGAGTGGCCAGTTCCTAGAAAGGACATTGCAAACGTTTTTCTACTTCCTCTGATGTAAATGGACATTGTGTCATCACTTAGGAATTTACTGGGCATGTTTTTACTCATAAGGGTTTGCCTCAATCACCATTACTGAAATGCCTGCTGAATGGAATGGACTTACTTATTGAACTGATTGCCAAACATACTGCTTACTGAAATGCTTACTGACCAGAGCAGTGTCAGATTGATGAGCTTAAATGAGCCGCTAATTTGTATATAGTGTATATACTTTTACAACTGCAATAAAGCTGTTTATTGCTTATTTGGCTGCTGAGCTGGATTGCCGTGATTGATGGGTATTAGCATGGGACCTGCAGGCTGCAGAGTCCTCGAGCAGAGTGACAGTGATGGATGGTAACTCGTACCCAAGTTCCAACATTACCAATATTGGTCTGTGAGTAGGTCCGCAACCTTAACCTTAATACAATACCATAACCTTAATATTGTATTAAGACAAAAGCAAAAAGAAAGTAATTATATATTTTCTCTCTCTTTCACTCTATCTTTTGACTTAATGACACACAATTAAATAAGCATTTCTACACAATTAAGAAACTGCCAACAATGGTGCCCTTCACACAATATAAGCTTCAAATGTGAGGCGGAGGTATCTTGCCACTTCTAAAGTGTGAGTTGTTCCCACGATTCCTGAGTTGATTGACAAGTGACTTATTCCTCAATTCCCCACATAGAGGTTTGTAAAAATGCCCAATATGACATATGATGGGAAGCTCCCCTTGCCCGTTTGTAAATAAAATGATGATGTTGTCATGGAGGGAGGAGCGAGATGGGCTGAATTTATTCCTTTCTGTCACCATTACCATTTTGAGACTGAGGAGGTAAAGCAAACAAGATATTCAAAACATCCAGGAGAAAATAGCAAACATGCAAATCTTGTGCTTTGTGTCTTTGTAATCTTAATAAGCTTTCAGTTCCCTCTTTCTGTGTGGAGTCATACAAGTCTTTGACCTCTTGCTTGAAACTCCTGCTGTGCTGCTTTTGCCAGCAGAAAGAGATTTAAGAGAGCTAGCTCCATTTCCCCTCTCCCTCCTGTAAGAATGCAAGAATAACCCCTCTAACTATATATGTTGTTGTTTTTCAGGCTGTAAGTTGAACTAAAGAGAAAGAGAGGTTTTTAAAAAAGAAAACAGGAGGGACATTGGAAAAAAACAAGTCTTTACTGTGTGGTGTCAAATCAAACAGATAAATCTTAAAGAAAACAGAGAGAAAGATTAGGTGTGATGGAGGTAGGAATATTGTTGTAACCTTGGTTTTGACTTTCAGTCTGCTGAGGTTAAATAGCTTGCAATCTGTCCAATAGATGATTTCCACTCCAGTGGGAAGCTTCCCATCAACCAGGTGAAGTATCATAGCGATGAAGATGGATAATAAAGTTGGGGCAATAACACATCCCTGTTGGACACCTGATTCCACCTTAAACAGGTAACTTGGGAGCCATTGCTATCCAAGACTGTTGCCATCATGTCATTATGGAGGAGCTACAGGATGTTCACAAATTTGTTAGGGCACCAAATGTTTTGGAGGATGGTCCAGAAAGCACTGTGATTCACTGTGTCAAATGCCTTTGCAAGGTCAATGAATGCCATGTAAAGTGGTTGATTTTGTTCCCTGCATTTTTCTTGGAGCTTTCATGCAGTGAACATCAAGTCCACTGTTCCTCTGGAGGGGCAGAAGCCAATCTGGGATTCTGAGAGGGTGTGTTCTGAGAGGGGTAGAAGGTGGTTTGCAAGGATTCTTGCGAGGATTTTCCCAGTAGAGGTTAGAAGGGAGATACCTCGATAGTTTCCACAGTCTGTACTTTCCCCTTCTTTGAAGAGGGTGATGATGGTGGCATCCTTCAAATCTGCTGGGATTTTCTCAGTCACCCACATGTTTTCAATGAGCTGGTGGAGTTGTTGTGTTAGCTCAGTTCCTCCCTCTTTAAAGATTTCATCAGGGATCCCATCAGGTCTGTTGGCTTTGTTATATTTTTGTTGGTTGATGGCATTGCTTACTTCTTCCAAACTAGGCAGTGCTGCAAGCTCATCCCTGGTTAGTTGTTGTGGGATTTGTGAGAGAACCTCTTCAGCCACATTGGAGCTGCAATTCAGGAGGCTTTGGTAGTGTTCTTTACAACTATTATCACGACCAAGTCTGAGTCCACAAATCCAAATCATAGTCCAAAGTTCCAGTCCAAGGCCTCTTCATTGACAATTCTCATGAGTCATTACAGTTGTTGCTCAGCCAGCTGCCCAAATGCTTGGTCCCAGAGCCAAGACTTGTTTCCTGAAGGAGAGGAGAGATGGAGTCACCCTGATTTCACTGGGGAGTGCATTCCACAGATGGGTGGCCACCACCGCGAAGGCTCTGTCTCTCGTCTCCTCCAGTCGCGCTTGCAAGGGTGGTGAAATCAAGAGCAGGGGCTCCCCTGATGATCATAAACTCTGAGGTAGGAGATATTTATTTATTTGAAACATTTATATCCTATATTAAAAACCTTTATGCTGAAGTTTTAGGGAAAACCCACTTTACCCTGTTTTCTCCAGCTCCGTGTGGTGAAATCATTTGTCTCTCATTCTCACAAACATACTTACCTGGAATCACACTAATTTTCCTTCCCCCCCCTTTTAGCCTTTGAAAGGAATTGATGTTGATCTGATCTTATAGTGAAAAGAGGATATTTTATTGTTGCAAGAATGAAATTATAGAAACCTCATCTATAACTGCATACATTTATATCTGCAGATTCTTATTGTGGTCTGGGTCAATTATACCTACATTTTTTGTCATCACACATGTTTCACTACCTGTCTGGAAAAACTGCTGTTTTTGAAAAATCACAAAACTTATTAGTTCAACATTTCAAAATATTGCCATTTCATTACATGCTATTGAACAATGGCATTCAATTAGTGTAAAATCTTAGAATGTTGTCAGAACTTCCCATAAAATATTATATAAAATTGCATAAAATAACCTCTTTGAGAGATTAACGGCAAAATATTGTGAAATCATTCAAGTAATCGTCTTTTTCCTATTTTTATCTTATTAACTATAGTTCTAGTGGCTGAAAACAGGCTGCAAAATTAGCAATTTGGAATGGGAAATTGATTAGTGATCAACTAAAAGCATGTTCACATCCTACTATAAGACCATGTGATGTCACACTCAACTTCTGGAATGATTCCATCAGCATTGCCTCCAAAAAATTCTGCGAATCTCTTGGGAAGATAGGTGAACAAATGTCAGTGTTCTGGAGAAGAAAAGGCCACCAGTATTGAAGCAATGTTCCTTCACCATCAACTGCACTGGATTGGCCACATTGCTCAAATGCCCAATCATCATATCCCAAAGCAGTTACTATACTGTCAACTCAGGAATGGAAAATGGAATGTTGGTGGACAGGAAAAGAGATTTAAAGATGGATTTAGAGCTAACCTCAAAAACTGTGGCATATACACTGAGAATTGGGAAGCCCTGGCCCTAGAGTATTCTAGCTGGACGTCAGCTGTTATCAACAGTGCTGTGCGATTCAAAGAAACAGGACAAAGGGGAGAAATGCATCAAGAGGAAGGTGCATCAAGCCAACCCTTTTCAGGACTGCCTTCCATCTTGAAATCAGTGTCCTCACTGATTTCAGCTGGGTGGCAATGAGGGGATTGGGGTTCCGGGGCCTGTTGGTTCTGTAGATGAGGAAATGGAGGGGGGTTCAGTGTAAGACACTGTTTCTGAGAGAGTTTTAGAGCAAGATGCTGTTTCTGAGATGAGATTTGAAAATGGAACTGTTTTGGACTCCAATAAGCAGGGAGAGGAGGATAACATTAGCTCATCTGAGGGAGCAGTTGGCTTAGACAGAGATACCAGGCTGCTTCTGAGGGGGTCAGAGATTTAGGTGCAGAAGGTCAGAAAGAATCAGTGAGAAAGAGAGGCTGAAGGTAGTTTTATACATAATATTTTTAAATGCTGTGCATGAAAGTTTGCGTACATTGAACCATCAGAAAGCAATGAGGTCAAAATGTGTTCATGTCTTGCAGTCCTTACATTAGAGAGAGCTCTGTTGGGAGTTTAGATCACACAACGTCACTATTCATGGAAGGATCTCTTGTCTCTTTCCTAGCTCAGGCCTTAGTTCAAGACTCAAGATTTATGCTCATGTTTGCTCCTTGTTTATTGGATTGATTTTTGGGATTCATGTTCATGTTTTAATTCTTGCTTCCTGGATTTATTCTCATATTTGGACTCTGGTGATTCCTGCTATCTGAAGCAGCTTTGAGCTATTGGATCATTGCCTTTGAAACTTGCTTCCTTTATTAATCCTTGGATTTTTACTCTTCCTTTTGCTTATGGTGTTTTTCCCTTTTAAAATGTGTTTCTATCAATAAACTGTTTATTATCACATGTGGTTTCTTGGTGAGTGCTGTGAGCAAGGTGAACTCCTGCTGAGGTGCAACACTCACTGTGAAAGAACATGCAGATCATGAATAGGTCTCTACAGTGCCAGGGACCCACTGCCAAGATCTTACACTTGGAAGGCAATTATACTCAGCCACGAGGGGTTGTAGATGGGAGAAGTAACCCCATTAGTAGGATGAGTTTCCCATTCTGTTTTGATCATGGGCTTCTGGACCATTGCTCTATATTGACAATCATTAAGCACAGTAATGGTGAGGCTTTTCATCTCTATGCATTTTATATCCGGAGACAGTGACATCTTTGCTTTCTGATGGTTCAATGTATGCAAACTTTGTTTCATGCATAGCATTTAAAAATATTATGTATAAAACTACCTTAAGGCAATATGAATAAGGTATATATAAGGTGTAAATGAATTTCTTGTTTAGACTTCAGTCCCATTTCAAAGATATCTAATTATGCATATGCAAATATTCCCAATCCACCTGAAAACACTTCTGGTCCCAAGCATTTTGGATAAAAAAAATACTCAACTTGTACCTCTGTGAAGAAAAGCATTGATTTTTCCAGCATACTTTAGTATGAGAAGCTCTTTTATTCATAGGTTCAGTCATGTTTATTTATTTAAAGACATTTTACCCAGCTCTTCAGACAAAAAGGGCTCTCAGAACAGCTTACAGAAAGCAATGCTCTGTGTACAGTTCAGTACTGATCAGCACAGAGTCCTTACCCTCAGGCTTATAGTGTAGCTATAGGAAGATACATTCTCAACTATTTCATCCTTCCAAATGAATGTGAATCACTACTATAGTTTTTCACTGTTCCTCCAATATTCCTCCACTGTATTCTCCCTGTATTGAAGTTTTTTTCCCTTCTGCAGCACATTTGTGTACACAAAAGATTGACATGAACAAGTTTTTTTTTTGCCTTTATAGATACAGGATATTTCTAGATTTTAAAAACACATGTAATTATTCTTTGCAACACTTTGAAACTTTTGAATACCCGGAGACAACTGCTCAAAAGTCTTGCTGCTTTATTTAGTGGGATTTCTTGGCTGTTGGGATATTTTTTATTTTGGACCTGGAAATGAATAATTACAAATATGCTTTCCATCCCTAGTGAGGAAAATACAAGACACAAGATACAGGACTGGGAGGAAGGAGACAAATAGCAGTACAGCTGAGTATCCCTTACCCAAAATCCCAAAATCCAAATCCAATACATCACAATCCAAAATTGTCGACATGGGGGTGACTTAGTCACACCTTTGCTTTCTGAAGGTTCAGTGTACATTAACATTGTTTCATGCACAAAATTATTTAAAAATATTATATGAAGTAACCTTCAGGCTATTTGTATAAGATGTACATGAAAAACAATTGAATTTCATGTTTACATATGTGTCCCATATCCAAGATTTCTCATTCTGCGAATACAGGTATTCAGACCCCCAAAACCTGAGACACAAAGTATTTATAGCTCCAAACATTTTGGATAAGGGACATTCCACCTTTATGAGTTTAGTTGCCCAAGTATTTGGGTAGGCATTTTATTCTCTTCATTGGCTGCAGAATCTTTGGTGACTGATTATCTTTCCTTTCTTTTTTTCTGTTGCTTCATTCCATTCTTTTTTTCTTTTTGTTCCTAAGAGAGAGAAGACTTTTTGGAAATAGCGGGGGAAGAAGAGATGCATATGATCTCTCTATAGATTTGGACACAACATTTTCTATTGTCCAATCAAATTTCTAGAAAATTGTACCTTTATGATGTTACTTAAACATGTTTGGGCTGTAATTAGGTGACCACATCAGCTCTAGATTCTGATACAGAACACATGCCATCCAGTAATCACCACCTGATCACCAACAGAAAACCATATTTAATAATCTAGAGCTGATGTGGTAGTAGTAATCTTTCATGGGTAGTCAGGCTCTTCTTTCCCAACATCACCATTGCCTCAGCACTATACAAGGGTTTAGTGCAGTGGTTCTCAGAAATTCTAATAGCTGGTAAAATGGCTGGGATTTCTGTGAATTGTAGACCAAAACATCTGGGGACCCACAGGTTGAGAACCACTGGTTTAGTGAGACCAGTCACTCTAATTGCCATGTGGTTTTGAGGCAACAGTGTAGTGAAGCAAGCAAAATTGAGCCACCCTCAATGAGACCCAAACAATCATGAATGCGAAATAAACATGCATGGAAATACAACCCCATTGTCCTTACAAGCAGAAGACCACAGTGCTCCATCTCCTCAAAGTTCAGTTAATTATTTCTCACTTCAATCACACCATGTTTTAGAGACTGATTTAATTCATATTTATATTGATGGTGATTCCTTCTGTGTCTCCAGATGACTTTCCCTAAAATTTGTATGAAAATATTGAACAGCCTAAGAAACAAAACATTTTGTTATCCTATAATATAAATGCTATGGAGTTGAGCGAAAATATTCTATCATTCCTTTCTGGGACTCTTTTTCTTCAGGTAGGGGCCTGGTGTCACCATGTTTCCACATTTGAACTCTCAAGTCACTTCTCTGGAAGAATGCAATGACTCATGACATTGAAAGCTACAGTGACATCTATGGTACCCCCGACCCCCCGGGACTGCTTTATCTGAGCTGTAAGGTGACAAAAGGAAAAACCAGTCCTGAAATCAGTGTGAAATAGATCCAGATAGTCTGATTCAATAATTTATTGAATTTTCTAACTGCTAATTGTGTGAATATTTTGCCTAAGTAGAAGAAGATATATGACTGACTGACTGACTGATTGACTGACTTTATTATTTCTGAGTCGCCCTCCACGTTAGTGCTCCGGGCGACTTACACACAACAAATTCCACAATTAAAATAGAGTATTTAAAACTAGATTAAAATATTCAGTGGTTAAATGCAGGGGCCAGGCTCGGTATTTGAGTTCCTGGTTCTGCATTAACCATGGGCTTTCCTAAATAGCCAGGTCTTCAGAGCGGTCAGGAACTGGGGCAGGTCGAGGGAGGCTCTCTGGTCCGGTGGCATCGAGTTCCAAAGAACGGGGGCCACAACGGAGAACGATCTCTGTCTCGTGGTCTCCAGGTGGGCCTCTTTCAAGCCTGGTACGTGAAGAAGGTTCTTGTTTGCTGGCCGGGGTCCTTGAGTAAGCAGTCATCAACAAGCGGTCTTTTAGGTATGTTGGGCCCCAGCCCCGTAGGGCTTTGAAAGCCAAGGTCAAGGTCTTGGCTTTCAAAGGTGCAGCTACAGTAGATTGAATCTAAAATGCTTGGAGACCTTAACAGTCACAGCATCTATTCTATCAGGCCTTATCTACATTGTCATATAATCCAGTTTCTGAATTCAGATTATTGGTTTTGAACTGGATTATATGGCAGTGTAGACTCATATAATCCAGTTCAAATTCAGAAACTGGATTATATTAACAACTCCAAACAAGAAGAGCCCTTTAAATTAACTCTGAACCTAAGCATACTTCTCAGGCTTGGAGTCTTAAACACACAATCTGTAGTGTGGTGCCCATTCAGTCTCTTCATATATATGTGCTAAGTGTGCTGCTGAACGGGTGCATCCCCTCTATGCAGAGTGAAGTCCTGGCTACACCCTTGTTTTAGCTGAACTCAGGGGCTTTGGAGGTCTATCACACTGTTGTTTGAAGCTGCTCAGGTTCAGGCATGACCTATAGTTACTCCCATTTAGCTTTGGAAACTGGAAAAAGGCCCCCAGCTGAACAACACGACAATCCCTTCTTGCATTTCCACCGCCTGATGAATTTACGGATAGGTGCACCCAAAGCCCCCAGCTTTGTGGGAGCACCCTGTTCCCACAATAGCACAATGGATTCTTTTCTGCTAAGAGAAAAACCTATCATCTGGAATAACCATCCATTGTTCAATCAAAGAAACCTTCCTCTTGGCCAGCTGATATCAATCAGAACATTGTTTTCCTAAAGTAATCCCACCCCAGATTGAGGAGTTCCCAGGGACAGAAAAGGATATAGAACATTGAATTCACTTTAATTGCCAGGGCACTCTTGCATGGCAATTATGCAGTTTTATGAGGGACCTTTAGTATACTCAGTCAATGGGTTTGTGGGCATTCATAAACTACAAATTCCGGGATTCCTGAGGGTTCTGCACTTGCTGTTACAGTGGCATAATAACACCAGAACACCGAAGAATGATAAGGCCTCTGGTTAATTATCAGACTCAGTGACTCTTCTATCAGCATCACTGGATCTTCAGCTTCTCTATCAGAAGAGCCAAAGACTCCCTGCCCTTGACCTACAATCTACTGACAGGATATCTTACTTTTTATGAAAGCAATCATTATGGAGGGTGACCTATTCAAAAGAAATCTTTTTGCTCTGGGAACATTTTTCTCAGGCTCTACAAATTAAATTATCATTCCCAGTTCCTATTCTAAATTAGTTCTCCTCAGAGATTCCCCCTCCCCCACTTACCAGAACTCAATTTAATAAATGTGTGCATATAAATTAAAGGAAAGAACACTTGATTTGTTTTTATCAAGAAAAGAATTTATTTTCAGGGACTTTAAAAGTGTTGTTTCATTAAATGATGATGACTGACACTGACAACCATGCACTGACAAAATGAGAAATGGTGAAAAACAAAATAGTATGGCTATCAGTAAAAGTACAGTGAAATCTAGCCATCACCTTTATGCTATTTTCAGTTATCTCTTCACATCTTTTGCCTCAATTTATAGAAACAGGCTTTGGTGTAAATGATGTTCCATTAATATTGACTGTCACGGATTCTGTTTGGCTAAGGCAGGTATGGGCAAACTCAGGCCCAGGAGCTCATTCTTTTCTCAGGTCCTTCTCTCTCACACCATCCTATCCTTCCTTCCTTTTACCTTTCCTCCCTCCTTCCCTCCCCTACCTCCCTCTTTCCCTCTCCCTCCCTTCTATTTTTCATTCCTCCTGAGGAATGTTTAGCTGGGAGAAGAGAAAATAGAGAGGGAACATGAGAACCATGATTCAAGATTTTAAAAGGTGTCCCATTGAGGAGGAGGGGAAAACTGACTTTCTGCTGCTCTAGAGACCAGGGCACAAGGGAGCAATGATTTCAAAAGACGGGGGAAGAGATTGGACTGAAAAGATTAGGAAGAACTTCCTGAGAGTTAGAGCTGTTGGAGAGTGGCATAGGTTGCCTTAGAGTACGGCTGCTCACGAAGTCGACCATGATCGACGAGTCGATCGGAGTCCAAATGAGGTCGATCGCAGGCGGATGGGGTGCTTCTGACCTGCGCGCGGCGCTCCTGCCACCCGCGGGGCATTGCGGGAATGAGGGAGCGTGAGGCAGGGCCTCTGGAGGCCCCGCCTCATGCTCCGGCCTGCCTCTCTCTCGTCCGGAAGCAGAGGCTGCAATGCCCCGTGGGAGGAGCCGGTAGCGGGAACGAGGGAGCGTGAGGCGAGGCCTCTGGAGGCCCCACCCCGTGCTCCCTTGTTCCCGCAAAGCCCCGCGGGTGGCAGGTGTGCCGTACGGGTGGCAGGTAGATTTTTTCGACTTTGTTGTTTTAAAAGTACCTCGCATGCTGAAAAAGTGTAGGCACCCCTGCCTTAGAGTGTGGTGGAATCTCCTTCTCTGAAGGCTTTTCCGCAGAGGCTATCTATCAGGAGTGCTTTGATTGTGCCTCCTTGCATGACGGGGTTGGACTGGATGGCTCTAGGATCTTAGGATTCTATATCAGGAGTAGGCAATATGGGGTCCAATTGATACACTATTTCTCTCCCATCCACCATCTTATCCTGACAATGGCTAACCCTTTTGGGATCCA
Organism: Anolis apletophallus; assembly: GCA_030556195.1. Lineage (NCBI taxonomy): Eukaryota > Metazoa > Chordata > Lepidosauria > Squamata > Anolidae > Anolis > Anolis apletophallus. The sequence goes on from JARBWK010000009.1 coordinate 87,264,115, forward strand.
AACGTTTCCCTTTTTCCTTCACTTTCTGCCTCCAAAAGAGAAGAGGAAGGAGAGGAAAGGGCAGGGAGGGGACTTTGGGAGAACCCCCCCTCCTGGCCCACTCCATCCCACCACGTGGCCCCCAAGTTAGAAAGTTTGCCCATGCCTGGGTGAAGGTGAAAAGTGTTTCAAATGTCAAGATGGGAACAAATGCCCCTTTAAAAGATTGCAACACATTTTTGTTGATTTAATGCACTTCTTAGCCAACTTTATTTGATACAATTATTTAAACCTCACCTTCCATGATAGAAGTTCTTTCCAGGTAGTTTACAAGTAAGGCATTAATAAAAAAAATATTCCGCATTCTAGGGAGAGAAAAACAAAGAGACAAGTGTCACCAAATGGGTGTGGAAACTACCTGTAATGCACAAAGTAACAAAATCAGACAACAAAGAGATGCCAGAGAAAAGAACAACTTTTTATGAGAGCCGATTTCTTATGCCGATCAAAGTAAACTGACAATAAACTCAGATCTGTGGAAATACATGCTAGTTTAAACTAGTTGAAACATAAAGCAGATTGTGTGATTGCTTTCTCTTTTGTTATGGTGTTAGTCGTGCATGAGTTTAAGTGAACCGAATTTGTCAAACCATTGAAACATTTAAAAAAAATACTAAAAACAACACTAAGATTCCAGAATAGCTACTGAATAGAGTATTCTGTTTGGCTGCTTGGAATGGCTACCTGGCTTTTAAGGTGGCTTTAAGGGGCATTTGTGGTTATGGCAATGCTGTCACAATTGCAAATGTTAGTTTAAACAACTTACAATGTTACAATGGTATAAGTCTAGCTATTGATATTGTAACTGTCTACCAGCATGTTATCAGTTTGTTGCCTGAAACCCTTTTTTGTTGACCCTTGAAAAAACTAAATGAATTACCTATATTTCTTCCATTTGAAAGAATCAATTGTAATTCTATAACTACTGCATTTTGATCTTTGTACTATCTGCTTTGGTAAAAGTATTTTATAGTGGTGTATTTGTTTATGCATTTATTTTCTGTTTATGTGTTTTGAGTGTGTTGTACCATGACATGAAGAGAGGCGGGTAATTATTATTAGAATTATTAGCACAAGCTTTTTATTTCCAAGGTTTCATTTTGAGTTCATGGCATCCCCACATAGATACGGAACTAAGTGAGCTGTCTACTCAGAGAACCAAACAAAACAAAAGAGGAATATATGCATGAATGAGTGCACCATATAGCCGAATAAATATCAAGAGGTTATACACATTAAGTTGGCTTATCAAATATCATAACATTTATCCATAAAACCGAGCACACATATTAAATATACATGCAAGACTGTATATACATAAATAATGGAGTGGAAACACAGAGGTGAGTAGCCACCCCAAAATAAACCGGATTATATAGTAAATAGGAATACGATATCACAATGTCAAATCACCGGGGTCCTGGGAAGATGTGAAGATCCAATCCCTGTGACGGATTATGTCCTGGTTGAAGAATGGAAAAATGTGAATCCAGGGTAAGTATAACTTTAGATGTAACTGAAACTGGAATCCACTTCCGAGTAAACAATATGTTGGTGGTCTGCATGCTAAAAGGCAGAGCATGCGCGAAGAAAATTCGGTAGTAATGCCGAATACAATCTCAATGGATCAGGACGCATAGAAAATTAAAACAGTCAAAACTCTGCATGGTAATATACAATAGGAATCTGCATATGTTAATATCCATCAAACCGCCAGGAACTGGAGTATGTACGTGTGGTAAAAGGACAACTAGCTGACGGGAATGCATGGTTTGGCCCAATCCCGTTTCACTCCTCTTTACATTGGGGACTTGGGGCGGCTTACATGAGGCCAAGCCCAAACAAAACATTACAATACAGTAAAATACAATAAAATAAAAACCGAAGAGCGAACAACAACATAGTAAAATACAAAAACATAATAAATACAATAAGCAATGGACACAAAGCATAAGAGTGCAATGAACAATCACAATAACAGTGAGCGGGCCACATGTACTATAAGATGATTAAAAACTCAGGGTGAGATAAAAGGAGCAGATTATTTACAGGGGCGATCCCATAGGGTAACAGGATGATAAACAGGCCTTCATACAAGGGGGAGATGTACGAGGGCGGGTCAATAAGTCTGTGACTTTTTGAATTTCCCGCCTCTTAACTGAAAGGGCAACACTCTCCTGTCAACAGGTATCTGTCAGTTGACTCCTGTCAAAATTTGAACAAGCTACATCATTTAGTTTGTGTTTGACAGCCATTGATAGCAGACTACCACGTGATTTGAGGAGAAAATGGAAAAAAGTGAATTTTGTGTGCTCATTAAGCATTTTTGTGTGGAAAAAAACCATCACTCAAACCAAGGCTAAGATTGATAAATACTATGGGGACTCTGCACCATCAATTTCAATGGTTAAAAAGTGGTTTACTGAATTTTGTTGTGGCTGTACAAGCACGGAAGATGCCGAACGTTCTGGACGCCCAGTTGAGGTCTCTACACCTGAAACAATTGAAGAAATTCACAATATGGTGTTGGCTGATTGGAGATTGAAAGTGCGAAGATTGTGGGAACCATAGGCATTGCACATGGCTCAGTGGTTTCAATTTTAAATGATCACTTGGGTGTGAGAAAGCTTTCTGCAAGATGGGTGACGCGTTTGCTCACAATCGACCACAAATGCAAGGGTGCACACGTGCGCAGTTTCCATGGCAAAAATCCATGAATTGGGATACGAATTGCTCCCTCATCCACCCTATTCTCTGGATTTAGCCCCGAGTGACTATTTCTTGTTTCCAAACCTGAAGAAATGGCTCGGCGGAAAGAGATTTGACTCCAACAATGACATCATCTTGCAAACAAATGCCTATTTTGATGACCTCGACAAATCTTAATTTTTTGGAAGGGATAAAAAAATTGAGAAATGTTGGACAAAGTGTATAGAGCTCAAAGGAGACTACATTGAAAAATAAAATGATTTTTTAAATCCAAAAACCTGTGTTACATTCAAAAATTCACAGATTTATTGATCCACCCTCGTATTCCAGGGACAAAAGGTGTTGAGGGGAGCAATAGCATAAGTTGTGTGGCTACTCTGCAAAAGCACAATGGCAGAGCCAGCTCTTGAGATTCTTTTTAAAGCTTTCTAAAGTAGGGAATACATGTTGTCATATCCTATGTTTGCGAAATTCGCTCAGAAGCCTTTGATAAAGGATTTTATTTTTTTAAAAACACCAAAAAACCTTTGAGAACTGTGTGACTTAAATATGTAAGTGCACATTGCTAAGGCTTTAAAAATCATTTATAAATATTTGGCATTCTGAAGAAAAGGGGGTTTACCGAGTACTGAGAAGCCCTGACAATGGGAATCCTGACAAGTCAAAAATCATCGCAGTTCAGGAAATATTTTCAGGACTTTTTGAATGAAAAACATGTGTTGCTATGTTTGTTCACAGAGAAGATAGCATTTTCCAACACAGAAAGCCAATTTCTGCCCAGAAAACAAGCTACATTTTGCCCAGGGAGCCTATGCATAGATGTTTTGCAGAATAAATCCTGAATTATGAATAGTCTTCAGAAACTGCATAGTTTTTGAGAATATTCCCACAGTAGGTATAAGAATAATTAAATCATTCATAGTCACAAGAGTGAAATGTATAAAGGTTTACATCTTTAGTTATGAAATCCAATGGACCTTCTTTCTCTGGATCAACAACAGCTGAACAGGAAAGAGTTTCCCTTTGTAGGACAACAGTCCTTTATCCATTGCATCCATTACCATTGTGAAATTAACATTGTAAAAGTTGTAGCTAGGAACTGCCCTACTTTTTATTTTTAGCTTCCTATCACTTTAGGGCAAGGTCAAGCGGCATACACCATCCTACCCTCAGATCTCAATTACAGCAATATTTTTTGTGATTGACTGAGATATTGATTTCTCCATAACTAGCTAAAAGCAGCTTTCCTATATATGTGAAGAAGAGGGCAACAAAGGCAGAAAGGGCAATGAAAGACCAGAATGCCACTCAAGTGGGCATCTCATTGTATTATATTATATTATATCAGGTTCCGTTTATATTACAAATTTTAATATAATTACTATAGGGTACTATGGTGAGTTACTTGTTGACATGGAGTGTATTAGTATCTAGTCTTTCAAGAATAAATATGTAATCTCACAGTTATTCACTGAAATCTGCATGATTTTTAAAAGGGTCCAATACACTTTTCTATTAATACTCTTCAAGATGATCTTGTGAATTATAACTAAAAGTGTGTGTGTTTTAAATCTAGTTTTAGAACCAAATTTATTTTATAGTTTAAGAGCACATGGCTGTAAATGTATACAGTGTGACAGAGAGACATTTACAGTTATCATAATGGACTTGACAAGTTACTAAAGCATGAAAATAGAAAGACAAATAATTTTGGGGGACCCCGAGGTCCACTTCCAGTGAATTTGATTATATGCATAATTGTACACTGATGACACTGAACTAGTTTGAAAGGGGAATTATTATATACAACGTGAAACACATTCGTAATTGAAAACCTGTTCTCACAACAACATCATTGCTTGAACACTACCACTTTTCTATTGCACATTGCAAAACATTATATTCTTCCCCTACTCTGTGATGTTCATATCATAGCAATAGTATGTTTTTTACTTGTGTCCAGTCTTTTAGCACACTCAAGACTGGACAAGAATGGGAAAAAATCAGCACTTTCAATTAAAATTAGAAACATGGCAATTAAAGTGTTGCAAATGGAAGTCAGGTGCTTCTGATAACTGGTTCCAGGCAACATTCTAGCCACTGCATTTGGTACACCCTCTTATAGAAGCCCCTTCTAGAATGTATTGCAGACTTAGGGTGCTTCCAGATAGCACTAAGTCATGGGCTTGAAACAGGGGCAAAACATCTTGGGAATTCAGAAAAGGTCCACATGCAGACCTGTTGGTCCCGGGATTTCTGCCTCTGTTGTCCAGACTTGATGCTTTGTTGGGAGATTTAGAGCCTCCCAAGATAGCCACAGTGGGACTTCCACCAGAAACTTTGGCAGTTTTTTTTAAAAGCCATCAAGATGCAGATATGTGGAAAATCACTACAATGAATCACTGCAAAAGTTCAGTTCTTCCTCCTGGCCAGATAAAATGTGCCCTCCACATGTTTCATAGAATATTTACCCTACAAACAAAGTTTTTGCCTTCTATTCAAATGTCACCTTCTTTTTAGGAACCGACCAATCAGGAACAAATATCTAAAACCTGGGAACAAATCCAGATTTTAAAAATCCCATGATTTCTGAGTGCAGGGACATACAGACATAAAAAATATGCATAATCAGCTTAAAACCGTGATATTCTCACTCACTGTTTTTGCCTTTTGTAGTGATTGCATCCACGTTTACAGGGAACAGCATCTAGCCACTCTCCTGTTTACTGCTGAAGCTCCTGGGATAAAGGTACTGCCTGGATAGGCCCTCAGTGAAACAAACTTATGGTATGGCCATGGCCAATTTCACTTTTACTAGAAGCTGGAATAGCTAGGATACTATACTAAGCCAGAAAAAAGCATTACTCTCCATCAGGGCTGTAGCCAGAATTTTGATTCGGGGGGGGGGGGGGGCTGAGTTTGGTTCGGGGGGGGGGGGCGGAGACTGGGTGGAAGAGGGTCTACCCTAGCAAACCTTTTGTATTGTTATCCCAATAACCCCATTAATGTGGGATATAATGAGCATGGTGATCAGATCATGATATGAATAAGCATAACAGTTTAAATAATGTACCAGTAAGGCCTTTTCGCGGACCACCCTGAGAATTTGGGGGGGGGCTGAAGCCCCCTTAGCCCCCCCCCCTGGCTACATGCCTGCTCTCCATGGCCCTGGCCATCCAGAAGCAAAGCAGAGACTAAAAAAAATTGCAAACTGAGGGTTTGAGATTGCAAGGGGAGTACTACTCCTTACAGCTCAGGCATAATTACCGCTTTCTTGTGTGGGTTACATTACATTTTATTTTGATACCAAAATCTCAAGACCATCCCTGAAACTTGATGTCTAATTTTATCCTAGCCAGGTGGTTCAGTGACGGTATCAAATAGTGCTCATAGGTTTTTCAGAAACAACTAGTACACATTACTGCTGTATTGCTCTTGGTATACAGTGGGGTGACAAAGTCTGGTTGGCAGCCAATAAGAATGGTTCTATATTTAGATCTGATTGGGGGTAGAAACTGTGTGAGTCAGTCCTCTTTATTTAACTGCAACTCCCAGCAGCTCTAACTAACACAGCTAATGGTGAGGAATTCTGGGTGTTGCAATGTAATAGGATCTTGAGAGCCACACGATTCCTTCCCCTGACCTATATAATCTGCATAATTCAATAAATCCCTGGAAACAAGTCACTACCACATGTCTGAACACATTGCTTAAAATAGTTTTTAAATGTCTTCCCTAAATTTGGGCATATTTGTTCTGCTTGTAATTCATGATTTATTAATTAGGGCACAGCTGCCAAATAGATTTACTGTATATATCTCTAGAGACAGTTTCAAATAATTAAAAAAAAATTGCTAGTGTAATTTCAGATGAAGTTTGTATATTTCTTGAGACAGTTTCAAGTAATTATTTTTCACACACACACACCCCTTCCCCAGTTGGTAATGGGGCTCCAGTCTGGACCAAGGGCCCCCCATATCTATTAGCTCTGGTAAAGTAATTATTTCCAACCCAATCCCACCCTATGCTTGGCCCTTGATAATTACATAGTTTCTGTTATACCTATTGCTCTTGGCAAGCCAAGGACTGTTGATTTTCTGTTCCTGATTAAGCTACTCATTCACACATTTACCTTGTGATTCTTCTCTTCCAATCCCCTCTGCGTACTTTGAAGCTGGACTTCCAGGTCAGTTCTAATCCCTGGACAGCAGGGAAGCCTTTCAAATCACACATCAGCAATGAACTCGGGAGGTGACCTTAGGCAACCCTTTATTGCACTGACTGAGTCAACTTCTACAATATTCTACCTATCTTTCAGATTATTTAAAAGGAGTGCTGAGTTTCTGTATCCCTGTTAGTCTGAACCCCGTGAAATGGTATCTTCTGTCATGCTGTGATACTGTGGTGAGAAGACCCCTCCCCTTTTGGACTACATTTCCCAATATCTTCTAATATCATAGATCATAGAATCATAGTTAAAAGAGATCTTGTGGGCCATCTAGTCTAACCCCCTGTCAAGAAGCAGGAAAATCTCAAAGCACCCCTGACAGATGGCAATCCAGTCTCTGTTAAAAAGCCTCCAAAGAAGAAGCCTCCACCATGCTCCAGGGCAGAGAGTTCCACTGCCGAACAGCTCTTACAGTTAGGAAGTTCTTTCTAATATTCAGGTGGAATCTCTTTAACTGTAGTTTGAAGCCATTGTTCTGTATCCTAGTCTCCAGGGCAGCAGAAAACAACCTTGATCCCTCCTCCCTATTACTTCCTTTCACATATTTATATATGACTATCATGTCTCCTCTCAGGCTTCTCTTCTGAAGGCTAAACATGTCCAGCTCTTTAAGCTGCTCCTCATAGGGCTTGTTCTTCAGACCCTTGATCATTTTAGTCGCTCTCCTCTAGACACACTCCAGCTTGTCAACATAATAGGTAATTTGACAGGACTTGTAGGCAAAGGCATCTAAATCCCCAAGGTTTCCTTTTGTAAAATATTTATGACACATTTGATTAATATTATCATTTTTCTGCCACCACAAAAATCTGAATGCGGTAAATTGTACTTTATTGTATCAAATTCTGTGGATTCAATTCAGATCAGTTTCAGTCTTTATGGATTTGTACATGGGTAAGTTTAAATTCATACCCATGTATTTAATGTTAAAGGATCTTATATCACCTTCGAGACTGAGAGAATGATATTGGTAGCATAAGCTTTCATAGACTGAGTCTCAAATGCAACTGAGGAAGTAGACTCAGTTTACAAAAGTTTATGCGACCGATGCCATGGTCTCAGTCTTTAAGGTGTTACAAGAATCCTTAGAATAATGATATTTCAGATTACTTTACTTTACTTTACTTAGACAATCCTTCATAGCTTGAGGATGATTGTCTTCCAGATGTGGTGTCTTGGCGGTGGGTCTGTAGGTGGCTGTGGAGCCCTATTTTTAATCCTCATGTTCTCCTGCAGTGAGGACATCAGTTTCCAGATGGAAGGTGGTCCCAGTCAGGGTTGGTTTGTCGTGCTTTCCTCTTGACACATTTCTCCCTTTCACCCTGCATTCATGCCTCTTCAAATTCTGCACCACTGCTGGTCACAGCTGACCTCCAGAGCGCTCAAGTGCCAGGTCTTCCCAGTTCTCGGTGTCTATGCCACAGTTTTTAAGGTTGGCTTTAAGCCCATCTTTAAATCTCTTTTCTTGTCCACCAACATTATGTTTCCTATTATTGAGTTCAGAATAGAGTAACGGCTTTGGGAGACGGTGATAACGCATTTGGACAATGTGGCCAGTCCAGTGGAGTTGATGGCAGAGGACCATCGCTTCAATGCTGGTGGTCTTTGCTTATTCAAGCAGATTGACATTTGTCTACCTGCCTTCCCAAGAGATTTGCGGGATTTTTCAGAAGCACCACTGATGGAATCGTTCCAGGAGTTGTGTGTGATGTCTGTAGACAGTCCATGTTTCGCAGGCATATAGCAGGGTTGGGAGGACAATGACTTTATAAACAAGCACCTTGGTCTCACTACGGATGTCCCAGTCCTCAAACACTCTGTGCTTCATTCAGAAAAATGCTGCACTCATAGAGCTCAGACGGTGTTGTATTTCAGTGTCAATGTTGACTTTTGTGAAGAGGTGGCTGCCAAGGTAGCGGACATGGTCAACCTTTTCTAAAGTTACGTCATTAAGCTATATTTCTGGCCTTGCAGAGGGATTGGCTGGTGACTGCTGGAAGAGCATTTAGGTTTTCAGATTAGCCCAGCTATGTCTTTGAATTCTACCCTCATGTATTTAATATGAGACTGTTAGCTCTGCTTATCATCATATCCCAACAATTTGAAATATCTGGGAGGTAAACCCAGGCAAACACACATACAGGGAGGGCATTCAGGAAGCCTTGGTGTGCTTGAGTTTGCTGATAGGGAACGACAATAAACAACAGGTGCACATGAGATATCGATGCCACAAACAGCAAGGTCAAAGGCAGCAAAAATAATCCATTTTACAATAAAACAAAATAATACTGTCTGCCAAGAGACTATATTAAAACACGAATCTCTGGAAGGATAACACTGCCCAGAGAGCACAGGGAAAAAAGAGGTACCTGAAATGCTTTCTTTTTCAGCAAAGCAGATAGTCATGAAATACTGCAAACTATTGACACAGCATTCTTTCTCAATGATATGACATTGAAATAACCATACATCCTTTAGAGTATTTTGAATTTTTGCTGTCCAGTCATTTTTATTAGGTTCTTGTATATTTGACTCCTTCTACCTTGGATCCAAAGCTCCCCTTGAGCTTTCATCAGCTTCAATTGCTTGCTCACATCATTAGCTATCTTATATTTAAAAGGGAATGGATTTTGTGGTCCCTGGTTTTTCCATAAAATGTATTTCTGTTAGTGTAGCAAAGTGCCTTCTTCAGGTTCTCTTTCTGTGCTGGTGACACAAATTCTAGGATCCAAGTTGTTGGGCAGCTGCCAAACTAGACATAATGTGGGAGATTTGGGATCAAGATCTACTTTTTAAAAACTGATTAGCAGCCCCATGTGGCTATTCTGATGATCAGGCTAATAGGGCTGTGGAGAAAGTGTTTAACTCAGGGGTGCTCACACTTTTTCAGCATGCCAGCTACTTATAAAACAACCAAGTCAAAATGATCTACCTACCCACTACTCAGAGAGCCATAAAAGCAAAATACATTTGAAAATTTATTTCAGTGAGAGCCATATAATATATTTTAAGACTGAATTCAACTAAATGTGAGTATAATAAGCCCCTGAATTTATTCATAAGAATAATAATAATGATGATAATATTCATTCAGCCTCTGCTGCTGCTGCTGCTACTACTACTACTAATAATAGTAACAACAACAACAATAGGTTCCTAGGGTTCCTAGAATAGGAGGAGACCTCCAAGGGCCATCCAGTCCAACCTTCTTCTGCACCTGGGCGGTGTCGGGAGCCTGCGGGGCGGGACTGAGCCTTCCTCCCACCCTGCTTGCGATCTACCAGGACGCCCTACGCGATCTACCAGTAGATCGCGATCTATCTAATGAGCACCCCTGGTTTAACTCATTGCTACCATGGTATTTCCATTAACTAAATGTCCTTTTTCCCATTCCTCCTGCTATGAGCTTTACAGGGGATGATGTACAGATTGTTGTTGATGGTAATAATGAATAATAGTAATTATAACACTTGTGTATTTTGGAAGAACTAATAGATGCAGGAGCAGGATTTGAAAATAGAAAGGAGGAAAGGGTTACACATCTATTCCCCAGCTATGCTATTCAGATTTTCAAATCAGTGACACTTGCCTATTAGTTAAACAAACAAAAAATCAGGGATTCCTCAGGGATTTCTCCTACATCTGATCTCATTTGGTTTTTTCTTCAATGGGTAGTAGCTCTAACATCTGCTACAGGAGCTGACAATTATTGTTGACCCACAAAACGAATGAAAGGTTCCATGGGCACCCTTTCCCCTGGGAGGGTGAAGAAATATCAGCTCGTAAAAACAAAAACAAAAGAAACCAAAATATTTTCACATCAAGGCCTTGGGGGTAATCTCTTTAATATATTCAATATTGAACTGCAAAGAAGTGGCAGATTAAAAAGGATTTCTTTTTTAAAATATGTTACAAATATAAATATGTTATAAAATTCAGGGGGGGGGGGACCCTTGAGAGGAATCATTCAGTCTCTACTTCATTGTCCAGCATCAAGAAAAGCCACGTTTATTTTGACTTGTAGTAAAACTGACCCTGCCATTTGGCGGAATGAGTAACAAAAATGTAGTATGGGGTTGGGGAGCCCTGAAGACAGAAATGTTTCTGGAAATGTCACTCTCCAATGTCTCCCTCCTAAGCTAACCTTCTGCCTTCCGATGCAGTGGGGTTTCTCTACAATTACAGATATGTATGACCTGTCAGGTGTTCCACCTCTGACCTTACCATTTCATCAGTTATTCACCCATTAAGATCAGCTTCCAAGTATGTGTTTCATTTCTATTCAGCATCTATAAAGATATAATAATAAGCTGATAGACATGTTTTCAAATGTTTGTTACTGTATACACACTAGTATATGCCAAGTTTTTCAGCCCTTTTTTAATGCTGAAAAAAGCTGTCCTCGGCTTATATTTGAGTCAAAGTTATTTGTTATTTTACTGGGTTATTATTATTATTGCATAAAAATAAATTATTATTACATGTATTATTTTACTATATGGTTATTATTACATTTATGTTACTTTTTATTATTACATTTATTATTTTACTTTATTATTGTTATTATTACATTTATGTTACTTTTTATTATTACATTTACTATTTTACTTTATTTATTAATGTTAAGTAAAGGTAGAGGCTTTCACTTGACATTGTCTAGTCATGTCGAACTCTGAGGGGTGGTGCTAAGCTGAAGATCCGGCGTTATCCGTAGACATCTCCAAGGTCATGTGGCTGGCACAACTGCATGGAGCGCTACCTTCCCACCAGAGTAGTACTTATTGACTACTCACATTTGCATGTTTTTGAACTGCTCGGTTGGCAGAAGCTGGGGCTAACAGCGGGTGCTCATCCCACTCCCTGGATTCGAACTGCTAACCTTTTGATCAGGAAGTTCACCAGCTTAGCAGTTTAACCTGCTGCGCTACAGGGGTCTTCCTATTATTATTGTTATTATTATTACTTTTATTAATTTACTCTATTTTACTGTTATTATATTTCCATTATTTAACTCTATTATAATTATTACATTTATTATTTTACTCGCTTTATTATTATTGGAAGGATACATAATTACATTTACATTGAAGAAGGTTAGAATAATGATTTAATCAGAGTTGGGGAGTCTTATCTTAAATTACAGTTTTATGTAAATTTTCAAAAATATTTAACCTACTGATGCTTCAATTAATGTAATTTTATTGTTATCTATTTTTTTATTTTGAAATTTACCAGAAGCTGCTGCATTTCCCACCCTCAACTTATACTCAAGTCAATACATTTTCCCAGTTTTTTTGTTGCAAAATTAGGTGCCTCAGCTTATATCGGGTTTGCTTATATGCGAGTATATATGGTATATCAATTTTAGCACAATAATTCATTGCTGTTTATCAATTATATATTTTAGCTGGAGACTGTTTAAACATGAAATACATCCTGGGGTGAGTTAGCAGGTAAGGAAAGTGATATTGATATCTCACACTTAATCCCATATATTTTCCGTTATGTTTTGTTTATTCTACTAAAAGCATGTATTATTCATCAAATGATGTCGATCAGACCAATAACTGAGCATCCAGTATAATAGCTACTGTTACATGCATTCTTGCTGTTCACAATACTGAAAGGCCATCCATTGTGTAAAGGGACGTCTCATAACTCTTGATGATGTATTGAATAATCAAAGGAAAGGATCATTTTTCCTGAACATCTCTGAGAATCCAGGACTTCATTAACAATTTCATTCGCAGTGTTTTCAAAAAAAAAATATTTAAAAAACTATATTGGCTGATGGTTCTATGCTTTCCAAAGTGGCTTTAAATCTGTGAAATCTGCTTCCATGGAAATGTGACCTTGTTGTGTAAGATCTCTTTCCTTGACATCTCATGACAGTTTGTTCATGCCTTGATTCTGACTTTGCCGCTGTGGACTGTTAGTTAGAAAAAATAGTTGTCACTTATTCCAATTGACTTGTAGCAGAGTCTTTCATTTATACTTTCCCACAGTGCATTATGTAGCCTAGGGAGTAATTTTTTTTCAAGGGAAAAAAGAATAGGCATATTGGAATATAATAACCATGTACATTCTTTTTTTTGAAGAAAAATATTTTTATCATCACAAGAAAATACATTATTGACAATCGTATTTTTTGAAAAATCTTTTCTTTCTTTGGATGATGCAGTGAGAGCTCCCCCTCCTGTTACAACCTATTGTAACTGTCAAATTGAAGTCAGGCTAGAAATGAATCTTATTATATTTATGATTGTGCGTTTATAGGATACTAGCAGACTCCCTCCCCCACCCCTCCACACTCAAGTCAATTTTGCTCTATTTTAGGCTCCAAAATGCTATATTCTATCTCAGTGGGATAATTTGCTTGAATAAATACATTTCTGTAAGTATCCTAAGTAACCATGGACAGTTTTTTTAAAAAATAGCCATGTTAGTCTCTTGCAGTATAAAAAATGAGGGGAGAGAAAAAATGTGGCAGCATTATGAGATGAACTGCTTTTTAATTTTAGCATGAGTTTCCATGTATATAAACTCTGTACTGCATCTGACGAAGTGGGTTTATGTCCTTGAAAACTCATGCTAAATTAAAAACCAGTTAGACTTAAAGGTGCTGCTACATTCCTTCTCCTTTCCGTCCCTTTCTCCTTTGAAAACTTTTCAACTTGGACTTCATGGCAGTTAGATAAGCAATTTCCCTCTGATACTTTTGATGTAAAATTGATGTAGAGGCCAGATTTGCGAAAGCACGTTTTCATTTTCATTTTCATTATTCAGAAAAAGGCATTGATTTGAAAGTGCGAGCTGCTCTTTGATAGTGCTAAAGCAGTCTTTCTCAACCAGTGTGCCGTGGCACACTAGTGTGCCGTGACGGACCTCCTGCTGTGCCGCGAGAAAAGCTCTCTGCCCCCCTTCCTCCCCCCTCCTGCCGAACTCCTGCTTCTTGGGGGAGGAGGAAGGGCCGGGCAGTGGCAAAGAAGAAGGGACCGGGGCGCCGCCTCCGTCGGCCATTTTCCCAGCCAGTCTCCAATCTGCCATGACTCCCACCATGACTCTCGCCCCTCGCTCGCTGAAGCCGTGTGGAGGAGTCCCGCCCACTGAAGCCCATCCACCGCTCATGCTCCTCTTCTGTAGGAGAGCTCAAGCTGGGGGGAGGGGGAGGGGCATGGCGCGGCATGGCTCTGCCCCCTCCCCCGGCTTCGGCACTCCCAGCAGCTGCTCCAGCCTTGAGGGGACAGTGCCAAGCCAGCATTGTGCTGGCTCTGCCACCGCTGGCTTGGCACTGCCCCCTCAAGGCTGGAGCAGCTGCTGGGAGAGGTGAAGCTGGGGGTAGGGGGCGGGGCATGGCACGGCCTGGCTCTGCCCCCTCCCCAGCTTCGGCACTCCCAGCAGCTGCTCCCAGCAGGCCACCAACCCCCAGCCGTTCTTTACTGTGTTAGAGTGTCATTTTGTGTCATTTTGGTTGGTGGTGTGCCCCCGGATTTTTTTAATGTTAAAAGTGTGCCACGGCTCAAAAAAGGTTGGGAAACACTGTGCTAAAGAACTGGTAATGAATGGGCTTCTCAGATTCTCTCAAACCTAGTAAAAGGTTAGACAACTTCCTCTGCTCCTTTGATGGCAATTTTTACTAGGTTGCTGGAGACCATATCTAAATCTACATGGATTGAATAATTTATATTTCTTAGAATCTAAAGTTCAAAAATTAGTTTTATCAGTTTGCTCCCATTGGGATTTAATCTAATAGGATTTAGTCCAATGTTTGTTTGGTTTTTATTAATTGCTGTCAAATAAACCTCAATTTATAGTGGCCCTATGAGTGAGAAACTTCCAAATTATCAATGCTTGCAAACTTGGGACTACTGCTTCTTCATTTAGATCAGTGGTTCAACATGACGCTGAGGCTGCAATTGTATGTTTTTAATTGTTAAATTGTTATTATATGTGTTATGTTTTGGGGGGGAAGGGTTTGTCTTGTTGCTGTGTTATATTGAGGGCAGAGACTGCCTGTGTAAACCATCCCAAGTCGCCTTCGGGCTGAGAGGGGCGGTATAGAAACGTGACAAATAAATAAAATAAATAAATAGCACCTCCTGATAATAATAATAATAATAATACTTTATTATTTGTGAGTCGCCCTCCACCCCTGGTGCTCCGGGCGACTTACAACAATTAAAAACCCCCAAATACAACAGTAAAGAACATAGGTATAAAGCGCCGGAGAGGCTCAGTCTCCGGACGGCCGGTCAGACCCCAAATGCCTGGCGAAAGAGCCAGGTTTTCAGTTCAGACAAGAATCTGATTGGGGACGATGTGGCCCTGAGAGCAGGCAGGAGGGTGTTCCAGAACATGGGAGCCGCCACGGAGAAGTCTCTCCGGCGGGTCTCCGTCAGCCGGGCTTCTCTCACCCCAGGGATGGCTATACAGTCCCCATTTATGGCGCGCGCTGGCCTTTCACGGCGCTGGTCAGTCAGCCGGTCGCTCAAATAAGCTGGCCCAATATTGTGCCGTGCTTTAAAGGTTAGCGCCATAAGTTTGTGGGTGGTGGGGTGATCTAGGGGGGTGCTGGAAGGTGCAGGAGAATTTGGGGGGCACTGAACCCCTGTAAGGGGGCGGTGGGGGCGGTGGCATGAGCCAGGTGACAGGCTACCATCCTTCTCTGTGTGTGTGTCTCTCTCTTCTTCACTCCTCCTGCTCTTTCCTCCTCCTCTCGCCAAGCAAGGGATAATGATAATAATAATAATACCTTGGGGTTCCCTTCCAACTGGTTGAGTCTTATAACAATAATAATAATGTCCTTCAACATGTTTAGTGGAACATGGATTCAGTGCGGTAACCAATTTACTAAGAAAAAAAGAAACCGATTGCAAAATAGTCAATCGCGATGATTTGAGATTACTGCTGACGAAAATAGAGCCGAGGATTACTAGATTGGTAGCAGCATACCAGGTTCATCCTTTTCATTAAGATGATTTTTAATGTTTTAACTTTTTTTGTATTACCTTTCTATTCAAAGTTCAATAAATAGTTTCATAATTTCAAACTTCAATGTTTCTATTTTACAACCTTCTTTATTATATTTTATGAAAAAGGTGGAAATATTAATACATATATCTTTCTGTTTAATTGCTATTAAAAATTAATTTCTAGGGGGGCGGTGAGTAATTTTTTTTCTGGAAAGGGGGAGTAGGACAAAAAAGTTTGGGAACCACTGATTTAGGTCTACCAACCTGCAATTGAATTGTTCCTCTTTCCCTACTACTTTCTAATGAGTCATGTTTTCCAAAGTATGAGACAGTGTTTTCAAGGGAATGTTCAGACCCATTTATTTACTTTTGGGAAGTCCAGGGTCTCCTTGTCGAGCACCACATCTCAAATGGTCGGATTTTAATTCTAGCCACCTTTTTCAGTGTCCTGTTTTTACAACCATACATAGAAATCAAAAGTATTGAAATTGTCATCGTCTTCAAGCATCCATTGTGCCACAAGACATTCCTTTCTGATTGCACCCCTTTCGGAGGTGGAGCAATAAAATCGACTGACACTTCAAATACTCCAATTACAGTTTATTGAATTTCCCACCGCCACAAAGAGCCAACCAGCAATGATGTTGCACAGAGTCAATTCCCTAGATCTGGTAAGTTATCTCTATCTCTTCTCTATACCTTTATAAAGCGGAATGTTTGTATGTATGTTTGTATCCGGAGGGCGGAAGGATATGTGGCAGCATTATTTGCATAAACGACTCCCATTGGCCAGCCAACACGAACATTCCGAGACTCTAAAGTGCCGGGGGGGGGGGGGGTAAGGGAAAGGCCTGAGGCAGTCAGGCATGGTGGGAGTTTCAGTCCAAAACACTTTGCAGCCCCCAACAATGAGACAACAAAACCAAACTTGGCACACAGAACCCCCAAGACCCACTTTACGTCTTGGTGCAGTTTGAGGGAGGATGGACCATGGATAGGCCAGCATTCCAACATCCCAATCTCAAAGGTGCCAGACAGAGTTCTTTATAAAAAGGCTTCCTTCAGCTGATTTTACAAACTAGCCTCAGCCTGAATTGACAGTAAGGCTTCCTCCACTTGATTTTCGAGACTAGGCCTCAGCTTGAATTCACAGTAAGGCTTCCTCAACTTGATTCTCCTGACTAGGCCTCAGCCTGAATTGACAGTAAGGCTTACTTAACTTTATTTTCTAGACTAGGCCCCCAACAATGACAGAACAAGACTACAGTTGGCACACAGACACCCCCCCCCCCAAGACCCACTCTACATCCTGGTGCAGTTTGAAGGACTTGCAGTACCTTCACTCACTTACTCTGACCAGCACGGGTGATGGACCTGGACCAAACTTGGCACACAGAACCCCATGATGCCCTTTACGTCCTGGTGCAGTTTGAGAAAGATGGACCACGGATTATGGGATTTGAAGTACTTCAAAGCGCTTTGTTTCCCAGAGACCACTGTGGCCCACAACAAAGACCGATAAATATCAAACTTGGCACACAGAGTCCCCATGACCCACTCTATGTCCTGGTGCAGTTTGGAGAAGAGCAGAGCATGGATGATGGGGCTTGAAGTACCTCCACTCACTTCCTGAGACTGCTGCGACCCTCATCCAATGACTGATCAAGACCAAACTTGGCACACAGAGCTCCCATGACCTACACTACATGCTGGTACAGCTTTGAGTAGGATGGACCATGGATGATGGTACTTGAAGTACCTCCACTCCCTGAGACCACAGCGACACTCATCCAATTACCAATAAAGACAAAGCTTGGCAAAGAGTGCCCCCATGGCCAACTCAACATTCTGGTGCAGTTCGGGGAGGACGGATTATGGATGATGGGACTTGCAGTACCTTTACTCACTTCCTGAGACCACTGCGACTCTCATCCAGTGACTGATCAAGACCAAACTTGGCACATAGAGCCCCCATGACCCACTTTACACCCTGGTGCAGTTTTCAGGAGGATGGACCATGGAGTACCTCCACTCACTTCCTGAGACTGCTACGACCATCATTCAATGACTGATCAAGACCAAATTTGGCACACAGAACCCCCTACATCCTGGTGCAATTTGGAGGAGGATGGACCATAGATTATGGTCCATGGTCCATAATCCTTCACTCACTTCCTGAAACCACTGTGAGCCAAATGAACAACTGATATGGACCAACCTTGGCACACAATGCCTTCCTCAAATAACCCGGGCACCGCCGGGTCCTCAGCTAGTAAGATATAAACAAAAGAAAGGAAAATCATCAAATAGATTGGATGTCATATATTTATATTTTAATAAAACATTTATTAAGGAAAAATGAATCTTAGATGAGCAATCAGCTAGTAATACCAGAGATGTGCATGTAGAGTTAGGAAAAATCTTGCTTCAAAGCTACTGCTGGTCAGAGTCGATAATAATGAATTCTGGGTCTGGGTGAGAAGGCATCACATTTCACCTGGTGCACAAACTTTTCATTCCAATGATTACCTTGTTATAGTAATGAGATGGAGGGTCACATAGCCTATATCCTCCTCTTGTATTTTCATAGTATGGCCCATCTGAAAGCCTGTCCAAAGCAGAAATGAGTCTGTTACATTCTCTGTCAGGAGCAAACCCATGAACTATACTTGCTGGAGGCTGTGGAAAATTCTCTGCCCCTCCAAGCTTTGGTAAAGACAGAATGCAAATGCAAATATCCTTCTAAAGGAATGCTGTTGTCATAGAAACCAATCAAGGCAACTCTTTAATCAGGACAGCTACCTTGGGATAGACCATCAATTATGGAAAAGGATCGGAGACTACCGTACATTGTTTCATCTTCCCATCTAGTGATTTTAATTTGTTTCATTGAAACAAGTGGGGTGCTGCTATCTCTCACTCAGCTGACACATGTATTGTTCAAGGCAGTGCCATCACGTCTGCCAAAGGAATCAGCTAGGAAAGCCAAGGCACAGCTTGAGAAAGTTACTGCTTTGGATTACAATATAAAAATATATACTAACAAAGATCCCTTCCATCCCATCCCCCATCCCCTCCCAATAGTGCGACAGCTTTGCAACTTCAGCCATAGTTATATAAATGGAGATCAAGTAAAGGTAAAGGTTTCCCCCTGACATTAAGTCTAGTCATGTCCGACTCTGGGGGGTGGTGCTCATCTCAATTTCTAAGCTGAAGAGCCGACGTTGACATGTGCCCATCATGATTGCATGGAGTGCCGTTGCCTTCCTGCTGGAGTGGTACCTATTGATCGACTCACATTTGCATGTTTTCAAACTGCTAGGTTGGTAGAAGCTGGGACTAACAGTGGGAGCTCATGCCACTCCCTGGATTTGAACCGGCAACTTTTCGGTCAGCAAATTAAGCAGCTCAGCACTTTCACCCACTGCATCACCGGGGGCTCCTGGGACTGAATTTTGAATGATACAATTTTAAAACTTCAGAATGGCCAGTGGATTGAGTGTAGCTCATAAGCAGAATCCAGAAGTCACTGGCCAGCACACATTTTGATGCCTTAACATTAGACCTGTTTGAGAATATTTAATCAGCTGGATCCAAAAATAGCACCAGTTAAAACTATCAGCTCTACTTTTTGAGATACAGAACATATGCCATAAGCCAGTCTTCATCTGCTCGCTCACAGAAAATTATTACCATATATAAAAATCTAGAGCTGATAATATCTATCCAATGCAATGTTGTGAATTAGCGCCCCAAATAATCCCAGGAACAAGCCTAAAAACCAAGACATTAATAATTATTTTTGTTGATCTGTGTTATTATTATCACAAGCTATTCAGAGAAAAACAGGAATGAGGTTGCTCCCACTTTTGCCCTAGCATAGGTCAGTAGAGGCATGTGGCTTCTCAGGGCTCTTCCACACAGCCCTATATTGCAGAACATCAAGGCAGGAAACCCCACAATATCTGCTTTGAACTGGGTTATCTAAGTCCATACTACTATATATTCTAGTTCAAAGCAGCTAATGTGGGATTTTCTGTCTTGATATTCTGGGATGTAGGGCTGTGTGGAAGGACCCTCTGACAGTGGAGTGGTGAATTCAGTTCAGGGTTGAAGCTGAAATTCAAAGGAACAATCCAAAGTTATGAACCTTATTGCCCTACAAGATTCAGCACTTTGGATAACTTCTTTAAAAGCCACCATTCCTTCACTGATTAGGCTAGACCAGGGCTGTCCAACTGGCGGCCCCAGGGCCGGATCCGGCCCCGTAGCCTGTTGGACACGGCCCCACCTATGCCCTCAGCCGCCATTTTTAAATTTAAAAAAAAATCGATTTTTTTTTTAAAAAATGGCGGCCGGGGGGGAGGGGGAGGCGGGGCAGGGAGGAGGAAGAGAGCTAGCTCCTCCTTGTCGGCGCCCCCCCCCTACCTAGGGCCGGGGAGCCGCCGAAAAAGGGCAGAAGGCGGTGCCAAGAGCAGCGCATCACAGGCCTGGCGTGACGCGCTGCTCTTGGCACCGCCTACTCCTCTTGGCACCGAGAGAGGGACGGAGAAGCGATCCAGGCAGGGAGGAGGATCCAGCTCTCTTCCTCCTGCCTGGATCGCCCCTTCTCCCTCTCTCGGCGCCGCCATTGCGAGGCAGTTTGCAGCGGCGGCGCGAGAGAGAGGGACGGAGGGGTCATCCAGGAGGAAGACAGCTGGCTCCTCCTCCCTGCCTGGATCGCCCTTCTCCCTCTCTCGGCGCCGCCGCTGCGAGGCAGTTTGCAGCGGCGGCGCCGAGAAAGGGACAAGGCGGCGGTACAGGGAGGAGGGGCCAGCTATCTTCCTCCTGCCTGGATCGCCCTTCTCCCTCTCGGGGCGCCGCCGCTGCGAACTGCCTCGCAACGGCGGCGCCGGGAGAGGGACGGAAGGGGCGATCCAGACAGGAGGAAGACAGCTGGCTCCTCCTCCTTCGCCCCTCCTCCTTCCCCGCGGCGCGTCCGCGGGGGAGGAGGAGGGGCAAAGGAGGAAGTCAGCTGGCCCCGCCCCCGCCCCGCTATCGGCCCCGCCCCCTGCTCACTGATCACCTGCGGCCCCCCAGGTGATCAGTGACACTTCTTCCGGCCCTTGGGCCGGAAGAAGTTGGACAGCACTGGGCTAGACCTATTGAAGGCAAAATATAATCTAAAAAATGCCACGGAATGTAAAGTTCATATAAAGAACAGATTTGTACTACTGAACCTAACCAACTTGAAATCAGAAGAGCAAAACCAGAATGCAAAATAATTCTCTCTTAGAGAAAGAGAAAAGCCTTCTTGAATTACTGATAAAACTTTTCAAATAATTAAAGTAAAATGAGAAGGGCAAAGTGCTACAAATAGAGTCTGAATCCTAAAGTCAACTGTTCAGTAACTTTTATGTCAAAAAAATAAACCTATTATCATAATCAGCACAAAGAAATAGATGAACACAAATAAAGTTGAAGGCACCTCTTCCACAAATCTAAGAAATCAAAGGAAAGTTTGAATTGTGGTAATGTCTTTATTAGGCCTGGTTATCTCCTATTTAAATTTATTTGAAACTCTTTTTTTCTTATTTAAAATTATTTTCTTACTTTACCGACCCTCAGGCCATAACCCGGAAGTATAATTTCTTTACCGAACCTGGGATGGCAATTTTTTGTATTTTCCCCTTCTCCTCTCGCCAGCTCAGAGATTCTTCTAACAGGAATATTTATCTCCTCCAAAATTGCTTTTCAGGGTCACTTACAGACATCAGAGTCCTGTCCCTGCCTTCTGCCAGCTCCCAGGAAAAGGGAAAGCGCGCGAAAGCTTTGCCGAAAACCGCAGACCCGAGCAATCGATTGCCAGAGAGAATGGATCGGATACATTGCTCTTCCTCTTTCCTGGGAGAAGGCAGGGGCAGGACTCTGATGTCTGTAAGTGACCCTGAAAAGCAATTTTGGAGGAGATAAATATTCCTGTTGGAAGAAGCTCATACTTTATATGTGCATTTCATTTGCATTAATTGATTTTTTGTTGATATAGCTTGCTTCTATGATGTTGTTAGTGATGCTTAGGACTGATCCAGGCTTGCCCTCCATTCTTCCCTCCCAGCTGAGGTCACGAATAATAACGAATATTTGTTATTAATAACGTTTTAATCATGAGCTTTTTGGGAATTTTTTTGTAAGTATTTCAATTACTAATTTTAACCCCCCCCCCCCCAACTAGTAGTTTAGAACCAATTTTTTAAATGGATCAACCACCCCATGTCTTTATTATCAATTGGATGTGGATGTTGGATATGTTTTTTGATTTGTGTGGCTTTGGTTGTTTCAGTTTTTTAAGCATCTTATTGCACTGAATCTTATTGCTGCTTGTTCTAAACTGGGGAGATAGGATGGGATATACATAAATTTAATAATAATAATAATAATAATAAAACTGCTATATGACCAACTATAAGCACATTATGTGCTCAGAACAAAGTAAAAAGATAATGGAAGCAACGAATTGAAGAATTATACAATGGCAAGTTTCTTCAAGGGTAATTCACAATTGAAAGAGTTGTGAAGAGTAAAAAACAACAACAATTGACGCACAGGTTGGAAATGCTCAACCTGCACTCCAATCACTAAAAAAAAACGGGCCACCAAACTGTAATATCAAGTGGACCATTCCATAGTCTCTCATGCAAACAAACAAAGTAGTCCTTAAGCTTTCACAACAAAGGCCTTTACAAAATTCAAGGGCTTCTCTAGGGTGATTTTTCAGTTGAAGCGAGTCCTGGCACCTCTTTAAAAAAATATTATTGGATGTATGAAAAATTCTTACTTTTAAGACATTCACAGAGAAAGCTTCTGAAATCACTCCTAGGCAGACACTGTACAGGGGGAAAGATGAGCCTAATTAGTTGCTTTCCAATGATCCCTTTTGTATTTGGGACAGGAAACTGTCATCTCCATCCCTACTTTCATTTTTGTTTCATTTGCTCAAGTTTTTCAAAAGCATTTCTCAATGCAGCTCAATTTATTCAATTAACTTATCTGAAGAATAACTTTAGGTTAGTTAATCTGATACAGGGAGACTGACAATTAGCCGAAGTGAATTCTCAATCCTCTCTCTGTCTGTCACAAACTCACCTTTCTCCCACTTGCTGTCATAATTGTTGGAATAAGCAGTATCTTTTCACTAAATTGCAACTGACATTAATTTTGCATAACATTGTAATTGACACTGGACTGAGGGAGCCCCTGGTGGCACAATGGGTTAAACTCTTGTGCTGACTGGACTGCTGACCAATAGGTCAGTAGTTCAAATCTGGGTAGAGTGGGTTGAGCTCCCTCTGTCAGCTCCAGTTCCCCATGTGGAGATATGAGAGAAGCCTCTCACAAGGATGGTAAAACATCAGACATCCAGCCATCCCCTGGGTAACGTCCTTGCAGATAGCCAATTCTCTAACACCAGAAGCGAGTTGCAGTTTCTCAAGTCGCTCCTGACATGGGGAAAAAACTGAACTGATAGGGGCCTGTAGCCACCCAATGGAGAGATACCCCTCCCCAAATAATGCTACCATGTACTGCATAGCAAGATTCCAGCTTTTGAGTCCACATTGATATATGTAGTTTTAAGTAGAGACCAATTGGATGTTGCCTTTTGGCATATTACTAAACATTGCAGGGCTCTGAAACGTCAAGTTCACAGTGCCATCATTGACTGCATGCTTCCAAAAACAACACACAAAGAACAATGTGTCATATGAAAGTACACAATATATTATAAGTCAATTCATAATCGACTCGGAACGCACACACACACACACACACACACATATATATATCTAGCATAGAGAATAGTATACAGAACACAAAATCTCAAAAGATACGCATCAGAGCACTGCCTATAGTACAGTACCTCAGCAGTGGTTACATGGGTGTTCAGACAGGCGTGAAGGGAAGTAAGTCCAGGAAGGGAAAATGAGTCCATAGAGATCAGGTAAGTAAATAAGGTAAGCGGGGTCATCTGCAGTTTATAGTGTTCTCGTGGAGAAGTCGCGCCAATGCGCTTTGTATTCCTTCATGGAGGAGTTGCGCCAATGCGCGTTAGGACATGACCCATTTGAAATCCATGCCAACGGTACGTACAGCAGTGAAGACAACAGGTTGTGTTCCAATTGGAATGGGCACACCTCAAAGGTGGAGCTGCAGGTCCCGATACGCTTCGCCACGGGTTGGCTTTGTCAAGCAGCAAAGCGCAAGATTTTGGAGTCTGTCGTGTCCTTCGTGTCCGCAGGATAGATTGCGCCGATGATATCCTATAGCATGAGTTTATTTATCCTGTGATGCACTCCAAAATCTTGCACTTTGCCGCTTGACAAAGCCAACCTGTGGTGAAACGGATCGGGCCCTGCAGTTCCAGCATTGTGGCGTGCCCGGCGTCCTGTGGGGTTCCATTCAGAACACAACCTGTTGTCTTCGCCGCTGTACGTACCCTTGGCATGGATTACAAATGGGTCATGTCCTAACGCGCATTGGCGCAACTCCTCCATGAAAGAATACAAAGCGCATTGGCGCGACTTCTCCACGAGAACACTATAAACTGTGGATGACCCCGCTTACCTTATTTACTTACCTGATCTCTGTGGACTCATTTTCCCTTCCTGAACTTACTTCCCTTCACGCCTGTCTGGACACCCATGTAACCACTGGTGAGGTACTGTACTATAGGCAGTGTTTTGATGCGTATCTTTTGAGATTTTGTATTCTGTATACTATTCTCTATGCTAGAGA